>CM060731.1:42489777-43147777 GCA_030704615.1 Takakia lepidozioides
ATTCTGGACAATGCCCTCGTGACATGTATGCAAATGTGTCAGCATGAAGGGCAAGCCTGGCAGCTCTGGAAAAGGGAAGATCGGGTCCATGGTTTCATTGTCAAAGCTGGAATTGTACCTGATGTGATTCTGGACAATGCCCTCGTGGACATGTATGCCAAATGTGTTAGCATGATGAAGGGCAGCTTGGCAGCTCTGGAAAAGGGAAGATCAGGTCTATGGTTTCATTGTCAAAGCTTGCATTGTACCTGATTGTGATTCTGGACAATGCCCTTGTGGACATGTATGCCAAACGTGGGAGCATCAATGGCAAGCTTGCCAGCTCTGGAAAAGGTTCCGATCAGGCCATGGTTCATTGTCAAGCGGAAGCTGGAATTATACTTGATGTGATTCTGGACAATGCCCTCGTGGACATGTATGCCAAATGTGTCAGCATGAAGGGCAAGCTTGGCAGCTCTGGAAAAGGGAGAGGTCCATGGTTTCATTGTCAAAGCTGGAATTGTACCTGATGTGATTCTGAACAATGCCCTCGTGGACATGTACGCCAAATGTGGGAGCATCAAGGGCAAGCTTGCCAGCTCTGGAAAAGGGAAGATCAGGTCCATGGTTTCATTGTCAAAGTTGGAATTGTACCTGATTGTGATTCTGGATCTGGAAGTTGCCCTCGTGGACATGTATGCCAAATTGGGGAGCATCAAGGATGCGGAAGGCAGTTTCCAAACACTATGGATCTTGGAGTGATTTTGACAGGTACCAATAGAGGGAGAAAGAAAAGGAGAGGAATGAGAAAGAAGAAAAGAAAGTGGGGCCCTGAGCAGACGAGTTGAAAAGCACTAGTTTAAAAAACCACTGGCGCTTGATAGGGTGGGGGAAATTCAGGCTGGGGCGACATTGATATCCCGGATGCAGTGTAAAAAAGACGGTTGTGAGTGAATAACACCCGTAAAAAAAAAACCCTGCTGTCTCAAAAAAGGAGCCAGTCACAAAGAGCAAGACACTTTATCCAAGCTTCTCGACATCAAGCAACAATGTGGACAGGGAGGGAGTCATTGGGAACAATTTTTGTAAGGTGGTGAAGAAAACCTTGTCTGAGGATCACTGGATATTTCTCTAGTACGGTTAGACTAGTAGAGATTGAAATTCGTGCTCAGCTCGGCTTCAGATTGTCTCATTGTGAGGGGTCACGGTTGACTGGACAGAAATGGGATTGACATTTTTGGCGCTCACAAATCTCTGAGACGACATGTGGTAGTTTTATCTATAGCTTCTCAAAGCAATTGTTGTACATTGTTGATTATAGTGTGACATTCTCATAACGATATTGTCATCAGCTGCATGAGCAGTGCATCTTTTTGGATTGCTGGTTCCCGAAGGACAAGTTATAGCCAATAGTTGCAGGCAATGTTCAATATTGAAGAGAATTCTATGCCCTTTCGGTTCTGCCGATCTCCTTCTCATTTTACTTGAGGTTGTCTATTTTGAGAGCTTTGATGTTTGGATGAAAATGCATTTTGGCATCAACTTAAATGGATGGCCTGCACTGGTGGGCATTCAGATTCTAAACGAGCTGGCAAAGAGAAACTGCAAGTCCCACAGCCCTCTACATGCAGACCCCATAACCCTAATAACCTTTTTGAACTTTTAAATTCTCTAAACAAAAGTCTATGTGTTATGTCGTCCAAGACATGTTGAATAGAGGTGGAAGTCATTTCATCCATCTATCTTCCACCTGGATGGTCAATGTGCCACGCCATGTAGTTGCCCCAAATTCCTGTAGGACATCTCACACTAACCTCACACTCCATGACTCATTTCACACTCATGTCAAATGCCCCATATGCATTATCTTGGTCAACACCCGTTGACCGTATGGGTGTCATTCGAGTGTGAAATTTGTAACACCATGTGGGTTTTCCTACAATGGTCCAGATTACACCTTGCCTCCTCTCACATGGATGTAAGAGGAGCTGTTCAAAGTGCCAAGTGTGAACTATGGGTGGTGTTGGAAAAACCGGTTTCTGTAATAGTGCGTGTTACGTAGTCTTCCAATGTCTTTGTTCCATCCCATTTCACGTACAAGCCGAACGAATTTGTATGCATTACGACTTGCTCCTTCGCATTTGTCATTACCTGCGTTTCCAACATGCATTGTCACATAGCAGTTCACGGAATTCATTCCAACAAAGCAAATCGGGGGAAGTACCTTGAATTACCTGGAACCACCAAGTCATGCGGTTGAGCCACACATCCACTGCAGGGTCGGAAACTTCGAGTGGAAAAGACCACATGGTCCTTATACTCTCCGATGAATTCCAGATCGACAGCCATTGTGTCTGCCATTTCCGATCCAATGTCAGGAGCATGAAGTAGAGTGACTATTGCTGGGAAAGAACGTCAGTGCATTGAAACCTCACCTTCTCTTTCGTCTCCACACATGTCGTTGAGAGGTGATGCAGTTTCTCCAACTGCATGGTCGGCTGCATGGTCCGAGAATAGTGTTTGCAATCTCGGGGATGAAGTCCTTTCCAAGTGCGGATCTGCAATGGCCACCAGCTTCACAAGCTTTGACTTGTACTTGGTTCTGGACTTGACCCCGACTTCCTTCAAGTGATCGGTCAATGATTGCAATGTTTTTGACTGCCTCTCACTTTCCATGAAAAAGCGTTTGGCATGGGCCAAATCCAGCGTGATGTTTGACTGCTAAGAAAAACATGCAGAAGCATTACATACGATCCATGTGGAAAGATGACTAGAAATTGGGAAATGATGAGCAGTGGAAAATGGGAGGACGACTTACTTCGTATATGACCTCCACCATTCCATCCATAGTGAGGCAATACCATGTCCGTCTGTTTTTGCCACGGCTTTTTGAATGAGCTCGGGCTCTAGTATTTTGGCGAACATGTGCGGGTCAATGAGACCAGTTTTCCTCACCATGTATAGCATATGTGCCATGTGGGTATGCACGTAAGCATTTTCAATGACCTTGCAAGGCACACTCTCCAGTTCAATCCAATGAAGCACAGAAACAAAACTGATTGGAAACCGAAATGCGGCACCACTTTTCGGATGTGCTTGGGAGGGTATGAGAATCTTACGAGTTGAGGTCAGCCATGGCATTCTTGAGCAGGGAGGAGTCTGCTGCCTTCACCTTCAGGATGACACACTCCACCATGTAATGCCAGCCAATATGCTTGAAATGGTTCTGCTTGATGTACTCCCACCAGGCAAGAAGTCGGTGAATCCCGTCCCACACAAAAAACATTTTGCCCGACATATGGCCGAAGTCTGGATCACCCTTCATCATTGCGAGTGTGCCAGTGGGTATCCCATGCTGACAATTCATCCGCAGTGGGTCCACGAGTTTCGCCGTCCTCATTCTCAATGGAAACGTAGAAGGCTGGCGAACCTAGACGGTGCCCTTCTCGAAATGCGAACTTGAGCTTATCCACATCTCCTGGAAGAGCCTGCCTCATGATGGGAAGGGAGACCATGTGACAGAGTGGAATTCAAAGAGTCCATTGGAATACCCTGCTGCCTTGAACTCTGCCAATGCTACTGTGTGTCTCCTCCAACATTGTATCCGCTGCACTTTGGAATTCCTCTGGAGACATTTCTGCAAGTGGCCGTAGGAGCTAAGCAGCTGGAGCATCCCCAACTGTAGCTGAAGTCTAGGGAATCTTTGCGGGCAATTCTGGAATTGCAGAGGCCTCCTCCGGTTCTGCAGTATTCTGAAGTTCTTCCTCAACGGTGGTGAGGTGCTGCTGCAAACATTGAGCAGCAGCACCCTCCTCCGCTGACAGATCCACGAAATTGGTCGATCCCGTTGCCTTCGCTACAGCAAAGACGCCCCCAACATCACCTGGCTGGAAATCAAGCAGGAACTGGGCTTTAGCTCGTAGAATCGGTTTTGCGGGAGACTGCCCCAAATTCCCCCTGTTTGCCTTCTGCTACTTCATTCTTGCAGGTGAAGGTGTCTGCTGCATTTGAATCTGCACTGCACCCTTCTGCTTCATTCTCTTTGGGGGGGGAACGGCCCGGTCCGGTTCAGAAACCAGTTCCAGGACGAGCTGCTTTTTCTTCATCTTTGCTGGAGAGGGGCTGCTGGCGATTCTCCATGACCTTCAAACACGAGTCTTTCTCTGGGGCTTTGAACTGCAAAGACTTGCCTTTCCAAACCGCGTCCTAGAAACGCACAGGGCTAGGCCCGGCAGGAAGGCACGTGCTCGTGGATCGGCTGGGTGTGCGTGCCGCAGCTACCTCCACGGATTCTTCCTGCGGCTCTTTGGATTCCTGCGATCCCTCCACCACCTCCAGCTTTCGTGTTAGGCATGCAAACATCTTCCGCATTCAAGTGTCCTATCATACAGTCTAAGAATTGCACAACAAAAATGAGGGAGGGTTTCGGTGCTCGATTAGCTGCGCGCATCCCGATAGCACGGAACTCTCACTAGTGGTTGGGTTGCCTGCGTTGCCTGTTGCTGCGACATGACCATCTCCTCCTGAAGACGCATATGCATCCTCCCCTTCGGCATTGGCCTTCGCCCGAAGTACAACTTGCGGAGCTTGCGACGATGTCTCTTCTCTGGTGCACGAACTTCCTCCCTCTCAGGTTGGAGCATAAGAAAAACACAGACACGGAAAAAGGGCGAAGAGTGCAGATTGAAAGGGCGCGAGAGGAGTGAATGAGTAGACACGACAAAAGAAGATGAAACTGCAAAGATGCACCACTTGGGTTCGAAAGGCTGGGATGGAAGTGTCTCCTCGTGGTCTATGCGTCATTATGAAATTCGAATCGTCAAAGGTACACCTGCCGTCCCCAAAACAAACATCATTAACCAATGGTCAGGCCGCGCTGCCTCCTGCCACTTCAGCCAGCATGAGTACAGACATCAAAATGCGTTGCCGCAATTCTGTTGGTCCACGTGTTCACATATCATGGCATTTCCGTTTTAGCGTTGGATTAGTTAGAGTGAAAATGGAAATGCGGCGCCGCATTTCCGTTAAGGCAGCTTTGAGTTGCATCCCGAACGGAAATGCGGATTCATGCCTGGCATCCAAAACGGAAATGCGGCGCCACATTTCCGTCCCACTGGTGCATGCCTGAGATACAAAACGGAAATCCGGTGCCGCATTTCCGTTCTGGAAAGTCCGAAGGTGCGACTCGGACGGAAATGCGGTGCCGCATTTCAGTAGCAGTGTTCATGATTTTCAATCACAACGGAAATGCGGTACCGCATTTCCGTCCCACTGTCACATACCTTACTTGTTGGACGAAAATGCAGCACCGCATTTCCTTTCGGGAGAGTACAAAGGTTTCCCCTGGACGGAAATGCGGTGCCGCATTTCCGTTCGGAAGAGTATAAAGGTTTCCCCCAGACGGAAATGCAGTGTCACATTTCCGTGCTGCATGCCTGAGATACAAAACGGAAATGCGGCGCCGCATTTCCGTTCTGGAAAGTCTGAAGGTACGACTCGGACGGAAATGCGGTGCCGCATTTTAGTTACAGTGGTTCATGATTTTCAATCACAACGGAAATGCGGTGCCGCATTTCCGTTCTGCAGAGTATAAAGGTATCCCCCGGACGGAAATGCGGTGCCACATTTCCGTTCCACTGCTGCATGCTTGAGATACAAAAAGGAAATGCGGTGCCGCATTTCCGTTCTGGAAAGTCCGAAGGTACGATTTGGATAGAAATGCGGTGCCGCATTTCAGTTACAGTGGTTGATGTTTCTCAATCACAACGGAAATGCGGTACCGCATTTCCGTTCCACTGTTACATACCTTACTTGTTGGACGGAAATGCGGCACCGCATTTCCGTTCTGGAGAGTATAAAGGTTTCACCTGGACGGAAATGCGGTGCCGCATTTCCGTTGCACTGCTGCATGCCTCAGATGAAAATCGGAAATGCGGCGCATTCCACATTCCGTTCTGGAATGTCGGAAGGAATGAGTCGGACGGAAATGCGGTGCCGCATTTCAGTTGCACTGTTTCATGATTATGAATCTGAACGGAAATGCGGCGCCACATTTCCGTCTGTGTCGTACATACCTTACATGTTGGTCGGAAATGCGGTGTCATATTTCCGTTCAGGAAAGTAGAAAGGTTTCCACGGACGGAAATGCGGTGCCGCATTTCCATTCAGGAAAGTTGAAAGGTCTCCCCTGGATGGAAATGCAGTGCCGCATTTCGGTTGCACTGTTACAAGCCTTGCATGTTGGACGGAAATGAGTAGCCACATTCCCGTTATTGAAAATACAAAGGTTCACCTCGGACGGAAATGCGGTGCCGCATTCTCGTCCAACAGCAATTGAAAGTAACAGACCGGAAAGAGCCCGGACGGAAATGCGGCACCGCATTTCCGTTCCTGCCTATCCAAGGTGTCCTAGTCGATGAGAATGCGCTGTCGCTATTCTTTTCTACCATGTCTTCCTAGTCGCAGTCGACCGAAATACGATACCACATTTTCGTTCCACCATGTGCCTGCTTGTATAGTGAACTGAAATGTGGTACCGCATTTGGTTTCACCAGTAGTTTGGTTTCCCCGTTGATGGAAATGCGGTGCTGCATTTCCGATGACAATCACCGAGAGGATGATATTGAACTGGAATGCGGGACCGCATTCCCGTTCAGCCATGTGCAATGGGATGCTTTGTTCCGAAACGACACAATTGCGGTCTGTCTTAATGAGCACAACTTGGTTGTCTAACCATTTTAACTAACAGTCCTGGCACTTGTCAGTGCGAAAGTTCATGTCTGCACCGAGCATTATTGTCATACTTACTGGATATGAAATCACACCTCCCACCTTCATGCATGTAGCTTGAAACATTATTTTCCACTTCAATGTGCGACTTCCAATCGTCGATGGCCTCCGCAGTTCCAATTACGTGGTGCCTGTGAGCCTTGGTCTATCGCTCGGAATTCTTACGCTATAGTTTGCTGTCCTCCGCAACTTGGGAGAGCCTGGATCCCAAACAAGGGAGGACTTTGCAGAGTGACTGAAACTTACCTTTGTTCCAAATTCAAGCTAAAACCGGGCACAGTTTATTTGGAAGAAGAAAGGAAGGATGTTCCTGGACAGGTTGACAAGACCATTGTCGTGCTAGGTAACGACGGAGGTTGCAGAATCGAGTGGCACATACCCCCATCAGACACCATCTTGTACCGCGCTGTGGGAATGCCCATTCCCTTTCCAAATCAGTCGCTTCCGACACCATCCACAAAGGAGTCAAAAAACCGACAGGCGGCCACTGCCAACAGAGAGGTATGCAACGATAATCATTCCCGACCTGGACCGTCAAGTCCCTCCATAGCTTCTCGTGTGGAGGTATTTGACATTTTTGACGAGGAAGATGAGTGCATTGAGGTCCCCATGTCCTCCACAAGGTTGTTCAAATCCGACATGGACGTCTCTGCAGGTGCTACGCATGTACCCTCGAGCATAACTCCAACCCGCTCCATTGTGCAGCTCCTACGGCAACATCACCTCGATGGTTCTTGCTCCGAGCTGGCTGCTCTCGACTATGCCAAATTTCCAGTCAGGAAGGTAACGTATCTGCCTCCCAAAGTTGATGGCAATGTCATTTTCGAGTTTCCACCTGTTACTTCGTCAAACAAAGCCTCAGGGATGTTAACAGACATGGATCAAAAGCATGACGGACACCCCTGGTGTGTGACGAAGACCAATAGCACGAAAATTGATGATGGTGTTCGTGTATGATACGTCCTTTGTGCGGGGAAGCTGAGGTGCCTCAATCCCGCCTGCTTCCACTTTATCTCCAAAGTAGGGCGGAGAATTGAGACGGATTGGACAGGCACAACCCATCATCCATTCATTGTCTCCAGCCAAGCTCCGGCGGGTACTTTCAAGTGTGCACATTGCAAAGAACCACCGACGTGCATGTCCATGTGCAGAGCCAAGCAATATTACGTAATCCATTTGCTCCCGGACTTGACTAGAACTTGCATACACGTTGGGGTCCACTACCACCCCTTGGCGAGAGGCAACATCCGGGAGGCTGTGCAGGAAGCACACGACATCATAAAAGAGGAGGTGAAATTGAGCCCCGGAGCCAGACCAAAGCAGATTCAGCTGAAGGTAGCCCACAAGATTGCTCTTGGCAAAATCATGTCTGAAGATGGTTCAGACCAAGTGCCCTTGAACGAAGAGGAGATGCTTGACCTGTTGGAGTCCGTCTCGCACGTTTGTAGTCCGAATGTACGGAATCACATCGTATCTTGCAAGCAGGAGTTCGGCCGGGGGTCGGACATGCACTCAATCCTGGAGGTGAAACGAAGGATTGGATATGACTACATCCAAGGTAGCAGGTTTCCAGGGCAAGGAAGCAAATCCGATCGTTGTTACATTTTAAAAATGTCAACGTGTGGGTCTGGGAGTGGAGTCGACTTGGTCACTCGCATGGCAATTGAAAACTTGTCGAATGCTTGGGTGATGTTTGACCACATCAAGCGAATTACAAACCATCAGTGGGTGACTATGGGTGCGCATGTTTATGACTATCACTCCAAGAGGCTCATGACGATTGCAATATGCGAGATGAAAGGGGAGGACACACAGTCGGAGATGCATTTGTGGGAGGGCATAAACGAGCAGAAGGCACGGGCGAGTTTGCCAGAGCCCAATTTCGGGGGATTCATGGCAAACAACGCTCAGACCAACTGGGCAGCGGTGCGGCGTATGTACGGTGAGGACCCCAATGTTCTAATGGAGGGGAAAGAGAGATCCTGTGGATTCCATTGGATGCAGAGTCTATCTCACTACACTACCAAATTTGTTGCTAACTCATTCCAAGCTGAACACCATGTCCTTTGTACGGCGTGGAAGGGTGCACCCACATTTGATGACACGGAGATTAAGTTTGTTATTATCGAGGCTTGGTGGAACACGTCAGGTGCTGTGGAGACAACCAATCTGGGAGCCTTGCACAGCTGGTTGGGGTGGTGGCATTTCCGGTATTGACAGTTTGGACAATACATGCGGGAGGTATGATGCCAGACTTATCGTGCAATTGTCGTTCTATTATGGACCTTTCCATTTTTCCCTCACCATTGTTTCTGTCCTTGTAGGAGCGGTGCTTGGATTCCGACACGGACATGCCGAACATGAATATGGCAGAATCAGTCCACTCCTCCTGGCGAGCGTCTTCTACCGCACATCTGGTGGACGTAGTGATGGCCACAACGGAGGACATCGACAGAGCAATCATGCAACAAGCCATGTACTACAAGTTCCTGAGCGGGAAACAATGGGGCTTTGGGCCGGACAGGGAGGAATTGTTGGTACGAACAGCTTTGAGGTCGAAGAATCCACTGAAATGAGCGACAACATTGCGAGAGAAGATCAAATGGACGCCTCTGCACCGCAGAGGTGAACAGCTAGAGGGGGACGTCCGTACTTGCCATGTGAGGCGGAGGATTGAAGAGGAACCTGGGTGCAAAGAGGATCTGGAGATCCGACAGGAATATTCGGATAGCACCTCGAGGTCCCATCGTGTTGCCGCACAATGTGTCTTCCAGCAATGGAAGCCCAAGAGTTTCCAGATCGCCATTGCGTTCAAGCGGGGATTCCGTGCGAGAAATTCCCACCACTCGCTTGCCCCACATTTCACCCGCTGTTATGCAGTATGGCCAAGCCATTGTGGATACGACTGTGTCTGCATCACAGTGGAGAATTGCTCGCACAAAGCTGGCGTTTCGAGGCAGGTGTTCCGCAATTTGAGTGGATATACGACAACGTTGTTTAGAGATGATAAGGAGGAACCAGATGGGGCTGTCCCTGCTCCTATTTTTACAGGAAGATTTGTCCATGCTGCAAAGTTTTCGGAGGCGACAACTACCCAGTTCTGGTTCTATAGGCATGACATTATGACTTGCGTGTATGGAAAGCCCAAGTACGGCATACAAACAATGCCAGAGGCTCCCCCGGTGTGGCCGGTGGAACCAGGATGCAATCTGAGTCAGGTTGAGGCCGACGCCCTTACTACCGCAAGATTTCGGATGGTGCAGTGCACTGACGTCCCCAAACAACCATTTCTGCTTCCACAGCCTCCACCACCGACCCCTGTGAGAGCAAGAACAATAGGACGCGACAACTCTAAGCATCCTACGCACCGTTGGGGGAAACCGAAGAGGCGGCGACCTCCCTCAAAAGTGAATGAGACAAGGATGGGGAATGCACTTCGGGTGAAATGTACAATCCAGAGCTCGACAGAAGTGCCCCCACCAGGCTTCGGGCGTGTGTATTAGATGGCCACGACAGGCTCAGCTGTTCACAATGAGGTGTACACCATCACCATTTCAGAATTACCCACCTGCAATTGCACCGACTTCCAGATCATGACGAAGAAGGGGGCATCATATTGCCCTTGCAAGCATCTGTACTACGTGTACCTAAAGAGACTCCGGTGTAATTCCACAACTCATCACTTCATACATGCACCAGGGTTGAGCCCCCAAGAGGTGTACACTCTTCTGAATATGGATCCAGGGGACCAGTGAGCTTGGCTTGCGGGCCAAAACACAATGTTACGCCCATCCTTTTCGGAGTTTCAGTTATAGTAGAACTGTACTGCTGTAAGTATATCTGACTTTGGCCACAGAAAGGTTCGACTTATGTCTCTCCTACTAGTAACCTGTTTTGCTCGAACTAAGATAATACTATGTCTTTCACTTCTGTTTCCACGTGCATGTATTTTTGTTTGTTGGAGGGTTCCTGTTTTTTCAGCTCTCCCAAACTTTGCTTCTCTCATTCCATCCCCGGCAAGGAAATGTGACGCCGCATTTCCAAGTAACGTCGTAGGTACTGGTAGTTGCGGCCTTCGTCATAGCAAAATAGTCGCACCCGGTCTTCAGGGAGCCGACCATCGCCAAGAGCAAACCCCCCAGAAAATTTGCATGTGCGAACCGTAATGCGACACTGCATTTCCCAGTTGACTCGCAAACCTTTCCCGCCGAATACCCGAAGATGACAGAATTGTGAAGTACTGCAGATTCTATTGGTGCAGACTCTATTGGTTCAATCGCGGCAGAAGGGTCAGCTTCATTTCAATGTTAAGGCATGTAAAACCGCGGAATATTCTATACAGGCCAGTATGCGACGTCCTTTTGTCGTGATATACTGGATTTCTCGTTGCACAGTCACTCATTTCCATGAGCGGATCTAAAACACCATGAGCGGGGTTGTTACTGACGACATATCTTCGCCGCATTACAGGATCTGGAACTTCCAAAAACGGCAAGGTCAAATTTAAAAAACTATTATTTTAATATATTTTTCATCTGCCGCATTTCCAAATTTGGAGGAGTCCGCTCATGAAAACCGCGTATCTTAGACTTCCGCTCACCGCTCACGCGGCTCATGCCGCTCATGGCTCATGGTTTTTGCTCATGAAATAGTAAACCTCTATGTCAGGCTTAAGCTTAGGATAAGGAAGGGTAAGGGTTTAGGGTTTGGATTTAGGGTAGAAAGGGACAAACAAATATGGAAGACTCACACATGATAGTACAATAACTTGATTTGGAGTGTAAGTAGGGTAGTACACAAACCTGGTTTTTAGTATATGGTAAGAGTACTAATGGTTTAGGGTCGTAAACTTGTTAGGCTTAAGTTTAGGGTAAGGATTAAGGCCAGGGTAAAGGGAAGGGTAAGGGTTTAAGGTTTGGATTTAGGGTAGAAAGGGACAAACAAATATGTCACACATGGTAGTACAATAACTTGGTTTGGAGTGTAAGTAGGATAGTAAACTAACCTGGTTTTTGGTATATGGTAAGAGTACTAATGGTTTAGGGTAGTAAGTGTTAGGCTTAAGCTTAGGGTAAGGATTAAGGCCGGGGTAAAGGAAGGGTAAGGGTTAAGGGTTTGGATTTATGGTAGTACACAAAGGTTTTTGGTATATGGTAAGAGTAATGGTTTAGGGTACTAAGGGTGTGGCTTAAGCCTATGGAAGGGTTAAGGGAAGGGTAAAGTGAAGGATAAGGGTTTAGGGGTGATGGTAAAGGTATAAATGGACAAACAAATATGGAAGACTCGCACTCACTAGAACTTGGTGTGTATAATTATGGTAAAAAAATGAAAATAAAAATGTGGTAAAAATGGAGAAACAAATATTATGGAAGAGTCATTGAGACGGACAAGTATTTAAATTATCGACTCGTCGTTGGAACCTGGTCTTAAGATACATAGAAAACACACTAGTATATAAATTTGGTACATGCATGTGAATCCAAAACAAACGAGAAAAGTAGTGCAAAAAGGAAGGGAGAAGAGATTTGAATTACCATAAGGTCCATAACCATTATTGGTTATGGTACATTGGATAGTACAATCCTATTTGCAAAAGGAATGGTAAGGGTTTAGGGATAAATGCTTAAGGGTCTTTTAGGGTAAAGGGTTAGGGTAAAGGGTTTTACTAGGATAAGGGTTTACTAAGGTAGGGATTTTGGTTTAAGTTAGAAATGGACAAACAAACATGGAAGACCGTTTGTCGCTAGACATAAACTCGCTTAGAGGTTCAGGAAAAAGAGGAGAACATGAGAGGTATAAGTTAAGAAGTGGCAAATAGAAAAGTATGGCAATAATGATAGGGTAAGGGTCCTCTTGGGATACCTCAGTTGGAGACTTGGCTTGAGTCAAGTGCAAGCACTGATAGACGGACTAGAATTGGCACAATGACGAGACATTGGAAAAAAACATTTAAACCGGATTGGAAAAGAAAGATTCCAGGGGTTGTGCCAGCATTTTTTTTTGCGGGGTGCACTGTCTGTTTTATAAGCCAGAATCCCCCACACGAATATTTGTAGATGAACAGATTGTATAGCAGAGCAGAGTCCAGCACGTCAAAATAAATAAATAAATAAATAAATAAAAATCCATTGCCCACTCGAGGTTCACTGCGACAGAAAAAGAAAACAGGAAGGATCCCCCAACGCAAACATGAAGGGAAAAGAACATAAAGAATTTTTCTTTATCTTAAAAACGAATGACCGGAAATGACCTCAACATTTAGTGCATGGACAGAAAGTGGTTCGCAAGAAAGCAACCTTCAGGTATCTGGCTGAAGGTTAGCCTCCTCCAAATTTGGGCGCGCATTCACTGCTTCCACCGCTGTAATTCTCTTAGTGCTATTTCTTGTTGTATTTTTTTGTGGAAACATTGTCTACACAACATTGTTCACGTGGATCCATTGAGCAAGATCTGATGGGTTGTACTCCCAAACTTTTGACCAACAGTCCCTGTACCTCTCAAAGTCTGAGGGTTACCTCCTTTCTTCGGTCTCCACCACTCCACCTTCACTTTCTTAAAATTAGGATCTTCCCTTTCTCGGATGATATCTGAAATTGCCATTCCCATCTAGACCAGGCACGTCGTTGGGTCATGAGGGCGAACGAACACAAAAAACCCTTGATCAAGTCCTTCAACATCTTGCATTCTGTGCACTTAGCAAAGGTGCTTCCGGTTTTCCAAACCTTCACGTTAGGAAATATTCGATTTCGTATACGGCTTACAACTGGCTGCGAGACTCCTTTCAAACCGAGAAGTCTATTCGTCTGCACCCAACTCCCCAATAATGTCAACGTCCACTGGGCAATGGAGGTTCTACAAAGTGGAAGAACAAGAAAGCATGATGGCATCAACAAGAATAAAATCAGCCACAGTATTGTGAAAAAAGAAAAGGGGACAATGAATAAAAGTCACCTCGTTGGACTCCTCTCAAATTCTCTTCCAGTTCATTTCGGGTGGCAAAATTCTCAAAATATCCCGACGTCCCTCACCAATGCAACGTGTTTTGTGAGGCATAAGGTCAGTATTGGCATTGATAATGGACGTAATGTTCTCCTCTGCCTGGAGTGTCCCTGGTCAAGGCCACTTGACGCCACGATTTCCGTGGAAAGATGACAAACAACCCTCTTTACTGAGCTTTTTGTACTCAATGTATGTTGACCTTCCAATTCCGTATATGGGGGCTGCTATTTCATGAGCCATGAGCCATGAGCAGAGTCGTAAGTGTCGAAAAAAACATGAGCAAGACTATTTTCCGGAAATGAGTATCCGCGGGAATAGGGTTCAAGGTGTCATGGTCATAGGGGGAGAAGGACCTCCCGATGAAAGAGGTTCGGCAATGTTTTTTAGAATTACATATTGAAAGACAATGTTTTGCGAATGGTAGGGTGGTACTGCTCTGTACAATGGGGGCCCATTTCAGCCTACCAGCCACTTGCAAAATCCACCCACACTCTCAATCCCAAACGAAATGAGGAATGATGCATTCTGGGAACGATGGATACAGAATAGAACAAAAAGAGGGAACAATGAGGTTTTTATTGATCCACATGAATTGCATTTGAAGCACGTCTACTATGCTAATGGTGCAAACAAATCCTTAGCCCTGTGCCTTCTGAATACAAGTCACGTTGTCAATGGGACTTCGACTGCTCTGAAAACTAGCTCATGAGCCATCGGGCTCCTCCAGGTAAACTGCATTTGTAGACCAAGTGGAGTAGTGACCTGATGCAGCTTGTGACTCAATATCAGCACCTCTTCCTACCATGTCAACCTGTCCACTTTACGTCTGCCTCTATTGACACCTTCATTAGGATGTCGTTTCATAGCCTCATTAAGAGCCCTGTTCGTAGATAGAAAATCAGGATGTTTTTTCATACAAATTTAGGTTTAGTGATCCGAGTTTGGATCGTCCGTTGCTCTTGAGCTGCCTTAAGCAGACGGTTGAATGAGTGATACATGTTCATGACACTAGCAGTAGGGTACCGGTTACCGGCTCTATCTTTACACAACGTCAAAAAAAACTTTGAAAGCATCTCAGCAAAGTCGTTTAGAGGCAGGTCCTCAATCTTGACGGTAACATCCAATTTCATATAAGCACGCCACAAATTAAATTTCTTGACAACCTAGGATTCGTTAATCTTAGCGCTAGGGCAAACAAAATCATTGACAATGCTCTTATAGTCCTCTTCATCAATTGGTAAAAACTTAGCACTAGCTGGAATTCTCATTAGCCCGAATAAAAGTCTTTTCAATTTGAGGCGACGCATTATCATTGAACAACGCTTCTACGACAGAAGCTGAATCAGACAGTTCAAGAAAATCAAGAATAAGACCCTCTTCACCAGGAGTAACATGACCATGAACAGTTGAGTGCAAATTCACATTCGCATTCTCAACATCAACAGCAACAGGTGGTACAGATGCGTTTCTGTCATCCAAACAATTTTCCACACCAATTGTAGTATTGCACAACAAAAGTACCCGTGGGGTCGCTTCAAGTCCCTAAACAATAACCCGACACTGTTGATAGCGACCCCTAGGCCGTCGTTGTCAGACTTTTTTGTCCATATTTTTGGGGGTGCTATCAGCGCCTCCCTGGGGTCGGTACATGTCCCTACGCTAATTACCCGACGCTGTTTAACAGCGCCCCCGAGGGAGACTGTTGCTGTGTGTGTGTGTGTGTTTTTTTTTTAATAAATTTATGTTTGTGTGGGATGCTACCAGCGACTCCCTAGGCGTCGGTTCGAGCTCCCAAATATATATTGGGGTGTGCGTAGCGACTGCTTAGGGGTCGTAGTCAGTTGTTTAGTTATTTGTTAATAAACGACTATAGAGAAGTCGGTAGGATACCGTCCATTCAGGGGTCGGTTACGGTTTCCTGCTAAAAAATCAGACTTTAAATTGAAATTAAATAATTAAAAATCAAAATCAGAACTTTAATAATCAAATTTCCTTGTTAAAGCGACGCCCGTGACGACGGTAGACAGTGTTAAAAATATATTTGGTTGGCCCGAAGGTCGTTTGGGGGGAAAAACCCTAATCCGATCCCCAGAGGGGTCGGATGGAGACCGTCGGCAGCGAGGTTGCAGGAAGAAACCGACGGAAAATCAACCCCGCGGTATTAGCGACGCCAAGGGGGTCGGTCCCAATGACTTAGTCATTTTGGGATCCTCATTTTGCTGGGATTTCAGTATAGCGACCCCTCATCACTTCTGTTTTTTTTGTTTTTTTTTTCCTTCTGTTTTTTGAAAAATACGGGAAAAAAAAAAAAAAAAAAAAAAAACAGAAGTGATGATCGGTGTCGATCATCACTTACAGTGCTTCAAGATTTTGCAGAGTATTTTTCATTTTGGCGAGAAATGTGGTTCACATTGTTTTGCTTTCGTGTTTGAGTCCTGCATCTTTCCCCCCTTGCAAAGTTAGTTGTCCATTAAAACATGATCTTAGGGCTGGAAAGAAGTGATGATTGGCACCGAAACTGAAATCTTCATGAAAATGTAATGATCGGCGGCGATCTTCACATTTAGACCTTCTTTAGGGTGATACTTGTGAGGTAGTAGAATTCCCATCAGCTGTCACTCTCTGTAGGGAATGTGATGATCGCCGCCGATCATCACATTCTCATGTTCTGTGAATTGACATGTTGGGAATTGCATTGGGTTTGCGAGTTTGCAGGTACACAAAATATGTACTCATGGAGGGAAAACACTTGAGCGGTGTCTCTGATTATCTCTACATGTGGTCAGATCCTGACATGTGCCCGGATCTCCACATGTGGTCGGATCTTCGCTTGGGATCACAAACCAATTCCGTATTCGACAACCCCCTGCCCAGTTTTTGCTTCTTGTGTATGCAGAAGAAATGGCACTTCACATGTCCGAGGCTCCATCATCTGATCCCAAAATGTCTGCACGCGGGAGTAGACATCCTAGATCCAAAGTTATGAACTTGGATGCAGAGGATGCGGGGATATTATGTACTCTTTCTTCATCCTCATAAAAGTATTTTGACTTGTTGCGACTGTTCATTTGTCCCAAGTACGAACGGAATGACTAATTACAAAACACACATTCACGGGTTGACATGGCCCCACATGATATTGAAAGACAGGAAATCCAACAAAGTTTGAAATTGCTTTCAGGGAAAAAAAACTACATCAATCCATCGCACTGTTCGCACTCATTCCCCTTACATTCATCCATTCTACATTCATCCATCTTGCATTCATGAATCTTTCACATTGTTCGCACTCATCCATGTTATATTCCTCCATGCTACATTCATCCATCCTGCATTCATCCATCCTACATTCATCCAATCGATCGGCTAGATGTTAAAGATGTAGTCTGCAATGACTGGAAAGGGTAAAACATTCCGCGGAAATAGGCACCTACCTTCTGTCCGCGGTTATAGGTCCGTGTCTTTGGAAATAACGTGGCGTCAACCACGCTGGCGAGGACTGCTGACGTGTCGTGACACCCGTGAACCAACGTGACAACAACTGCTAACGTGGCGTGAGCCTGACTGCGCTCACGTGCTTACGCGGCCAGGCTCACGTGGAGGCATCCCCCCCCCCACATGCATACCCGAATTTGAAGGCAAAACTCCCTCCCCCGAGAGTGGGACTAGGGAAATTCACAACAGGCAGCACACTAGGACTCAAGTTAGTAACCTGGGCCGGAATACTGCTCACAATAGCCCGATTGTCCGAGACCAACCCGATCCTACCTTGTTCATGACCAGATCGCACCATGGGCTCACTACCTTGAGCCACCATGGCTTCACTAATCTGAGTAGGAAAAATTGCGGGGTTTGCCACCCCAGATTCCATGGGCAAAACAACAGAGCCCTCCTCTCCTATTTTCAAGATACCACCATCATGCAATAGTCCTAAATCTTCCTCAAAATTACCAGTGTCCAAGGAAACCTCATCAATCAAGGCATTACATGCCTGGAGGTTGTCCGATTCCCCACTTACATCAGGCATGCCTCTGCCAGGCGCCCTAGTGACTCTCGTGAACCAGCCATGAATTTTTGTCTACCAGATCGCAACCAAGAACTTGCAGATGTGTTTGGCATGCAAAAATAAAGACAATCGTGGAAAAGAAAGAACCTCTAAGCCGCCAGGATGAGCAGCTACGGCCTTGGGCTTGGTACCCGTGGAGTCTCGGGAGTCCAGATAGAGCAAGAAAGAAGCTTGAGCAGGTCGTGAGAACTGGAACCATAAACTGCCAACGCCAGCCATTCCCACACCCTCTCGTTCTTAATCCAAAAGCCCACCCGCGTCGTGTCGTTCTCCTCCTACGTCCAGGAATGTACTGAGGAATTGGGGAAACTATGCAGGTGATCCGCAATGCAAGGGCAAAGTACACATTGCTCTTCAAAGCAGGTGTCCGGCAAAATCAGGATATCTGACGACTGTACATGCAAACTATTTCCCAAGAGACCATCCACCAAATCAACTGTCGTGGGTTTGCAACGGCACACCCGGGAGTGAAATCAAAGAGCTCGTAACAACAAGGCTCCAGAGCCTTCAAGCAACAGTAATTACCAAGAACCTTCTGTCTGTTTGGTCGTCTGCCACAGGCCCGACTCACGGCGGATAGACAATGGCAAATGTAAACCAAGCGCTTCCCAGGCCACCTACCGATGATGAGGAAGACGAGCTTTGAATATTTCTGGTCGTAAGCGTAGGGAATTCCTGACAGCCATAATGGCTCGGGTTTGGCACAGCGCACTCTCTCTCCCAAAATCAGAACTTGCCCCTGGTCGTACAAAAATCGCGTCGTGATGACTATTCAAACGACGAGCATCCTCTCGAACAGATGCTTCAAACTTCTCAAACCAGTGCGCATCCTCCGGAAGCAACTGCCCTAGAGACTCATCATATTCCTGAGAGCGCTCAACATCTCTCTCAAACTCCCTCTCTCATTCTCTCGGACAATTGTAATCAGGACCAGGATCGTAAAAAAATTCAAAGTTATAGTACTCTGGATTGCAACTATCTAGAGAGCTGGGCAACCTCTCATCTCTCGGTGACTAGGCCTCGGCCTCATTCACACCAACATCATAACTAGGGCTAGATGTCTTCAAATGCACGACAAGACCAGGACCATCAGTGTTGGGTTCAGGCAGGGGTGACACTGACGAGGCAACAATGCCAAGGAGCGCACGATGAGAGGGGTTAGTGGCAGCAAGATTAGTTGTTAGTGTCAAGGCGGGGTCAATCTCAATCTCAAAAACCAAATCAACTTGCACTGACAGACTCTCTCCCTCTCTGCGTGCTACACAACTAATACTACGCACTGAGGCCATCCTCCTGCAACACAACACAATGAGCAGGGTGAGAAAGCAAATACGAAACAGCAGGAGAAAACATCGCAAGGTGGCTGGCCGCCATCAGACAAGACTGATTAGAGAGCAACTATGAAAATATTAGCGCGAAGATCTCTCAACAACCTAATAATGCTGTCAGAGCGGGCAGTAGATGCTAAAACACCTAGACGCTACCCGACTTCTCTCCACCACAAAACGAGCCTGAAGCATATACTCCCTTCCTCTCAATAAACAAGTTTTCACAACAAAGGGGCAAGCGGAAAGAGCAGGCGATGCGCGAGAGGAGGATCAAACACGAGGATTTGACACACAAGAGCTCTCATCCAAAGCTTGTACACCAAAATCACATATACACTAACACCCGAGTACACCGCCCTGACCTTGTGTCAGGGCGCCGTCTTTATACAAAAGCCCTAGCTTTAGTTGTCCGCCGCGTGGCGAGGCGTCACAAGCCGAAACCCACGGCGCCTCTTTGTTACCCTAGATCTGATGAAGGGCCAGGATGTGGCCACCAGCCAAAACTAACCCTAACCTAGATACCATTGTAAAACGTTTGTAAGAAAGACGGCATTATATGGCAATCAAAAACACTACACTATGGATGTGGTATCAGGCCATATTTGGATAGACGGGTCATTTCTAGCCTAATGCAATTGAGCCTCACAGGTCCGCTCACACATTGTACGGCTCACCGTCAAAAGGGTGGAAAATGACAAAAGGGGTTCCTTTCACCTGGCGGAGTCAACTGAACAGCCGAAAAGACGATGGGAACAGATGTGTGCAGAATGTGATTCTTCATAAATTCTGCAGGTCAACTAGTGTGGTGTAACAAGTTAGGGGCCTACAGAGGCCACACCCAATCTGGCATAAGACACTGGTTTCAAGAAAAAAAAAAGATACGTTACCTGTGCTGCCGAGAGGAAAAAGAAGAAAAGAAATTTGATGCATCTCAGGGTATTGCCAAAATCGGCTTGAGGTCCTGGTCACAAGGGGAGCGCGAAAAGGGATGCGGTGACTGCGCTCACGTCCGTCCACCAGAACATATAACTCAAGGAGAAATGCTGGATGGTCACGTGGGTGCTCAACATCCACAGTCATCACACGTGAAGGCCGCGTCACACACGCGCCCAGAGGGTAAGAAAGTATAATGGGAGTGTATATCACACCGGCGGAGTGGCAACAAAAACTTTACCGAGCGGAAACATCTGGACGACATAAAATACAAAGGCATTGAATAACAGGAAAAGGTATGGATGAATGTACAGTTGGATGATAACAGATGGATGAGTTGTGAAAATGATGTAGATGGATGAATGAGGGATGGATAAGAGTAAAATGGATGAATGTATAATGGATGTTGAGCAATGACAAAATTCATGACAGAGGATTGATGACCAAATCTTTTGACGAATGCCACCTCGTATATGAAATGAGTGTGGAAGGTTGTGGGGTGGATTAAAGAGTACAGAGGATGAATGTACAATGGATGTTGTACAAAGGAAGCTTTTCAAATGGAGCACGCATGAATAAAATAGTGTAGAGAATGCACAATGGTATTATGAAAGAGTCAGGGAGGTTTTATAGATGGATTCTAGCATAATATTGCAATTTAAACGAAAGTTGATTCTGTATTATTATTTGTTCTAAAGGAACAATATACGGTGGAGGAAGGGATTCAACTTTTCCAGATAATATGAAAATGAATATTAAAGAATACAGTTCAGTTTTGACTCAGAGTCAGTACAATGTATCTCCGCTTCCTCTGCATCTAAGTCTAAGTATTTTAGAACACCGGATCCACGCTGGATACACCTACGGCTGGCCACTAAAAGTCAGGGGAAGACTCGGCCCGCGTGAAGTGCCATTGCCTCGGCATAAACAGGAAAAAGAAAATTGGAAAAGGGGGCTGTCGAAAACAGATTCGCTCAGAAAATGACAGTATCTCCTAAGATCCACCGCTGCCTTTCCTGAAAGAAAGCCTGAAAAAGTTATTACTGTAACTTTGATGTTATCGAGAAATTGAGTATGACTCCCAAAGAGGTTTAGCACTTACTCACATGAAAAGTCGTTGTCGACCTGCTTATCTTCGGATCGTCATCATTTCGAATTTGAATCCGATCAGTCTGTGTGCCTGAAGTGGAGCCAGACAAAAGGGGGGAGGAGCACTGTGTTGTAGAGGTCAGAATCACCCTCCATACCAAAAAGGCTTCTTCCGCCCGCTTGCATGCGTGTAAGTTGCTCCTGGCACTAGACATGAGAACATGAACAGTTATGGGAGGGGGGGAGTTTAAGCAGATGAAACTGGTGAAAGGAAACCAATTCGGAAGGGAAAAACGAACCTGTGGACACAGAAAGATCGACCACCCGTGCAGAGCGGTGGCTGCATGATGCTCCAGCAGTATTTGCGATGAACGCTGGTGACTTTTCCTTTGCACCCTTCTCCAGGGAGTGCCAATCTGGTCTCTTCAGAGTCTGACTGGACTGCATGAGTTGTAGCAGAGAATGTCATCGACATGGGGCTCATAGGGGGGGTTGACGAAACAACCCTGGTCAGAAATCTCAAAGCTGCGAAATGGAGGATGGTGTCTTTGAGGTGCGAACCTCCGCAACGCAGAGCGCCTCGAACATCTCGCGTCTGGCAAAGATAGCAGGTTAGTGTGGTAAACACAATCTATAGTGGAAGTGTGTACATCGGCTATTCAGAACTCTGACACAAAAAAATCATGAATCGTATGATCGGTGTCGATCATAACACATTCTACTAGAGTGGAGCTGCAGAGAAAATTGAAACTCATGAATCAAAGCACAGAAGGGAGACGGCAATACTAGCTGACCAGGGAAACCCCATTTCACAAGGTAGAGGCTGTTACACAATTCCATGTGCGCAAAACTTCAAACCCTGAAGACTTGAGGTATGATCCAATGCCCACGACTATCATTGTCACATGAACTAAAGCAAATGTGTCCCGGTGCTTCAGAGAGGAAGTTGTTTTCAGAACCCGAACCCCCCACTCAGTAGTTGTCCTCGAATTTGTTCCACCAAAAGCCTTTCGTCTTTCCCTTTGGAAGAACTTCTGGCACAGCCTTCCATCCGGGATGTCGAGAATGACCATGTCTGCCCGCATAATTTTCTTCACACCATCACACGAAGTTTGGTACCTTGCTCACACTGCACAGACCTTTTTTTTATAAGAACGATGGCAAGATGTTTTCAAAAAGAACGAGACTGAAATACTGCCAACGAAACTTTCAGAGAAAAAGGAAAAGAAACTGGAATTCTACCAGATTGAGGAATGAGATTATATTGTCCCAGGTAGGGGATGGCACCCCAGTGTATCCTCTCTTTCACTCTCCATCATCGAAAGCCAACCCTCATTAACAATTTTCATCTCTCCTCCTGCGAATCAGAACGGGAAGGGGTGGCTTGGCATCGAACACCACTGAAGAGTGCGGGTATATCTTCCATTCAGTAAAGTCCTGCCCACTCTCCATCTCCTTTTCATTCTCCTTCTCCCCTTTTTTTTGTCCTTTCCCTTTCTCTTTTGGACTGTCCTTTGTCCTTTGCTTTGCTTGTGAGATGGCTATGACATCAACAACCTTGTCTTTTGGTTTGCGGCCCGCCTTCTTTCCCTTCTGCGGCGTTCCCCTGAGCATCAGGCTCCTTGGCAGCCCAACGTTGCTATGTTCGTTGATACTCTTCGTCATTCAAAGGCCGCCAGCATCTCAGCGTTATTGTTCAAGTATTTCATATGCTGTTCTTGAAAGGTCGTGTGCTCAGGTGGGCAGTCAAGGTACCAGCCACAGTCTCTGAAGTGAGAAGACTCCAGTCCTTCATATCCCGCAGTATACATGGTTGGATCGTTTGCAGGGTCCGACCACATGTCAAGATAGTCGGGAATTCCCGCTCAGGTGATTTCCTTCCATAAGCAATATTTCGTGTACCTGAAAAAGGAGATAAATCCCCACCCACAAAAGCGCTCATGAGTAAGATGCAAGTAGAACAGAATGAAAAAAACATAGATTGAAATGGCTCTGAGACTCTGCCCAAGGACCTTTCAGGACCACACTACTGCTCCAGATATGAATGTCGTCAACGCCATTTAGAACATTCCACCATTCAATGATACTGTAAATACAACCCCAATCCAGGTGAATGCAATTTCGTTTAGGAATGACACAGACATAGAAGTGAATGTCGTCAACGACATTCACATAATGAAGCCAAATTATACTTAAATGAAGCAAAATCACAGGATGGAAATCAAAAAATCGAGTAAGGAACCATCCAGGAAAAACTCAATGCACATTCATAACGAACATATCACTGAGGACCTCACAACATCACTATATGTGAATGGGCGTCAACGCCATTCACAAAAATACCAAAAAGAAACCAATTACTTAGCTCCCCATCCTGTAAATTCAATGTTGTCGCTGTTGAATAATACGACAACAGCAGTGAATTCGTCAACGACATTCACTTTGGATTTCTTTATAACAGAGCTTTCAAGCCTCCAGATTCCTCGCAAGAGGAAAAACAATGCAGAACAACTGAATGTCTGCATTGACATTCAGCAAAATGAAGTGAGGACCCTCATTGTATCCTCTCTATGGACATTACAAAAATTTACATAACTCTGAGGACCTCTCAACAACAACTCCGTAGGTGAATGTCGTCAACGCCATTCAAGGACATTATCAATTCTAATCAGGGACAATATAATTGCACCCTTTAGATCCTAACCAGGTGAATTCATATACTCGCTTATGATGACTCAGACAAGAAGTGAATGTCGTCAACGACATACAATCTGGATCTAAGATTGCAATCCATATGAAGCCACATTTTTTCCCAAAAAAAACAGTAGAGTTTCAAGTATGACATGTCCTGTACACAACTCGCATCATGGCCCACTCTCCTTCAACACCACCTGACTGTCAAAGTCGTTGGACCGTAAATGTTACCATCTTTGGAGAACTCCCCGGAAAAAACAGTATCTCCAGGTGAGACCTCTCCACTTCCTTATGTATGCCTCCAATGACATTTGGGGAGGGGAAACAATCGAATGTTCAGGTCCTTCAAAGTCCGATCCAGCACAATGACGGCGCGCTTTTCGAGCTGCAAATAGTATATTTGTCAGAATTGCAAAAGAGATAGTCACACACATACTTGAGAGAAGAAAACAACATGTTCGATATACACACCTGACTCCAAATGTAGCCTTGTGGAGCCAGTTATCAAACACCAAATCACTGATTCCTCCACCTTTGTGCCAGGCTGTATGGTGCTCTTTGGGAACTGATTCAAGTCCTTTACTGTTTGATCTGAGTTCCATATCTCCAGCCACCTTATTTTTTTGTTGTGGGTGACCATCGATATGGCCAGCCGGTGCAATTTCTCCCTGCTGCATCTCCGGATGCACATGCTTGTCATAGTGTGTTTTGATCTGCTGAAGGAACTCAGGACCAAGTCCAGGATCTACTATTCTAAGCTCTTCTACGCTGCTTTCCGAAGGCTAACATCAATTTGGTTCTTCGCATTTCAAACTCCTTCTTTATTGCAGCTTCCACACCCTTTGATGTCCTTAGTTCTTCTGGTGTAGTGCGGTAATATTCGGATTTTCCCTTCTCATTGCTCATCTTGCCTCTGCTAGTTCTTGCTGCATTCATTCAAGTAGTGATTAGCTCCGAAGGACTACAAACATGTATTCAAAAAGTAAACAGAGTACAGACTCGGGCTTACCGCATATATGTACTCCAGAAACGCCTCTCGTGTCAAAGAATACCAAGTGCCCTGCAGCTCTTCCTGTTTCGCACTTCTTGATGATTTGGGTGGTAGTACTGTCCGAAAATCATCCAGCTTCATCAGACCAATCCTCTGAATTCGGAATAGTGTGTGAACCAAGCTTGTTTGTCACATGCGATTTCTCTCCTCTCTGTCGATCTGCAAAACATTGGAAACATTGCATTCCTTAACACTGTTTTTTGAGAATTAATAAGACACTACAGAGGAATGAAATCTCCTGGATGACTTACTTGTTCACGTCGTGCATAGCTGTAAGAAGCCTAGCGATGTCGTTCCAGGATCCAAAACCATTGCCCTCCACAGCAACATGCTTGTCTTTGTCTTTCGAATGGTGTTTCTGAATGTATCCCATCCATGCCAGCAATCGGTGGTTGCCGTCCCAGACGTAGAACATGTGGTTGCAGAATTGCTGGGTGTTCTTTCCCATCATGAGGCCCAGCTCGAACTCCTCATTGGCATCTTTCCCAGCACTCATCCCAGTTATCACTGATCTCTGGAGACACTAATGTGCTTTTTCCCATTTATATCCGTCAGTGACAAATAAAAAACTTGTGCACCAAGTCTATATCCATGCACAAAATCACTCTCCAATTTTTGTTATGTCATGGGAAAGAGGTGGACGCACAACATGCATTGATATCATCCGGCACAGAGGTATGTCCAGACGCCCTCCAGATACGAGCATTTCCCTTATAACCTCCTGAGAGTTTACCTTCTGGAATGACATGAGTTCTTTCACCTTGTCAAGGTAGTGCACTTCGGATTCATCTGCTTCATCTGTATTCTCTGAGCTTTTTGCGGACTCGTCCCCATTTCCAGATCCTTTCCCCTCTGATCCTGTAGGCTTCGACCTCACAGTTTTCTGCACGATGCCATTCAGTTCTGACTGAGTGATTTGCAAATAGTGAATGGCGGTAACGACCATCACTCTGTCTCAAAGAAACTCACCATGAATGGTGTGAAAGAATTCAGCACAATCTACACAAGCAAAGCTGAGACTGCCGTATTCAAAACAAAAGCGAGAGCGATAGCGAACGGCGTTAACGACAATCACAACAGATAACGACCTGCCCGATCGGTGTTGTGTAATGACATACATGTGCAACTGATTGGCGGCAACGACATTCAGTGTAGTTTAGGGCGGATAGTAAGTGCAGACTCTCTCTTCAAACACATAGGTACATAAATCTCATGAGGAGAATCGAATGGCGTTAACGACGCTCGCAATTCAGTAGTTCCTGCTAAAGAAGGGAAGAGGAAGGACTCCTTGAAAGGCAATCAGACAGACTGTATGATCTGAACACCAGTGAATGACTGTACCGATAGTCACCAACTCATTGTGCTGTAAACCCTTCGCAGAGGAGTAGAAAGCAAATCACCTTTGTGATTGTCGGTAGCGACAATCCCTGTCTGGGACATCCCACTCAATCTCTACGCATATCTTCAACAATGAGATGTAAGTTAGATAAAACTTACTCGCACCTTCTTAGGTTTTGAAATTTGATCCCCTTCTGCAGCTTTCCTCTTCCCTCTCACATTTGTTGGAATTTCTGTCTGCGCTAGGGTTTCTTGACCTTCTCCCGGTTTGGCGTTCCGCGTGCTTCCATCTTCTTCAGTGTCCCTGCGAATCATCTCTGCCTCCACAGGCTGGCGCACTCTTATCGCCGACTGTGTCACAGCCGCTGCCTCAGTCTCCGTCTGCTCTTGTGAATCAGTCTCCGCGTTCACCTGCTGCCTTGGCCCTGTGTTCTCCAACAAACGACGCCTCGTCATTTTCTCTCTTGCTCTGCGTCTCTCTCTAAGGGAAGTAAAATAAAGAGACTTTCTTCTCTTTCGTATTCTAGAAGGAACCCTCTCCAGCTTGACTACCACTCTCCCTCTAAGCGCGAAAAGTAGAAAAACGCAGTGACTCCCGATTTCTTGCGGGATTGCCTGCGTTCTTGCGTGTCTCTAGAAGCATCGGATTCCCTCCCGCGTGACCGTTACACATAGTCGTTCCCTTATTAGTGCACATGCCAGCAATTGGTGTACAGCTGTTCGTATTCAGTTATGGATGTCTGACGTGTGTCGCCCAAAAAAAACGGCGTGATCTTTATTAGAACGGTTTCAATATTTAAAAATAACAGCGAATCCAAGAAATCTTGGCGCACAGTCTTAGACAAATATATGTAAATGAACGAGAGTTTGATGACAAATTTGGGATATTATACACGGTCATCCTTGTTAGCCAACCCCACGTTCGTTTCACATTTTGAACTTTCCAGGTGCGCATGATCATTGGTAGTAGTATAAAGATACATTTACTTAATCTGCAATCCCATTCTCGGATCCTGTGGCATGCTTCCAGGAAGTCGGCTTTGTTGTTGGGTTTATTGATGAGGTTCTGGTTAACGGTTTTACAGCTACCGACACTGCACCTAGGGATACTCTGACCACTGGGCCCACTAGAAAAGTAATTAAAATGGACGGCTGCATATCTGGAAAGAATAACATAATATGCACAGTCGTTATCTGAGCTTCCTCCGCCATATTCTCTGCTCATTCTTCAACTGTGTTCTGGAGACAGCAGTAAACCGATTTACACTAGATCTGCGATAACAAGGTACAAACGTACGCGAGGAAGGAATATGGCTTCCTCTGAAGCGGAGTTCTTCTCTGACGACAAACCAGTGCCGTTCTCCCAGGAAGTCCTTGACAATCGATTTGCAATTGTTCTGAAACATGTCTTGGCTACCCGTTTTCAGCTGCAGAATGACTCCATCTTTTTGGAGAAAGAGGTGTACGATCTTAAAGGGAAGTTGGTGAAATATTCTTTCCAAAACCGTGATGAGACGGCTCATATCAGCTAGTGGAGAGTGCGTCCTGGTCGATACAGAGTACTTGGAGAGCCTCGGCGAAAGTCCCTTGGGTCATATGTGACGCCCGGGACTGCTGCTTCGGTCGTTGAAGACAAGAGGGAGGTGGTGGTGAAAAAAGAACAGACGTCCTCCACTCCAATCGTTGAGCTTTCGGATTCTTCCGATGATGACATAAGTGAAATTCCAAATCCAGTCCTTCCTACTGTGGTTGGAGAAGCTGATGAAGAAGAGATTTGTAGTGTCATTCCAAAATTGCGGGCGATGGGAGGAATGGCTGGATTCAAAAGTGAGTTGCGGGGAATTGATTGGGAATCTTTGAAGCAGGTGCCTGTGAAGTTCTTGCCGGAGACTTTTGATGGCGATATCCTATTCGAGCTGCCTCCTCCTCCGCGAGTTGGAGGTGTAACAATCATGATGCATGGAATGGACAAGAAACACGACGGGCACCCATGGTGCAGAACAAAACCATCCAATATTCAGAATGATGACAAGCTTGTTTTCAGGAGGACAGTTTGCAATGGACACCTTAGGTGTGATAATTTGAATTGCAGACACTTTCTTCAGTCTGGGGTTCATAATCAAAGCGAATGGGAGGGTCTGGCGCAAAATCCATTTCAGCCTGGGACTGCCCCTCCACCGGCAAACACTTTCGTCTGCAAATTCTGCAAACTTGTGCCATCCTGTTTGGCGCTCTGCGGAGCAAGAATGTACTATGTTGTCCACCGTTTGAATACAATGACGAGAGCTTGTGTGCATTTTGGATTCCATAACCATCCTGTCTCGAAGGGGATTACAGGGAGAGTGTTGAGACAGTATCGAGGTTGATCAAACAGGAGTTCGGGAGAAACCCATCCGCAACAACATCTGCAATTGCTCTTGGCGCAAGCAAGTCCTTCTTGGAAAGCCATATTTTGAGTGAAGGAGATTCTGTGGGGACTAAACTTGACGTGCAGCATTGGACCTGGTCATGGATCATTTCTCCACTTTAAGTTCACCTAACATTCGGCATCAGATCAATGCATTGAGAATGGGCTCTGGGATCAGAGGCTACATAGACAATATTTTGGAATTGAAACGACTGAGCAAGTACGATTACATCCAGGGACAATGTATTCCCAGGTCAAGGTGCCATCAAAGTTTTTTTTTCAAAATACTGTTGGGGAGGGCAGTGGGGTTAGCCTCGTGAAGCGGATGCAGAAGACTGGGGACTTGCAGAACTATTTTCTTATGTTTGATCATGTGAAACGAGTGAAGGATTGGACGACAATGGCTTGTCATGTCTACGATCCAGTGTACCAACGAGTTATGACAATTGCAGTTTGTGACATGCAATCCGAGGATACGGAATCCCAGAAGCTCATGTGGAATTCCCTGATACGTGTCATGGGCTGCCATGGGCTGCCATCTCCAAATTTCGCAGGTTTCATGGCGGATAGTGCTCAAGCAAATTTCAATGTTGTTCGTATTGTCTTCGGATCGGGCGACCCAAAAGTGCATATGCCAGGAAGAGAGCGTACATGTCTATTCCATTGGACACAATCTCTGGAAAAACATACAAAGTCGGACATCAAACCAGAGATGCAGACTCAGCACCGTAAATTGTGCAAAGAGTACAAAGATGCTAGAACAATGAAGGAGGCGGACACTTTGTTCCAGACAATTCGTGCATGGTGGTTCTCTTCTGGAGCTGCATCACTTGAGAGTATGAGAGCATTGGAAGATTGGCTGGCGTTTTGGCACTTCCGGTATAGACAGTGGGGAGCAGCCATGACAATGGTACGAGGCTTCTATTTCATGCTTTATTCATACATTTGCTTTCCATATTTTTGACTCATTGCTTTCTTTATGTTGTTTCCTGTGCACTGTTCTGAAGTGTGGTTATCCTCTTTGCAGAACATGTCCATTGAGGAAATGGCGGACATGCCATCTTGCAATTTGGCAGAAACTGTGCACAACGCATGGTTGCAGCAGTCTGGGAAACGAGGTCGGGATTTGTATGTGGCAACAACAGATGATTTGATACGTGCCTTGCAACAACAACCCGATACCGTGATTTCTTACGAGGTGGGGTTGGTGGCAAGGGTCTGGACAAATGGGAGTTGATGTTGCGTGCTGCAAACAGATCTGGGGATCCAATCAAGATAGCACGGGCGGTGAGCATGTATGCCCAGGGAACGCCACTTGTTTTTAGAGTTCCACATCTTGAAGGGGAGGAGAGATTCGGCTCCTGTAAGAGGAAATTGAACACTCCACCTGGTTCGGATTCAGATTCCCACAGGGCAGACCGTGATAACTTCTCGAAGCCTCGTGTTCCCCTGCATGACAGCTCCATGTCCGGAACCTCCATTGTGGAGGAACCTCCAACACGACGGCAAGCTCCAGCATCAAACAGTGCCACTGAAATGGTGCAGGAGAGAAACAACCCCCTTGATGTGCTTGAGTCCGCATGCCCCAACCACGTTTGGCACATAGAACGCACAAGTGTAGGGTCTCGTGTGAAATGTACAGCGATCAGGGCAACTAATTTCGAGAAGTGCACTTCATCTATATCCAGAGGTGGTGCCCGAACTCCTGCTCCGACTTTCACGGGCTTGATGCGTCCATACGGTCAACCAGAAGCCAAGAACCACAAGTTTTGGTTCTGCGCAGATGATTGTGCCAGATGTGTGCATGGAACTGTGCGTTCTTCAACATTCAACATTGCGCTCGCTGCTAAACTTGGCATGAATGTGCCAAATTCACAGCCTACAGGTCCACCATGCACCACCTTTGCGCCACAGACAACAAATGAGACTATTTCTCATGGTATGGGCTCACCACTCAACCTATTCAAGGCAGTTTCTTCACCGCCACCAAAGCCAAACACAATAGGCTCATTGTTTGGGCTTTCAGAAATGGAGGGGGATGATGACATGGAGGGTTGGTCTGAAGGTGAACTCAATCCATCCCCCCATATTGTTGAGGCAACTGCAAAGTGTTCATCAGTTTTGTTGTCTCCTACACCAGTAGCACTGCCGACATATGTACTACCCTCTCAATATGCTTGTGAGGTCTCCATGAATTTGCAGAGTGCCCCACAGAAAGGTGTGTCTCTTGTACATGATAATCATGTACAAGTTGTAGGTAATTGCCCTTCGGCAACTGAGAGGCAGAAACACATCCTTATACTTGACTTGAATGGATTGTTATGTGAGAGCAGACTACGAATAAGGGAATACCTAGAGCCCACTGTCACCTCCAGACCTGGGTGTCAGGAGTTTCTGGACCGATGCCTTCAGATTTTTGATGTAGGTGTATGGTCTTCCATGTCATTGAGTAATGTCCTTCCAGTTGTGAAAGCTTGTTTCGTGGGAAACAACCAAAGATGGTGCTTCACCAAGACTATTGTGACCAGCCTGTGGGAATGGTGGACCCTTTCAATCCTTCTAAAACTGTCATGTACAAGAACTTATGTAAGTTTTGGAAGGACTACATCCATTACAATCCAACCAATACTTTGCTGGTGGACGATTCCCCACTCACTTGCTTACCCAACCTTGCAAATAATTGCATCTTCCCGTATCCATGGAAGTTGAGGGATCAGCCAAACTGCAAGAGGCTTATGAAAGAATTACTGCCTTGGTTAGAGGGTGTATCCAAGGCTGCACACATGTGTCAGGGCACCCATACAGATATGGGCAGCCCAACTACTTGTTCAATACTGCAGCCATGGGTAGTGGATCACAACAATCTGCAAAGGCATCCGAACCAGGGCTTCCTGCTGCCAGAGTTCCAACGACTTTGCCTCCCGATGCAACAACAAAGCATAATCAAAGAAAGGTGAGAGCAAAAGTTTCAATGCTTGGGCGCGTGGGTGGATTTGTATTGTTAATGCTACTTCACAATGTGTGTCATTCGTGTTATTCTCATTTTTTGATCGTTGTGTCATTCAATATACAGATGGTGAAACTAGTGAAGCGTTCAATGGGCAGGGAGAGTACAATATGTGCTATCAATCAGACTACAACCACAGTGGATCTAACTGAACCACATGGTGACCACCAAAGGTAGTTTTGTGACATCGTCCTACCACATCCATGTTGACCATGCATAACCTGCTATCAACTAGGTATGGCACCGTTCCGGCTTTGATCATGTCAGCATGGAGTATAGAGACAAGCAAATGCAATTCAGAATTGGAAGTACTGCAATAGGTAGGGTTGGGGTGTTTGCTGGAAGAACTTCAATGTCATTTTGCAGGAGTGCCAAGCTGTCAGTCTCTGTTCTCCAGGGTTCATTTTTGATATATGAATCTGGTTTTTGTTGCAGTTTCAGATCCGCGACAAGGTGTTATTGTTTGATCCTTGTGCACCAAAAAGAAGGGCAGGTGTGGGAATATTGCTGGCTTTCCGAAAGCAAATGTGCCAGACAACTATTACCGTATCCATGTGAAATCGGTCATGATTTCAGAGGTTGTGTTGCCGTACCCGGACTACTCTATTACCCCTAATCATACCACATTGGGTGACACGCAGGGAAGTTCCACCTTATGGTCTGAAAAGTTTCTTAAACACGCGTGATATTGAAGGTGCTACAAGTTTAGTTTAGTTTTCTTTATGGATTGAGGGTCGCTGAGACAGGTGAACAAAACAGCTCTTCTCACATGAACAATATTTTTTGAATTGATGCTCTTGCTATTCTCATGTATGATCACAAGATCCCCTTGTTCAAGGGCAACTTCATTTTCCCACATCAAGCCAAATTTTTCTTGTGTAGACATGAATGTGGTATTTTGTTGGTTGTTTGCTATATTTAATATTAATAACATTACTACTGGTCAATGTGGTTAATAATACAATTATTATCCCTGTTTTAAATAAGCTTATGTTTAAATGAAACAAAACAAATAATAATTCTAAAATAATAATATATTACATATTAAATCAAGCAGCCAATTGCTTTTGGGGTCCTATCCCATTTATTGTAAGAATAAGAATAAGAATAAGAATAATAATATGACTATTCATTTTGGCATTTGTCAACAAATAATAATTGTTTACTTTTCGTCCAATAGGAACAAAACAATGGATGTGACAGTATTCACACTAGTGTCATTGCGATCACACCACGACTTGAACCTGGTGTTAAATATGTGTGAGAGAATCCGTAAGAAGAGCCCTTAATATCTATTATTTATTTAATAATTCTGATGGACTCTATTACGTGGCATTCCCTTTGACATACATGTGGCAGACATGGTGGCAACGAGGTGTAATAAGTACCGTAGAAAGACCATTAAGATTACTTAGTCAAAATAGTAGTTGAACTAACCAGTCAAAACGGCCGTCAAAATATCCGTCAAAAGAGCCACCTAAACCTACTGCCACATCAGGTGCGAGTTTGGTGTGAGATGGTTTTTTCACAGGACCAAGAAAGTTCACATGTGGTGCAAAGGACTAGGTTAACCTAACACCAAGGGGGGGGTGTGAACTTGGGCTCTTTTCACACCAAAATGTGTGAGAAGAGCCGTTAAAAAAACCGGTTTCTGTATTAGTGACGTTTCAGATGTGCGTTCAAGGACAACCTCTTCGCCAGGGAGCTGCAGACAACAAGAAGGAGCGTGGAGTTTACACACCAGGAGGGGGCGGGAAAAGTTGCAATGCGAATTGTGTATAGATAAAGCCCAGCTCCCGTTGTATGCAAAACCTGGGATATGAGGTTTGGCTGGGAAATGCGGCACCGCATTCGCACTTTATGTTTTCGGTTGCACTCTGCGAATACATTGTTCAAAACATGTGCTCATGCTTGGTGACTGTGTTGCAGGTATATGAAATACGTGCTACTTAAGACATGGGCCCTGGCGCAAGAGCAACGACGCAATGGCGTGAGCGTTGCACGTGAGCGCGCGAGCGTACGCTCACGCAGGAGTGACGTGGCGTGAGCGTACGCTCACGCCAGCTGACGTGGCGTGAGCCTGCACACATGCTGACGTGGCGTGAGCGTCATGTCAGCATGCTGATGTGGCGGTAAATGATGACGTGGCACTGTCCGTCAACTGCCACGTCAGCATTAACATGCGCCGCCTATAACCGTGGATGGTCCTATGACCGTGGAATTAATGCAGGGAATCTTGCCTAAATAGAATCAAGACGAGCGTTGAGGCCTACAATTGCAGCATCCAACATTGTGCAATTACAAATGTTTGTTTCACTTTTACAATTACGAAGACGACAAAATATCCTCACAAAGTGTGCGCCATAAAGGCTGCCACGAGAAGACTTCCTCCCTCCTCAAATAACAATGAGAGTTATGATCATCTTCAAAAGATGATTGTAGTGCATAGCGACAGCAAGACATGTAGACTTCGAACGGTGCAATGACAAATGTGCACTACCTAAAAGTTGTCACTCAGACCTCACTCCGTATAGTTGGAGGCCATATCATTGCACAGCCGACGAATTGATGTGAATTACACATTTCAAATCATGGTCATCCACATACCACATTACATAGTTCATGCTACCCATGTGTTGTATCCCGCTGCAAAAGAGTATCGACCTCGTTGAAACTCATAGTGGCCTGGTGAATGAAGTTGTCACGTTTGGGATCGCAAACCATCCTCCTCAAAAATATGAAATACAAATGTTTGCAGGGTATGAATTTACCTCTCTTGCCCAAACTGGTTGATAGCATATTCACAAAATCAGGACATGTGCAATTGGGGAAATTGGAAACCGTGATGTCGTAGGTCCTGTCATGAACAGCAGATGTGGAAGTGATGATTGTGAATACCCGACCATATCCTGGATCGGGTACTTCCGTGGTGCTTCCGACACGAGCTTGGAGCATTCTTGCGGACTCCACTTTGCCAAAGTGTTCAGCGGTTGGAGGGAAACGCCGAACGAGCTTTCCATCTCGTTTGGTTGGCCACAAGTCAGGATTTGCCGGGGGGACCCGGGAGGACGCAGGAGTAGTAGCACATGCATGGAGTTGGGGTTGTCTCGCAAGGGAAAAACCTGCCTCCTCCAGCATTTCAATCTCCTGAAAGCTGAGATGTGTTCCCACCTTCACGGGCCAAACGGTTGGAGGAGATGGCTTCATCACTACGGAAGGACGCACAGTTCCATGCACACATCTGGCACAATCATCTGCGCAGAACCAGAACTTGTGGTTCTTGGCTTCTGGTTGACCGTATGGACGCATCAAGCCCGTGAAAGTCGGAGCAGGAGTTCGGGCACCACCTCTGGATATAGATGAAGTGCACTTCTCGAAATTAGTTGCCCTGATCGCTGTACATTTCACACGAGACCCGACACTTGTGCGTTCTATGTGCCAAACGTGGTCGGGGCATGCGGACTCAAGCACATCAAGGGGGTTGTTTCTCTCCTGCACCATTTCAGTGGCACGGTTTGATGCTGGAGCTTGCCGTCGTGTTGGAGGTTCCTCCACAATGGAGGTTCCGGACACGGAGCTGTCATGCAGGGGAACACGAGGCTTCGAGAAGTTATCACGGTCTGCCCTGTGGGAATCTGAATCCGAACCAGGTGGAGTGTTCAATTTCCTCTTACAGGAGCCGAATCTCTCCTCCCCTTCAAGATGTGGAACTCTAGAAACAAGTGGCGTTCCCTGGGCATACATGCTCACCGCCCGTGCTATCTTGATTGGATCCCCAGATCTGTTTGCAGCACGCAACATCAACTCCGATTTGTCCGGACCCTTGCCACCAACCCCACCTCGTAAGAAATCACGGTATCGGGTTTGTTGTTGCAAGGCACGTATCAAATCATCTGTTGTTGCCACATACAAATCCCGACCTCGTTTCCCAGACTGCTGCAACCATGCATTGTGCACAGTTTCTGCCAAATTGCAAGATGGCATGTCTGCCATTTCCTCAATGGACATGTTCTGCAAAGAGGATAACCACACTTCAGAATAGTGCACAGGAAACAACATAAAGAAAGCAATGAGTCAAAAATATGGAAAGCAAATGTATGAATAAAGCATGAAATAGAAGCCTCGTACCATTGTCATGGCTGCTCCCCACTGTCTATACCGGAAGTGCCAAAACGCCAGCCAATCTTCCAATGCTCTCATACTCTCAAGTGATGCAGCTCCAGAAGAGAACCACCAGGCACGAATTGTCTGGAACAAAGTGTCCGCCTCCTTCATTGTTCTAGCATCTTTGTACTCTTTGCACAATTTACGGTGCTGAGTCTGCATCTCTGGTTTGATGTCCGACTTTGTATGTTTTTCCAGAGATTGTGTCCAATGGAATAGACATGTACGCTCTCTTCCTGGCATAGGCACTTTTGGGTCGCCCGATCCGAAGACAATACGAATAGCATTGAAATTTGCTTGAGCACTATCCGCCATGAAACCTGCGAAATTTGGAGATGGCAGCCCATGGCAGCCCATGACACGTATCAGGGAATTCCACATGAGCTTCTGGGATTCCGTATCCTCGGATTGCATGTCACAAACTGCAATTGTCATAACTCGTTGGTACACTGGATCGTAGACATGACAAGCCATTGTCGTCCAATCCTTCACTCGTTTCACATGATCAAACATAAGAAAACAGTTCTGCAAGTCCCCAGTCTTCTGCATCCGCTTCACGAGGCTAACCCCACTGCCCTCCCCAACAGTCGACATTTTGAAAAGAAAAACTTTGATGGCACCTTGACCTGGGAATACATTGTCCTGGATGTAATCGTACTTGCTCAGTCGTTTCAATTCCAAAATATTGTCTATGTAGCCTCTGATCCCAGAGCCCATTCTCAATGCATTGATCTGATGCCGAATGTTAGGTGAACTTAAAGTGGAGAAATGATCCATGACCAGGTCCAATGCTGCACCGTCAAGTTTAGTCCCCACAGAATCTCCTTCACTCAAAATATGGCTTTCCAAGAAGGACTTGCTTGCGCCAAGAGCAATTGCAGATGTTGTTGCGGATGGGTTTCTCCCGAACTCCTGTTTGATCAACCTCGATACTGTCTCAACACTCTCCCTGTAATCCCCCTTCGAGACAGGATGGTTATGGAATCCAAAATGCACACAAGCTCTCGTCATTGTATTCAAACGGTGGACAACATAGTACATTCTTGCTCCGCAGAGCGCCAAGCAGGATGGCACAAGTTTGCAGAATTTGCAGACGAAAGTGTTTGCCGGTGGAGGGGCAGTCCCAGGCTGAAATGGATTCTCCGCCAGACCCTCCCATTCGCTTTGATTATGAACTCCAGACTGAAGAAAGTGTCTGCAATTCAAATTATCACACCTAAGGTGTCCATTGCAAACTGTCCTCCTGAAAACAAGCTTGTCATCATTCTGAATATTGGATGTTTTTGTTCTGCACCACGGGTGCCCGTCGTGTTTCTTGTCCATTCCATGCATCATGATTGTTACACCTCCAACTCGCGGAGGAGGAGGCAGCTCGAATAGGATATCGCCATCAAAAGTCTCCGGCAAGAACTTCACAGGCACCTGCTTCAAAGATTCCCAATCAATTCCCCGCAACTCACTTTTGAATCCAGCCATTCCTCCCATCGCCCGCAATTTTGGAATGACACTACAAATCTCTTCTTCATCAGCTTCTGCAACCACAGTAGGAAGGACTGGATTTGGAATTTCACTTATGTCATCATCGGAAGAATCCGAAAGCTCAACGATTGGAGTGGAGGAAGTCTGTTCTTTTTTCACCACCACCTCCCTCTTGTCTTCAACGACCGAAGCAGCAGTCCCGGGCGTCACATATGACCCAAGGGACTTTCGCCGAGGCTCTCCAAGTACTCTGTATCGACCAGGACGCACTCTCCACTGGCTGATATGAGCCGTCTCATCACGGTTTTGGAAAGAATATTTCACCAACTTCCCTTTCAGATCGTAAACCTCTTTCTCCAAAAAGATGGAGCCATTCTGCAGCTGAAAACGGGTAGCCAAGACATGTTCCAGAACAATTGCAAATCCATTGTCAAGGACTTCCTGGGAGAACGGCACTGGTTTGTCGTCTGAGAAGAACTCCGCTTCAGAGGAAGCCATCTTCCTTCCTCGAGTATGTTTGTACCTTGCTATCGCAGATCTAGTGTAAATCGGTTTACTGCTGTCTCCAGAACACAGTTGAAGAATGAGCAGAGCATATGGCGGAGGAAGCTCAGATAACGACTGTGCATATTCTGTTATTCATTCCAGATATGCAGCCGTCCATTTTAATTACTTTTCTTGTGGGCCCAGTGGTCAGAGAATCCATAGGGGCAGTGTCGGCAACTGTTAAACCGTTAATCAGAACCTCATCAATAAACCCAATAACAAAGCCGACTTCCTGGAAGCATGCCACAGGATCCGAGAATGGGATTGCAGATTAAGTAAATGTATCTATATACTACTACCAATGATCATGCGCACCTGGAAAGTTCCAAATGTGCAACGAATGTGGGGTTTGGATAACAAGGATGACCGTGTATGATATTCCAAAATTTGTCATCAAACTCTCGTTCATTTATATTTATTTGTTTAAGACTGCGCATCAATTTCTGGGATTCGCTGTTCTTTTTAAATATTGAACCAGTTATAATTTAGAACACGCCGTTTTGTTTTGGGCGGCACACGTCAGACATCCATAACTGAATACGAACAGCTGTACACCAATTGCTGGCATGTGCACTAATAACGAAACGACTATGTGTAACGGTCACGCGGGAGGGAATCCGATGCTTCTAGAGACACGCAAGAACACAGGCAATCCCGCAAGAAATCGGGAGTCACTGCGTTTTTCTACTTTTCGCGCTTAGAGGGAGAGTGGTAGTCAAGCTGGAGAGGGTTCCTTCTAGAATACGAAAGAGAAGAAAGTCTCTTTATTTTACTTCCCTTAGAGAGAGACGCAGAGCAAGAGAGAAAATGACGAGGCGTCGTTTGTTGGAGAACACAGGGCCAAGGCAGCAGGTGAACGCGGAGACTGATTCACAAGAGCAGACGGAGACTGAGGCAGCGGCTGCGACACAGTCGGCGATAAGAGTGCGCCAGCCTGTGGAGGCAGAGATGAATCGCAGGGACACTGAAGAAGGTGGAAGCACGCGGAACGCCGAACCTGAAGAAGGTCAAGAAACCCTTGCGCAGACAGAAACTCCAGCAGATGTGAGAGGGAAGAGGAAAGCTGCAGAAGGGGATCAAAGTTCAAAACCTAAGAAGGTGCCAGTAAGTTTTATCATATAGTCTATGTGATTGCCTTTCAAGGAGTCCTTCCTCTTCCATTCTTTAGCAGGAACTACTGAATCGCGAGCGTCGTTAACGCCATTCGATTCTGCTCATGAGATTTATGTACCTATGTGTTTGAAGAGAGAGTCTGCACTTACTATTCTCCCTAAACTACACTGAATGTCGTTGCCGCCAATCAGTTGCACATATATGTCATTACACAACACCGATCCGGCAGGTTGTTATCTTTTGTGATTGTCGTTAACGCCGTTCGCTATCGCTCTCACTTTTGTTTTGAATACGGCAGTCTCGGCTTTGCATGTGTAGATTGTGCTGAATTCTTTCACACCATTCATGGTGAGTTTCCTTGATACAGAGTGATTGTCGTTACCGCCATTCACTATTTGCAAATCACTTAGTCAGAACTGAATGGCATCGTGCAGAAAACTGTGAGGTCGAAGCCTACAGGATCAGAGGGGAAAGGATCTGGAGATGGGGACGAGTCCGCAAAAAGCTCAGAGAATACAGATGAAGCAGATGAATCCGAAGTGCACTACCTTGACAAGGTGAAAGAACTCATGTCATTCCAGAAGGTAAACTCTCAGGAGGTTATAAGGGACATGCTCGTATCTGGAGGGCGTCTGGACATACCTCTGTGCCGGATGATATCAATGCCTGTTGTGCGTCCACCTCTTTCCCATGACATAACAAAATTGGAGAGTGATTTTGTGCATGGATATAGACTTGGTGCACAAGTTTTTTATGTGTCACTGACGGATATAAATGGGAAAAGCACATTAGTTTCTCCAGAGATCAGTGATAACTGGGATGAGTGCTGGAAAGATGCCAATGAGGAGTTCGAGCTGGGCCTCATGATGGGAAAGAACACCCAGCAATTTTGCAACCACATGTTCTACGTCTGGGACGGCAACCACCGATTGCTGGCATGGATGGGATACATTCAGAAACACCATTCGAAAGACAAAGACAAGCATGTTGCTGTGGAGGCAATGGTTTTGGATCCAGGAAACGACATCGCTAGGCTTCTTACAGCTATGCACGACGTGAACAAGTAAGTCATCCAGGAGATTTGATTCCCTCTGTAGTGTCTTGTTGATCCTCAAAAAACAGTGTTAAGGAATGCAATGTTTCCAATGTTTTTGCAGATCGACAGAGAAATCGCATGTGACAACAAGCTTGGTTCACACACTATTCCGAATTCAGAGGATTGGTCTGATGAAGCTGGATGATTTTCGGACAGTACTACCACCCAATATCATCAAGAAGTGCGAAACAGGAAGAGCTGCAGGCACTTGGTATTCTTTGACACGAGAGGCGTTTCTGGAGTACATGTATGCGGTAAGCCCGAGTCTGTAATCTGTTTACTTTTCGAATACATGTTTAGAGTCCCTTCGGAGCTAATCACTACTTGAATGAATGCAGCAAGAACTGGCAGAGGCAGCTGAGAAGGGAAAATCCGAATATTACCGCACTACACCAGAGGAACTAAGGACATCAAAGGGTGTGGAAGCTGCAATAAAGAAGGAGTTTGAGATGCGAAGAACCAAATTGATGTCAGCCTTCGGAAAGCAGCTTAGAATAGTAGATCCTGGACTTGGTCCTGAGTTCCTTCAGCAGATCAAAACACACTATGACAAGCATGTGCATCCGGAGATGCAGCAGGAGAAATTGCACCGGCTGGCCATATCGATGGTCGACCCACAAACAAAAATAAGGTGGCTGGAGATATGGAACTCAGATCAAACAGTAAAGGACTTGAATCAGTTCCCAAAGAGCACCATACAGCCTGGCACAAAGGTGGAAGGAATCAGTGATTTGGTGTTTGATAACTGGCTCCACAAGGCTACATTTTGGAGTCAGGTGTGTATTCGAACATGCTGTTTCTTCTCTTCAAGTATGTGATGTGTTTCTTTTTTGCAATTCTGACAAATATACTATTTGCAGCTCGAAAAGCGCGCCGTCATTGTGCTGGATCAGACTTTGAAGGACCTGAACATTGCGATTGTTTCCCCTCCCCAAATGTCATTGGAGGCATACATAAGGAAGTGGAGAGGTCTCACCTGGAGATACTGTTTTTTCCGGGAGTTCTCCAAAGATGGTAACATTTTACGGTCCAACGACTTTGACAGTCAGGTTGGAGGAGAGTGGGCCATGATGCGAGTTGTGTACAGGTGAAATGTCATACTTGAAACTCTACTGTTTTTTTGGGAAAAATGTGGCTTCATATGGATTGCAATCTTAGATCCAGATTGAATGTCGTTGACGACATTCACTTCTTTGTCTGAGTCATTCTTAAGCGAGTATATGAATTCACCTGGTTAGGATCTAAGGGTGCAATTATATTGTCCCTGATTAGAATTGATAATGTCCTTGAATGGCGTTGACGACATTCACATACGGAGTTGTTGTGTGGTCCTCAAGGTTATTTAAATTTTTGTAATGTCCATAGAGGTTACAATGAGGGTTGATCACTTCATTTTGCTGAATGTCAATGCAGACATTCAGTTGTTCTGCATTGTTTTTTCCTCTTGCGATGAATATGGAGGCTTCATAAGCTCTGTTTTAAGAAATCCAAAGTGAATGTCGTTGACGACATTCACAGCTGTGTCTGTATTATTCAAAAACGACAAATTCAATTTTCATGGATTGGGGAGCTAAGTAATTGGTTTCTTTTTTGTATTTTTGTGAATGGCGTTGACGCCATTCACATACAGTGATGTTGTGAGGTCCTCAGTGATAGGTTCGTTATGAATGTGCATTGAGTTTTCCTGGATGGTTCCTTACTCAATTTTTTTATTTCCATCCTGTGATTTTGCTTCATTTCAGTAATAATTTGGCTTCATTCTTGAATGTCGTTGACGACATTCACTTCTATGTCTGTGTCATTTCTAATCGCTTATTTGCATTCACCTGGATTAGGATGTATTTACAGTGTCATGGAATGGAATGTTCTGAATGGCGTTGACGACATTCATATCTGGAGCAGTAGTGTGGTCCTGAAAGGTCCTTGGAGCAGTTGTCAGAGCCATTTCAATCCATGTTTTATTCTTTCTGTTCTACTTGCATCTTACTCACTGAGCGCTTTTGTGGGTTGGGATTCATCTCCTTTTTTCAGGTACACGAAATATGTGCTTATGGAAGGAAATCACCTGAGCGGAATTCCCGACTATCTTGACATGTGGTCGGACCCTGCAAACGATCCAACCATGTATACTGCAGGGATATTGAAGGACTGGAGTCCTTCTCACTTCAGAGACTGTGGGTGGTACCTTGACTGCCCACCTGAGCACACGACCTTTCAAGAACAGCATATGAAATACTTGAACAATAACGCTGAGATGCTGGCGCCTTTGACTGACGAAGAGTATCAACGAAACATAGCAACCTTGGCTGCCAAGGAGCCTGATGCTCAGGGAACGCCGCAGAAGGGAAAGAAGGCGGGCCGCAAACCAAAAGACAAGGCTGTTGATGTCATAGCCATCTCACCAGCAAAGCCAAAGGACAAAGACAAGTCCAAAGAGAAGGAAAAGGACAAGGGGAAGGAGAATGAAAAGGAGATGGAGAGTGGGCAGGACTTTAGTGCTGGAAGATATACCCGCACTCTTCAGTGCGTGTTCGATGCCAAGCCACACCCTTCCCGTTCTGATTCAGCAGGAGAGATGAAAATTGTTAATGAGGGTTGGCTTTCGATGATGCAGAGTCGAAAGAGAGGATACACTGGGGTGCCATCCCCTACCTGGGACAATATAATCTCATTCCTCAATCTGGTGAGAATTCCAGTTTCTTTCCTTTTTCTCTGAATGTTTCGTTGGCAGTATTTCAGTCTCGTTCTTTGAACTTATAAAAAACATGTCTGTTGCAGGTGAGCACAGGTCCCACCTTCGTGTGCGGTGTGCAGAAAACTTATGCGGCCGACATTGTCATTCTCGACATCCCGGATGGCCAGGCTGTGCCAGAAGTTCTTCCAAAGGGCAAGACGCCAGGGTGGAACAAATTCGAGGACAACTACTGGAGTTGGGTATTCGGGTTCTGTAACAATTTCCTCTCTGATGCAGGGACACTTCTGCTTTTTCAGTCATGTGACAATGATAGTCGTCGGGCATTGGCATCATACCTCAAGTCTTCAGGGTTTGAAGTTTTGCGCACATGGAATTGTGTGAACAGCCTCTACCTTGTGAAAGGGGGTTTCCCTGGTCAGCTGGTATGCCGTCTGCCTTCTGCTTATGCTTTGATCATGAGTTTCAATTTTCTCTGCAGCTCCACTCTAGTAGAATGTTTTATGATCGACACCGATCATCAACGATTCATGGTTTTTTGGTGTCAGAGTTCTGAATAGCCGATGTACACACTTCCACTTTAGATTGTGTTTACCACACTAACCTGCTATCTTTGGCAGACGAGGATGTTCGAGGCGATCTGCCTGCGGAGGATTCGCACATCAAAGACACCATCCTCCATCCGCAGCTTTGAGATTTCTGACCAGGGTTGTTTCGTCAACCCCCCCTATGAGCCCCATGTCGATGACATTTTGTACAACTTCATGCAGTCCAGTCAGACTCTGAAGAGACCAGATGGCACTCCCTGGAGAGGTGCAAAGGAAAAGTCACCAGCATTCATGCAAATACTGCTGGAGTCATGCAGCCACCGCTCTGCACGGGTGGTCGATCTTTCTGTGTCCACAGGTTCGTTTTCTCCCTTCCGAATTGGTTTCCTTTCAACAGTTTCATCTGCTTAAATCCCCTCCTCCAAACTGTTTATGTTCTCCTGTCTGGTGCAGGAGCAACTTACCACGCATGCAAGGCAGGCGGAAGAAGCCTTTTTGGTATGGAGGGTGATTCTGACCTCTACAACACAGTGCTCCTCCCCCTTTTGTCTGGCTCCACTTCAGGCACACAGACTGATCGGATTCATATTCGAAATGATGACGATCCCGAAGATAAGCAGGTCGACAACGACTTTTCATGTGAGTAAGTGCTAAACCCTCTTTGGGAGTCATACTCAATTTCTCGATAACATCAAAGTTACAGTAATAACTTTTTCAGGCTGTCTTTCAGGAAAGCCAGCGGTGGATCTTCAGGAGATACAGTCATTTCTGGCGAGTCTGTTTTCGACAGCCCCCTTTCCAATTTTCTGCTCCCTGTTTATGCCGAAGCAATGGCACTTCACGCGTCCGAGTCCCTATCCCCTGACTTTTTAGTGGCCAGCCGTAGGTGTATCCAGCGTGGATCCGGTGTTCTAAAATACTTAGACTTAGATGCAGAGGAAGAGGGGATACATTGTACTGACTCTGAGTCAGACTGAACTGTATTCTTTTAATATTCATTTTCATATTATCTGGAAAACGTTGAATCCCCTTACTCTACCGTAGTTGTTCCTTTAGAACAAATAATAATCACAGAATCAACTTTCGTTTAAATTGCTATATGTATGAATCCATCTCACAAACCTTCCTGACTCTTCTCATATCCATTGTGCATTCATCTACACTGTATTCATGCGTGCTCCATTCATGAAAGCTTCCTTTGTACAACATCCATTGTACATTCATCCTCTGTACTCTTTAATCCACCCCACAAACCTTCCACACTCATTTCATATACTTTGTGCATTCGTCAAAAGATTTGGTCATGCATCTTCCTGTCATGAATTTTTGTCATTGCTCAACATCCATTATACATTCATCCATTTTACTCTTATCCATCCGTCATTCATCCATCTACATAGATTTTTCAAACTCATCCATCTGTTTATCATCCAACTGTACATTCATCCATCATTTATTCAATGCCTTTTATTATGTCGTCCAGCTTGTTTCCGCGGTAAAGGGTGCCAATCCGCGGGAATACACTCCACTTCTTTCTGGGTGCGTGGTGACTCGGCCTCAACGTGTGATGACGTGGACTGAGCCCCGTGACGTGGCATTTGCGCAAGGTGACGTGGCGTGAGCGCAGTCGCGCTCACGCGCTCACGTGACCAGGCGCCGAGGCATCATACAAAGGAAGCTTTCATGAATGGAGCACGCATGAATACAGTGTAGATGAATGCACAATGGATATGAGAAGAGTCAGGAAGGTTTGTGAGATGGATTCATACATATAGCAATTTAAACGAAAGTTGATTCTGTGATTATTATTTGTTCTAAAGGAACAACTACGGTAGAGTAAGGGATTCAACGTTTTCCAGATAATATGAAAATGAATATTAAAAGAATACAGTTCAGTCTGACTCAGAGTCAGTACAATGTATCCCTCTTCCTCTGCATCTAAGTCTAAGTATTTTAGAACACCGGATCCACGCTGGATACACCTACGGCTGGCCACTAAAAAGTCAGGGGATAGGGACTCGGACGCGTGAAGTGCCATTGCTTCGGCATAAACAGGGAGCAGAAAATTGGAAAGGGGGCTGTCGAAAACAGACTCGCCAGAAATGACTGTATCTCCTGAAGATCCACCGCTGGCTTTCCTGAAAGACAGCCTGAAAAAGTTATTACTGTAACTTTGATGTTATCGAGAAATTGAGTATGACTCCCAAAGAGGGTTTAGCACTTACTCACATGAAAAGTCGTTGTCGACCTGCTTATCTTCGGGATCGTCATCATTTCGAATATGAATCCGATCAGTCTGTGTGCCTGAAGTGGAGCCAGACAAAAGGGGGAGGAGCACTGTGTTGTAGAGGTCAGAATCACCCTCCATACCAAAAAGGCTTCTTCCGCCTGCCTTGCATGCGTGGTAAGTTGCTCCTGCACCAGACAGGAGAACATAAACAGTTTGGAGGAGGGGATTTAAGCAGATGAAACTGTTGAAAGGAAACCAATTCGGAAGGGAGAAAACGAACCTGTGGACACAGAAAGATCGACCACCCGTGCAGAGCGGTGGCTGCATGACTCCAGCAGTATTTGCATGAATGCTGGTGACTTTTCCTTTGCACCTCTCCAGGGAGTGCCATCTGGTCTCTTCAGAGTCTGACTGGACTGCATGAAGTTGTACAAAATGTCATCGACATGGGGCTCATAGGGGGGGTTGACGAAACAACCCTGGTCAGAAATCTCAAAGCTGCGGATGGAGGATGGTGTCTTTGATGTGCGAATCCTCCGCAGGCAGATCGCCTCGAACATCCTCGTCTGCCAAAGATAGCAGGTTAGTGTGGTAAACACAATCTAAAGTGGAAGTGTGTACATCGGCTATTCAGAACTCTGACACCAAAAAACCATGAATCGTTGATGATCGGTGTCGATCATAAAACATTCTACTAGAGTGGAGCTGCAGAGAAAATTGAAACTCATGATCAAAGCATAAGCAGAAGGCAGACGGCATACCAGCTGACCAGGGAAACCCCCTTTCACAAGGTAGAGGCTGTTCACACAATTCCATGTGCGCAAAACTTCAAACCCTGAAGACTTGAGGTATGATGCCAATGCCCGACGACTATCATTGTCACATGACTGAAAAAGCAGAAGTGTCCCTGCATCAGAGAGGAAATTGTTACAGAACCCGAATACCCAACTCCAGTAGTTGTCCTCGAATTTGTTCCACCCTGGCGTCTTGCCCTTTGGAAGAACTTCTGGCACAGCCTGGCCATCCGGGATGTCGAGAATGACAATGTCGGCCGCATAAGTTTTCTGCACACCGCACACGAAGGTGGGACCTGTGCTCACCTGCAACAGACATGTTTTTTATAAGTTCAAAGAACGAGACTGAAATACTGCCAACGAAACATTCAGAGAAAAAGGAAAGAAACTGGAATTCTCACCAGATTGAGGAATGAGATTATATTGTCCCAGGTAGGGGATGGCACCCCAGTGTATCCTCTCTTTCGACTCTGCATCATCGAAAGCCAACCCTCATTAACAATTTTCATCTCTCCTGCTGAATCAGAACGGGAAGGGTGTGGCTTGGCATCGAACACGCACTGAAGAGTGCGGGTATATCTTCCAGCACTAAAGTCCTGCCCACTCTCCATCTCCTTTTCATTCTCCTTCCCCTTGTCCTTTTCCTTCTCTTTGGACTTGTCTTTGTCCTTTGGCTTTGCTGGTGAGATGGCTATGACATCAACAGCCTTGTCTTTTGGTTTGCGGCCCGCCTTCTTTCCCTTCTGCGGCGTTCCCTGAGCATCAGGCTCCTTGGCAGCCAAGGTTGCTATGTTTCGTTGATACTCTTCGTCAGTCAAAGGCGCCAGCATCTCAGCGTTATTGTTCAAGTATTTCATATGCTGTTCTTGAAAGGTCGTGTGCTCAGGTGGGCAGTCAAGGTACCACCCACAGTCTCTGAAGTGAGAAGGACTCCAGTCCTTCAATATCCCTGCAGTATACATGGTTGGATCGTTTGCAGGGTCCGACCACATGTCAAGATAGTCGGGAATTCCGCTCAGGTGATTTCCTTCCATAAGCACATATTTCGTGTACCTGAAAAAAGGAGATGAATCCCAACCCACAAAAGCGCTCAGTGAGTAAGATGCAAGTAGAACAGAAAGAATAAAACATGGATTGAAATGGCTCTGACAACTGCTCCAAGGACCTTTCAGGACCACACTACTGCTCCAGATATGAATGTCGTCAACGCCATTCAGAACATTCCATTCCATGACACTGTAAATACATCCTAATCCAGGTGAATGCAAATAAGCGATTAGAAATGACACAGACATAGAAGTGAATGTCGTCAACGACATTCAAGAATGAAGCCAAATTATTACTGAAATGAAGCAAAATCACAGGATGGAAATAAAAAAATTGAGTAAGGAACCATCCAGGAAAACTCAATGCACATTCATAACGAACCTATCACTGAGGACCTCACAACATCACTGTATGTGAATGGCGTCAACGCCATTCACAAAAATACAAAAAAGAAACCAATTACTTAGCTCCCCAATCCATGAAAATTGAATTTGTCGTTTTTGAATAATACAGACACAGCTGTGAATGTCGTCAACGACATTCACTTTGGATTTCTTAAAACAGAGCTTATGAAGCCTCCATATTCATCGCAAGAGGAAAAAACAATGCAGAACAACTGAATGTCTGCATTGACATTCAGCAAAATGAAGTGATCAACCCTCATTGTATCCTCTATGGACATTACAAAAATTTAAATAACCTTGAGGACCACACAACAACTCCGTATGTGAATGTCGTCAACGCCATTCAAGGACATTATCAATTCTAATCAGGGACAATATAATTGCACCCTTAGATCCTAACCAGGTGAATTCATATACTCGCTTAAGAATGACTCAGACAAAGAAGTGAATGTCGTCAACGACATTCAATCTGGATCTAAGATTGCAATCCATATGAAGCCACAATTTTTCCCAAAAAAACAGTAGAGTTTCAAGTATGACATTTCACCTGTACACAACTCGCATCATGGCCCACTCTCCTCCAACCTGACTGTCAAAGTCGTTGGACCGTAAAATGTTACCATCTTTGGAGAACTCCCGGAAAAAACAGTATCTCCAGGTGAGACCTCTCCACTTCCTTATGTATGCCTCCAATGACATTTGGGGAGGGGAAACAATCGCAATGTTCAGGTCCTTCAAAGTCTGATCCAGCACAATGACGGCGCGCTTTTCGAGCTGCAAATAGTATATTTGTCAGAATTGCAAAAAAGAAACACATCACATACTTGAAGAGAAGAAACAGCATGTTCGAATACACACCTGACTCCAAAATGTAGCCTTGTGGAGCCAGTTATCAAACACCAAATCACTGATTCCTTCCACCTTTGTGCCAGGCTGTATGGTGCTCTTTGGGAACTGATTCAAGTCCTTTACTGTTTGATCTGAGTTCCATATCTCCAGCCACCTTATTTTTGTTTGTGGGTCGACCATCGATATGGCCAGCCGGTGCAATTTCTCCTGCTGCATCTCCGGATGCACATGCTTGTCATAGTGTGTTTTGATCTGCTGAAGGAACTCAGGACCAAGTCCAGGATCTACTATTCTAAGCTGCTTTCCGAAGGCTGACATCAATTTGGTTCTTCGCATCTCAAACTCCTTCTTTATTGCAGCTTCCACACCCTTTGATGTCCTTAGTTCCTCTGGTGTAGTGCGGTAATATTCGGATTTTCCCTTCTCAGCTGCCTCTGCCAGTTCTTGCTGCATTCATTCAAGTAGTGATTAGCTCCGAAGGGACTCTAAACATGTATTCGAAAAGTAAACAGATTACAGACTCGGGCTTACCGCATACATGTACTCCAGAAACGCCTCTCGTGTCAAAGAATACCAAGTGCCTGCAGCTCTTCCTGTTTCGCACTTCTTGATGATATTGGGTGGTAGTACTGTCCGAAAATCATCCAGCTTCATCAGACCAATCCTCTGAATTCGGAATAGTGTGTGAACCAAGCTTGTTGTCACATGCGATTTCTCTGTCGATCTGCAAAAACATTGGAAACATTGCATTCCTTAACACTGTTTTTTGAGGATCAACAAGACACTACAGAGGGAATCAAATCTCTTGGATGACTTACTTGTTCACGTCGTGCATAGCTGTAAGAAGCCTAGCGATGTCGTTTCCTGGATCCAAAACCATTGCCTCCACAGCAACATGCTTGTCTTTGTCTTTCGAATGGTGTTTCTGAATGTATCCCATCCATGCCAGCAATCGGTGGTTGCCGTCCCAGACGTAGAACATGTGGTTGCAAAATTGCTGGGTGTTCTTTCCCATCATGAGGCCCAGCTCGAACTCCTCATTGGCATCTTTCCAGCACTCATCCCAGTTATCACTGATCTCTGGAGAAACTAATGTGCTTTTCCCATTTATATCCGTCAGTGACACATAAAAAACTTGTGCACCAAGTCTATATCCATGCACAAAATCACTCTCCAATTTTGTTATGTCATGGGAAAGAGGTGGACGCACAACAGGCATTGATATCATCCGGCACAGAGGTATGTCCAGACGCCCTCCAGATACGAGCATGTCCCTTATAACCTCCTGAGAGTTTACCTTCTGGAATGACATGAGTTCTTTCACCTTGTCAAGGTAGTGCACTTCGGATTCATCTGCTTCATCTGTATTCTCTGAGCTTTTTGCGGACTCGTCCCCATCTCCAGATCCTTTCCCCTCTGATCCTGTAGGCTTCGACCTCACAGTTTTCTGCACGATGCCATTCAGTTCTGACTAAGTGATTTGCAAATAGTGAATGGCGGTAACGACAATCACTCTGTATCAAGGAAACTCACCATGAATGGTGTGAAAGAATTCAGCACAATCTACACATGCAAAGCCGAGACTGCCGTATTCAAAACAAAAGTGAGAGCGATAGCGAACGGCGTTAACGACAATCACAAAAGATAACAACCTGCCGGATCGGTGTTGTGTAATGACATATATGTGCAACTGATTGGCGGCAACGACATTCAGTGTAGTTTAGGGAGAATAGTAAGTGCAGACTCTCTCTTCAAACACATAGGTACATAAATCTCATGAGCAGAATCGAATGGCGTTAACGACGCTCGCGATTCAGTAGTTCCTGCTAAAGAATGGAAGAGGAAGGACTCCTTGAAAGGCAATCACATAGACTATATGATAAAACTTACTGGCACCTTCTTAGGTTTTGAACTTTGATCCCCTTCTGCAGCTTTCCTCTTCCCTCTCACATCTGCTGGAGTTTCTGTCTGCGCAAGGGTTTCTTGACCTTCTTCAGGTTCGGCGTTCCGCGTGCTTCCACCTTCTTCAGTGTCCCTGCGAATCATCTCTGCCTCCACAGGCTGGCGCACTCTTATCGCCGACTGTGTCGCAGCCGCTGCCTCAGTCTCCGTCTGCTCTTGTGAATCAGTCTCCGCGTTCACCTGCTGCCTTGGCCCTGTGTTCTCCAACAAACGACGCCTCGTCATTTTCTCTCTTGCTCTGCGTCTCTCTCTAAGGGAAGTAAAATAAAGAGACTTTCTTCTCTTTCGTATTCTAGAAGGAACCCTCTCCAGCTTGACTACCACTCTCCCTCTAAGCGCGAAAAGTAGAAAAACGCAGTGACTCCCGATTTCTTGCGGGATTGCCTGTGTTCTTGCGTGTCTCTAGAAGCATCGGATTCCCTCCCGCGTGACCGTTACACATAGTCGTTTCGTTATTAGTGCACATGCCAGCAATTGGTGTACAGCTGTTCGTATTCAGTTATGGATGTCTGACGTGTGCCGCCCAAAACAAAACGGCGTGTTCTAAATTATAACTGGTTCAATATTTAAAAAGAACAGCGAATCCCAGAAATTGATGCGCAGTCTTAAACAAATAAATATAAATGAACGAGAGTTTGATGACAAATTTTGGAATATCATACACGGTCATCCTTGTTATCCAAACCCCACATTCGTTGCACATTTGGAACTTTCCAGGTGCGCATGATCATTGGTAGTAGTATATAGATACATTTACTTAATCTGCAATCCCATTCTCGGATCCTGTGGCATGCTTCCAGGAAGTCGGCTTTGTTATTGGGTTTATTGATGAGGTTCTGATTAACGGTTTAACAGTTGCCGACACTGCCCCTATGGATTCTCTGACCACTGGGCCCACAAGAAAAGTAATTAAAATGGACGGCTGCATATCTGGAATGAATAACAGAATATGCACAGTCGTTATCTGAGCTTCCTCCGCCATATGCTCTGCTCATTCTTCAACTGTGTTCTGGAGACAGCAGTAAACCGATTTACACTAGATCTGCGATAGCAAGGTACAAACATACTCGAGGAAGGAAGATGGCTTCCTCTGAAGCGGAGTTCTTCTCAGACGACAAACCAGTGCCGTTCTCCCAGGAAGTCCTTGACAATGGATTTGCAATTGTTCTGGAACATGTCTTGGCTACCCGTTTTCAGCTGCAGAATGGCTCCATCTTTTTGGAGAAAGAGGTTTACGATCTGAAAGGGAAGTTGGTGAAATATTCTTTCCAAAACCGTGATGAGACGGCTCATATCAGCCAGTGGAGAGTGCGTCCTGGTCGATACAGAGTACTTGGAGAGCCTCGGCGAAAGTCCCTTGGGTCATATGTGACGCCCGGGACTGCTGCTTCGGTCGTTGAAGACAAGAGGGAGGTGGTGGTGAAAAAAGAACAGACTTCCTCCACTCCAATCGTTGAGCTTTCGGATTCTTCCGATGATGACATAAGTGAAATTCCAAATCCAGTCCTTCCTACTGTGGTTGCAGAAGCTGATGAAGAAGAGATTTGTAGTGTCATTCCAAAATTGCGGGCGATGGGAGGAATGGCTGGATTCAAAAGTGAGTTGCGGGGAATTGATTGGGAATCTTTGAAGCAGGTGCCTGTGAAGTTCTTGCCGGAGACTTTTGATGGCGATATCCTATTCGAGCTGCCTCCTCCTCCGCGAGTTGGAGGTGTAACAATCATGATGCATGGAATGGACAAGAAACACGACGGGCACCCGTGGTGCAGAACAAAAACATCCAATATTCAGAATGATGACAAGCTTGTTTTCAGGAGGACAGTTTGCAATGGACACCTTAGGTGTGATAATTTGAATTGCAGACACTTTCTTCAGTCTGGAGTTCATAATCAAAGCGAATGGGAGGGTCTGGCGGAGAATCCATTTCAGCCTGGGACTGCCCCTCCACCGGCAAACACTTTCGTCTGCAAATTCTGCAAACTTGTGCCATCCTGCTTGGCGCTCTGCGGAGCAAGAATGTACTATGTTGTCCACCGTTTGAATACAATGACGAGAGCTTGTGTGCATTTTGGATTCCATAACCATCCTGTCTCGAAGGGGGATTACAGGGAGAGTGTTGAGACAGTATCGAGGTTGATCAAACAGGAGTTCGGGAGAAACCCATCCGCAACAACATCTGCAATTGCTCTTGGCGCAAGCAAGTCCTTCTTGGAAAGCCATATTTTGAGTGAAGGAGATTCTGTGGGGACTAAACTTGACGGTGCAGCATTGGACCTGGTCATGGATCATTTCTCCACTTTAAGTTCACCTAACATTCGGCATCAGATCAATGCATTGAGAATGGGCTCTGGGATCAGAGGCTACATAGACAATATTTTGGAATTGAAACGACTGAGCAAGTACGATTACATCCAGGACAATGTATTCCCAGGTCAAGGTGCCATCAAAGTTTTTCTTTTCAAAATGTCGACTGTTGGGGAGGGCAGTGGGGTTAGCCTCGTGAAGCGGATGCAGAAGACTGGGGACTTGCAGAACTGTTTTCTTATGTTTGATCATGTGAAACGAGTGAAGGATTGGACGACAATGGCTTGTCATGTCTACGATCCAGTGTACCAACGAGTTATGACAATTGCAGTTTGTGACATGCAATCCGAGGATACGGAATCCCAGAAGCTCATGTGGAATTCCCTGATACGTGTCATGGGCTGCCATGGGCTGCCATCTCCAAATTTCGCAGGTTTCATGGCGGATAGTGCTCAAGCAAATTTCAATGCTATTCGTATTGTCTTCGGATCGGGCGACCCAAAAGTGCCTATGCCAGGAAGAGAGCGTACATGTCTATTCCATTGGACACAATCTCTGGAAAAACATACAAAGTCGGACATCAAACCAGAGATGCAGACTCAGCACCGTAAATTGTGCAAAGAGTACAAAGATGCTAGAACAATGAAGGAGGCGGACACTTTGTTCCAGACAATTCGTGCCTGGTGGTTCTCTTCTGGAGCTGCATCACTTGAGAGTATGAGAGCATTGGAAGATTGGCTGGCGTTTTGGCACTTCCGGTATAGACAGTGGGGAGCAGCCATGACAATGGTACGAGGCTTCTATTTCATGCTTTATTCATACATTTGCTTTCCATATTTTTGACTCATTGCTTTCTTTATGTTGTTTCCTGTGCACTATTCTGAAGTGTGGTTATCCTCTTTGCAGAACATGTCCATTGAGGAAATGGCAGACATGCCATCTTGCAATTTGGCAGAAACTGTGCACAATGCATGGTTGCAGCAGTCTGGGAAACGAGGTCGGGATTTGTATGTGGCAACAACAGATGATTTGATACGTGCCTTGCAACAACAAACCCGATACCGTGATTTCTTACGAGGTGGGGTTGGTGGCAAGGGTCCGGACAAATCGGAGTTGATGTTGCGTGCTGCAAACAGATCTGGGGATCCAATCAAGATAGCACGGGCGGTGAGCATGTATGCCCAGGGAACGCCACTTGTTTCTAGAGTTCCACATCTTGAAGGGGAGGAGAGATTCGGCTCCTGTAAGAGGAAATTGAACACTCCACCTGGTTCGGATTCAGATTCCCACAGGGCAGACCGTGATAACTTCTCGAAGCCTCGTGTTCCCCTGCATGACAGCTCCGTGTCCGGAACCTCCATTGTGGAGGAACCTCCAACACGACGGCAAGCTCCAGCATCAAACCGTGCCACTGAAATGGTGCAGGAGAGAAACAACCCCCTTGATGTGCTTGAGTCCGCATGCCCCGACCACGTTTGGCACATAGAACGCACAAGTGTCGGGTCTCGTGTGAAATGTACAGCGATCAGGGCAACTAATTTCGAGAAGTGCACTTCATCTATATCCAGAGGTGGTGCCCGAACTCCTGCTCCGACTTTCACGGGCTTGATGCGTCCATACGGTCAACCAGAAGCCAAGAACCACAAGTTCTGGTTCTGCGCAGATGATTGTGCCAGATGTGTGCATGGAACTGTGCGTCCTTCCGTAGTGATGAAGCCATCTCCTCCAACCGTTTGGCCCGTGAAGGTGGGAACACATCTCAGCTTTCAGGAGATTGAAATGCTGGAGGAGGCAGGTTTTTCCCTTGCGAGACAACCCCAACTCCATGCATGTGCTACTACTCCTGCGTCCTCCCGGGTCCCTCCGACAAATCCTGACTTGTGGCCAACCAAACGAGATGGAAAGCTCGTTCGGCGTTTCCCTCCAACCGCTGAACACTTTGGCAAAGTGGAGTCCGCAAGAATGCTCCAAGCTCGTGTCGGAAGCACCACGGAAGTACCCGATCCAGGATATGGTCGGGTATTCACAATCATCACTTCCACATCTGCTGTTCATGACAGGACCTACGACATCACGGTTTCCAATTTCCCCAATTGCACATGTCCTGATTTTGTGAATATGCTATCAACCAGTTTGGGCAAGAGAGGTAAATTCATACCCTGCAAACATTTGTATTTCATATTTTTGAGGAGGATGGTTTGCGATCCCAAACGTGACAACTTCATTCACCAGGCCACTATGAGTTTCAACGAGGTCGATACTCTTTTGCAACGGGATACAACACATGGGTAGCATGAACTATGTAATGTGGTATGTGGATGACCATGATTTGAAATGTGTAATTCACATCAATTCGTCGGCTGTGCAATGATATGGCCTCCAACTATACGGAGTGAGGTCTGAGTGACAACTTTTAGGTAGTGCACATTTGTCATTGCACCGTTCGAAGTCTACATGTCTTGCTGTCGCTATGCACTACAATCATCTTTTGAAGATGATCATAACTCTCATTGTTATTTGAGGAGGGAGGAAGTCTTCTCGTGGCAGCCTTTATGGCGCACACTTTGTGAGGATATTTTGTCGTCTTCGTAATTGTAAAAGTGAAACAAACATTTGTAATTGCACAATGTTGGATGCTGCAATTGTAGGCCTCAACGCTCGTCTTGATTCTATTTAGGCAAGATTCCCTGCATTAATTCCACGGTCATAGGACCATCCACGGTTATAGGCGGCGCATGTTAATGCTGACGTGGCAGTTGACGGACAGTGCCACGTCATCATTTACCGCCACATCAGCATGCTGACATGACGCTCACGCCACGTCAGCATGTGTGCAGGCTCACGCCACGTGAGCTGGCGTGAGCGTACGCTCACGCCACGTCACTCCTGCGTGAGCGTACGCTCGCGCGCTCACGTGCAATGCTCACGCCATTGCGTCGTTGGACAGAGGCTGTGTGGTTGTCCTGGCGAGCAGAGGGAAAAACACGGAGACAGGAATTGCGAAGTGGACCCGCAAGAGCGCTGTCCCAATTCTGAAGACGAAGTGGACGTGCATCAACACATTGGGCCTTCGGTCGGAAGGGAAGAAGGTAATTAGGACATTAGCAATCGTCCTTTCATTTTGTAACATGTTTTGAAATGCGGTGCCGCATTCGATTTCTAATCGTTCCCCACTGTGTATGCAGACGAAGCAGTTCGATGCATACTGCTTTGTGAAGGAGAACTCGACCTTTGCTTTCCGGAGGGAGGGATTGTTGGTTGACCCGAACTGCGACCCCATTGATTACGACGTCCTGTTCAACAATGTTCCCACGGAACTCCTCCCCCATCGCCTCACTTCAACGGATCCCCTTGCGGACAAAAAATCACCCAGAAGGCTTTGCAAACTTACAATGTTTGCACTCACTCGTATTCCGGGTTCTCCTCGGCATCAATGTCCACTGTCTCTTCCTTGGAGTCCGACAAATCATCCGAGGAATCTTTCACTTCGATGGGAGCCTTCACATTCCGTTGAAGCCCTTCCAGATGAGATCCCTAGATGGATGTGTCCTCCTCGTAGGCAAAAAGGTGTCGGTCGCAAAATCGCCCAGTCCACATTGAGGCACCTGTTACAATGCCATCCACTCATTAAAAAATGGCCCTTCACACATGGCGAATTTGAACATAATGAGAATTCACAGAATAGCACAGTACAAGAATCTGCATACCTGTTCCACAGATGAGGCGACACATCCAGATCGACGATTCGAAGGCAACAAAACCGCGTAAGCCCGTCCCCGCGAGGCCCATCGTGGAAGCCAGGAAGGTACTCCAGAGCAGTCAAGCTCACCTGCCTCTGCTGAGACTCGTTTACCCAATCCTGCAAGAATGGATTGCAGACGTTGTACCGCCCCTGTTGATGTTCACCACAATGTCGTGCCCTTCAATCATACCACCATCAAATATGGAAAGCTTCACTTTTTCAATGTAGAAGAGGAGCACTCGTTCAGGAGTATACGTCTCTCCAATGGAGTCCACCCACGTCCACTGACAGCAGTTCCACCGCAACAGCATAGCAGTGCGCATTCTTCTGCATGGGTGCCCGTCGTAGTTGCGCTTTCTCATACTACTGTTTTGTAGTATTTCTGATTCGGGGAAATATTGAGTTGTACAATCTTCTTGTTAGTGACTTCACTGTTGGTGCTGATGAGGAAGACAAGCCTTATCTCTGGCCTTATTTGAAGTATGATGAGCGATTATTAAAAAAACTACAAGGTTTCTCTAAAGTGTTTTCAAGATGAGCATTTTCGACTAGCTGCAATATCTCACGATTAGGATGTGTTGCACACATGACACTTTTTGATGGCTCATGTGCTTGAAGGTTGTCAAGACGACCATTTGTTTCTGTCTATAAAGCATAAATCTCGGGATACAATTTGGTATAAGAAGAACATCAATTGTGGTGAAAGCTTTATACAGAATTGGATGCGGAACATAGCTAGAAACGTGGGAATTGAAGGTGACATCACAAATCGATCTGGAAGAGTTACCAGTATCACCCGAATGGCTGCTGCTAATGGTCCTGGAGAGGTTATAGGATTGCTTATTGGTTACAAACAGTTGAAGACGTTAGATAGATACGATCGGACAAAAGAGCTCAAAGCAAGAGCTGCTAAGCTGTACTCTATGCGCCATATGATGAGAATACTGGAAACACTATTTTTCAAACCTTCAGAACACAGGTCACGACTCTTTTGAAGTTGGACGAGAATGTTCTAATATTGCCTTCAATGTATCTCAACTGTCTTCTGCTAGACCTTCTGATGTGATTGTTCCTTACCGACCTCAAATACCAGATGTATTCCTATGAATGTGCTGATTCATGGAAGAAGTCATTCCAGTTCTCAATGCCAGCCTCCTGGGTCTCTTTTTCAGCCTTATGGCGGCAGACAATTTCCTGGTCCAGTGAGGCCTCCTGAACGTGCTCCTGTTGGATATGGAGTTTCTCCTGATCACATGATTCATGGACCCAGTGCAAGTTCTTCTACGTTTCCCGGGTCTTCATTGGCACAGAGGTCAATTGGAGTTCATCCTCACAATCCTCCTACTGCTTTGTCCTATGAGGCTCCTCCAAAATCACATGGGTTTGTTGCATGTGCGCGCTTGTAGGGACAAAGAACCTATACTCGGCATTGTGTTGTCTGAACATTCCCTAGAAATACGATGACATTGAGTTTACTCAAATTTACCGATGATGAAGCTACTCTAGCTAACGGTGGTACACCTCAACATTCTACAGATGTTGTTACTATTCAATGTGCTACTCCTGGACAGCGTAATGAAGAAGTTGGTGCTGTTCTTGATGCATTGGTTCCTGCAGTTTTAACATCGGGTCCACCTGTTTCTTTGACATCAGCTTCGCCTACAGTGTCTCAGCCATTGCTCTATGGATTATCTCCTAGCTTTGGTCCAAATTTCCATGGGACAGTGACTAATTCAGGTCTTCCATTTTCATGTGTGTGATCCTGCTCAATTCAAGGACTACATTGAATCTCCTTTTGGAATAATAACCAAGGAGATATACTTGATCAATACATAATACATTTGATGAGATTGGCACTGTTCAAATTTGTCACACCATTTACTGAGACAAGACTGAGACCGTATTTTTTCAGAGTTGATTTTTGTATAAAACCTTGATTTGGATTGCAAATCTATACAGCTGCAATCATGCAAACGTGGGTCCCATAGTATCACTGAAAGGTGCCAATTGAAGGAGGGCTTGCAAGGCCAGTTATGGCACCCAAGGAAAATGAATGCCTATGATGCTGGATGTCGATTAGTAAGACCTAGGATTCTGAACCTGCAGGCACGCAAATTAAAATATTTCATTCATCAAGCTGCAAGCTGCTTACATCCATGCGCAGCCGGGTTATCGATACTTTACATCCATGCGTAGCCAGATTATTGATTCCACCATCCAATGGGATGGTGGCTTGCTACCTGATAGGTAGGTAATTAGTAGCAAATCTTTTGACGGTCGCAGGTTACCGCCTGTAACCAGCGTCCAGTGAGCTGGTCGTTAGTAGACACGTACTCGAGATGTTTCGAAAACCCGGTTATGGACTAGGTAGCCGGGGAGGCGAGACCCGCTACGGAGCGTAGTCGGACACCAAGAGTGTCGAGACGCAGTAGCGCAGAGGGATTCCCTGGTGTCAGGCTACACCCCGTAGCCGGTCAAGCCTCCCCCTCTACCGGGCATAACCGAGGTTCCTGGACGTAGTATTGAGCCACTAATGCACATTTTTTCTACGGGGTGTAGTAGAGCTGGCGGTGGTGGGCTACGGCGAGTGACAGGCTTGTCCAGGACAAGTTAAACGCTGCCACGTGGGCAAAATGCCTCCAAACCTCGGTTATGTCCAGTTTTTGGGCTGGCCCACCAAAATGGTGGTGGTCGCTTAAGGGGTAAAAACATTTTGCCGCGATATTGTACCATCTTTAAGACAATTGATACCATCTACATTGGTGGGAGAACATTTGTGCAAAGCGAAAGGTTCCGAAATGTGCCGTTCGTATTGACATCTCAATAATTTGTCAAATGAGGTATTGCGTTCATCAGAAGTTGTGAAATCGGACTTTCATCCAGTAATTATCTATTGCAATGAAACCCAACTACTCTCCGGAAAACCACTTATGCTCCTCTTGGACTTTGAGAAAGGTTGAGTGGCCAATGCTATTTGCCACACTCCAGAGCTTGTAGCCTAAACTTCTACTCATTCAACGTGGCAAAGGCCTCTAAGTTTTGCCTGGCCTCGTGGTACGTTTGGTGAGAATGCAATCGCTAGACATATAAACAAAAATCCACAACCAGAAATTTCATAGGCAAAATAAACAAAAATTTAAAATGAAATTCTTAACCCAAATTCTCGTGGCACCTCTCTTCGCATTTGCACAATTTTATCTTTGCAGGCTGTCTAGGACTCGTCTCACCACCCTCTGTCCCATCTATCGTGTAAAGGGCCTACTATCGTGTGAGCACAACATGAGCACAATCCTCAGTCGCCTATAGGGATAACATGTTTATCATATTCTTTATTTGTTGTGAATTGTGCTCACGTGAATAGATGAAAATAGTTTCACAGGTTTTGTCGCATGGGCACATTCTCTCGGCTTGTTGTTTAGTTACAGCTTCTTTGTTCTATGCGATCTTTCTCTCCGTTTCTAGGTTCATTCTCTATTTGGCTATCTCATCGTAAGCCTTCAGGGACTCTCAAGGTTATTTTTTCCATGGCCTTTTTAATGCATTTCCAGGGCTTCAGCCTCCCCTGAGCAGATTAGCAGATTACAAAAAAAAAAAAAAAAAACACCTGCGGCTGGTAGCTCAGTTGGATAAGTGCACTATGTGTCACCCTGGTTTGTGGGTATGATTTGTTTCGCGACTGGTTGGTCTGGGTCCGTGATGTTCCCGCTTGTGTGCCCAATGGAAAGGGGGTAGGGCCGGAATTGTGCGCAATAGCTCCCCGGTTTCCTTAGGGCCTTACCAAACGAGCGGCAATGGAAGTCCCCGCAAACTGCTGAAAAACTGCTGATTGGTCGATGGCTCGTAAACTGACACCCTCAGCTACCACACGGGAGGAACGGCAACGAGAAGGCCATATGACGTGGTGCTTATGTGGAGCCTCTCTGTAAAAGTAGGATTTCCAGGGACTATTGCCTGGAAATCCGAAAAGTTCGGGAACTGCTTTGTCGCGAGCTGCTCTTTCTCGCCGTGGCCCTCATCTGGTTCATTCATTTTTGCTTCTCAACAATATGTTCCCATGCCTCATGTGGTAGCGTTGGTTTGTTTTTGCTGACATGGGCCTACTCTCCTTAACATAACGGTTGCTACAATCCTAGCCAAGGACTCCCATGTCACTCGACTGCCGCTCGTGTGGTAACGCCCTTAGAAAAAGGAATAAAGAAAATGGATTAAGGTCTGGTGCATGGAAGGATCATATAGACGAATAAACCTTTCGTCCTTTTTTCTGGTCCAGTTGCTTCGTTCGTTCTGAAAACCCTAAATCTGAGGCGAGCTAGAAGAATACTCTCTTTGTCTGCTGCTCTCTGGAGCTCGCGTGGTGCTGCAGGTGTGCGGGCTGTGGAGTCGCTCAGAATGGCTGCGCCTATCAAGCCTGGGAAGGTTGGAGTTGAGGAGGCTGTCGAGACTGTGCACAGAATTCGTATCACCCTGTCTTCCAAGAGTGTGAAGAACCTTGAGAAAGGTGTGCCTGTTTTTACCGCAAGTTTGAAGGGTTTTGGTTTTTAGTTCAGTAGGTGATGCTTTTGAAGTGTTATCGATATAAATATGTTGAGATTTTACCTAAGGGGATGGGTAGGTGAGAATTAGTGTATTCCTGGGTATTGTGTGTGATAGAGAGGAGAGAAAGAGGATAGCATGTTTCCGGAAGTGTGGGAGAGAGTGGGGAGGAGAAAAGAAGGTATGAGGATGTCAGACCATGTAGAGACTGCACAGTTGCCGAACTGAGTTGTTTTTACATGGAAATTGCAGTGTGTGCTGATTTGATCAAGGGTGCCAAGGACAAGCGACTGAAAGTGAAGGGGCCAGTACGCATGCCCACCAAGGTGCTGCGCATCACCACCCGGAAATCTCCATGTGGAGAAGGTATGGTTCACTGTCACGGAGACGGAGAGAGATGACGACAGGCCCTAAATTCTATGACTGTAGTTTACGAGATCCCAAATTGTGTGGAAGGGGGTTTGTTTATACTGGTGCACATGTTGAAGCTCGTGTGTGGCTGGATTTCTGCAGCGAGCTTCATCTGGAGTTTGAATGAGTGGAATTGCATCAGTTTGTTGTATCTTCAGTTTACATGCTTGAGCTCTGCAAATAGGCATTCTTCTCGTACGGTTCCTTTCTTTTCCATCTTCTCTTCTTGTAGCTTGTTCTGAAATAGGGTCTTGTCGGGCCAGGTACCAACACATGGGATGGATTTGAACTGCGGGTGCATAAACGCGTTATTGATTTGCACAGCCCTTCAGAAGTGGTGAAGCAGATCACGTCTATCACCATAGAACCTGGTGTTGAGGTTGAGGTGACCATTGCTGACGTTTAAATGAATACACTGGCAAGCTGTATTTGACGTGGTTTCAATATGTCGCGTGATGGGTTATTAGTTTCTAGTGTTAGGGATGCTTTATAAATCTGCCGTAGAGGGATGAGCGGATTTATGCCAAAGCTTCAGAAATCCACACAAGGGAGAGTTAGATTATTCTGCAATTGCTGTAAGCTCTCAAGGGGCCCAGACCAGAGCCAGAGAGAAGTATTACTGTGTGATTTTTGTCTCTTCATATTCTTTGGTTCATCTCAGACCAACAGCCAACTGGTGCTTCCTTCTTTATGGTGCCCTTCACTCCTTCTGCATCTCCATCTCACCCTTCCCCGCCTCTAGAATCTCCCTCCTCTGTCACCTCCAAAATCACTTATTCATTTTCCTGTGAAGCGGCGCTTGCCTTCCTCCCCCTTCTTCCCCTCCCTCTACCATTGTCTCTCCACTCCCTGCTTGCCACCTGACTGATCTCTTCCCCCCCAGAATGAACCAGCCTCTGCATCTTGGTGATATGGTTGGTGCCAATAGGTTCAATTGCCTAGGCTGCTTCAAGTTTCTGACATAATTGATATTAGCAGCTAGCTGGCTGTCATTCTGCATGCCAACCATCAAAACAATCATCCCTAACACGGTTTCAATATGTGGCATGATTATGGGTTTTTAGTTTCTAGTGTTAGGGATGATTGTCAACCAGCAAAATTGTTGATGGTTGTCTTGGCACTACCTTTCTGTGTCGTGGTGAGCTTGGCCATGCTTGAGCATGTCAATCCCTCCTCCCCCCCAGGTCTCCAGTCCTGCATCCATCACCCTCATCTTATGTGCCCACTCGACATCAAAATTGGAAATGCTCTAGAGCTCCTGGTATACGTGCAGACAATTTTGGTGCACCGAAACACGAGAACATAAAAGAATGCATTGATCGATTTGCTGAATGATTCGCACGGTGACAGTCGAGCTTATACTTCACAAAAAAGAGAGGAGTCACACTGAAGCCATTGTTGCAAACAAGGGCCTCAAACCTCTCTTGTAGGTTCTGCATTGTTCAACGCCAAGCGTAGAAGCGTTGAAGAAACCCAGCATCGAAGTGCAGAAGTGATTACATATATGAAGAGTAACCATCGCTGCATGTAAGAAAACTTGAGATGCTTAGGAACCTCAAACTTCAAAGCTGCCATGACCTGCTGAAACTGGCGTTACCTACTAAACTCTGAAAGCAACGAGGTTAAAAGAAGAAAGAACTTTATACTTAGTCTACAATCACAGCATCAAAGACACACAACGTGGCCATCCCGTAGACCCAACAACACAAAGCCTATCACCACTTGTCCTGCAGCTCACAGATGGTGGGTGGCTGGGATTCGGAGTGTGGGTTTTGCAGCTATGGCTTCTTCACCAGTAGTCTTTCCATCTCTCACAGCGGACAGTGCATGAGGCCAACAGCAGGGTCTTTCCATCTTCTCATGCATACCTATCCTTCGGGGTCCGGCCTAAGCCCACAAAGGTGGTGAGAGCTGTGAGAGGTGTTGCGGAAGTACAGGAGAAGTGGGAAAGTTTGGACGATGACATGATAGACTATCTCACCAGGTCTGCGAGACTTGTCCAGTGGTATCCTGGGCACATTGCCAAAGCAGAGAGATCACTGAAGGAGACCACTGGACAAGTCTCGCAGACCTTGTGATCAATGGTATCAATGTGTATCAATGTGCGATGGACAAGTCACTTGATCAGGGTGATCACTTGATCAATTGTGTATCAATGTGGACTGGTATCAATGTGCGATGATGTGCTGAGTGCGATGCTGTAATCGAAGTGAGGGATGCGCGCATACCAATGCTACCACCCACCGGGAGATTGATGCGTGGATTGGCGAGAGGTTGAAGATTCTAGTGTTGAATCGAGAGGATATGGTGTCAACAGCTGATAAGAATGCATGGGCAACCTACTATGGGCGCCAGGGTGTCCCCACCCTCTTCACAGATGGTCGGCGAGGTGCTGGTACAATGAAGCTCTCCAGAATGGCACGGTCGGTTGCCATCAGCATCAATGCCAAGCGGCGTGCCAAAGGCCTTTAACCTCGAAATGTGCGAGCAGCAGTCGTTGGGTATCCAAATGTGGGCCAGTCTTCTATCATCAACCGCTTGCTCAAACGAAGGATGTGTGAGACTGCCCCACGGCCGGGTGTTACCCGTGATCTCAAGTGGGCACGAATCGCGGAAGGGCTGGACTTGCTGGATGCGCCAGGAGTATTGCCCCTGAGGATTCAGGACCAGGCTGCTGCAACCAGATTGGCGATCTGTAATGATATTGGAGAGGGATCGTATGCGGTTGCTGGAGTGGCATCAGTGCTGGTGGATATGATAAAGCGCATTCCGTCTGCTGGGGTTCTAGTACTGGAGGAGCGCTACAAGCTCAATGCAGCGGCGTTGTCTGGAGAAGCATTCTTAGAGGAACTGGCCCAGGGGTTGTTCATGGGGGATGTGAACCAGGCTGCCCATCGTGTGCTTCGTGATTACTGGAAGGGAGCGTTTGGCTGGCTTGCACTCGAACGTCCTCCTTCTGCAAGGGACCAACTTGCGGTGGGGTGAAGAGTCCACTTTTTCTCATTTTCAGTTCATCAATTGCAACAGTCGCCTGGTAACGCTGGAACCCAAACTGTAGTATAGCAGTGGTAATCGCATCCTTACCAACAAGCATTCAACTAAGATATCGCTGCACACCCCTGTTTTTCAAGGACACAAGCAACAGAACTTGGAACAGCTTTGAACCTGCATATGAACGATATGGAAGAGCTGGAACACCGCACACACAAGCCCTAAATCCATTGGGAATCCTTAGGTGCTGAAGGCAGCTCCATCCAGAGATTTCATCAACCAGCCAGCAAGAGGTCATGGATTTGCAAGCCATTTATCAACACACCTACAGTTGAAGCACTGTCTAGGAGCTTCCTCCTCTATGACAGTTTTAGAATGTTCGAGTCAGTATTTGTCAGGCTGTTTCATGTGGGCATGATGCCGCTATATTGACGGAAACAAATATCGTCCTTCTCCTCAACCTGCCCATATTGATCTGTACAAAGATGCTAGGAAGCTCTCAATTTTTCTCTCTTTAGCAGCATTTTGTCCCACAGTGAGCCAATGCTGACACCTGCAGGCTGCTCACAGAATTATATCCCAAGGGTTTTCCTGATGAATCAATGGCCACATGTCCATGACATCTATACAACATATTGGATGGACACCACCTCTCTCTCTCTCAGCTCCCATTAGGCCAGAACTAGGTATTCTGGCAGTTCTCATAGTCGATGTCACTCTGTTCCCTCTTTTGCTGTGACTTGGAAAGAATTATGCTGACTGAAATCACGTAACAATTTCAAACCCATACTTGATGTCCTTGTTCAGTACTAGCCTCCTAGTTACCACTGGCACTCTCAACTTCAGGCTAGGGCCTAAGCCAGAGAGAACTTTGGGGAGGGGCTGAGTGGAAGACAAAAGGTTGAAACTCCTTTGCAGCTGACAAGGAATGGAGATATGAGTATGGACTTAAACTTACCTGCTCTACCCATCAGTCAGACACCATGAGACAGAGAGGCACTACATGTAATGAACATGATCCCCTCACACCCCCACCTGCCAACACATGCCTGTGTGCACACCTGGAAGTCTAATAGGTACAATGTCTCTTCAATTTCACAGAACAGCCTCCTGTCCTATGGACACATTTACTTCTCTCTAACTTATATAGGAAAAACTGAACAGGAGGGAGCACAGTGTCACTCCATGCACATGCAACATCAGACTGTGGACTGGTCCATTAGACTGATGGACCAGGAAGGCCATCACAAAAGCTATTTTTGTCTCTGACTACTTTTATGTAGTATTTGTTTTCCCTTTTCTTCACAGGGACCTTCAAGAGCCTAGAGGTACTAACTACTAACCGCCTGCTTCACAATAAAGACTGTACTTGAAGACTTCATTTGGAAAACAAAAGCCTGCAGTGCACAATTATGATCGTAACAACTTCTTGTATTTCATCATAATCACTGCCAACACCCGAGCCACCCCAACCACTCGGAATTGGATCAATTCCCCACTTGACCATCTGTAGGCTGCACACACCACCTTATTACTGCTCACAATGAAGTGACAAGCCTCCAAAATGGCCTTGGAAATGTGATGGAGAGGAGAGGTTTGGCACCTTTTTCTGGGTTTTGGAGTTGGGGACAAGGAGGAGAGAGAGAAAACGGAACAGAGACAGAGACACAGAGAGAGAGAGAGAGAGAGAGAGAGGGAGGGATGGAGAGACGGCGCTTTCATCGCCAGTGCCCCGTCTCTTGGGGGCTCTCCGCAGTTCCATGGCAGTGGGCAGGCCTCCAGTACCTCGTCGAGACCCGCAGCGCTATCCTGGCCTCAGCTCTGGGAATGGTTTGTCTGAGAGCAGGTGGGTGGGTGCCCCACCCATGCCCAAGTGCAGTTCAGAGAGGAAAGAGACAGTGGTGGAGAAGAGGAGCGGATCGAGCGATGGCTTGTCTGGATGGTGTGGGTGTATGAGCGGGCGTGGTGCAGTCTCGCCTCCGCCCCCGAGTGGACGCAGCAGCCGAGCGAAAAAATCCGGGGAGTGCAAGTCTGGAGAGATAAAGAGTGGGGATATTAGTGCTTTGGTGAAGAATTTCGGTGGTAGCTTCGAGCGATCCACCCCGGGGAGTTCTCCATTTCGGCCTCGCCGCTCGCCTGGGAAGGTGTCACCGTTGGTGGAGGTCATCCCCCCGGCGCTGGGCATGGCCCCTTCTGCCTACTCCCACTATGGAAAATTGAATGGTGGAGTGTCTAGCTCTCCCCCTGTGGATAAGATCAAGGCCTCGCCCACCCTGTTTGAGATGATGGCCCATGCGCAGGAAATGCAGCCCAAGCTTGCGCCGACTATTTCTCTGAGCCAGCAGCTCACATTTCAGGAGAAGATGAAGGCAATTCTCGCAGGTATTGCGGTCTTACTCCCTCAAGTCATTCAGACTTGTCAGTTGTTTTTATAAAGGCACCCACCCGGCGTCCAGGGGGTGTCACTGTGCAATGTATGCTTGTCACAGAGGTTGAACATTGCGGAAGGGCTTAAGGTGGTGATGTTCTGGTGAACTTCCGGAGACTGTTAGTTATTGATAAACACTACCTTACAATCGAGAGGAGGGCACGAATCTTCAATTCAAAGGATTAGGATAGACATTGAGCTTGCCAGCTCTGTGACGAGGCCTGTCATTGCGTAAGCAAAGGGGTTTAACTCCGTAAGATGGTAATGTGGTTAGAGGCGCTTGTAGCTTTATGCTTTTTATGGTTGATACGAGTTGTAAGGTCTGTTGCGTCGCCTAATGGGAGCCTGCCATCTACATGAGCTGTACTTATTTCAATGTAGGTCTCTGACTTGCGGGGTTCCTGCATGGAGGTCGCTGCGTCGCTCTGACTGCTACATGGCAGCAGTGTCATTGAAACTGATAAAGTGAAGACTTTCAGTTGATGTATTGTGGTACAGTTCGGTGTCTGTTGTGTTTGCGAGGAATTTCTAGTCAACTTATTTGTCTTGGAACATGCAGGTAGCAGCCCTGGTAACCAATTTAATGATATGGTCACCAGCGATTTGAAGCTTACCCTGAACAACAAGGAAGGATACAGTGTGACTGTCAGTGTGCACCGGCATATCTTGGTTTCTCACAGCAGATTCTTTGCAGCTAAGCTGTCAGACTGGTGGTCGAAGCAGCAGCGGGGGAGTCCAAAGTTGATTGAAATTACTGATATTGAGGATGTCGAGATTTATTTGGAAACACTCCGTTTGATGTACTGCCAGGATGTGAAGCGCAGCCTCATGAAGGAGAGTGTGATCCGAGTCCTAGGAATACTTAAGGTGCGGTACTTCATGGCATCTTAGATAGAGGGTTCTGCATTAGACTTTCCCCTAGCCTGGGTGGAGAGAGAAGAGCAGTGGTACTGGTGTGGAAGCGAATTTCTTGAATTGTTTTTTGACAACCGGACCTGCTTGAGTCTGTCAATATGTGAGGTTGGCATGTGTTAACAACTGGAAGCTCAGCTCCTACCGAGTTCCTGCAGAGACAGTAAAACTAATGGTGTGGTAGCTGTATTACATTTATCAGTTTGTTTGGATCTGTCCTCATGCCACTGTTGCTGATTTGTTGTGCAGCTATCAGCTCACATAATGTTTGAGGGAGGTGTTTTTTCATGCTTGGAATACTTGGAAGCTGTTCCCTGGGCAGAGGATGAAGAAGAGAAAGTAATGACACTTCTGTCTCAGTTAGAGTTGGAAAATGTGGGGGTTGCCGCTGATGTGATGAAACGGTGCTCTGGACTGGACACCTCCACCACTGAAGATGTGTTAGTGCGCCTGCTGCAATCCGTCACCAAAGGTAAGGTTGACCTTTCCCATTCTTTTGCTTATCATCTGCTTGAAATTTCTACTGAAAGGATAAAATAGGTGTAATGATATCACTGCAGTGTCTGTTGAACTCCAGGTATTTTGGGGATCACCAGGATTGTACCTCTGCTACATGTATGCAAGACATAGTGAAGCTGCCAGTGTGGCTAAGGGCATATCTCCCATGGAATATCCTTCTGATGATAGACTCCTTTGCAGCTGAGTAAAACATGCAGCACAAAATTATATCAGTTTGAACTTCTTCACTTTCTAGGATTTTAGAACCATTTCGATTTTCAGCTTCACGTATGACCTCAATTGGGGGTCGCAGCTTTCAATTAGCTGCCCCAGGTACGTACTCAGACAGCTCCCACTAAGCAACTTTTCATGAGACCTTCTCCCCTCTTTCTGGCTCAATGATGTATTCCAACACTTGGTTTGTGTAACATTATTCAAGGTACTGATGACAAAGCCCGGAGGGAGATGAAATCATTGGTCTCTCGAATGCTGCGGGAGAATATGGCACAGAACAGGGGTACTGTGGACGTAAGCAAAGAGAGCTTGTATCGTGCCTGTCATGGATGCTTGGATTCCTTACTCCATCTCTTCATGCAGGTTAGTGTGCAAACTCTGGTGGGTCCATAAATTGCTCCGCCTTTCCGTTGTGTCTGTGTGCACCTGTCATCCATTTCTGGTCAAGGGATCAAAGAGGTGACTAGTGCTGCACCAAGCTTGCGCTTTACCTTCACCAGTTCAAGAGTTCCCTGATACGGCCCAGTCATACTTGACTGGTAAGCATCTGCCTGGAGGCCAGGCACATATTCAGTTCATTTTATTACAACTTGTGGTCTGTGGGGGAGATACCATCTGTTTGGGACTTCATCGGTGCTGGGTGGCAGAGGCCATTTGCAGTGTAGGCCAAGGGTTTAGTACAGGTCCAGGATGGTCTCACACTCTCGTCTCAGGTGTCCCATGGGCTGCCATGTGTATCAAAGGTATTGTGGAGAGCTGAGAGTGACAAAGAATTGTTGGTGCTCACCCAGGAAAAGAAATTCCACCTTTAAGCTCTAGTGTACTTAAGCCCCAAAATGCATGGACTGTCACAACTACTTTGCCATGTTATGTGATATCTGGCTGTTACAACTGTAAGCAAACTCATGTCCCAGATGAAGTGGCTCAGAACACTGGGTTATCTTTTGCAGGCCAAGGGCAGTGAAGACCGAGGGATGCTTATTGAAATTGCTCGGCAAGCTGACAATCTTCACTGGTTGGTGGATATTCTCATTGATCGCCAGATTGCTGATGACTTTGTGCGCATGTGGGCACACCAAGCAGAGCTTGCTACTTTGCACATGCAGATCCCCATCATGTTCCGCTATGAAGTCAGCCGCCTGACAGCAAGACTTTGTATTGCTATTGGGAAGGGACAGGTATTGCCTCTTCGCACCAGATGTGCCTGTGTTTGTTTTCAAGTCAAATGTTGTGAGACTCCATTTGCTGGGAAATAATTAGAGGGTGGCAGTCCCCTCATTTGTCAATCATGGAGATTTCTCCTGAAGGCTTATTTTTGTGTCATTGTGGGAACAGGTGCTCTCTCCCAAGGACGTGCGGTTCTATCTGCTGCAGACTTGGCTACAGCCTCTGGTTGAGGATTTTGCATGGATGCAGAGGTGTTGCCGCAACTTAGACAAGAAAGTAGTTGAAGAGGGCATTAGTCAGACTATTCTTACCCTCCCCTTAAAGCAGCAACAGAGCATTTTGCTGTCATGGTTTGATCGATTTTCAATCTCTGGTGACGACTGTCCAAATCTTCAGAAAGCTTTCGAGGTGTGGTGGCGGAGGACTTTTGTGCGGCCTAATTTGGAAGAGGAGGCTGGTCCAAAACCCTCTTTTTGAGCTGCATAGATTCAGGTTCAGTCTTCATTGGGTCTTATTTAAGAGGCTCTTTCAGAGCTTGTTGTGGATGTGTGGCTGCGCACCTTAGAACTTTGGTGTGCAATTTGAAGTTGGCAGTTGCTGAAATAATGGGATCATCAGTGTCGTCAGTATGGAGCAATCCATAAATCCACCTGCTCAAGCAGCACTGTCCAAGGCACCTGGAGGCTTGGGATCCAGGGCGCCCTTGCAGGATCCCCTTACTGGAAGGGGTCTTGTTCTTAAGACAGAAATGACAGCACAATGTTAGTATCTTGAAACTTACTGGCGCAGACAACATTCCACAGATTACGAGTAAGGGGAGTGGGGTTGCTGGTCCGGTGGCACTGCTGGTTGGAAGCCAGATGAAAGCAATGGTTGAAAGCTCTCAGATAGTACAAGAGCAAGGGTGTCGAACTGCTGCGTTGCAGGAAATTGCTGGCAGGTGTGTTGAAATGGTCTTTTGTAACTTCAACGAGGCAGTACAGTTTACCTGGAGAGGCCTGGCCGAGGCGATAGGCCCAATGCATTGGTCAGACTTTCCCTTTTGTAACTCTGGTGGGGCAAGCCGATCAATTTCTGGAAAAGTGGTACATGGTTTTTAGGCACATGGTGCCTTGTATGCATACTCATATTTTAGTGAGCCTGGGGAGCTTGTTCCCTCCATAGCCTTACCTCTGAAAGGCTTTTATGTATGCCCTATTAATTAATCTGAGTGAACCACTTGGTCACTTTGTTAGCTTATGTCGAATGTGGAGTCTCTATGAGTTTTTCAGAGGAGTGTGTGATATCAGGGGAGTCTCAGAAGTGTTTTTCACACATGACATTGACCTTTGCATCATGACGCTATAAAAACCCGAGTTTACAATAACCTGCTGTGCAGGAGGATGCTTGTTGTTATTTTTTAGCTCACATCGGAGAGAAAAGTGACTTGACGTATTAGGTGATGGCCATTGGGAGGTGAATTCCCTGAAATAATCCAGTGAGCCATGGCCTGTCAAGCCAATACAGCCTCTGTTTGGTGTGATCTGGAGATCCGACTCCACCGGGGCACATGGAGGGAGGGTCCCATATGTGTGCACATCTGAATCAACCTACAGGAAGTTCCACAGTTATTTCAATGTCTTAGTCTAGCAGCAGCAGACCCAAGAGACAGAATGGAACATGGCGTAGGATGCAGAGAGAAGAGAAAAGAAGAGACTATGGTGAAGCTCAGTGTGCTTCTGGGACAAAGAAAAGAGAAAGCAGAATGAGTAGAACACTCATTAGTATAATGCTTTGAGGTTATACATATGCCATAGCATTGTGGCCATTGGTCTTTTCTCTAGAACCCATCCATACAGCTGCCAAGTCCTCTCATAGCCAAGCCAATGAAGTTTCATTTGCGAGTTTCGCTAGTCATAAGGATTGATTGGCAATCAGGTAGATAGTGATATTCTGCAGTATTGCAGTTGACAGTGTGACAAAGGAGCTCAGAATCTGTGTCTCAGCACATTACTAGGGCTCGCGGGCACCCGGCTACAAGCTGGACAAGAAGGCCAGTCCTTCAATGTGTCAACTCCAAAATTCCACAGCCAATGTCCTCTGAAATGAGAGTCATGTCTGTCTTAAGGTGTATAGAGGATTTCATTTTCACTGCGAATTTAACTTGCAGCCAAAGGTTCCATTTCCCATGACCCATTAACCAATGCTGCCATTTCTAAGTCATGTACTGGGATTGGTGCCCTCCTCAAAGTAACAAAGGACCAGGTTTTTACATTTTTTGCAGGGGTGTAAGGGCATTTGCTTAACACTTTCCCGCACTCTTGCCAAAGCAAATATAACTCATAGTTTCACTTGACCCCAAAGGACTAATGCCTTTGGCAGATGGGATAGATCTCAATAGAACATCTCCAAACCGAAAACCGGATTGGATATATACACATATATGAGTGTAGTCGAGCCCTTGCAATGTTGAGTGGCAAACACTTGGGCAGAGTGAAGGTCAGGGATTGTTTGTTGGAAGTGTGGAGTGCATGACTCTTAGTCCCAACAACCGCCTCAGTCAGGATGATGGGCAAGAGATGGACGAACGACGTCGGCCAGTGGACGATGTCGTCACGTCGACGTCCACGCAGGGTACAAGAAGAGCTCCAAGAAGACGTTGGACGAATAAGAATTCTCGCTTCTTGGTGTGCCTTCTCTCACTCTCTTCAGTACTGTTGTCACCTCCGCACTCTCCTTCCCATTGTGCGGTGGAGAGACACACCCTTCAACCTCCGATCGCTCGTGATATAGTTTTGCATGTCATATTGTAGCTGGCAGGGACTATAAAGATCGCAACTAAAGCAGACTGAGCATGCGAGCTCAGAGCACAAGACAGAGCTATAGTCCGTAGTAGTGCTAGGGGGCAGCTGCAGCAAGAGAAGTTCAAAAGTCGGGGCACTAGATGGGCAGAGAAATTGGGCACCAGTTGATGCGCGCAGCAGGGGAGAGGCTGAGAGATATGGAGAATCTGAGGGCAGCGTTGATGTGGGTGGCCACCGTATATTTTCTTTTGCTGACAAAGCTGATGGGACGTGTTTCTGCGTACTACCTTCCCCTGGACATGTGTGACTTCTACTTCGAGGGCCACCGAGACAGCTCTCCTGTATTTGATGTGGTGGAAAACAAGAATTTGACATTCCCACCTTCCATTCTCACCAAGTTAGTACCTCAACTATGCAAGCTGAACCTCGAGCATAGAATCATTGGAGAAATTTGCCAATCCTGGCGTCAGATGAATATGCGCATCATAAGTTACTTGCACCCTGTTTCCCTAAGTAGTTATGTACATCTAAACATCTGAAAGCATGATATCATGCGGTCCACTTGGACCAAGAGTGAGCTTGATATTCTATCTAAGTGAGCTAGATATCCAAGAGTCAGCTAGCTGAACTCAAGTACTCGAGACAAGCTAGTTGTGGTCATGTTAATATCCCCAAGTAACCGTGACATTTGGTGATGATTGAGCCTGCAAAATTTTCCTGGCAGCCCAGTACGTATCAGCAATCTAAACTCCATGTTTTACCTTGTCTGGCAGGGACGATGTACCGGTCACCAGAGCGCAGATGAATACCAACTGTGCGTTTCTGGCAGATCCCTCCATCGTGTTTGGCTTCACACAACCGTGTTCAGGAAATTTCAGTGTGACCGACCATAAGCTTTCCGCTCTATTTTCCGACACACGATCCAGTCCGCTCTTCAGTGCCTATCGGGGTCACCATGCTTTACTGCCGTTTGAGGTTCATCCAAACTTGCAAGCAGCTGCAAAAATACTTGCTATGTTTCAAATCCACTGTGCAGTTTGATATCACAATCTGAGCTGTCAATTGGAAACTCAATTTTTGTACACTTGTAAATGAGAACAATGCTGCAGATGTTAAGAACAAGATCGATCCTCACTTCTAGACAATCTAGTCAGCAAAGAATCGGCTCAACCAGCAGCTATCTAAACACGATATTAAGATATATAGTAATAAAGAGACGATCGCTGAACATTTATCAGACTCTTCCAAGTAACTAATTTTAGCACTTACGAGTAAATTTTTTGATGCAGAGAGTAGAACTGCAGGATGGGACTGTGCTAGCTCCTGGTGATGGCATCATACGCTATCTTCAGACCAGGCGGTGCCTCACCTTCTTCACAGCCCCAGGTGAGCAATTACCATCACCAACTCTGCTCCAAGGGAAAGTGTCTAAGTAGACACTAAGTAATTAATCCTTCTAAGATGGCAAGCCTGAGGATCCATGTAGCGACAGCGTCGTTTCCATTGTATGAAATTACCCTTTGATCTGTGAAATTATGTGTAACCTGGAGCCGATTGTTTTTTCGCAAACAGGAGCGATTGATCAGACCATGAGGACGGGCAAACAGCCAGACCTACTTACGGAGATAGTCTCCAAGATGCTTAACAAGGAGCATCGCAAGAAGCTCAAGAAACTCGACAAATCTGTGGTAGAGCTGCGCCATAATCTCCGCTCTGTACTTCACGATCTTATCTCCTTTCCCTGATGTACTACAGCCAGCATTCAAACATTTGGACATAACACAATTTGCAGTACAAGTTTAATGGTTTGCTAGTGGGTTCTATTGCTGCATTAGAACAGGTCCGCATTCCCAACAACTATATGCTTCAGCTCCGCCCAGCTATAGAACTCGTCCGAAAGTAGAAGAGCTGCCAATTAATCTAAAAACAGACAGGACTACATACATCTTCTAGAGGACTTGTGCTTACATATTAGCTTCTTGAAAAAACTCTGGATGTCCAGTTTCTTATTAAACCCCAGTGAAGCCCCGGAGATATCGCAGAGAGGCACTAGTACTTAGTAAAGCTCTCAGGCAATGAAAGCCATGCGTTTGGACCATAACTTTAGTCCTAATACTGAATCAGAATGAAACACCAGAAATGAGTGATCAAACTCAAATGGTATTTGTAAACAGCATGCATGCAAGTGCTGGATTGTGCATGTCTCTCTCTCTACCGTTGTGTACGGGCCTACCTCGATCGTCTCGCGTGGGCCCGCTATCGTCAAGTGAGGGCGCCAAGAGAGTCGAGATTTAGACCCTCTCTATTACCTTGTTGTTTCTGTATATTCCCAGTCCAGTATGACTCCTCTTTGTGAATACTAGAATCTACTTTCATCCAAAATAAAGTTTATTCAAATTCATCCATTTAATTTTTCAAATAGAATAGATGTTATTGAAGGGAGGTGTTACTTGGAGAAGGACATCAGGAAACAACAATAGAGACTGGCCAGCTCCTCTTTGTGAATAGCGAAATCTATTTTCATAATAATAAACTTGAAATTTCATCCATTTATTCTTCATAAATTGTTCAATAAGATAGATGTTTACCCCAGAGAGATGTTACTTGGAGGCATTTCATGAAGTAGTTTTCAACAAAGGAGATGAGGTGACATTGGGGGAAGGCACAACTGGGGGCTTAGTGATTTTTGACCCCGTCAACAAGGTGTGAGATACATGAAATCCCTGCCATTGTTTTATTGATATGAAGTTTTATGGAATTATGTTATGGCTAATAATAATGTATCTTAGGGGGATGGGCTCTCTTGCTTTGGCAAAACATAAGAAAAAAGTGAGAGTGAGGGGCATGATGTAGCATAACACACCAATCAGAGCCTTGGCAAGGTCCTTTGACCACATTTTCTCCATTGACTTGAACATGTTGATTTGCCTTAATGGGCAAATCGTGAATTGGGCAAGCTTCTTATTGAAGAAGTTAACCCAAGAATTGACCCGCGCCTCAATTGCGCCTCGCCACGTGGCGTGGCAGTATGGTATATAGCAAAGTCTCTATAGGGCCCACCCTTGAAAAGGTAGTAGCCATGAGGCAAAGTGGAGTCTTCTCTCTCTTCGGCAGAGCAGGTAGCCCAATGGTTGGTGTGCATAACATAGGTGATCATGGGTTCAATCCTTCAACATGTGCCTTCAGACCGTCCATTGGGCCCTCGATGGCCTCTGTTGAGCAGTAGGCTATCTAAATTCACGGATGTTAAAGAAACTTTATCTTATTTTTATCTCTTGAAAAGTCTCTCTCTTTACAAGAGGCCAATAAAGACATGTGCCCAATTGGGAACTAAAATCTTTCATGTTCCCATTAAGTCTCATGGGAACAACCATGATATAAGGTTAAGGTCACTTGATGCATAATCCCTACCCTGTCGGGCAGGGCCAATAAACGATAATATGGTTGTAAGGTCAAGAGGATACTTCTACTACGAAGGAGGTTGTGGTTCCATTTCCTGTTAATGCTTAGTGTGGTGGAATGTTGAATGGGACTATCTCTCGATGTAGATTGTGATTGTTTACGTGGAGGCAGTTTAGTACGGGAAAGTTGCAACTGAGGCCGTAGAAAAGCGGAAGTACCGAGGGGACTTCTAAGTTCTCATGTGTAAAGGTTTTCTAACCTTCTGTTTGTTAGTTTTTTTCTTTTTGGTGAATAGGGAACTTTTTTTTCCGCTTATTTCCTTTGATCATAGGAGGAAAAAGACAAAAAGTAAAGAAACAGAACGATCAAGGAAAAAAAGAAAAAAATTGGGCCGAACCTTACATGAAAATTCCCCATAAGATATGCCTTTATGCCACCTCAACGATGCATATATACATATGGCTCCCTCAAAGAGGCGCAAGCAGGGTATGGAACTTATTCTGTTAAAGATAACTTGAGGTCGTACAAAAGACTACGAGGACGCCAAATATCCTACACACAGAACTCATGGCTATCCATTATGCCATAAAAAATCTAAGAAACCAACCCATAGGCTCAACACATTCACCTATTTACGGACAGTTTAGTCTCTCTCTACCTCCTCACAATCAAACCTCAAACCTTCTACACAAATGCGTCATCCAGACCTTAACATTATTAAAGCAATCATTGATGTTACTTCATCCCTTCCGCTACAAATCCATATACATAAAGTTTGCTCCCGTACACACATATTAGGAAATGACATTGCAAACCAAATGGCTCAGCTCGGCTCCATGCAGCCTTCTGTAAATCCCTTAGATGACCCTATTCACTTAGCATACGCATATCCATTTTGGCTTGTCTCAACTACGGCGAGATTCCCTCCTATACGAGATCTACACATATATGTCACAAAGGAAACCAAACAACAATTCCAACTATCCCGCACCTACACAAAACCATACATATCTAAATGGGTATCTTCCCCACACCTAGTGCATGCCATGTCCAAACACTTTTGCACCTCTCCTATAATTACTGATGCCCAAATCAGACAAACACTACGATTCCGATACGGACAATACATGGGTAATCAAAGAAGAAATCTATTCTGGCCTTTATTATAGCCTAACAAGCATTGCACATTATGCCACGCACAGCCCCAAAAGTGGACACACCTGCTTCTCCATTGCAAGTACCCCATACTCCATGGATTACATATAACCAGATATAACCAAGGAGTTTGGCATCTTCAAAAACTTCTTCTGTCACATCTTAAATCGAAATGGTTTAACCTCATCAATGCAGGTATGTTTCAAGGTAGACCAAAGGACCACACAATAGCTCTATGGCTTCTATCTTGCACATGTCTTTATATCCCATGTCATTGTCTAGCAAGGTTATGCCTTAATATTTTACTTATCCACTACCTCTTTCATCAACAATACCACCAGGTCCACACCCCTCCCTCACCATTCATATAATAGAATTTACATTAATTTGTCATGATAGAGACCCTAACAAATCAATTATGTATAAAAATGAAAAATATGAACCGCTCATCTTAGCCCTTCGTCACCATAGATGGAACACTGGCCCTTTGACTATCATTACCGCTGGTGGCAGAGGGGGAGCACATTGCCACAACACTCAAATTCTCAAAGAAAACCTCAAACTTCCGTTAAAACACACTACACCACTCTTACGCATCCTACACTTCACAACAATTACGTCACTTACAGCCTCCTCACTTACAGCCTCCTGTAAGTTCTTATCAATCAAATGTCCTTATTCCTTGTTGAGGTTGTTGTCGTCGATTGAGTATGGTTTTGGCTAGAGGTTCATACTAAGTGAGTTTTGGGCGCATGTCGGGACGGCTTTCCGGAGAGCTTAGCCTGGACGTACAATGGTTGGAATCTGCCGGTTTTGCACAGTGTTACCATCCCAGGCCTAAGTTGTATGTTGGAGTTATCCGAACTCATGTTAATAATTAGTCATGGTGAGAGTCATAGTGGGATGGATGGCCTATTTGCGATAAAGCCTCCCAAGAACTTTCTAGAACCATTGCTTTCACAAATTTAGGGCATTTCTTGTGAGATTCGGAAAACGAGTAATGTGTTCTGGTATTTGCAGCAAATCATCTTCTAAAGTAGTTAAATGTTTTCATGTTCAATGTACACTTAAATTTTAAAGGAGATTAGGTCTAGTCAGCATTTTCCCAATGCGATATTGTGATGGCAACAAATGTATATCATAGAGAAGTTCTAGAAGATGGAATACAGACCCTGCTGGAGAGACCAGAATTTACGAAAACACAATTGCATCTTATACGTTAATAATGTCAAGTTTATACAATTTTAAATTACTCTTGTAATGTTTTACGCATTAGCTCAATCACCGCTTTGCATGGAATATTCTCTGGAAATATTTCCTGTATAATCTGCGTGTTCAGCAGGCTCACTCAGTACACAACCTTTGAGAATAGTGCTTCAGGAGTCATATTTTCGTTTTGCGAAAATATCCGTAGGTGGAGACTTTAAAAAACGAGTGAGGATAGTTGGTGTCATGTTGAAATTATTCACATATTGGTTTCACAGTTACGAGGGGTTAGGGTATATGTTCCTGCATATGATAGGATAATCCGGGTATTTGCAGTTTAAGCTCTACAGATTTGCAATTTCGCATTGCAAAATTATTATTAAAAAAGTAGGTGTGTCAGAACAGTGATGTTGCGAGGGCCTATGTGAGCAGTTAAAAAAAGTTTCGCAAAGTTTTTAGTTTCGAAAGGTATCTAAGGAATATTCTGATTATCCGCTTCTGCTCACATCCACCACTACGTACTGGTTTTGGTAACTGGTTTTGGTTCTGATAGAGCCCACCCCCAAAAAGGGGGCAGTACCTGCAATTTAAGGGGCTCTTATTTATGCTAGCTCAGGCTGGCGTCATATATATATTACTGGGAATTAATTCCTTGTAAGACCCCGCATGGGAAAATTCTCCTCCAGAAGATCCCTCATACACAAAGGGAAAAAACTGAAAAATCTTTACATATAGGGGAAAGCCTGGTTTTGGTGGGCTTTAAATAGCATAACATCCCGCATGGGCTCGGGCCGTAATCTCAATAGGCAGGTAGTTTTCTTTTCACACGGTCTATAATACAGTTTTTACGTGAGTTAAAGTCCTGTAACTCAAGATTCCCACGCCCTGGGGGGTACCACCCTCAAGGCTATGGAAATTTGGTTAAAGTCCTGTAACTCTGGCTTTACGCGAATCAAAGATTCCCACGGCCTGGGGGTACTACCCTCAAGGCTATGGAAATTTGAATCGCATCAAGCCCTGACCTAATTTTTGCTTTGTATTTCTAGGGCAGATTATATTATTTGCCACGTTCCATGGAGATTTTGAAGGTTACAGGATTTTCCTGTAACCTTCATAATCTCCCTGACAGGACACTTTACCCGCCGCGGCCCCTACGTAGTCACCCTAAGCGCTCACCCCGTTTATAGACTATACAGTGTACTGAATACGGGCAATCGATATGGGATAATTCGTGGCCAATCAGATTGCAGAAAAGAAATCCGGGCTTTACGCAGTGGGTCGGGTCGTAGCCCCAGGGCCATGGACCCTCGTACCGCGAAACAACCTCGTGGCGGGGACTCCCACTATACATATATTAACGAAGAGAAATCAGGCACAGTTGTTTAGGCCTACTTGTACAAGTACCGTCCTGCAGGAAATCCTGTAATCACGGGCCGTCACTTGTATTGCGATCTCGAGTGCGCAGCGTGCGAACACTGCTTTGCATGGTGGTGGCTGTGCTGGGGTGCTCTGCAACGCTTACTTCCCCTTTTCGTCTTGTCTCTCACCCCACCATGTTTGATTGCCAAGCTCCCACGTTTCTGTCGTCAAACTTGCCTGCACGCACTCTTCCTTCCACTCCCAATTCGTTAGGAAGAAATTGTGTGCTTCAATTGCCTCGCTGTCTGTACCCTTCTCTCATGTCTCCAACTCTAGCACTCAACATTACTCTGCATAGTGCATTGCGCACCCGAATGCCTGGAGGAGATGAAAAAAGGCGCTGTAGTAGGGGGTGGGGATTAGGGTTTCGGAGCACTTCTAGCCTTGGCTCCAGAGGACCACGAGGGCAGAGGGATAGACACGGGCATAGATGCACAGTGATGCGCTTTGGGGGAGGTCGCGAAGACTCAGGTTAGGTTTCTCCTTTCGCTCTTGTGTCAGCATGCCGAAATAGAGAGAGGAGTTAATATAGAAAATTTCCGTCGAAGTGTCCTTTCCCAATTGCCGGCATTATTGAGCACACTCTCCTCCTCTCCCTGTGATCTTTGCTTAGAGATTTACTAATTAAACTTTTCTTTCTATACTCTTGTGGCCATAAGACCCCGTTCCTGGTTTGGATGGAGCAGATAAGGGGAGGAGGGCAGAAATGGTGCCACTACACAGCATTTGGTGAATAGATTGCATGGTAGTCAGCTTTGCATAGACCGCGAGTAGCTCAAGCGCCACTCTTGCCCTACCCTCTATGATGTTTTGATTTATCCGCTAACGGTCTGCAATCCTGAGGCTATGGTGTGATAATATCATTTGAACTGTGAACAAAGCTTCAGGGGCTGATTAATAGTGGCAAGAGCTGCTTCAAATATAATTGAAAGCTAGAAGCCAAGAACGAGGTTGCAACGTCCAAGACCAAAGGTTCACATGACAATACTTTGGGGGCAGACCTTAGTCCTGCGGGTTAATCCAATCAGGAATTCACCTAGAATTTGGAATGTTGTCAAAGTGGACAGGAGAAAGGGTTTAGGCTGTTTGCAGGGGGTGAAGTTTGCAGTGATTCAGATATATGTTGCCTCATGAGGTTCAGCTTTGTTCAGTAGATAGGACTAAATTGACGACTGTGTCTCAAGCAGACCAAGTTTTGGCCAAAGAGGGCAGATGAGAATCTCAAGACTGTGAATTAGGACAGATGTCCTTGAGAAATCAGTGGAGCAGTCTTGATGCTGAAGTTTAGTAAGCATTTTGGGAACTGCTTACTAAATTGAACAGAAGCTCGGGACAGACCGACTCCCAAGTTCTTCTCCGCTTCTAATGAGAAAGTGGAACTCAAGGAGTCCCTATTGTCACCAAACTTTCGGTTTTCAATTAGTTATGAAGCTTGAGACACTGCTTGAAGCTGTGGCCCTCTTTGGGTCTGAGTTGGGTTGAATGTCCACGTCGAATTGATTCTAGGGCAAAGATATTCCCAAGAAGTTTGGAAGGCCAGAATCAGGTTCGGGTTAAAAGCAAGCCCCACTACTGACGGAGCTTCTACAATGGTAGTGGGCCTCATTCTGCTCTATTCCGGTTTCCCATCGCCTTCTCCCCTTTCTGCCCCCTCAATGCAAGAGCAGGCTCTATGGTCGGCAAGTGCAAGTGAAGCCTAACTAGTATCTTTCATTTGTCTTGTTGCTCTCTCTCTCTCTCTTCCCCCACCCCTCTCTTTCTTCCCTTTATTAAAATTGGTGAGAGGTATGTGGCTCAAAGGATATGGTGAGTAGAGGTTTAATGAGACATCTCAAGAACCTGCCTTTTCTGGGCTCTGACACTATGTTATTGGGTGACAATTACGATGATGGGCACCATGCAGGTGAGGATTCACCTGAGACATTATTTATGAGAGAATTACGGAAGCGGGGCATGTCACCAACTTCCACTCCAGAAGAAGGCAAAGACATAAGTACTTTGGGTACAGAGACAAAGGTCAAAGCAGGGGAGAGTGAATCGGGTGTTGGAAGCATGAGTGGGCCTGGCAGGTCCCCATCAGGTGCCTCCACTAAATTGCCTCAATGGAATGATGAACGTGACAAGGCTAACCAACGGGAGCGGTCAATGGCTCTGAACAGTGAAGGACTTGATGTAAGTGTTCTGAAAAGAGCAATGGATTTATTAATCTTTGCTTGAGGTTTATTGATTTGCTGATCTGTTTTTCGTTTTCATTGTGTATTTTTATCCTAGTCTGGTATTTATGAACTTCTTAAATTGTTTATTTATTGTAATATACATGTGTCTCATTTTGAACCTTCTAGATGGTCCCCTATTATACTAGTTGGCATGGACTCATTGCACTACCCATGGTATAATATCAAATACTTAGTTGCATAGATGGTAGGTTTCCACTTAAGGTTATGGCCTATGAGGTCACTTCCTCATCCCAAGCTCCCATGGTACGGGGTTTAGAGATTCCAGCTCACAGTCGATGTATCACGAAACCCAACCTACAGGTTTGCATTACCAGATTAGACTATGAGATGCTCATCATTCAAAGAAGAAAACTAACTGGGTGATAGTTGTTTGGTGTTTTTGTGACCGACAGAGTAGGAGTGGTTCTACTTTGAGTAAATCAATCTTTGTTACAAGGTTTTTGATTGTATTATGTTTTTCTGTCTCCAGGGCCTTATACCCAGAGGGCAAGAGTTGTTGAAGCTAGGGGGTTCGTTCTTCTTGGTGTTCTGGCCACTTATCCTTGCAAGCATCACAGTGTTTCTGGCTTGTTACTTGGTAAGTTGCACCCATGTCTCAAAGCAAACTTGTGTACTCCCTTTAAAACTCTATGTTCTCACACAGACAAGATAAGGTTTACTTTGTTTTTTACTTGGTAAGTTGCACCCGCACCCGCGTCTCAAAGCAAACTCATGGAACTGCTTTAAAACTATCTGTAGATAAGGTTTACTTTGTAGTTCTAGAACTGGAAATATGGTAGTATTTGCCACAGTGCTGTATTAGAAGCCACTGTCCTGCAGTTTGTCTTCATGATGTACGCATCAAGAGTGGGTAAACCACAAGAATGTGAGATCAATTTCAACTGCTGTCCTTAAGCATTGTGGCACGAACCATGCACCTCTCTTACAGAGTGTTGTAAAGGACAGTGTAAATCTATGGTAATGATGGTATGTTATAATGATCATCCACATTAGCAAGCTGCCATTCTTGACCACTAACATAAGTTGCTAATGGGTGGATTGTGGTGAGACCTGTGCTGGGATTTCCGTTCTGGCAGAGGTTTTGTTGCAGAGTCTCATTAGCTTAGCCGTGATTAGTTAGGATTTATGGCCAGGATTTGTCTCTTTACCGCCCTTCTAGGAAAATTTTTGGTTTTGCTCCCACCAGCTTCCGTTGAACATGTAACACTCAGATGGCACTTGGTGATGGCGACATGTTTGGATGTGTGCTTACTAATAGCTGGTTTGTTGCATGCAGTATTTTGGAACAACATTCATACACACTGGCAACAACTTACTAGCGCGGCCACCTTATGTAGATCCCTACCAGCTGCTTGAATTGGAAACACTGCCCTCTGCGACGGTTCCTCTTCAAGTACCCTTCGATACTTAACACTTCCCATCCCTATAGCTCTCTCCAACAGAATGGATACAGTTGTCCAAGAGTATGTATCTGTAAGGTGGTAGGGGCAGTGGTATAAGTAGGATGAGCCACACATGGGATGAGGAAGAAAAAACCTGTGTCAAGAAGGGAAGGGATAGATGTATAGATCTACAACTTGGGGACAAAGGAGTGTTTGTGGATATCACCTCTAAATGTCCAAGGAATTAGGCTCTAGAGTATCACGGCCATGTAGCCCATAGACCACTTTTTGTTGTATACAATCATTCCACATGTTTTGTGTACCAAGTTCATGGCTTTTGCTGATCTGATCATCATGTAGAAATTTGTTCTTAATGTGAACTTCAAGCCACGAAGACTTGGAAGCAGACTTCTGCTCCAAACTTGTAAGACTGTCAATAATCTGAAATGGTTTTTCGCACTGTACCAAGCAGTGTTCTTTTTTTCAAATTGGCTAGGCAGCCCACGTGGCGAATTTACAAACAAGACGTTTGTATGGCGAGAGAAATCATACGATTGACTGGCTACATCACCTTGAAAAAACTGAAATCTGGCGATGTGTCCCCAAATTGTTGAGCTTTTTACATAGCCGATTGTGAGGTTTCATATGATGACATGTCCAGTCACCATTTGCGGAGAGGGTGATGGCCACACACTGTAGTGGGCCCTCCTCTTGATAACCATGATTGTGTCTGGGAGTCGGGGACCCTTGTGCTTTCTGGTGAGCTTGGATGACACAGTGAATTGCGTGATCGAGACGGCACTCCGTGCATATATCTGTGAGGGACGCCTACCAGATGTGGGTTGCAACAGTCAGCTTTTCGACCTCTACTGCGCAAATTCTCCCGGTTTTGAAGGTAAGATTCCAACTTCTTCAGATTAGAAAAGTAGATTCAAAATTGCTACATCTCAGCTATCACCTCCCAATCAACCTTGACCATAGAAATCCTAATTGGTGTTGTAAATGCAGCCTTTAAGCCCAAGGCAAAACGTTGGAGAGCTGGTTGCCCGCCAATTCATGATGAATAAAAAGCAGCAAAAAAGTGGACAAGAACAGGTGCTAGTATTTGGAGTGGAGGAAACAGCTGAGCCAACATGCAATCAAGATGGGTGGAGCACAGTGATTTCAATGGCTAGCAAACTTACACTAGTGATTCAATGAGATGGGGAACTACAGGAGTCTGTGCAGATTAGCCAGGTGTAAAATTATAGAACTCAATGTTAATACCCACTGTAACTTAGAAGTCCATTAGATAGGCTCTTCGCTAGATCCCTGGGAAATGTTTGTTCAAATCATTGAATCAATGACTATGCCAAGAGGAGGCATTACAGCTAAAAATGCAGACAGCCCCTTCAATTGCGTCTATATCTTCAACGTTGAGAATTTAGCACAGGCATTCCAGGCAGTCCAGAGTGCATGTATGGAGTTCATCTCTTTGCTTACAAATACTGATGAGTTTTTCCACTTTGCCTCTGTAATTTCAGGTTTTGGGCATAACCGTAGACATGTATGTGTGTACGACAAGGGAACAGCACAATAGTGGGAGGGTGAGAGATGTATGTCATTGCCTGGAAACAAGCATTGTCAGTCTACATTTCTAGCCCACTTAAGTGTGCGTTGTGGTATGGTTGGCTCCCACTAAATGTGGCAAGGGAAGTGTTGAAATAACATGTCATGGATATTGCGTCGGATGCATTCTTTGAGCAATATTGCACTTCCATCTTTTGGCTGTGGTACTACTGTCTTCATAATACCTAGACAAGATGCAACTTCTGACACAACAGACTACCCAAAATAAATTCAATTTTACTCCATGATCAAACCTATGCAATCCTCTACCAGAAAGTATAGGAGACCCCCCACACCCTGCACCCTCCTGTGTGACAGAGCCCATGCTGACCGAAGTCACATTTATCGCAATTCCTTGATTCCTTGGATGGACTATGCATCTGCAAGAATCACTTACTTTAGCCTACCATAGTCTTTGACATGATAAGTTCCATGACTGCCCTTGGAGATGAGATCTGTAATCTGCTTCAGCTGGTGTGAACTTGGGACTTCAAGTTCTCCCAATCCCTCAATTGCTGAGCTCAGTCAACATCAAGACTGTCTCTGCACTCCCTTTCAGAGGAATAGCACCAAGATTGCCAGCTTCTAAACCTACTCTTCTTGGTAAACATAGATTCTGTTTGAGGAAAATCTGCCATGGCTGTAGTGATGGTTGAAATTACCAATTTGACAAGACTCGACGGACGTTTTACAGTACTTCCTCTACCTTCTACCCCCTGTGAAGTTTTATGTAACTTGAGGTTTTATAGAAATGCTAGCTAATTGTGCCCACCATATTTTTCTTCAGCATTGGCTGGATCACAGCTCAGTAGCAAGAGAGATTAATGCAGGGTAGAGACTAGAGACATCTGACATAAAAAATGGTGGCATGGGAATTAGCAGCCCTCCTTCAGTTCACTGTTGTCCAAGCACAGCCTGTCTTCAAAGTACTGAATGACTTGAGGCATGTATACAATATATATAGAGGGTCGATAACTATTGTGTGAAGACGTGTGTAGCACTGCCAGGCATCTGTTGTCTTCAGCACAAAACATGCATGAGTGATGCTGCAGAAATTCTATCTCTTGGGCCTTTTGGAAGCAGGTTTTCTTCTGGGCACCTTTGACATCTTCTTCTTTTTTCTTCTCTTGGGTTGTTTGGACTTCGGTTGCTTTCTTTTCTCGGCTTTCATCTGCACCTTGTTCTGTCGGATCGCTGCTTGAAGGAGTTCAGACCCGCCCTCAAGCCCGAGAAGTCTTACCAATCCATGGGGTGGAACAAAAACAGGGATCCCTTCCGAAGGAGCGTAGGACCTCATCCTCTTGCACAACTTCTTTGCAATTCTGAGCTCTTCAGGATTTTCCGAATGAGCAAACTCCTTTAGCTCTCCACATGTGAAAGCTTTGACATGGATTCCCTTGACACGCCCACTACGGGAAACAAGAAGGCCTCCATTGGAGTCAGGTAGACGCTCATAAGTAGCAACTCCCTGCATCCATTCAGAAAAACAAACCATTCCAGAAATGATCGTCGGCAGATCGGGAATTCTGTTTGATGTGGATCTGCCCTTCTCTGGCATCATCAAATTGCGTAACATTTGTGGAGTCTCGTGTTTAATGGGGTCCTTTGGGTAGAAGAAGCAGTATACAGTATCATCTTCTCTGGCATCCGTGGCAAGGTCCAAGTATGAGGTTGGTAGTGTTGGTTTCTTCAAGGCCTGAATGGGCTCCAGTATACAAATGTCCACGTCCTCGTCCATGGCCTTCATTTTTGCTTGGAAAGAAAGGCTACCCTTACGGTAATTTGGATACAGAACGTGTATTGTGTATCGCCCTGGATCCTCAACAGCAGCGTGGATGCAATGCAAAGCACCGATGGACTCCCCATGAACGTCCATGAGGGTTACTGTGCCGACACATCTCTCTATGGCTCTGGGAGCCAAAGCTTCCTCCGGTTTCGAAACGTCGCACACAAACACGCGGCCAGTATGGGCTATCACTTTTTCAAAAGCAGGCTTCATCCACTTGCCCCATTGGAGATCGTCCAAATGCTCTTCGTCTTGAAATGGTTCACCTGCATGTTATCCACGATGTCATGGCTCAGCCTCTCCTGAATCTTACAGTAATCACATGCACTAGGTTGGAGATGATCAGCCGAGGAAATGCAATTCTAGCCACCTGTCTGACATTGGGTTAATGGAGGTCGCAAAGCTGAGGTGCATGCAGAACATGAAGCTGGTGCACCTCCAGACTCAAGCATGTCAGTAATGACTGCTTTGTTGTCCAAGTTCTACTTCAGGGGTGATGAAAGGCCCGCTTCTGCCCTAAATCTGGGCATCACATATTGTTGAAATTTAGAGATTGCAACTACAGATGTTGCTCAGATCTCTTGCCCGATCATGTGTAAGTTCACACAAACTCCTGAATATCTATGTTGGCAGTGCGGTACACTGCTCCTAGGTACTTCAAGCCTCCAAAATTCTCGCAAGTAAGACTAAGGAGGATTGGTAGGATCAACCAGCTTGATGTATTACATGTATTATATATGTGAGTGGAAATGGTGCCAAAAGAAAGTTCTGACCTATGATTGGTGAAGCACGCACAACGATCTTTTTCTCGGTGATCTCGGCGTTGTCATCGGGAGAGAGAAAAGTATCTCCTCGCAGAACTTCGACACACCAATCCTCTGGAATTCCGCAATGTTGCAGTCTGTTTTTGAGTTCAGAAAAAGTTGGTGCCTCAAGCTTGTTCCATTCGATCTTCTTCTTACCCTCCTGCTGTGACAACTGTACCTCTATGACCAGCATTATTCAATTCGTGAGCACTACATCAAATGGACATTCTTCACAGGCATGTAGGACAGTCGATACATTTGCAAATTTGAAAGAGGTCGCATTTCAGAATAAGTTGGTTACGCTCTTACGGGAGTCTTGCACGAAGGTGTAAGATGCAGACATACTGGTTACCTCCTGGAGAAGAGTTCCACTTGTTGCTCACTCCAGGTATCCAATAGGAGCAGCAGAATTGAGCAACAGTTATGTGGTTCATCCATTTCTCTGAAATCGATGGCTGTCAGAATCACACAATCGGTCACAAATCCCTGCATTCTACTCCCCAAACCTCCGAGGTTCCCATGGAGTTCCTCTTTCTGGTAGATGATTGTCATGTACCCAATCTCTTTCGTGACCTTTACATGCTCTTGGGTCACACCTCTTCAAATCTATGAACTACCTGTTCAAATCTAGAAAGCGCCAAGATATAGAGTGGTAAAAGTTCATGGGCGGTGCGTAGTTCAAGGACTTCAATTACATCTAAAGACAAGTTTGATTCATCTTTCAACGTGATCGCTCCAGATCTAGCAACTGGGAAATGCAGCTCGCAACCAAAGATTTCGACACCCGGTGGACATTATTCACTTTACATGATTTTGACTGCAGGAAATGCAAGGCCGAGTCATGGACAACAGAAGAGGTCCTTTTAAAAACGATAGTCCAGACCTTTACTTGACTTTACATTGATATTGAGAGTTGGAAGAAATGCTGGAGCTAGAGGTACGACTACCGCGGGAGACGAAGAAGATAGAATGGGACAAAGATTCTCCAACTTTTTGCGAGGTCAAAGAAAGACTCGAAAACTGTGGAGTTGCAAGAAATTGGTGTGTGGAGATCTTGCGTGGAGACGAATATCTCTCCCTTGATGACAACACGCAACTGAATGACGTAAAAAAACTCACAGTGCGAGCATCACCCATCTCGGAGGAGGATTTGCTTCAGAAAGGCCCATCTGCACGCGATGAAACAGGTAAGCCTGAAGAAAAGCTTATTCCTTTCTTGCTTCTCAGTCTAAGCCCACCATTACAATTAGAAAGCACTCGCCTGGGAATTGGCATGTGTATGTATCAATTGCTTGCAAGGTACTTCCATTCTGAAGGCCTACGAATTGGCATGCCTCAGGACAGTAAAGGTAAGTCACGGGTGCGCAGCTGGTGAGGTTGATGGCACCAGTAGCGCTGAGTCCATGGAACTCTCTGAATCCATATATCTTTTTCCTGTTGCAGGCACATCCGAGGCTAGAACCACCCTGAGCAAGAAACCTGAGGTGGCAGAAATGTTTGAAAATGTCATCAGCTATGTGGGCCGGGTGTTTGTATGCGATCGTGGCTGCGAGGATTCCAGAATTACTTCTATTGAGAATTGTAAAGGTACAGTAGGACTGATTGGATCCAATGGAGAATCCATCGGTTGTTGGCATACTGTGGAGGATGCAGTACTGAATCGCCGAGGCAAATATAAGGTGTTCATTGAATACCCGAACTACCCACACAATCTTTTCTTTCAAGCTCAAATCAAGGATAACCTTATCAGCAATGAGCTGGATTTGTTTGTTGCGGAGCCCATTGAAGAATTGGAGTATGAAACTGCGCACCTCCAATGTGCAAATGATGTGGCACTAGCAGACAGTGTCCACTGCTTTGGCTTCCCGGACGTAGTCGACCGTGAGATAGTGTCAGGGTATAAGAAGATGAAGAGGAAAAAGGGTGAGAAATACACTCACTCTGAAGTGGAAAGAAGATTGAAGCTCCCTACCATTTTATCAGGACGCGTTTGTTTTAATGGGTGGAAGCAAGCTGTGGCAGACTACCTCTGTTTCCCCAACTGTTCAGGCGGTATCGTTGTTGACGACTACGGCCGTCTCAAAGGAGTTCATGTCGCAGCATTCAGAGTTGGAAGGAAGCTAAATTTTCAAAGGCTGAGGGTGACCAAGGCCAAGCTGAAATCAGGAACTCACGGGAACAAGAAACAAGATAACATAAATGTCGATAAAAGCTTACGGAAGCTCTATGAAGGAATGAATTCATTCTGTTCAGACACCGCCTGCTGCCTCAATGCATGCAAGAATGAGGTTGCTGCTTTCGTTCCAATCCATATCTTCGAGGAACCCCTCGAACTCAAACGCCTGCGATTGATCCGCTGGAAGCAGCCTAAATCCTCGCTTTTAAAATCTAGAGGAGGAATCGCAGAAACGGAAGACAACAGACATGGGAAAAAAGCAAGAGGACAAACTTCTCAGAACCCATTAATTTGGTTTTGAAATCATCCCAATCAAAGCGTCACTTTTTGAAAATATGTGCGTGGTGGTGTACACATGAAACTCCTCAAACTCTCTCACTATCCGTCCTGTCACTTCACTGACATTCAAAAGCTCAGTCTTTTTGGGTCTTCTGTCTGTGTTCATTCTGTAGCAAGCATTTTAGTCGATAGTGAACAACAGAATGAGAGATATACATACTCCTGAAGATAATCCACCGGTGGAAGCACTTACAGCCATCAGCAATGCCACTACACTGACCACTATATTACCTTTCGATGAGAATGAGCATTGGATGCAACTGCAAGCAAGGCACTGTCGTTCGTCACTACTTATCGTTCTCAGCTTGCATTTTGTAACTTTGCATGCCACACATTGCTCTTTTCATGCCGAAACACATGTAGTCGTCACCGACTACATGTCAGTGTAATTGACTGATTCCGTATGGATTTTCAAAAGGGGTGAACACGTAGCACTCTTTATAACTGTTGAAATTGAAGGTCGGTACCGACTACAGCACACAAGGTAATGCAAACAGTAAAGGTCGGTGCCGATTAAAAGTATATGAGATTGTGGAATGTGCGGTCTTCATCAAATTATATGGAAATTGATCTCTTTCGAAGGCCTAACAGTGAAGGTCGGTGCCGACTACATGTGCACATCCTCTCATTGAAACGTGGTAAATGGGATATTGTAGGCAAATCCCACAGTTCTTATGCCCAATAGTGAAGCCATATGCCGAGTAATAGCATAAAACCACCTTCCAACATCGGATTTGTCATATTATGGGCTCATTCCAATGGACCAACGGCCATGAGTGATGGTCGGTGCCGATTAGAAGCATATGAGGTCAAGGAAACAACGGAATTGGTCATACAATAGGCAAATTGAACTGATCGAGGGGTTTTCAATGGAGGTCGGTGCCGACTAAAGGTACATGGGTCCATGGATACGACGACAATGATGACATATTATAAGAAAATACGATTCATCCGCAACGAGTACATTCCAATTACCCAATGGCTCTCATGATTGCACGGGATAGTCGGTGCCGACTTCCGTTGGTGGATGCACAGATGGAGTCGTGGCTTCACTGAAGTTGGTGCCGATTATCACCCAATCCGGCCCCATAAGCCACCAACACTGCGGGTTTATTTCTTATCTCAGTGTAGTCGTTGCCGACTTTCAAAAGAGGAGGCAGTTATGTGCTCGGAGCACGACCTTGCTATCCAACATTTGGAATATCCTAAAATTTCCTTAAAGTCGTCAATGACTTGAAGTAGTGCATTTCTTTTGGCATTCCAATCCTCTGCCTTAGTACAATTTCTATTTCAAATTGGAAGAAGTCGGTGCCGACCACAGTTTCAGTAGAACCCGTCGCGAGGATGTGAGGGTATATGATAAGGAAGACGTCGCCCACAGTCTGGTCCAAGAGAAGTGTAGAAGGGCTTGGATAAGGCAGGCTATGGTGTGAGAGAAAGATGCCTTCGCTTGTTGTGTGCACATATGCAGTGGCACGTTTGACAAGATTTGGGAGGTATGAAAGTGGGGATGTCAAAGCTGATAAGTCCCCACAGCGTTTATTGAGATTATGCTCTCCACAGAGGTTTGGTGGTAGAAGCACAGTACATGGGATTGGCAAGTCGCATTCTTGCAGCCGACTAGTCAGAAAATCCATCTCAGATTATTCGAATGGTAGACATAATGGTGGTTTTAGGAATGTTAGTGGTCAAGAGTCGAAGACACGTGACGTTGTGGCTCAGGCCCTCAAGGGAGAATGTGGAGCAGAGGAAGATGAAAAAGAGAGCAAGCAGAGAGATGCAGAAATCGACGTTGCACTGAAGGATTCTCATGAGACAGTTTGGGACGAGAAGGAGCGGCCACTGATGGACGAGGATGTTCGGGTGCTCACGAGATTTAGAAGTAGGTATGTCCTCTTTCGTCAGATGAGCTGTTTCTGGGCCACTTTTGGGTAGTGCACTAATTGGATGTCTAATACTTCATGCATGCGATTGCTAATTTGTTGATAAATTCCCAGATACAATTTTGTGCAAGTCCTGGAGGTAGCGAGAGGGGCTAACCATGTGCTAGCTGGAGCCCGTATGCTTCTCCTCGATAATCCAGGTAACATTCACAGCATCTACTATCAACACAAGGTGCTAACTTGCTCCTACTATGATGAGTTTGCAACTCTAGTGCCCCTTCTTCCACAGGGCCCAGTGGGGATTCTTGGACTGGGAGCGGGCACAGCAGCCCACATCATTCATCATTTTTGGCCCACTGTAAGCCTGCATGGATGGGAGCTTGACCCAGACATCATTTCCGTAGCAAGAGAATTCTTCAATCTATCATGGCTGGAACAGGGAGGACAAAAACTGCCAGATGAGAGTGTGTCCCAATTGGAGCATGTGGACACTGGTCCCTTGAAAGGGTGCAGTTATTCAGGCAAATTTGGAAGTGAAGAACAGGGTACCAAACTTGGTGAAGGGAAAGACTGTGATTCAACAAGAGAAAGATATTCTGGTAGAGAGTCTGGGAGGCTAACAGTCCACACAGGGGATGCCTTGGGCCCCAATGCGAATATAGAGGCAGGATTTGCGGGTCTGATAGTTGACTTGTTTGCGGATGGAGCAGTGATTCCTGCTCTTCAGCAACCCCAGACTTGGCAGCAGCTGAGAGAGAGATTATGCCCTGGAGGTAAGTTTTCACAAAACAAGCTCGTCTCACAATGCAGCATGGCTCTGTATGGCCTACTGTGAAATGGGTAGCTTCTTTGACGACTAGCACCCATCAACTCTCTTTCTTTTTTCCCAAAGAAACCTCATTGCCTTATGTCTATGTGGGGGTTTGGGGCGTCGGGTAATGTTAGAAGGAGGGCCACATTTTAAGTAAGGTGGGCTGATATAGCCTTGGTGGCAGCAGTTTCTACTGGATCAGACCAACCCAATTGCTGGCTTAAGGAGATCAGCAGTCTATGTGAGTGTTTGCAGGGCATTAGGCTTGCCCAACACCGTTGATCAACTTGCCAAAGCTCCACTTAACCCAGAAACTGGTGTTCTATTGCAGGCTTTGCAGACCTAGCCACCTGGATACTCAATTTCTCCCAAAGAGTGCAATCACATAGATAGTTAGCCGGGGAGTAGCCAGACACTTGTAATCCTCAGCAAATCTCCTTCTCTTCAGATGATGCAAGCATTTCTTGTGAGTGTATCCAACTGACAAATTGTTTATGCATCTCAAGGTCGTATCATGGTCAATTGTGGAGGCTCCATGGAATCAAGGGGCAACCAGAAGAGTGCTGGCCAAGTGCTTATGGAGGAAACAATTGCTGCAGTTGCTGAGATATTTCCCGGGGAAACCTCAACGAGGTATCTGGCAAGGAAGGCACATAACACGTTAGCCTTGACTGGGCCTCCCCCTAATGTGCAAGCTTGGAAGCAAGCACTGCCGAAGTGCTTGACAGAAGACATCACAGACTGGGTCACTGTGCCCTAAACTTTGTACTCGGTAGAGCATCATACACTTCTGTCTACAAGTGCACTTTAAGATAGCACAGCAAACAAGGGGCCAATTGTTTTAGTTCAAAACCAGAAGCATTCACATACAGTACTTAGGGAATTTAGAGATCCTACCACAGCAGTAGACACATTCATGAATGCAAGCATCTGGCGCTCATGAATTTGGCTGAGCTTGATAGATTGATAACCCACACATGCTGCAAAGGTTCAGGTAATCTGACCTGCACAAACTTAGTTTTCTAGGAGACAAAACCCTGCCTTGAGAGAAAAATTCTTTGTTTAGGTCTAGATCAAACAGCATCAACAGATGACGCCAAATACAGATGCTACAGCTCCATGCACAGCCCATCAAGTAAAGCATTGAATCCAGAATCACCTTGGTTATGCACTGGCAATGCCTCAACCTTCGTTTCTTCAATTTTGATGGGGGGTGGATGCTCTTTCTAATTAGATTAAAAGCCAAGGGAAAGATGCCTTGGAGAGTGACATAAGGCATAAACACCAAGTGATGGGAAACTCATCTTCCATGCTAGTGGGGGAAAAACTAAACTTCAACAGAAAGCCAAGCCTGTCAAGCTTTACTAAAGCGGGGTCGGAACGTGACCCCCAGGACCAGCCACAATGGGCATCTACCAACCACAACTGAACAAATAGCTAGCTAACCTCAAGCCCGTCCTTGATATCATGTTGGAGGGGTTACCACAACCAGACTTCATTATGTTGCAGGAGGATTGTATTTTGTGTCGTAGCAAAGTCCATCCAAACTATAACGATAGATTAAAAAACTCCCCGAACGTGTTTCTGAAGCCACTTGTGGGGCTATGGGTGAAGACGAGAGGAAAGTTCGATGACAGAAATACACTTCTGATTGATGATACTCCTCTGAAATGTCTACTCAATCATGTAGGGTCACGCTTATTCTTGAAGACATTTGAATCAATTGAGATCAACAACAGCTACTTGTTGGTGCTTCAAAAGTTTATTGATGGGATGTTGGAGAGTCCACTAAATGTCCCAGACTATGTTGTTAAGAACCAGATTGGGGTTGGACCCGAGAGCCTTTCTGACCCTAAATATGACAGTCTTTGATCTTTTTTAGAGAGCAATGAAAGCTGAGACATCTTTAACTAAGCCTTTCGAGTGATACTGCTCATGTAATCTCTTGACAGTTTTAGCAACCCCCAAATGGCCAGCATAAGTAGAAGCATGGTATAATTCGAGTAAAGCAGGGACAACAGACCTAGAATGGACTTCCACAGCATAGGTACCTTCCAAAGCGACTCTGAACAATCTACCTTCACTTTCCCGGTGGCTGGGTAAGTGATAGTTGACTTGCCTCATGAGTAGCTTGGATATGCCACTAAGGTGGGTGCCGGTTTTGCACGTATGGAGAAGAGCATCGTATAAATGGATCATCCATGCCTACATCACTCATGGCCACACAACATCAGGTTAACGGTTATCTTATTTGTGAATGATTGGATATACAATTTGGGGTTCTAGAACCCCATGTAAAATAAATGTACATATTCACTTTGTGCAAATTTTGACTAAACGTTCAATCTAGCATGTTTTTTGTAGGCTAACATCGTTGTTGTTCCGTATGAAATTTGCTAAGATTGTAAGTAGCTAAGAACTTTTAAGTGTTTTTATCATTTAATGGCGATGCTTCATCATAGAACTTGTGTTGTGTTGTCCACTAAGCGTACTTTCCACTAACTTCGACAGTAATGTCGAGGATATATCGAGGTTGAGTCTCATTTGAACATGTCCTGTCTATTACAAGTTTCAAAGTCTGTACAAAATGTTCAAGAACACCGTGTTATTGAATGTGACAGTGGAGTTTCTACAAGACTTGAGTCTATTACATCTCAGTTGGAGGATTCGTGCGAAAACAAGATTATCACTCAACAGAGTGACAATCAACCATTAGAGATATCTCTTGCTATGGTGGAATGTTGTCTTGAAGAGGTTGACAAGCTTGATGATAGGCGATATCATCAATCCATTGAACACAACTTCAGTCCAATTACAACTCATTCAGGTATTGACGATGTACAGCAAGTCGACGACTTGCCCCGGAGGAAAATCCCAACGTTTATCCCACAGCATCATGGATGGACACATGGACACTTGAGGAGGAACAAGGTGAATTATTGCCTATATATTTTTATTTTATTTTTCCCCATTCAATCTTTTCTTTTTTCTGATGATCTTGTTTTACTCCAAGTAAGATTGGGTGAAGTAAAGCGACGTCTTCTCCGGCATTATAATCCAACGTAATCTTAGTATTTGACGTTCAATTCAGAATATGGAGATCTCAAGTCCAGATGTATCTCCAGATTGCCTCATGCCATCCTCTCGTGTACTCAACGTCCAAATCTTTGAAAGAAAAAAGCAAGTGGATGATCTATGTCGCGATTTTGGCTCGAAAACTTCGGAGTGTTCGAAGAAATCTCGATCCACTCGTAAGAGGCTTATGGTTTGCTCAGACGTGAAGATCGCGTCAGATGTTTCTTCAGAACTCAACTGACTCCTGCACTTGTTCTACAAAATTTCAGTCGAGAGGGTTGCAGAAGGTAACCGACTGATTCTTGTAATGTATCTGCATATCATTGTATATTCAATCGACCATGTGGACCATGCACTCATTTGGTCCGCTGATGATTAAATATTGTAGATTCCTTCTCTTTAGTTGGACAGAAGGAATTTAGGATGTTTGAATTTTCTTCCCAGGACCAGAGGACACTATCATCGTCATGGATTGAGTCTATGTCCAGGTTGTGCAAGTGTATAGAATTTGTTCTACAGAATCTCAATCAAAAGGGATTCAGAAGGTATAGTAGCTGCATATCTTTCTCTAATGCCAGACTCTATAGTTTGTCTGAAGCATTGTGATTCTTTATCCATTTGGTATATCCTCATAAAAATTCTGTAGTGTCGTGGAGATATTCAAATTGTCTTCGTTGAATCTCAATGATACATTTACCTCGACATAAATGTCGAGGTTGCATAGGTGTTCTATCTGCACTAATCTCAATTATATTGGTTTCAGGAGAATTATGTTTCTTCAGACAGGGATGCCTCTACTCCGAAGAGGCGGATGAAACTCGTAATATTGAGTGTTAATGGTCTCATTTGCTATCGACCACCTCCGACCGGAAGAGAAATATTCAAAAAAAGATTTTCAGGGAGAAATGTGAGCATTAAGGTCCCAGATACTCCTTTTGTCATTCCTCGGCCTGGAGTGGTGGAGTTCCTGAGCGTCTCTTTGAAAATTTTCATGTCGCCATTTGGTCTTGCTCTGAAAGAGACATTGTTCTTAAGATGCTACAATGTTTTGTGCCCATTGATATGATGAAGTTCTTCAGTTTTGTTTGGTCCAATGAGCATTGCAACGCGACAGCCGGCTATGTTAAGTCTGGGATGAGATATCTCATTAAGGATATTTAAACCGTTTTTGCTTGTTTTCCTGGAAAAACATTTGCGAGTGAAGGGCAAATCCTTCTTGTGGATGATGAACCATCAAAATCACTCAGAAACCCTGCAAATACTGGATATTTCTTTTTTACATTTAATGGGTCAAAAAATAAGCTGTCTAATATAAATGATGCAGTGTGGCCATTCATCTCAAACATGATAGGAGTATCCAGTGTTGTTGAGTATGTGAGTGAGAGCTTTGCAAAAGCATCTTGCGCAGCGATAGATCGGGATTACCCTTTATGGTCTTGGTATGGGCGATATTTGGATCATTCTATTTTTCATCCGTGGACAAGTCAGCCTGATTATCTTAGGATGCACTTCGTCATTCATGTCAAAGTTAAATAAATATTAAATGGTAACATGCATTTTTTTAAAGTATGTACTGTTCTTTATTTTAGTTCTGAGAATGTCTCTATTAGCCGGTCGTTTCTGATTGGGTTTGTGGGCTTCGATATTTTTCAGTGACTTACGAGTATGAGTTGAGGACTCTGGTGCTCAAAGAGAAAGCAAACATTCGTCAGAATGGTTCAAGATCTGAATGGTTCAAGATCTTCAAACTTTGTCAACCACACGATCCAATATCAATTTTGATGATCTATTTGACCATTCCGAGAATAGATCATTATCTTCTGGTGCAGAAAGTCAAGCTGGAATCGAATGGGGCATGGGGAGGCGTCTTCGAACTCAACCCCTAAATACAAGTCGTTTGGGAAGGGAATCGTCATTCGTGACGGCTTATCAAGTCTAGAATATGTCATCCCATGATGTTAGTTCTTAACAATTATAGTATTATTTACGGCTATGATAGGGCATATGGATAATTTGCTGTAGAAATCGCAAGTTCTTTAGTGAGTATCTGTACAGTTTGACTTACATGTCAAGGTCGCATGTAATGAATATCATTGTGCATTCAATGACATTTGAAAATAAAAATGATCTATTCTCATCTGTGTCCAAGTTTGATTTGTCATTTCTATTGGATGATCTGAACTATGAATGAAGCTCTCCTGATTTTAATGTTTGTTTCCACTTTTTGTCAGTTTTGGACTTTAACCTCTACATGATGTGGTTGAAGTATATATTCTTTTTATATCTCTCTTCATGAACATCGACATTAGAGTCAAAGTTTTTTCATTTGTCCAACATCCACGAACATTTCTGTGTGCAAAGTATATATGACTAATTTGTAATGGCACTAACGTATTGTTAGTGGAATAAAAATTATTTTTTGGGTTTCATATATGATTTATTTATTCACTTATTCTTCTTTATGGACACATCTCAAGTCCGGCATTAGTTAAAATTGAGTTGGAGGTCTCCCGTGGTCCAACGTACCGATATTGAGTATGTTGTCATTCCTCTAGCAACACATAATAAACACTGCAAGATAATTGATGAAGAGCACAAAATTCAGTAGTATCAAGAGTTGTGCAACTTCACAAAGTTAATTGATTCATTACTCCCATAATATTGTTAATTAATTTTTAATTATACAATATATTAAAGTTTGGTCCGAATTTAAGCCAAAAGTGTAAAATTAATTAAAATTGAGTTATAATTTGGTTCATTTTTATCTCATCTTTTTAATGTTATTTTTATAACAATTAAAAAAAAATCCAAGGGGCCATAAGGCCAACGACACCGAGGGCGAACCAAGTACATAACAAAGAGAGACAAACTACAACGGGCCAATAGGACTATGAGCAAAAAGATGGTTAACATGAGGGCCCACTGTGACCGCAACCCAATAGCGCGCACTAAAAACCACCCCGTACTAGAGGGCACCAAATTGAAGCACAATGACGTTGATAAGAGACACAATGACGTTGATAAGAGAGACGATGTCCATACATATATATGTATGACGCTAGCCGAAGCTAGTAAGTAAGAGTCCATTTGGGGGTACTTCCCCTTTTCAGGGCCTTTTCAGGGCCTTTTCAGGGTTTGGCCTATCAATGTTGGTACCAGTCACCGGATCCCAATAAGCACTAAGGGGAACCACCCTGTACAGGAGGGCACCAAATTGGAGCATAGTGACGTTGATAAGAGAGACCATGTCCATATATATATATATATGTATAACGCTAGCCGAAGCTAATAAATAAGAGCCCATTTGGGGTACTTCCCCTTTTCAGGGGTGGACCCGTCAATGTTGGTACCAGTCACACAGTGGCTAGATGGCCACTTTCAATCTTGCGTTTGTTTGTTGAGGATTAGAGATATGAGCGACGTGATTTGTATAAAATGCATGGTGCGGAGAAGGGGTGCTATGTGTTTAAGAGACAATTTGAGGTATTCTTTTAGGATATGGATATTATGTAAGAGGTAAAGCCCTCGCCCCAAGACTTTCCTGGATTTGAGGCGCCTGTCCCGGGGCCGGAGCCCAAGGGCAGGGGTTGAAAATCCAGGAAAGTCCAAGGGCAAGGGCTTTACCTTTCATAAAAAACAAAGCTACCCGTTTTCGACACTGCCCGTTTCTCCACTGCGTTGCCACTAGGGTTTCATTGTCACGTCATTGTAGCTCGCTGCCCAAGTTTGAAAATCGTCTGCCCAAAATAGATCCATAAAGTATGGGGGGACAGATTCCATAATCTGGGATTACAGCCCCGTCCCGGGGCAAAAACCTGTAATCACGTGCGAGGGAAAATTTCTCTCAGGGAAGCCCTAATTTTAACAAAGCCAAAAAATCTGAAGGTTTTTACGAATATGCGCGCCACCCCTGAGATAAATGGTGAGGGGGCCTTCTCCATCTATGTTGTCGAAAGGCGAGTATGAGGGGGTCATATTTTTCGCACATACATATATACACATGGTGTCTGTGTGCCACATCAACTGGAGTTAGTGTAAATAAGAGCCTCTTCACCTTGCGGTTATTGCCTGGGATGGGCTCTATCAAACCCATATTGTCAACGGTCGAAAATGAGGCGGGCATGTTTGCCCTTGACATGTTGCCAATTTAGTGGCTCTTTTTTGAACTCAAGTGATTCAGGGAATTGCGGAGTGAAGGCCATGTTGGAAGGAGTGGGGTCCAAACCAGTGTTGGGCGGGTATATTGATTTCAATATACCCTTAGGGTATAAGTAATTTGTTTTTGTCAAATCATTTATCCTCCGGGTATGGATAAATTGAAATCTCAAAAATTTATTTACCCTCCGAGTATGGGTAAATTAACTTTTCAGATTCTATAGAACCCCGGGTAAGGATATATATGCCAAAATATACCCTGAGGGTATGGATAATTTTTTAAATCAATATACAATTTAATGGTTTTTAAAATTGTGATGTTTTCCAATACACAACAAAAGAAACAATCTATGGTAAAAGAGAAAATTGATGAGATATTGCGTAATATTTTGGCTTTAATTCCCAATGCAAGAGGACGGAGGCTTGAGATTCAAAAAATTATATGCAGGATCTGAAGAGGTTTTCTTTGGGTTATATGGCATTTTAGGAATGATAGATATGTAACATTTTCCAGCTGTGATTGGAGCTTTCTTACAGCTGAAGGCTCCCTAACAACACAACAAAAAGAGAGAAGACATAGCACATAAAGGTCGTAGGGCACTAGTCTTATGTCCATAAAAAATCCCTCCCTTATTCTGCATAGGAAAAAAACTACTAGATTTTGCTAGATGGATGAGATTCCCTAAAAAGTACCTCCACGCTAAATGTCACCTCGAATGCTACCGTCATTGCTATGCTACCGCCGTCAAATGCTACCGTTGTGGCTATGTTATCTTATATACCCTGATTAGATATACCCTTCATTTTAACATATATCGTTTAGAAAAGTAGGGTATATTGGACTTCTTGATTCAGGGTAAATATAAGGATAAGGGTATATCATAAAAATATACCCTATTATAAGGGTATACATCCAAGTACCTAAACTTGCCACACCAGGGTATATATATATATCAATATACCCACCCAACACTGATCCAAACAGTGATGACATGATTGATGATGTCCAACTCTAGCACCATAGTCTAATATGCTCTAGACCATTCACATCAATACTCTAGACCATTCACACTGAGATTTATTACTTTTAAATATTTTTTAATTTTTATCTTTTCTGAATAAATTGCACCCTATATTTTTTTGCACGTTGGTTGGAAATTTTTGGAAGTGACTTTCCCGGGAGCCCAAGAGCAATCTCCTATGTATCCATGTGCATCTCACATGTAGAGGCCCAAGTGCGACCTCCAGTGTCCAATATCACCTAAGTCCAAGTGCAATCCCAAAGCCAACTTTGCTATTTTTGCAAGCTCCTCTCCCGTGTCGAGGCTTCATGTATTGATACATCCACTTAGCTATAAAGCCCACTTTGCTATTTTTGTGATTTTCCAGCGACCCAAAGTACTTGAAATTCCACATCTCCCACACCGCCGGTCCAAAAATCATGAGACCAAGCCAGTGCACCCCTCCTCATCGAGGGCTTTTCAACGGCACCAAGCGCCGGGGTTGGGGCCCTGCGGTTTGGGAGATCTCAACGACGCTACAAACAAAACAAGCCGCTCCGCCACAAGAGGCTCTATCCTTTGGTGATTTTGTGGTTGTTGTTTTATACTTTTTCTAGGGCTTCATGAATCATGCCCATGAACCCTCCATAGACTAGGCTTAATGGATAAGCCTAGTTCTCCGCCTAGGCAAGAAGTCTCCACACTGCCTCTATCCCTTGCGGGACAGAGCCAACAAACGTCTCTATTAATATATTGATCCCTTCAGCTCTATTATATTCATTTTCTCTCAGTTTTCTCAGAATGACTTCTATTATATGCAGTTCCTTTCAGTTTCATCACATTGAAATTCCATTATATTTAGTTCCCTTCAGATTTATGATCATTCAATTCCACATTCAATTTTGTCTTTTTGCATTTGTTTCTTGCATTTAGTTTATTATTATTACTTTATATCGAGGTAAAAACATAAAATATTTTGATTCTAAATCTCATATTTATTTATTAATTGTTATCCTCAGGGATCACTTTCAGTGCTGACGGTTCTAATTTTATGTTTTAAATATTTGTAATTTTTATTTCAATAAAATCAGGACCAGCAGCCCAGAAATTTCAATTTGTATTTAGGGTGGAGCCATTGCGCGACGAGCCGCTTGTTAAAATTTGATTTGTTCTCATGAGTTCGAGCCCCATCAATCCTGATTTACCGAACCGCAACCTACGCTATGCAAGGCGTGGCTTGCAAAGTGAGTGATCATAGGAGTTGCACTATTTCCGAACTTCCAATATAGAGGTTGGGTAGCGTGTGAGGAGGCTCACGTTGGCATGAGCCTCCTTACGTGAGCAGATAGGCATATTACATAGATTCTCAAAATATCCTGTGAATATGATACAGCGAAAGGAAAATATGTTCACGCCACTCAAATGCGAGACTACTGAAAATGTTGTGCTCACGCGAAACTATTCTTTTAATTTTTACAAAAAAAAAGTTTTTTTCCGACATTCTCTTTTGGGAATTCTTTCGCAAACGAAACTGTTTGTGCTCGTGTGAGCACAGATTTTGAATTAGTTTATATTGCTATTTTTTATCATTTTCTATTGTTTCTTTAATGTGTTTTTTCTGATCTTCTCTTTTGGAATTATTTCACAACGAAACTTTTGTGCTCGCGTGAGCACAGATTTTGAATTAGTTTCGCTGACAAAATATTGTGTTTTTTTTTAAAACTCTTAGAGAAGAGGGACATTAGCATCAAAACTTTATAAATTATGGACCCAAATGTCCGAGAATTACAAAGAGGAAAAAATATCTGGGACAGCTATTTATGTATTTTAACTATTAAGCTCAATTTTTTCTATTAAATATTTATGTCTTACATAGGGTAGTTTAAATATACTGATAGACCATGTAACTGACCCTATTAACGTAGCAACATCATATGTCAGCGTATGACTTCTATTTCAGTTTGCAAACATATCTCCCCCATAACCGTGGATTCTGCTCACGCGAGTATGTTTTTTAGTGCTCACGCCGTTCCTGTGCTCACACCATACCAATCCCCTCCAAGATGGAAGCAAAGGTAATGACAACTAATTATGCCAAAACTCAAGACCCAATAAATATTTAAAACATGGATTAGGTCACATTAAATATGGTGCCGTCGTATTCAAATCACCACTACTTTTATCATCCATCCACATATGGACTATTGAAAATAATCCAAATTGCACCCTAAATCCGTTGGTTTATGTAACTTGTCGCAAGACTGAGACAGTTACAGTTTTTTTTTTTTTTTTTTTCTTAAGGATTTTCCCCATGGGGGCGAAATTAGAAAAAGGGATGGTTTAGGGTAGGCTACCTTATTTCCTCCAGTATTGTGCTTAGTTGGCGCCGTCCGTTTATAAGGCAGTGGGGCCAACCAGTGGCACATTGCCACATTGGCAAGCTCCTCACAATCTAGAACGGTCGCCTCTCCATGTCCCTCGCGTCATGCAATCGCCATGTGGCCCTCATGCATTCGACGTGCGGACCAAACATGCATTGGTCATTTCTCCTGGGCATGCAATCCGCATGTGTTTAACCCATCGCTGTATGCCCCCATCTTGCTTTCTTGTACATGTCAATTCTCCACTTGTTAGATTTACTTTTCTTACACCCCAACTTCAGAGCCTGGAAGTCTGTGAAGTTGCGAGTCTGAGTCCATTCGCTTATTTTATTTTATTTTATTTTTTACTTTTAAAACACGGGACAGTAAGTGGCCGCCCCTGGAATTACATTGGAGCGAGGAAAAAATAATATTTTAATTATTATTTAAGGAAAAGAAAGGTGACAATGCCCCCGTGTTACTTTGAAGTAAATTAAAGGTGCAAGGAAAAATAACCTTGCAAAAGCCACTAGAGAGCCACATTATTTTAGTATTTACAAGTAAAAGAGGTTCTTAGTTATTTCATTTTTCACGTGCATATTGTTTATTTATTAAAAATAAACAGGGGACAGCAGCTCTGGGAATTTTATTTGGAATTATTTTGGGGAAAAAAGTAAACCCCTAAGTACACCCGGATGAGGCACACATGGATATATATATATATTCAAGAAAAACAGTATTAAAAAACCAATATTATTAACCAAAAACATTATTATGAAAACCAAATTTTTTCCCTTCAATAATTATTAATAAAGCTATATCAGGGCCTCGCCCCCTGTTCGGTTTTTAAATTTGTTTTTAAAAAAAAAAAAAGTTCTCAAGGGCTACCTCCCCTTTCTGTAAGAATTGATGATTAGTTACATGACATGCAAAGGATGGCATACTTATGCCGCATGCAGCATGGCTGATGGGGCGGTCCGGGATAGTCGCCCGCTGAAGCGAAGGGCGAGCAGCCAGGTGGCAAGCCCGGCCTGCTAAAGCGCAGTGTGGGTCGCCTAACTTTTAGTGAGAAGAGAGCGGAGGACGTGTGAGGGGGGTTTGTTTGTTTGTTTGTTTGTTTGTTTGTTGTCAGTTGCGTGTCGGAGCTTGTCAGCGACCTCTGGTTCCATTGATGGAAGAAGAGGTTTGGAATGTGTGGGATCCAGGCCATAATGCCTAATGATTCGCAGATTCTTTGGGTAGGTGGAGTCAAGGAGTCGCGTGGAGAGGGAGGCCGAGGGGGGGCCCCACGTCCGACACTGCTCTTTAATTGGCATCACTAGAGTCTACAAAGCGTGATGCTGTAAGTTGGGAAGCGGGTTGGTTTTCCTGTGGGAGAAAGAGAGAAAGAGGGAGTTTCAAAGAGCGAGCTGGTCAAGAAAATGATCGGCACCTTCTCTAGTGTTTTTTCTTCTGCTTCAGCTGCCATTTTGTCACTCGAGTTCTCTTTTAATTCCTCTCAGCACACCAGTCTTTCTCATCCCCTCTCCGCATCTTTTGAAGGCAATGTGATTCACAGTGGCCCTCTTTCGAATGGGTCCCAGATGTTTCAGCGTTTGGATGCTTCTGGGCTTCAGACCTCATTATCTGCCAACGACACCAAGAGAGCTCTTTTACTTGAGCCAAAAACTGGATTGAAGAAATCATTCTTGGCCGAGTTTGCGCCTAGAAGCCTACTGCGCATTTCAACCTGTGGGGTCTCCCATTGTGGATTGGAGCAGTCTTCACGTAGCGAAACGTCTCTGGCATGGAAACAAAATGCTACACCTGTGAAATCGAACTTCACAGATCGGGGAGCGGGAAACATTACTGTTAGGTGTAAATTAATCACCAAGTGTGCAGCTTCCCAAAGTGCGTTTGTTGCCTCGGAATCCCACGGGGCGTTGGTGGAGCCAAAAGTGGCCATTGTGTGGTTCAAGCATGACTTGCGAATTGACGACCACCTGGGTCTGACTGCTGCATTGCAGTACGATCGAGTTCTCCCTTTCTTCATCTTCGATCCATGGTTCTACGCAGGTCAGTCTTCTAAAGGATTATGGGCCTTCTTGGATGCAGGGAAATGCAGCGAGGTGATGCTTTTAGTTTGTTGCTCTCCTGTCAACTCTCTACAGACCTGCCATTTGCTGTTTAATATTACGGGTCCGAGGGATTGGCGAATATGGTTGAGAGAGTAATATGCAACTCCATATAAAGTATAAACTTCAATAAGATTGTTATAAATCTGTGTGTTGCAGTACATTTCCAGAAGCAGGGAGGCCTGCTGCAGATTTATCTTAAATTGTTGATATAAAGGTTCCTTCCCCTGAACACTTGCAGGATGGTCCAGTGAGCTACTGGAAAGCCTCATTGATGCAGTTGCAGATCTCAGGCGCTCTTTACAGAGACTAAACTCTGATTTGGTTGTTCGCATTGGGCGAACCAAAGATGTGCTTTTGGCGCTTGCACAGGAGGTAAGTCAAGTTTCAGCAAGCACTACATTAAGCTAGCAGCCTTAACCTTGCGTTGTAAGTGCCAACAGTTGCTGGCTCTCACAGTTTGGACCCAGCATTCCAATTGGAGCTACAGGTTCGTTGCACCTGTGTCCTTTAGACTGGAGGTGTAACCAGGCGAACACAACAGTCTGCAAATACATGAGTGTCGGTCTTTGATGGATGAGATCCACTACAAACAGCTTCCACGCGAGGGTGGAGGTGGAATTGGAGGAGTGGCACGATGGGCCAGATTGCACATGATCACTGAACGCCCAGTTCTTATCGACCTAGTACAATGAGGAAGGTTTACTTCCCATGTCAATTGTTACTTGGGGAATGAATATGTCTACTGGCTGATGACAGGTGAGTGCAACAGACATTATTTCTGAGGAGGAAGTAGAGTACCGCTGGCACAACGTGCTTAGCTCCATAGCTGCTTCTTTGTCAGTGGAATCTCTGTCAGGCCAGAAGACTGGACTCAAGCTATGGAGGGCATCTCTCTATGACACCAAGGTAGTTCACAACCCCCCACACTGAAGCTCACTCATCTTACAGTCAAGTTTGGAGGAAAACCACCCCAACACAGCAGTAAATTAATCAGATGTCACAGATGCATGAGGACAAGAGAGGATGATGTCGGTCACATGTATCTTCACTGGATTCAAGTAGAAGGAAAAAAGAAGGAAGAAGTGAATTGTTGCTCTGGGAATGCTCCAACCAAACCATAAACCTAACTCAAGTATCAGTACCATCCTCTCTGCTTATAGACATTACCAGCAGAGGTTAGTCAGTGATTTGGCTTGTCTCTGTCTGGTGGGGGGGAGGGGAAAAAGGGTGTGGATGAGCTGCCTGAGAACTACAAGCATTTTCAACGCCTGGGGTGTCCTATCCTTCCTCCTTTGGACCCTCCCACCTCTCTGCCTTCCCTACCAAGGGGAGTTGACGCAGGTACAAAATACAATCTCTATGCCTGCTACCTCCTTTTGCACTTCTGTAGGTATACAGAACCATCTGCAGTGCGAGTTTTTCAAACTTATCCTCCGGAGCTCACAGACCAGATGCTTTGCTGCTGTGGATTTGAGATATACAAGGAAGTCACTGTAAAGCCTCCTTGGACACCCAACCATCTTAGTGTCGTGGTAGGGTGGGGCAACAGATTTGATCAATACCACAGCTTTCAGTTGAAAGTTGTCAACGGTCTCCTACCTTCATATCATATCTACGCATTGGTTGTGTTTTTGCCACAGGGGTCTTACCAGCTTTAAGCAAATTCAGGAAAAGTGTTGATGCCATATCAGGAGAAAGTCTATGGTGGGAAACACTGAAGGCAGCTCAGGACAAACCAGCATGGATTGTGTTGAAGCACGAATGGCAGCAAGACAAATTCAGCAATCTTACAGATCTAAAGGGGCTCACTGCTTGGTTACAAAAGTATACTCTCCGAGATCGGTACGGATATTTGAAGAAAAGACGAAAAGTAAGAGAGAGGAAACTGGAAGAGACATCTGGAAAGTTTGTGGTGACAGGAGGAGCCAGTGGAGCTGAAAATATTCTCAATGCATACCTGAGATTTTTGGAGCCAACTGCGAGGGATGACTGGAAAATGTCAGTCCTCATCTGCTCCAACTTACTCCTCTCTCTCTCTCTCTTGTCTCCTTCGTCTTTTCCACTACCGCACCCTTCTTTCTCTTGCTTTTGTCAGTGTTTCCGTCAATATACGCAGAAATTCCAGACTCATAGTCCAATGAATCAGTTGTCAAGTAGGAATCGGTGATGGTTGCAGGGTACACAAACATATTGTGGACATGGAAAAAAGACCAGGAGCGTCCTTCATAACCATCTTTAACAGCACCTTAGCTCTGGGCACTCTCTCCCGGAGGAGAGTGCTGTATGAAGCACGCAAATATGAGAGGGAGCGACAAGAAGGAAGTGTGTTTCCCTTTGGATTCCCTTTGTTCACGACTGCGGCAGCTGTTTCAGATGCTAAGTCTATAGAGGTACCTTGGATCACCCTGAATGTTATTCCTGCAGAAGTGGTCTTGTGTCACTGTGTCTTTATTTCATGTTCTCTCTACCTAATTATTTCTTTCGTCTATGTTCTTTCCATGCATGCTATCTTTAAAAAGTCAGGTTGTCTGTAGTGCACGCAAGTCCCATGGGTTGGATGCCACATATTTGCGTTCTGATGTTGCACACCTGTGGGTGGGGAGGCATGCCCCACAGTGGTATGAGATGCTGCAAAGAAAGAGTCGGGATCAGGGCACTGATAAGGGCTTCCAAGTTCAGGCATGGAGGTGGCGTGGCTTTCTTATACAGGTTGTACAATTGTGTGGAATATACGTTCCCTCGTAGTTCTTATTTGCTATCAGTCACTTAGTGAGGGGGATAAGAGGATGGGGCCCCTAGATGTGGCTTTAAGTGACCAGAATCAAAATCATAACTTCAGGGTTTCCGGTTGGTCATTGTGCTCCCTGACTGGCAAGAGTTGAAGCAATAGACCCCGGTAACAGCCAGATACCCAGCCAATGGATATGAATATTGGCCTTGCAACAAATTTTGATTGAGTCAAATGCGATGGAACAGCTTAGAAATATAATGAAAATCACTCCTATTCTTGCAATTACAATCCTGCAATTCATACGTTTCCTAGACCCATAAAATACCTGTTTTTGTTATGTGTTGGTGTAGTACACAGCACTGGGAGAGGAAGGTCCTGCAGTGGTGCTTGTACATGGCTTTGGAGCTTTTTGGGAGCACTACAGGGACAACATTCGGGGCCTGGCAGAAAAGGGAAATCGTGTGTGGGCTCTCACCATGGTGGGGTTTGGGCGTTCAGAGAAGCCCAACATTGCGTACACAGAACTTCTCTGGGCAGAACTGGTTCGAGACTTCATTGTTGAAGTCGTTAGGGAGCCTGTTCTATTGGCTGGCAACTCAATCGGAGGTATCACAAATGCAGAACGCAGCTTCTTTACTGATTGTAGAGTCCCAGTTCAGGGTTTCATGAAATACAAAACATGGCCAGGTTGGCAGGCACTTATCATTTCTTGAGCACATTAGATGTGTCCACAGTTGGACCATGAGAGTGGCCAAAGGAGAGCCGTTATGCAGTTGAAGGTTTTCTGTAACCTGTGGCTTCAATTTGTGACCTGGATGCAGGCTACACAGCATGTATGGTGGCAGGCCTGTGGCCTTCTCTGATAAAGTCATTAGTTTTGTTGAATACAGCGGGGCGGGTGGTCCCCAATTATAAGTCTCTTGATTATAAGAAGGTATGTCTTGCCTCAAATGCTAGTTTTTCTGGGCCTTTTCAGTTCTCTTCATGATCTTGGAATGATCTGTGTAGATATACACAGCAACAAGCAAAAGGTGATGAAATAGACATGCACACGGAAAGCATTGCAGGGCCAGGGGTCTGTGAAAGATGTTGACTGAAGTTGTGCCACAAATTGTTGTTTGCAGCCAAGAGAGAGGTCCGCTATAGCAAAGGGGGCTGCACAGGTGCTGCTGGTCTATTTGCGGAACCTGAGCAATGGACTTCTAAAGAGATGCTACCCTAATGTACTCTCTCTTGACTTCCCTCCTTACCCTGCTAGCCAGGCAAAATCAGGTGCTCATTAGTTAATAAGGTGCTATTATGAAGTTCTGAATGTTGTCATAAGAAGCATTTCAAGATTTGCTTCACTAGTATTTGGCTTGGACATTCAACATCGTCTGTTGCTACTAGTAGGATGTTGATATCAAGAAACAAGAAAATTCTGAAATCTTTCTATGTTGGAAGCAGAAAACTTCACGAGCGGATGATTGGCTACTGTCTGAAGTGATGCGTCCCGTATCCTCTTGAAGCCCACTTGTAGTCCATCTATGTATTTAGTCGGCAGCTTTAGTTTGAGCTGTTACTGTACTTTATGAAGTATATCATGTGATAGCTACCATTAGCCGAAGTGAAGTTCACAAGAAACAGATGTATGCAATTGGTACATCCTCGGACTTTTAGCTTCATTGTTGTGATAACTTTGTTAGGTTAAAATGAATTCTGCAATGCTTTGATATTAAGCTGCTCTTCTCATGATCCAGTGGGCCAGCCACTGCATAAGGAATGACTACCAGTTCAGACCAATCCTGATCCAGAACAATCCAGCACAGTTGACCATTTCTCCATGCTTGGGGCAGAAGACCCAATGGGACCCTCTGGAAATTTGGAAACATTTGAAGGTCCTTACAGTCTACCTGTTGAAATCACATCTTCAAGTTGACAGCATTGTCTTTTGGGGACCATTCAGCCAGTCTAACACCCTCTTCTGTCTTGTATGAAGGTTAATAGCTCTCTCTCTCTTGGTGCAATGCCTTGGCTTGTGTGTTTGTTGGTCACAGTGGAAATTGAGAGGAAAGATCCTTGACATGACACAGTCATATGACCCAGGCTCGACAGCTGTGCTGGAAAGCATATTCCACATGCACCCTCCATTGCCGTTGAACTTTTATCTGGACCGTTACAATGGCAAGGTCTTAGTCATCCAGGTACTGCAGCCTTTCCTCATGTGTGGTTCATATTGACCGGCCACTTAGAGGTTGGCATCACTGTACATGTGAAGTTGTAAATTTCAGGTTTTTTATCCACTGTATGACTTGCCTCATAAGTAAGATCGTGTCTCTCTCCACACGCTCCAGTGCCAACAGAATCTGCTTAACAAGAGGTCAGTATGGCAGTCCCTGCCCACTAATCTCACAGTTTAAACTCCCAAACTTGTGAGCTACCTTCTGAAACCTTCTTAGCTTTTGCTGTTGGTGTTGTATATGCAAATAAAGTTTCCTGCTGGCATGGCACTCTTGAAGAATTCTTCAGCTCTTCCTGTCCCTGGGGCGGATATAAGTTGAGAAATCTGCCTTGTTTGCTTCTGGTTATGTATATCCTTCAAGCAAGCCACCTTGTCTGCCACTGTGAGGTAGCATGGTGATGCTGCACTTTTGGAATCCCACAGGGCACAAGAGATCCCCTGCACAACTCAAGAAGGAGAGCAGCCATGATGCAGACCTACTGCTCCAATGTCTCCATCCAATACGTCAATGCTGGTTAGCTTTCGGCTTTCTCTGCTGTGCCTTTGAATATCTGTGTCATGTGTTCAAAATAGACAGGGTTTTTGTGTCATGGATTGGGTGGTTATGAAGGAAAATTTATTGAAGGTTCCCTATGAAGGTTGGCATAGTCTGTATAGGGCATTACCCTTGGTGTTGCTCATCTTTTCACCCACCAGGGTTGGAAACTGAGACCAAAATGGCACAGTGCTTGGTCCAGTTAGAGGACAATCTGGGTGAGTGAGAACAGCAAAGGTGAAAAGCATACACATCAGACCTTGTTCTCAAGGAAAATGGGCAACACTTACAAAGGAAAATGACTCGTTGATTGAGTGTTGTTGATAGAAAACTCCAGCACGCTCTTACTAGCCAGTATCAGCTGGAAAGAACTTATCCAAATCATTTTCTTAGTCTAAAAGCATGCTTACAAGGAGATGTAAAATGATTACAAGGAGATTTGAGACATACGTAGACCAAGAGGGAGAATACTGAGGGAGATGTAGAAACAATCAGACATACTGTTGGCATTGCCCTGAGGTGTCTAACCTGTTCAAGTGATTGCAAATGCAGGTCACTGTCCCCATGATGAGCTGCCTGATGAAGTGAATGCTTACATAGACAACTGGCTGCGGAGTTCATGCCCAGAATTAGCTACAGGCACCCACGATCCTGCGTCTACGGAAGTATTTTGGGATGGAGGGCAAGATACAGTTGCCACAGGCTTTATCAACACAGCCATTTGTTACTCAGATTGGTCCTCCCTGTTCAACAAGAAGAGTTAAATTTGTTCTTATGTCAGTTTGTTCTATTTCTGGTGAAAAACTTTCTCACTGATCCTATAAGCTAGCGGGGCTCACATCGGCTCACACCTTGCTTTCAAAGAGTCGCAAATATATGGGATGGTGGTGGATCCAAGTCACATTATTGCAGACAAGTTCTGTGTACATGAACTCATTTAAATGTGCAAGTTCCATCTTCTGTTCTATCTCTGTTTACAGAGTTTGGAAATGATGAACTTTATTACTTGGAAGCAAGACTGTCCTGTGAAACAGGTCCAGTCCCGGCAGAAAGAGGTAGAAGGCATTTTCAAGTACCAGAATATTCAGGAAACACTGACCGCATCAGTCTGAAATATGGACCCAGGTATGCGTTGGACTTTGGGACATGGGGCATGTGTATGCTTGCGCTTTATGGTTATCTGGGTGAAGAACCTTGATTTGTAATCAGCAATGTATGACCTCCAATAACTGACAAATTGACACCTGCTGCAAATTTCGTTTTACCTCATGTGTTGAGCACTTCTAACCAGCCCCACTTTCAAATCCATCACCTATTGATAACCTGCACTGCTTCCACAAAAGAGAACATGCTATAACCTTTACTGGAGGAGTTCACAAAACATGATGCCTGACCAACACTGGAACAGACCCTGCTAAATGAAGTGGAAGCATAAAGAATGTCTAAACAAAAAGAAATTAAGCATTCAACTTCCATGAGCTTGTTTCCAGTCGTGACAAGGGTGAGGACCTTAAGGATGTCTGAAGGGCCTACCTAACCTCGGTACCAGACTGAAATTTGATGAGCTCGGGGTTTGGAGTCCACCTATGAACAATAAACAGATGCAGAAAGGAAAGGGAGATGATCCCTGCCCAAGGTGCGGGCGGCCTGCAGACACTATCCATTTCTGATACAACGTCTAGGGTATTCTCATCAGAGAGTGACCCACTTCAGGACCATCAAGAACATAGTCTTTGCACTCTCAATGCTGAACCCATATTGATGCCTGTGTGAGGGGTTTTCTAGGGGAAAATCTGGAAAGCCTGAACCAATTGTTTATACTGATGTAAGTCCCACTACAGGAGTGAGCATTTTACCCTCTTGTTCCGCCCAAACTGGGACTGTGTGCTTGATGGTATGATCATCCCACACCACCACGGATTCCAACTCTCCAGCAGTATCCGTAGCAATCTGTGGGGCGCTTAAAGCCCTCCACTGCAAAACGCATCAGAATCATCAATCATGCCATATAAAACACCAAAAGAATCCCTCCACACCCACAATACACTCCAATGAAGTGTCTCTCAGCATTCCATCAACAACTAGTCCTGTATACACGAACTCTTGTTTGCTCACACAAAGCTCCACCAAATACGTTCTCTTCAATCCAATCCAAAATTCCCAACATACCTGCCTCATTAACTATTTCTCTAATATTTACCTTTCTCAACCAAATAATTTTCCCTCCACTCCCATATTAAATACCGTAGATAGAACCAAACAAAACTAACCATGACTCAACACTTCCCATCTGCAAAATTCTTCTATCCCATAATTCATCAGGCCCCTACTAGTTCGACCAAACTGCAATCCCTCTCACCAGGCTTTTCTCCAACAAGCAATATCCACTCACAAAAACATGGGCTGCATCTTTGCACTCTGACATGCAAGATTCATCCAGACCAACTTTTTCCTACCCTTGGCCTAGCATATGGGAACTTTTGTGAGAGAATCTGAGATATCACTTGTAGACAACGATTTTACACATGGAGTCATTTCAGAGGAGGCACGATAGAATATGAGCAATTTCGATCTCTGTCTCTGCCACTCTCTTATTGTTCTGGTTCTGTGTCCCTTGGGTCCCCGCAAAGGCGTCATAAATTTCTTTCTTTCTCGTCCCACAAGCTCTTTGAGCTTTCCGAGGATGTTATAAAGTACATTTCATCTAAATTCTCCCTCCTTGATGCACATGTCAGGAAGCTGGGTGAGCCAAGCAGGTGGGCCTTCACTAAATAGCTTGTCAATTCCAAATGATCACAAGTTCAGGAGCTCCAATATGCACTTTGATTTAATTGCTCTTGCAACGTTAACCAAAACGGAGGGGAAAGAAAGGATGGGTCCTTCAACAAAGATCACCCTTCAAACTTTTTCTTCGAAAATGACACCATAAAGACTGTTGTAAGCTGAGATCCAGAATCACTCACCAAACGAAGTTGATAACGGGAGGTATTAAAGTGACAATAGGTCTGCCGCCGATTGACTGGTCATGGTCATCGAGTGCCTCAACCTAGACACTCTCACAATCTTCCATACCTTGTCCCTGCGCTTCATGAATTTTGCACCCGTACTTTGGAAGAGGTATACTATCTTTCAAGCATGTTGCTTGGTTCACCAGTAGTCCCCACAAGAACAAACCCCAGCTTGGAAATGGTGAAAGCGGTTGGCATCCCGTATAACAATTGCTCGCTCAACAATCTTTGAGATGAACTTGGTGACTGTGTGGCAGTCACCACACACACGAAGGTTCTTAATGACACGGAGAGGCATCCCAGGGGCCGTGCTAATCAGCCCAAATGCAATGGCCAGCTTCTCACTGTGATGGCGAAGAGAAACTTCCTTCTGCTCCTCCTCCATATCATGCAGTACAAAGCGGGTGTCAGGCAGGTACCCGGCATCCTCCATCTGCCCAGCCAATCTTTTCAGCTCAGCATGGATTTCCTCAATTTGTGGATGCAATTTGTCTTCTACAACGAATCTATGCACCCGGTTGTCCACCTCAATGCAACTATGACCTGGTTCTTTCCTGATACCTCTGTGCTGCATCATTTTTCTGACCTTGGATGTATCCTGCCATCTGCCAGCGGCAGCATAGATGTTGGATAGCAACACATATATTGCAGCGTCCTGTGGATCCCACTTGAGAAGGTATTTCGCTGCCCGTTCTGCAACCTCTACATTGCCATGAATTCTGCAGGCACCAAGCAAGGCCCCCCACACTGCAACAACTGGTTTGTCTGGCAGTTTTGTAATGAAGGCTTCTGCCTCATCCAACAGCCCTGCACGTCCAAGTAGGTCCACCATGCAGCCAAAATGCTGCACTGTAGGAGTGAGGCCATGATTCTGACTCATGGAATTAAAATAGTGACGGCCTTCATCCACTAGGCCTACATGGCTACATGCAGAGATCACACTTAGAAAAGTGATACCATCTGGCTTCAAGCCTTCCTGTTGCATCTGTTCAAATACTTGTAGGGCTTCCATACCCCACCCATAGTGAGCATATCCCGCAATCATTGCACTCCATGAGACAATATCTCGTTCAGCCATATTATCAAACACTTGATGTGCATCCTTCATGCTCCCACATTTAGCATACATGTCAACAAGAGTATTCTCAAGAATTATATTTGGCACAATTCCAGCTTTGATGATGTCAGCATGGATTTCAATGCCCTTTTCCAGTGCTGCCAGGCTGGCACATGCATTGAGAACGCAATTGAACAACACTTTATCCGGGGTCACCCCTTCTAATATCATTTGCTCATACATCTGCAAAGCCTCCCTACCACACCCAAGCTGAGCATATCCTGCAATCATTGTGCTCCATGAGACCACATCTCGTTTAGCCATAGTGTCGAACATTTGATGAGCATCCTTCATGCTCCTGCATTTGGCATACATGTCAACAAGGGTATTTTCCAGAATGATATCTCGGGCAATTCCAACTTTGATAATCTTCGCGTGGACCTCCCTGCCCTTTTCCAGGGCTGCCAGGTTGGCACAAGCATTGAGAATGCAGGTGAACAAAACCTTGTCTGGTGTCACCCCTTCCCTTAACATTTGTTCATACATCTCCAAAGCCTCCCTACCACACCCATGCTGAGCATATCCAGTGATCATCACACTCCATGAGACAACGTTTCGGTGAGTCATATTATCAAACACTTGACGTGCATCCTCTATATTCCCGCATTTGGCATACATGTTAACCAGGGCAGTCTCCAGTATTATGTCTGTCGCAGTTCCAAATTTGACGATGTCAGCATGAACCTGTTTGCCCTTTTCCAGAGCTCTTAAGCTGGCACAAGCATTGACAATGGAAAGGAATGTAATCCCGTTGGGAATCACCCTCTCCCTTATCATTTGGTCATAGATCTCAAACGCATCCCTAGAACACCCATGCTTGGCATATCCTGCCATCATTATATTCCAAGTAAACATATCTCGTTCAGGCATTTTGTCAAACACTATCCGTGCATACACCACACTTCCGCACTTGGCATACATGTTGACAAGGGTGTTGAGTATAATTATATCAGGCTTGAATCCACTCTGGATAATGTGGGCGTGCACCTGTCTTCCATTTGCTAGGCCTTTTGTCTTTATACACTCCTGCAAGAGACAGACATATGTATTGGAGTCCACCGTAATGCCTCCTTGGTTCAAATTGTGAAGTGCCTCTTTCAACAGACCGGCCTTACACAGTGTCGCAACATCCCCACAAGATACAGATGAGTTCTTGGTGACTCCCTCTTTTGGTTCTCTTTCAAATGCACTGGTCAGGGTGGAGGTGCCTGATTCAACACTGCCATCCTGCACGCATCAAAACTTTCGTTACGAACCTTGGCTGAAGCTCAGAGAATAAATACATCATAAGGACAGCCTCCTCGCTACCTACTAACAGGGTATTTATCTTGAATAGCCCAAAGGTGCCTACTTTGGAACACTAGACCAATTGTACACCGGCTGCAAGACCATTTCTCCTTTCATGCCACTTCTCTTAACTGCATTCACCTTCCCACTGCTTCACCTTTTTGCCTCGATTGCCCCACCTGTGGCTCGTTTTTGTAACATATTCGTTCCAAAGCTTTTCCAGGTCTGCATTTCGAGTCTTTAGATATTTGCCTGCAACCCCATAAGAATGTTGTTTCAGAGAGTGCAGTGTTCCTCGACCATCAAAGCCGCAAATGCGCCAGATAGCACCAAAAAAAGACAAGAGCGAGAGAGGAGGAATATACTCATCACACTACTTGGAGCAGCGCCAATTTCCTTGCTCAATCTCTCCAGCTGCCCTCCTTGCTCACTCCCCTTTCCGCAAACCTCTTCCTTCCCCACCACCAGTCTCCACTGCCCCGCACTGGCCTTCAAACTATTTGTCACAAATCTCACTGCAACTCCGTTTGGAAATTGCAGATGCCCGTGCAGAGCAGAAGACACACTCCACCACCTTCTTGAACCTTTCTGCCCACTGCCAGACTTGTAAGCGCAGCCTTCAGAGAAGCAAAACATCTCCCCCACCATGCTTGCTGTCTGCTCTGCCATCCCTGCTCCTTCTCCACAGGACCCAATTCAGATCTCTTGTGTGGGAGAAGACGACGGTCCTCTCTACTCTACTCTCTACTCTACTCTACATGGTACTTAGTACATGTACAATTGGCTTTTGTTTTTAATATATACAGGGAAATACCATTTGGGAGCAACAGCTCACAAATCAGGCCCCTTAGGTATGGTGAGAGGAGAAAATAACCTCTTTCACAGTAACCGTGCAATGGAGGGAAGGGGGAGAAGAGTACACCCACACCAGTCAGGTAGCAGGATTTGACCCCAAAATCATGTGGGTGGCATTCAGTGCACTCAACCAACTGAGCTACTGACTATTGGCAGAAGATGCAATGTGGGTTTTGTCTTAAATTCTTATATGCTTTGGTACTTTGGTAGCATCGCAATACTGTACTGGAAAAGGTCGGGCATTTTAGGGTTTGGGGCAGAGCGACCGGTTTTGCAGTGGGAGCATTCTGTGCTCTGCGAGGTGCTGCGGGGCTGGGGTTTGAGAGGGAGGGCGATGGCGGGCAGGTTGGTGGTGGGAGCTGTGCGGGGCGCCAGGCGCTCATGGCGTGCTGCTGCTGCAGCACGGCAAAGCCACTCGCTGGCTGTGGCCGATGAGAGATTTCAGCGCTACAACTCGCCGGTGCCTACAAATGTGGATCACACGCCCGTCTTGGCCACTGCTGAAACGAAGGTGACGACATTGGGAAATGGGCTGCGTGTGGCCACGGAGTCTAATCTGTCGGCAGAGACAGCGACTGTGGGGGTTTGGATTGATGCAGGCAGCCGCTTCGAGACATCCGCTACAAATGGTACCGCTCATTTTCTGGAACATATGATTTTCAAGGGTACTAAGAAGCGGAACCTGCGGCAGCTGGAAGAAGAGATTGAGAACATGGGAGGTCATCTGAATGCCTACACTTCGCGAGAACAGACCACGTACTACGCCAAAGTGCTGAAGAAGGACGTTCCAGTTGCTGTGGACATTTTGGCAGATATTTTGCAAAACTCTTCTTTTGAAGAGGAGCGCATCAATAGGGAGCGAAATGTCATTTTACGAGAAATGGAAGAGGTAGGTCAGCAGATCAATTCCTAGTGAGAGGCAATGGATTCTAACGATCAATGAGCACAGGCTTTGCAGCAGAGTTTTAGATCTGAGTTCATGACATGGACGTGTCAGGGCGATGTGCAGACGAATTTCGAGCTGTGTGTAGTTGGGGGCACTGATCAGTACGTAATGTTTGTAGCGCAAATTTGCAAAATGATCTAACTAAGTTTAACCAATTAATAGGGACAAGAGCCGCATTGGGAACATACTGATTATGAGGCGCTCTACTGGATTGGATCCGGGAGAGTCATGAATCAAACCTAGATTTTGGATCGGCCACGGGGATGAGCTTGTACCTGGCTTTTTGATGGAGTCCAGCGGGAGTGTTGTAGGAGTTGCAGAAAGACTAGTTAAGCACGGTCTTGGACATGTAAGAGGCGAGTGACGGAAGTGCAGCACATTTAAGATCAAGAATCTGGGCGAGAACTTCAAACAGAGTGCATGGCTAAGAAATTCAGGGCAAGGGAAATTCTCTTCCGAGTAGTTTGAACATGTGCCATGTAAGCATGTCTGTGAGGGGAGGGGCGCAGGTGGAAGGCCAGGTGGAGGAGGTGATGTTTGACCATTTGCATGCTACAGCGTTTCAATACAGTCCGCTGGGACGTACAATATTGGGGCCAGCCGAAAATATTCGATCCATCACCAAAGCCAATTTGAGAGACTACATCACCACTCATTACACAGGTCCTCGAATGGTAAAAACCGAAGCTATATCCCCCATTTACTCTTTGATGGATATGTGTAGCCACCTTACTGGCTTTTGATGTACCTTGGGAAATGTGCAGTTCTCGTTTTGGTGGAGACGATTTTCTTCTTTGATGGAGTTTCAGCAGACATGTGCTTCCTAGTTTGAATCAAACAAAGGAGACCTTGTAATTGCACTTACAAGTTGTGGGGAGGGCTGCAGGTGGTCGCTGCTGCAGGTGCTGTGAAGCACGAGGAGCTGGTCAAAGTAGTAGAGAAGTCCTTCCAGTCTCTGTCAACAGATGCCACCACTGCAGGGCAGCTTGTAGAACAGGAACCAGCTATTTTCACAGGATCAGAGGTGGGCTCTATACGTGCCAACCACAGACTGTGTCTCTTCAGTGACAGTTCTGCACCTGTTGGCAACGTTTTAGGGTTACTTTGACATGTATGTATGAAGTAACTACATGTATGTATGTACGTGCAAGCATGTAGTTACTTCAATAGTATGTGGAGTTTGAGAGTCTGAAAGTTATAGAATAGCTATAGGATTGCAAGTGAACTTCAGTTAGACGATCATATTTGAACACTAATATCTTGACATCCTGATCTTTCTTCCTCAAATCCCTAGCGGTCTCTATTTCATCACTTGGTACTCCAGGTGAGAAGTTTGCCAGTCAAACCTGGTGGAGATTTCCTCTCTCTCTTGATCTCTGCTTCTAATGATCTATATCTGTGCCTTTATGGATGGGATTTTCAGGTTCGCATTCGTGATGATGATATGCCATTGACCTACTTTGCAGTAGCGGTGAAGGGTGCAGCATGGACAGATCCAGATTCCATTGCCTTGATGGTTATGCAGACGATGTTGGGTGCATGGAACAAGAGTGCTGGGGCGGGCAAGCACATGGGGTAGTTGAAATGCCTTGCACTTTCTGCTTGTTTCATTCTGAACTATGTTTGATTATGGTGCTGCAACCTCTTTAATTCTCTGCACATGTGCAAAATTAAGAAAAGTTAATCTTCGCTTGGGACAGATGCTACTATGCTCTGGGTTTTGGAGGGCACATCTTTGTGGAGCAGCTTTGCAGTTTTTGGTGGAACTTGGCTCAAACCTGTTACTCTTCTAAGAGTGGGTTGGCAACCTGAACTGTGCAGGTCAGAGATGGCCCAGAAGATTGGGGCAAATGAGTTGGCAGAGAGTGTAATGGCATTTAATACGAATTACAGCGACTCTGGACTTTTTGGCGTGTATGCAGTCGCTAAGGTGAGTTCTGTGCTGTGGGGATGAGGTTGGCTTCTTGCTAATGAGAATGTTTTAGACTGTACAACTTGGTCTTAGGTCTGAAATCTAATAGTGGCCTATGTTAATATCTGAGGCATCTGTGAGAAAAGAAATGTGAGAGGAGACTGATATCCTATGCAATGGGAAGTTGTGGGTTATGCCTGGCACTATGAAAGTAGTGACTTCGGACCCTCCACGTGAATGAGTTGTATGAATTTTCAGACAAGAACTCTATATGGATTGACCCTTTCCACACTGAATTTAACACAAGCAAAGAGTCAGCATTATTCTCTAAGACAAAACGGATTTTGTAAAACAATTGCAGCCAGATCAGCTGGATGATCTATCGTATTGCATAATGCACGAGATGGGGAGGATGATATATCGAGTAGATCCAGATGATGTGGCTCGTGCTCGTAATCAGGTATTTTTCTTCATTACAAGCACTTTACTATTTATGGCTGAGAACAAGTAAAGGGTTTGTTGCCTTTTGATCCTCTTACTGGGTCCTGTTATGGTGATTTGTTTTTCTAATAATGTGATACAGTACTCGTCAATATTAATTGTCTTTTGCAAGAATATATATGTAATTATGATTGGTTTTGTTGTATCTGTCCAGTTTGCATCAGGCAGTCGTACTCCTGTCACTTACAAATTGCAATGGCTGTTGCAGTTGAAATCATGTTTGCTTCTTCATTTGGATGGCACGAGTCCTATTGCTGAGGACATTGGGCGACAGGTGAGCGTCCAAGTAGGATGTAGTTGCCAATTTTCCATTCTCATTGGGTAAGCTGAAATGGCGAATTTTGACAATGATGAAATCCATCTTCCTACTGTTCATACTCCTTGTCTACAGAGAGTTCCCCTGTTAGCTTTGCAAACTGGGGTTGGTGGCTGCATTACCAAAACATTTGAGAGAATTGTCATTCCTGGGAGATGTGTCCATGCAGGCTGCCACCGTATAGGTGTCTTGTTTGCGAGTAGCTTTCAATAGGTATCCAAGTGATGGCACTGTAGCCATGCTGGAGGTGCTGATTGTTTTAGCCGCAAGTGTCCTCGATGCCAGTTATGGTACATGGTCGAAGTTTGGACATACAGGGTTTGGGTTTACATGGACAAACACAACGAATACTTAGGTAGGGTGGAAGTGTAAGTGGTTGTCTTGATGTGCTGACTCCTGACAGAAGTAAGTGGACAGAGACTGCATGTGGAAGTGCTTAATCTAGCGCTTTAACAGGCAAAAGTGGAGAGACCTTTCAGACAGGTGCTGAGAGTGTGCTTGTTCTCCTCATCCAGATTTTGACATATGGCCGACGAGTTCCGCTTGCTGAGCTGTTTGCACGCATCGATACTGTGGATGTGAAAACTGTAAAGCGTGTTGCAAGCCGTTTCATCTTTGATCAGGTCAGCAGCGACTCCCTCCCTTTGCTGAAGGAGGATTGTTGGATGTGCCGTGGGACTGAGTCAAGAATAGTTATATATGGCTGTGAGATATGTATTTTCATGTCTACTTTCTTTATCTAGACTTTTCTAACGGGAGCACATTTGCATCGTCAAAGCTGAAAGTACATATCTCGGTGATAGGAGGAGCTGAGGTTTTTGTCGGACTTTTACTTGATTCTCACCCTTCGGGCTACTGCCACCTCATTTTACGTTCTACTTAAGAGGGTTGTTGCTGGGTGTTTACCAGGAGGTTGCCATTGCGGCCATGGGGCCCACACACCTCCTCCCTGACTACACCTGGTTCCGGCGTCGTACCTATTGGAATCGCTACTGAGTGTGCCAAAATTTTCAACATTAGAATCTCGTACCATTGGCAGGACAACTTGCCTTATGTGCCCTTATGCAAGTTCAACGTCACCTCTGAATGATAAGGTTGGGGATGCCAATGCTCTTTGGGAAATCGCTTGCCTATCATGCCATGTCTATACATGCATGCTCTCTGAGCACACAAATTTTTACGGTGACATTGAGCTCTTGGCCAGATACAGGTGCTGAAGTTGCCCTTCACCAGTGGCATATGCTTTGTGCACCGCACCATGTTTGGCTTGTCTTGAACCTAATAATTGATTCATATTCTACTGACTTACAAGGTTGGATGTTTTTTTATTAGTGAGGGTGTGTTGTGGATCAAGTCACGAAATAATTCTAGATGAGTTATGTGGTTCCACCCTCATACAGGGCAGCCAATGATGTCTTCTCATGGAGAAGGTATGAAGGCACCGTTGGGAAGGCACATGCGAATAGTGCAGCGGCAGAAATCTGGTTGCACAAGGCTGTGGGACATAAGACTTGTCCGGGCAGTTGCCCCCATCATCTTGATGTGTAGCCTCAGGCTTATCCCAAGGCTACTTTTTCCTTGGTCTTTCCATCTAGTGTAAGGGCCTCTCTTACCCGAGGGGAGGCAAAATGAGGAAAAGGAAACAAGCAAAGAAACTAATGGAATGTCCTGTATGTGTTTGCATTGTAGCTGGCTTTAGTTTCTGTATGGGATGGTTTTGTCATTAGGAAGTTATTCATATTTATGTGTGAAAGAGTGTTTCTTAGTTGCATCAAACTGGTCAAACCGATGTTTGCATGGTTTGTGGCCCATGATTGGGGGAGATGTTGCTGGAGTTGTGGTTGCGTCCTCTATGGAATGTGTCCCCTATGGAATGCATAACAGGTACAAGTATTGTTGAGGTTAATACTCCTCTTTATTTTATTCAGCATATGAAATATGTCAACATCATACTTTAATCATTCTTTTCGAGGAATTCTAACCTGGTTGATTATCTGGCACCTTGGAAGTGACTAGTTTCTTCCAACCCAGTTTGATGATTACAGTTTTTTCATTAGATGTAGACGGTGGCAGAGCATGTTGGTTTGTTGGTTAGTTGGCCATTGAGAGTTAGATTCAGCACAATCAGCAAGTTTGGTAGAACTCACCGAAGTTGTGATTATATGAAGGTGGCGGTGAGGAACTAGTATCATTTAGGGAAGGAGAATCCCCAGTACATGTGGATGTTGTGCAGTGTCCTAACTTTATACAAGTGTTACATTCTGTTCTCTTTTTGATATATCTGTCTTCTCCCTACATTTCTGGTCAAGCCTATAACTCAATCCTAGGTCACAAAAAGGTTTTGTTATGTAGTAACTAGTAACATAAGTACTCAAAGGGCCTCCTTTGGATCCTTTGGATTGAGTCAAACCCTCCTTGGGTGAATGAAGAGCTAGCTGCCATGATACAAGGTCAGGGACAATCTGGTGACGGTTTTCAGATTGAGCATCAAGCTCAAGGCCGAGAACACAATGGGGTGTTGGTTGACATTCTCTAAGAGCTTTGTGATGTATTATATGAGTTTCAGTATAAAGATCATGAACTGAAGTCTTTTGAGTCATGCAGGATGGCAGTTTTGTGGTGATGTGCGAAATGAGACACCGAACATTTTGAACTACCAAGCACATATGTAGACTCCAAATGGAAGTATGACTATACAGGATTAGGGCCCCTTAAGAGTCTCATGAGATGCCATAGCCAATTCTTCAACAGGTATTGGGTCCACCATTGCCATATTGAGCACCCATTTCACCTCCTCCACAGCCTCGCCCTAATCCACTGTATGACGTACAGCCTTTCCCCCACTCACCACAAGAAAAACATAGGGCCTTGTGCAAGCAAGGCTTCCACCATGAGAGTGCTGGGCTTCGGAGGCACACACCCATGGATTCAAGACAAATCTTGTAATACACGCCGCAGAAAACATTGCAATCCAACATCATCTGCAGATGAATTGGTGGACAAATGTTAATCCTGAAACACAGACCACCAGGAGAATGCAGGGGAGAATGGAGAATGTAGGCCTGTACCAAATTCACAGGGCAAGACTTGCTTAGTCACAACCAAGCAAAGCTTGCAAGAGCAATCAAGTTGCATGGCTCGGCAGAGCCTGCTTGCTCTCAGGGCGGCAGACCGCCATGTTTGCTTTCATCAATTCACTACAGTGGCAGCGTCAGGATGCCTGAAATGGTAGGGTTATGCATTTTATGTTGGAAAATTTTAGGCAGGTATTTATCCCATATCGTTTGCAGACATCTTGATGGATGAGTCCTATATAACCCTGGGCTTCTGTCGTTGAAGACATCAGCCGTGTGCTCAGCGCAGAGCGAACTATTCTTTCGCCTTTTACTAAAGAATACCGTGCGCGGGGTAGAGAAAGCGGCATACCCCATTTTTTGTGCCGGCCCTCTCACCAGGGCCCTCCAACTAAATCTAAGCCGGACAAAATGTGTCTGTAGCAGAATGTTTCTGTTCTTACTTGTATGTTCAAGATGCGTACAGGCTATGATAAAATTGCAAATTTCCTGCGCGATCATCACTACACTGCATGGCCTGTACGCGTCTTGAACCTAGGAGTAAGAACCCCCTCCCTAAGGAAGGCTGCAAGGGGCAACTTAGTTTCTGGAATTTTATCGACATTGACACCCTCTTTCGCATTCCACTTCTTAGTGAGATCCATGAGACCTTTCATGATCGGTAGAAGTCGAAACAAAGGGTTCTCTTCAGATACCATGCTTCCAATTGGTCAAATATACTGCGGGTTCTCTCTATCAGCATTAGTGCTGAGTCTGGTACAGCACGTTTGTAGGCCCCGCAGCCTTCTGCCAATTTAGGGCCTCGAAAAAGGTGCGAGACAATTCGGGGAAGAGGTCCAACACATAGAGATGCTTATGGTTACTCCCTCTCAGCTTTTAGGGCGCTTTGTCAACGATTTCATCAATCTCATCAATGCGTTTTCTTTTCAGTTCACACTCTCTGCACTCCCCTCCACTCTCTTCATCTCCTGCTTTGCAATGGTGACCTCCGGACTCAAAAGCTTGAATGCCAACGATGACATAAATCCTTCAGAAGACAGGGGACAGGAGGATTATTCTATTATGGAGGGAAGAATGTGGGCATCAAAGTGAACCACAGGCCTATGATTAAGGTCCCAGGCTTTCTGTAGATGCTTCATGTTGCTTTCGGTCCTTTATCACTTGGAGCATTCAGTGCCATACAGCTCCGTGCTCTAGAAGAGAAGGAAAACAGGACCATGTGTGGTTGAAGGTCAGAGCTACTGAATCTCAGTAGATTACCCCAATCGTCAGCAGACAGGGGGGCTCTCATGTGAACTACTCTTAAAGGAAGATTTCTTCTCGAGAGAAGATGACTGCCATCTGACAATCTCTGGTGAATAACTTGGTGATATTACTTGATGGTGGTAAATATAACTTGATAGTGGGGACAGACCTGTGTCTCAGTTCGCAAATCACACAACCACAAATAGAGCAACAATTACAAACACATAAAATACAACGACTTACATTACTCACAGCTAAAAGGAGTTCTGAGTCAATCATGCAGACAACTGATGGTTTGCAAGTCTAGACACCATGTGTAGAACGCAAGCTTTAAACTTCTCCCATAACCCTGAGCCCACTCTTCAGCCCAGCTCATCTCAATCCAAGGCCGGAACCTAACCTGATCTGCACACTGCAAACCTTACATGGAAGAACTGTGCGAAAGATCATACTGGCGTCAAAGGTTCTTACAACACCTACTACAAACCAGTCAACATCACAAATGGCCCAAGCGCAGTTCTTCAGGAAAAGGAGGTTTCCACAGCCCCCCTCGAAAGTCTACTTGGAAAAGCCAATGCGCTGTGATGCAGAGGGCTTTGGCCGGTGGTCAGAAAGCAGAGCCGAGGAAGCAGGCCCTGCTGGGGGACCTGCCACAGAGGCAGCCCGCCGCCGAGCCTCATCGAACTCCTCCTTACAGTCCTCTGCCTTCAACTCCAGCCTCGTGGGCTTTCTTCTCAACATACTTATCTCTCTCCCTCCGATCTCCACACAAGTCACAACACAAGGCTCGCCGACATCTCCTCCGAGAAGACGCAGCGTCTCTTCATTGTCAGGAGAGTAAACCCTAGCGAGACGTATCGTATGAAAATACGTATATACTATCCCGAGTGAATGCCGAAAGTTACTGAAAGCCAAATCAAGCGATTCGAGCTCAAATTCCAAACCCAACAATTTGCTGCTTTCAATGTGCGTACTGTATGAGTACCCAACACTCCCTTCACATTGAAGTTGATATGGAAATTGCAATGTTTTTGCTCCTTCATTCTTCTTGGATACGCCGTACCGTATACATACATATATTTCTGGGGGGAAGCCCGTAGCCGTTGAAGCCCTTGAGTCAGATTAAAAGGAGGAAAAAAGACCCTCATGGGCAATGGAATACAAATAATATGGATGAAGATGATGGCAGAAGTGAAGGCTTGCGAATTTGACCACGGATCCCCCACTTGTCGTTTACCAGCAGCTGAGTTTATTTTCCATTAAAGTGTAATTAATTTTAGAAGTCCGTGATCCAACGTGTAGCATGTCTGACTTGTCGTGTCTCGCTTGCCGAGGGGGACACTGCTCGCTGCATCTACGAGTAAGGAAAGTGAGGGAGTGAAGGGAATGCATGCCATTCCCAAGATGCAGCGAGACGACAGAACATTCGAATTGCACGTCCATTCACATATTGCAGATCTCTAAAAGAGGATTTTTTTTATAATTGTTTGGAGCACCCAGCCAAAATTGTTGAATGAGTAGAGTGGCTGAAAAAGAATGTCTACATTGTTGCATTTTCTATGGAGAAAGATTCGCAAGTTACAGTAGAATCCCTCTGTACTGTAAGAGAGACAGTTCTCTATGGCACTGCCTGCAATGAAGTTAGCGGATGAAACAAATGTGGACACCCAAGTTGGATGGTCCCGTCCATCCTACATCCAATATCTTTAAAGAGCGAGCACGTCCTAGGTATCGTCATAACTCTTATGCTCTTCCAAAATGGACTCCAGCATTGCTCACAAGGATTACAAGGACGTGCTCATTGTCGCATTAGGAAGGGCGGGGGAGTTGGTTGCACAGTTTGAAGTCGTGCTAAAGAGGGTTTCGGATGTGCTTGCATCTATGGATGTGGCATTGGATGTGGCATTGACAAACGCCTATGAGGTATTGGCATCTTACCAAGTTGTATCAAAGGATTTGGAGGTGGAGGCATCTTCGCACGTTCTAGAGAGCCTCACAAGGCGTCCCTGGTTCCGCTGCGAAGAATGACCTTTGCTAAAGGGGCAGGTGGGGTGCTTGAACACCACCTCATGCTCCCGCGACCCCTGACAAGGGCTTCAAAAAAAAAAAAAAAAAAAAAAAAGGGGTCCTTTTGGACCCACCCAGGCCGGCTGGGGAAAAATTTAGGGCTTGAAAGATGGTCTCTATCACGCCCTGTCAGTGGCAGATTTGATCGAAATAGCGATGATTAAAGTTCATGCTACTATAGCTACACATTCCCGAGAAAGTGGACTGGCTGCCGTACTCCAATCCACCAGACTCGGCACTAAGAGAATAGGACTTAGGTCCTAGGTCTTTAGGATGCCAGCTAGTGCCAAGTTTTTGTTTCTCGGCAAGACAGAAGGCCACGTCGACAAGTTCTGGCTAAACCCTAATATATTTTGGCCAAAAGGTCACATTTTTTGTAGCCAAATAATTATATTGTAAATAGTTGAATTATTGAAGGCGGAAAAAAAAAGTTAAATTTGACAGGGTGCCATACGCCTCAGGCGTCAACCATGACCAAGATGAAAAATAAAGCTCGGGAATAATTGCATGGTGGCTCTTGTTGCTCAGGGCTACTCAGATATCAGATGGCTGGCAGAAAAGATGAGTGCAAAATCTGGCAAGCCTTTCTCGACTGGGGACATTATGCTTAGTTATTTTGTGACACTGTCAAGGAATAGATCTGTGGGGGCAAACTGGGGTCAGGTAAAAAACTTGAAGACATTTTGTCCTCCATGAGTCAAGTAGCGGAGGGTGTTGCCACAGCAGGTGAGGTCATCGCGTTGGCTCGGAAGTATCGAGTTCAAATGCTGGTTCATTTCTTGCTTGTATTTTTGTACCGTTGTCATTGTAAAACACATTGGCTGCCAACTATCAGCCTTCCCGCACCTGTATCAGCCTTCCCCAACCTATTGTTCACTCTGCTTGCGAAGTAGGGCAATGGAGAGGGTTCAAAGTTTCTTTTCGTCCAGAGACTTGAGTTGGCAAGAGTCTTAAAAGTGTTAAGTGCCTTTCACTTTGGAAAAACATATGAACCGGGAACTAACAGTGGAAGGGCCACTGGCACACCTTGGAAGATGTGTTCAGATTGCCACCCTTAGTCTCTGTATGCATTTGCATTTCCATCTATCTCCTTGGTGAAAGGAGGCCATGAACTTACAAATCTTCAATCTGGCAGGTATGTTGTGCAAAGAATGTACTTATAAGACGTGGTTTGTCGTAGCCTTGTGGTCGTTGACCCCGTGCCGAGACATCGTTGCAATCTTCCTTGTCGCAACATTCACAATAACTTTATTTTTGTACAGGGATTCGAACCCTTATAGCTATCCATTATAGCATACAAAATTATGGCCGAAAGGCCTTTAAAATTAACCATAAAGGTTAAATAAATTGGAGTTTTTGAAATATAAATATGATAAACAATTTGATTGAATGAATTTTGAACATATTGAAATGATGAATTCTCAGGTTGAAAACATGATATAATATAGTATTATATATTACATATTATATATTGATTTCTATTTAAAATATAAAAATATATCATTTTATTATTTATTTATTTATTAAATTATTTATAGTTAAATTATTTTATATTCATTCTTATTAATAGTTACAATAAATTCGTTATTATAAATATTATATTTTATATATTTTGAAATTTTGAAGATATAATATGATAAATAATTTGATTGATTAGATATAAATTAGAATGATGAATCTGAGGGTGAAAGGATATGATAATATGATATGTAAAAGTAACAGTAAAAATAAAACATGAGTGTAACTAGGAATGGTTGATTTATGATAATAGATAGAAACAAATGATTGATCGATGATGGATAAAATGATAGTTGATTTATGTGGTGACATTCATAGATTATAGGTAGTTCTTAATTTTTTTTTAGTTATTATTGTAATAAGTTATTAATAATATTATATTCCTATATTTATAATTTAATCATTTAATCTATAATTTTTCATTGTAATTAAATATTTATAATATTTAAGCTACATATACTATATTGATATCATGCTTGAATATTTTGATATATTTGTTGAAATGATGTTACATTCAAGTGGCATGATAATAGTGTCATAAACTTTGATGGTATATTGAAAATATGAGATAGTGTGCCTGATCATTTTGAAAATTAAATGAACATTGTTTATTTAGAAACTACAAATACTATGTATAATATTGTATAAATACAATGTTAAAAAATCATATATTTTTATTATATTTTAAAACCAATATTTTTTACATAATGTTGGACGACCAGAAACTCTACCGTTTTTATATGTATCTAAACTAGAAATATACCACGCTTCTAATCTATTGGCTTGGTTACGATCTTTTGTACTAGCAAGTATTTCTAGAACAAAATTATCAATAAATGTAAAATTCAAAACATCATCTCTCATTTTACTAGGTGGTTTATGTCGATGTTGTAAAAACCTATTTGAAGGGTTTATACTTTGACTAGCATAAACTTTTCTATTTTGCAAACACGTTATCTTGTCGATAAAAATTTGAGGTTCGGTCACTTTTTTTACTTTTTTGCAAGAGAACTTTTTGAGGTAGTCATTGAACGTGGATTTAGAGTTGATGTCTCTATGAAGACCCATGATTCAGTAACATGCATCTGAGAAATTTCAGATGTGCAGGTGTAGTCATCTTGAACTTCAGAACCATCTCGTTTGGATCGAGCTTTCTTCAATACTTTATCAGCATCGTTGTATGTCAGATTTTTCATGTGAAAAATGTTGATGCCAAAATCAAAGTGAAGCTCCCACATATGGTACACTCTAATTCCTTTGGTATGACTATTCAATAAATTCATGCCGTCCTTTTTTGTGAATTTTTTTTTGTCGAAAGTCTCTCGAAAAGTGTGAAGAAAGTACTTTTTTGCACCTACAAAATAAAACAGTCGCATATTTTCAGTTCAATATCACGTATTTAATAAATAAATGAATCAACAAATAAATAAATAAACAAGTTTTAGTGGTTGTATATTTTGTAAGTACTTGTATGTTTTATTTATTTAATCCACTATATATTTATTCACACGTCTTTCTTTCTGTGTTTTTCGCAGACCAACGTTGTAAACTATTCCGACATCTTTGAGGATTTGTTGGAAGAAGCAAAAGCAGAAGCCAACAGAGTTGTTGAAGGACCTGTCCGAAATCCTGTACCTGGAAAAACATATCATCATTTTGTCACAGTCTCAGACATGACTTGCAGATAATTGTGGTTTGCATTCTCTCGACTTTTTTGCAGGATTTGAATCTGGCCGCGCTATTAAAGAGTTTGTCGATGATGGATTCACCTTTTGAGAAGAATTCCGAAAGAAGTTTGGAGATGAACTTGCTACAGGTATAACATATCATCGCTACATTCCCAATAAACCACATTGGAAGCAGTACACGTCGGCCATCCCCTGACTGCCACTCCGGCCTAATTTATTTTTTTCCCTAGATTTATTGAGTAGTAATATATCCAATCATTATTGGTATATCTCCTATCGAGGCTCCAATCATTGTTGCAAGAAAGCCCACTTTGCTATATTTCGGGCATTTCCAGCGACCAAAAGTACTTTCCATATCTCCCACACCGTAGCTCCAAAAATCATGACACTAAGCCGGTGCACCCCTCCTCATTGAGGGTTTTCCAACGGTATCAAACACCAAGGCTGGGGCCGCGCGGTTTGGGACATCTCAAGCTACAAAACAAAACAAAACAAACAAACGTCTCACTTCATTTATTGACTAGGGTAGCCTATACCGTTGGCCCAAGTGTCCAATGTCATCTAAGTCCAAGTGCAATCCCCTATGTATCCAGAGACCCAGGTTTGGGATCAGATTTAGGGTAGCATGTGCCGTTGGCCGTTAGAAGAATAAAGATCAGAAAGAAACATAAATAGAGAACCAAAGTAAAAAACAAAAACAAAAGAAAGCTACTGAAAAGAACTAAGCAACAGCTCTATTTTGCCAAAGAACCGAAAGAACAAGGAAACATAACCATACAACAGAAACAAAGAAGAAACTTAAACAAAGATAAAGAGCAAGACTGAGAGACGGTTCTCTTGTATGTAAAGAACTTGCAGAAGAAAGAGAATATGATCTTCCTTCTCCATACTTATAAGGGGAAAAAAATGAGGTTTAGTAAGGAAAGAACGAATGAAAAATTCCCTAATTGGATGAAAATAGTATGAAAAATTACTATTTATTAACTTTATCCCACAAACTTTTTACACAGGTACTAACTCATGAAGGTCTATTCAAAAACAGATGTCGGTGCTTTGCAAATAGCTGTATGAACGTTTATCGAGAACAAAATTTTGTTTTAATTGTAATAAATGGTGACAACCTACAAATTTTGTCGGTACATAACAATAAATAGTGCATGTGATTCATAAATGTAATGACCAAAGTTGATACATTTATTGTAAGTAGTAGATTTTTTTTATATCCCTTAGGACTCCTTAGTGCCACTGTAAGGAGTCCTATGGCAATTATAAATAATTATCTACATATTTTTATTTTTTCCCTCTTATGACTCCTTAGGGTTGTCCTAAAGAGTCGTAAGAGCAATTATAAATAATAATCTATATCTTTTTATTTTCCCACTCTTAGAACTTCTTAGGGGTGTCCTAAAAAGTTCTAAGGGCAACAATTTATAATAATTTATATATTTCTATTTCCCCCCTCTTACAACTTCTTAGGGCCACCATCTGAAAGTTTATTTAAAGATAGATGTCAATGCATTACAAATGGATGTATGAACATTTATCAAGAACAAAATTTGAGTAAATAGTTGTATGAACGTTTATCGAGGACAAAATTTTGTTTTAAATGTAATAAATGGTGACTACTTACAAATTTTGTCGATACATAACAGTAAATATTGCATGTGATTCATAAATGTAATGACCAAAGTTGATACATTTATTGTAGTAGTAGATTTTTTTTATTTCCCTTAAGACTCCTCAAGGCCGCCCTAAGGAGTCCTAAGGTTCTTTTATATGTTCTCATTTTCCCACTCTTAGGACTCCTTAGGGGTGCCGTAAGGGCAACTATTTATAGTAATTTACATATGTCTATTTCCCCCCCTCTTACAACTTCTTAGGGCCACAATCTAAAAGTTTATTTAAAGATATATGCCCATGCATCACAAATGGATGTATGAATATTTATTGAGAACAAAATTTTAGCAAATAGCTGTATGAATGTTTATCAAGGACATTTTTTTTTAATTGTAATAAATGGTGACAACCTACAAATTTTGTCGGTACATAACAATAAATAGTGCATGTGATTCATAAATGTAATGACCAAAGTTGATACGTTTATTGTAATAGTTGATTTTTTCTATTTCCCTTAGGACTCATTAGGGCCGTCCTAAGGAGTCTTAAGGGTAATTATAAATAGGAATTTACATAATTTTATTTTCTCCCTCTTAGGACTCCTTAGGGCTGTCCTAAGGAGTCCTAAGGGCAATTATAAATAATAATTTATATGTTTTCATTTTTTCACTCTTAGGACTCCTTGGGGGTGCCCTAAAGAGACGTAAGGGTGACTATTATAGTAATTTATATATTTCTATTTCCCCCCCCCCCCCTCTTACGACCATCTACATTACAAATGGATGTATGAACATTTATTGAGAACAAAATTTTGTCTTAATTGTAATAAATGGTGACAACCTACAAATTTTGTCGGTAGATACCAATAAGCGGTACATCCGATTCATAAATATAATGACCAAAGTCGATACATTTATTGTAGTACTTGATTTTTTTATTTCCCTAAGGAGTCCTAAGGGCAATTATAAATAAGATCTTATATGTTTTTATTTTTACACTCTTAGGACTCGTTAGGACCGTCCTAAGAAGCCCTAAGGACAATTATAAATAATAATTTATATATTTTTATTTCCCACTTCTTAGGACTCCTTAAGACTGTCCTAAGGAGTCCTAAAGGCAATTATAAATAATAATTTATATGTTTTTATTTTCCCACTCTTAGGACTCCTTAGGGCCGTCTTACGGATTCCTAAAGATAATTATAAATAATAATCTATATCTTTTTATTTCTCACCCCTTAAGACTCCTTAGTAGTCCCCTAATGAGTCCTAAGGACAACTAAATGTAGCAATTTACATCTTTCTATTTCCTCCCCTCTTACGACTCCTTAGGGCCGCCTAAAGGTAATTATAAATAATAATTTATATATAATTTATATTTTTCACTCTTAGGACTCCTTAGGACTGTCCTAAAGAGCCCTAAGGACAATTATAAATAATAATTTATATCTTTTTATTTCCCATTACTTAGGACTCCTTAGGACTGTCCTAAGGAGTCCTAAGAGCAATTATACATAATAATTTGTATGTTTTTATTTTCCCACTCTTATGACTCATTAGGGCGGTCCTACAGATTCCAACAGTTTTCAGATTTTGAGCAGATTTTCAGTTTCAATCTGAAACTGAAAGCAGATTTTCAGCTCAGCAGTTGCTGCTCAGTCAACCCCCCATTTTTCCCCTTTTATAACTCCTTAGGTTGCCTAAATGGGTCTTTAAGGGCAATTATTTATGTCTTTCCATTTTTCTCCTCTTAGGACTCCTTAGGACTATCCTAAGAAGTCCTAAGGGTAATTATAAATAATAATATATATGTTTTTATTTTCCTATAATTTATAAATTTCCATTTTTCCCTCTTAGGACTCCTTAGGACCCTAAGGAGTCCTAAGGGCAATTATAAATAATAATTTACATCTTTCTTTCTTTTCCTTCTTCCTAAAGGTAATTATAGATAATAATTTATATGTTTCCATTCTCCCTTTTTTATAACCCTTTAGGCTGCCTAAACAGGTCTTAAGGGCAAATTTTTATGTCTTTCCATTTCTTTCCTCTTAGGACTCCTTAGGACTGTCCTAAGAAGTCCTAAGGGTAATCACATATATATTTGTATTTTTCCCCTCTTAGGTGTCTTAAAGGCAATTATAAATAATAATTTATATATTTCCGTTTTCCCCCTCTTAGGATTCCTTAGGGCAGTCCTAAGGAGTCCTAAGGGCAGTTATAAATAATTATATATATCTTGCTATTTTTCTATTTTTATTATAGGTACTAACACGTAAAGGTTTATTTCAAAAAAAGATGTCGGTGCATTACAAATGGATGTATGAACGTTTATCAAAAATAAATTTTTGTTTTAATTATTATAAATGATGACAACCTACCAATTTTGTTGGTACATACCAATAAATAATATATGTGATTCATAAATATAATAACCAAAGTTGATACATTTATTATAGTAGTTCATATTTTTTCTATTTTCCTTAGGAAATATTCTTTGCTTTTAGAGTTTTCAAGTCTCTCATGATCTCCCTTAGCCTCTTCCAACATTTCTGTACATCTTTCACAGTTTTTGTCAATGTTGCCTATAGTCCGACTCTCTTAATTAATTACAGTAGAAAGAAAAAATAGATTAAAATACTTAGAATCAGATTGTTACGTGTCCTAGATGTTTAGAAAAATGAAAGTGAGACTGAATGCTGTGTGATAGATTTTTGAATATATATATATATATATATATATATATATATAATATACCTGATTGTTACATGTTTAAGAGCATTGTGTAGTTACAAGTGAGTGGTTGTATAAGAGTTAAATTTTGAATAATTTTTATTATTATTTTTAATAGTAAATATGTGGTGATTTAATTCGTACAGTAATATAACTTTTAGGTTATGACTAAGAAAATGAATACTAAAAATAATTAAAATGTGATTAAAATATAAAGATAAACTATTAAATCTTTTATTGCTATATGCAACTTGTTCTTCCACTTAAGTCTAGAAGTGGTGGTGAGAGAGAGTGTGTGAGAGTGTCGTTCAACAGTCTAATCCTCCTCATCTCGGAAGCTTGTCGAGACTCTCAACTCCAAGCTATCCGTCTGTGCTAACCCTCCTTCCCTCACCTTGTGATGCTTCTTCCTGCGTTCAAATGACGCCCTCCACATCTTAACCTTCAGAGGAATTCCTCCAGCATCCTACTTCAGCTTTGGCTCAGCAGCTTGCTTACCCTCCTCCGTTCGCCTCATCCTTACCCCTGGCACGCTTCCCTGGTACCATCATTGTTTGTTTCTAGTACCATTATCACTTCGCCAGGTCTATAGGCCGAAACTGTGAAGGCTTGCTCCCTCCTCCTCTCAGGATTAACGAGCACCTATGGATAACGACATCCTAATGAAGTTACTCCCTTCATCCCTCCCAGACCACTACTAAAGTCTCTATTCTAGGACTGTTCAATTACCACCCCAATTAATCCCAGCCGCCTCGCAGCTGTACTCGCTGCCTTCCCCCCCACTTCTCACTCTCTAACACCCATCCCACTTGATATGACTGCAGCACAGATGTGCTCCCCCTTCCTCCAGCTATAGCTATCTCTCTCTTCTTGCACCCTTAGCTAGTTCTTCGTCAAGTGTCCTCGTCAGCTGTCATTGTTCTTCCTAAGCAGCTTTGGTAGTTCTCTCTCCTGCAATCCCTGATCCTTCCCCAGCTGTTTCTCCTCCTTCTTCTCTCTCTTCTCCAGCTCCAGTTCTTTCAGTTGCTCGCTTATCCAGCTCCTGTTCACTTTAGCACTTACCTCTTCTCCAATTCTAATCCTTTCGTCGCTCCCTTTAATATGGGACCCTTCTCTAACCGTTCCCTTAGAGGCTCTTCATCTTACAGAAACCAGCCCAATATCGGCAGGTCTCCTGCATTCCCAAGGTCCCAGCCGTCATCAGGCACAGGGTTTTTCCTCGCGCACCAATCCCTTACGCAAAACCCAAGCTTGGCCGCCAGAGAGCCTCCTATCTTCCAACCATCGGCGTTTCGACCTCTTCAGGTTCCCATCCACCCTCCGGGCGCCACACTGACTACGGTCGAAGGTGGCTACCTCCCAGGGAACTAGATTTCCGCCCTCAGCAGATGGAAGAATCTCCAACAGACCACTTGGAGGATGTTTCCCAGATGCAGTTGGCAATGAGTAGAAACACCACGCTGGTCAAAGTGGACGTTGCTCACCTCAAGGGACTCCTTCCTGATATTGAAGAGAGAGGGGTTCTCCTTCATTTCCCGGGAAGAAAAGTGAATAGAAACGATGCCCGTGATTGGGCTATAAGGCATCTAGGGGGAACAGGTGACCTCAGGCACCACTTCTGCCATACTAGAGGGAAGGGATTCTTCTCCATCATGCTTGAATCTAAAGAGGCGGCGGACAAGGCCCTTTCCTTCAACCCCCATCTCCAAGGATTCAATGTCAATATTTTCCCTTGGTCTTCAGCTATGGGAAAATGGGAAAGTATGGAGGCCAAGAATTATTGCATTACCCTACATCCCAGACCAATACCTCTTTTTTCTGCCAGATATTGGTAATCACTTTGGAGTTTACCTGGGATGTATATCGGTCTTTGACCCGGAGATGTGCACTAAAAAACTCAAAGAGCACCCGGCGTGGAGAAATTCAACTATTGCTTCCAGGCTCAATGACTCTGGTTTTGCTAAGATAGTTGTTACAATGCCAGTTGACACAATTTTGCCGGAATTTATTCGCCTGCCAATTGATGAAGATGGCAATTTCTTCTCAGTCAAGGTAACTGAAGACACCTCTGCTACAACATGTTATCTTTGTGGGCAAACAGGTCACCTAAGGGTTCATTGTCCTAAATCTAAGCGCCGCCGTTCATTGGAGTCCCAGGGTGCTATTGGCTCTCAGGTGGAAGCCTCCTCGGACCATGCAGCTATCAATATCACAGGTCAAAATTTACCTCTTCACCCCTCTACAATTGCTGTTACTCTTCCCTCTCATCTACCTGCTTCAGCAACCTGGGAATCATGCATCCAACAATCCAATTCCCCACCCCTAAAAAAAAAAAGAGGATCACATAGACCCCATGCTTCTCGAGATGCAACCTCTCCCCACTCTTCTCAAGGGCAAGCAAATCCAGGCACCAGTCCAAGGCGCAGGTCCATCCACCTCTCTGGTCCAGGCTCCAGTCCATAGCGCGGGTCCTTCGACTTCTCTGGTCCAAAATCCCCGCCCCTCTCATGAAACACGCATTGTCAGCCCAACAATTGCTCTCAATCCGATGTTAGCCAAGATATGCTCCCAGCTTCAAACCTTCCCAGCGCTGGCATTCAGGGACCTCTCACAGTTGCTACCTGTGGCAGAACCCAAATCCATATGCATTACCCCCCTTATCTTCAAAAGGAAACCCCTTCCATCACTCTTGGCAACAGCGGCGGAAGGGGTAGGCTTGGAGATTGTTTGGATCACCACAACGGATGCTCACAATTTCATGAGCAGATGCCCAACAGACACCCCTGTTATGACCCTAACCGATAAAATTCAAGGTTTCCTCCAATCTTTCTCGGCGAAATACTTTCTCCAGCCACATACCATGATCACTTGGGGAGCGTATGTAGAGCAGTTCCCAGGTCTCAGTCCGACTCTCAGCCCCTCCACGCAAATCTTGGCACTAATTGAGGAAACCGAGCTGATTCAAGAAGGCATCGTTGGAGATGGTCTCTGGATCAACCCACCTCCTCTTCACCAGTCTCCCACTACCAACAAATCAATCATCAGAGCAAGGGCCTTCATCCACTCGGCGTTCACTCTCCTCCATGAAAGACTGGATACTGACATATACAACGAAAACGATCGGATGGATCTTCAGTGTGCTCAGGAGCCAGTTCGACCGTCCTACAACCCCAGAAGTGAATCCCCTCTCTCTGCCTCCTCGGACTCAGCTCCAGACATCCTGCCGAAGGAAGCTCTCCCCAAACAGCCAACTTCCATCGCGGCTGCATCCATTCAGTTCAAGGATTTCATTTTGCAGCCGACAGTGATTCTGCCCTCGCCCACCCCAAATTCTGTCCAAGCCCTCGACCACCATGTAAGTCTTCACCAAAATCCCTTGCCATTCATTATCTTCTACCCTTCTGCTAAGTGGCTCAACTCTTGCAAAATTCTTTGTCTCAAACCTGCTTCTAGATCTAATTATAAGATCCTACCTTCCATTCCCGGGGGGTGCACTCCAGCCAATATGTACCAGCCACGTGCGTGCACAGGAGGGGGTATTTTAAACCCCTCCATGTACAACATTATACATATAGAGGGGGGTTTATATCACCTTAAATATAATCTTACAGGAGGGGGTTACTAAGTTTTAGGAGTAGTCTAGTGGTAAGGGCGTAGAATGTGGCGTGACACATTGCGGGATCAAATCGCGATGCAATGTTTTTTTGCTTTTCTTTTTTTTCTTTTCTCCCCGCGATCTGTCTCCCGCGGGCTCTCTTTTCCCTCCTCCCCCGCACCCCTTCCGTGTCAGCATGGTCTTAGTATGCCATGAGCTTTGTGACCCCCTCTCTTTCTTGTTTCTTTTTTCCTCTTATCCCATAAGATCTTTGAGCTTCCTGCAGCCATTGTGAAGTACAATCGCATTCTACCAAGATTTGGCGTTTGCGGAATAGTGGCACCCTTCCATGGCCTAAGCATACTCAACAAGGCCTGGCTCCGGAGGCTGAGACAGAAGCTTCAGTTCATTTTGTGGCTCCTGAGAAACCTGGTCGCTATCTCTCATTGGCGTCTGGTAGCACCTGCTGGTCCTAAGTTTGGTCATCGGGTTTGGGTTTTGATTCAGGTATGTCCAAACTGATTGATTTTCTTTCGTTCTGTTCCTTTGCGCCTCTCCACCTATCCTCAGCCTCGAGACTTTCAAAGTTGGTAAACAGGGGTATAGGCACAATTCCCTTGATAGAATTGAAGAGAGCGTCTCTTTGGTGAGAGAACCCCGGACAGTGTATCAGAAAACGAATATTGTCTTCAGGTTGCCCACACAACGGACAATTGCACTCTCCCTTTTCCTCTCTGCTTCTGTTTGCTGTTCAAAGGTAGGCTTCTTGCCCTGAGTTTAAATTTCAGTCTAGTGCCGAGAGTGGGTGGACCCTTGAGGTCATCCAAGATGTCCACCCCCATGTCACTGACTGGAACAAGTTCAGGGAAGTTCTCTACCTAACTTCATTTTCATCAGACAATCTCATGGCAACAGACATGGCTTCAGACACTATAGCCTCTAAGTCAGATTTATCCAGCAGGGTCAAGACTTGCGGATCCAGGTCAAGGTCCTTGAGAATCTTTTCTACTCTCTTCTGCCAGGACTTCGCCTATTTGACAGGGTTTAGGGTTTCCAAGATATAGAGTCGATTAACTTAGGATATCTGGTGTTGGGCATATGTTGCAGCTGACCCCACCATCTGACCTTGATTTCATCTCGTCGGGAGCTTAAGGATGGAATGCCAAACTCACCCCGAACAGCCACATTGGCTGTTTTGGAGCATGCTGACATACACTCCTTAAGCGCCCCCACTTGAATGGATTCTAGAGACTTAGCCTGGTTGGAGTTATCAACCCATATAGCAGATCCGTACTCCAAGGCAGGTCTAATAACGCGAGAAAGCATGGTTTTCTTAACCTCAGAGTTGACCCCTGTGCAGTGGAAAATTTAGTGAGCCCCAGAGCTTTGCCCATTTGGTGAGAGAACCCCAGACAGTGTATCAGAAAATGAATATTGTCTTCAGATTGCCCACACAATGGGCAGTGCACTCCCCCTTTCCTCTCTGCTTCTGTTTGTTGTTCAAAGGTAGGCTTCCTGCCCTGAGTTTAAATTTCAGTCTAGTGCCGAGAGTGGGTGGACCCTTGAGGTCATCCAAGATGTCCACCCCCATGTCACTGACTGGAACAAGTTCAGGGAAGTTCTCTACCTAACTTCATTTTCATCAGACAATCTCATGGCAACAGACATGGCTTCAGACACTACAGCCTCTAAGTCAGATTTATCCAGCAGGGTCAAGACTTGCGGATCCAAGTCAAGGTCCTTGAGAATCTTTTCTACTCTCTTCTGCCAGGACTTCGCCTGTTTGACAGGGTTTAGGGTTTCCAAGATATAGAGTTGATTAACTTAGGATATCTGGTGTTGGCATATGTTGCAGCTGACCCCACCATCTGACCTTGATTTCATCTCGTCGGGAGCTTAATGATGGAATGCCAAACTCACCCCGAACAGCCACATTGGCTGTTTTGGAGCATGCTGACATACACTCCTTAAGCGCCCCCACTTGAATGGATTCTAGAGACTTAGCCTGGTTGGAGTTATCAACCCATATAGCAGATCCGTACTCCAAGGCAGGTCTAATAACGCGAGAAAGCATGGTTTTCTTAACCTCAGAGTTGACCCCTGTGCAGTGGAAAATTTAGTGAGCCCCAGAGCTTTGCCCATTTGGTGAGAGAACCCCAGACAGTGTATCAGAAAATGAATATTGTCTTAAGATTGCCCACACAATGGGAAGTGCACTCCCCCTTTCCTCTCTGCTTCTGTTTGATGTTCAAAGGTAGGCTTCATTCCCTCAGTTTAAATGTCAGTCTAGTGCCGAGAGTGGGTGGACCCTTGAGGTCATCCAAGATGTCCTCCCCCATGTCACTGACTAGAAACAAGTTCAGGGAAGTTTTCTGCCTAACTTCATTTTCATCAGACAATCTCATGGCAACAGACATGGCTTTGGACACTACAGCCTCTAAGTCGGATTTATCCAGCAGGGTCAAGACTTGCGGATCCAGGTCCAGATCCTTGAGAATCTCTTCTACTCTGGTGTTGGGAAAACACCTTTTGATCTCAGTCCAAACCAGGAAGTGGTCAGAGGTACCAATATCAGTTCTGTCGATCATCGAAGAGAAACACTCGGGGAACAAATTTTTGTCCATTATGATATAGTCCACAATGGAACGTTCCCCAGTTTGGGATTTCTCACGAGTCCACTGCACTTGGTCACCTCTTGTCTTGTTATTCAAGGTCAAAAGCTGAAGCTCTTCCAGACAGTTAATTAACCGTCTGCCATTAGAATTCAGCTCGTCCTCACCAGAAGACCCAATGATATCGTCCTGATGGAGCCCTTTGCCCACTTGCGCATTGAAGTCATCTTGCAATAGCACCACAAACATGAAGAGAAGCTTTGGAATCTGACACTTTTCTGCCCCCAGTCAATGGTGGGACAATGTGGGTGGATGGTCAACTGGAAACTGCAGCGGCAACAGCGCAATTGATAGAGCAAGGCATTGCTGATGAAGGTACCTTCTTCAATACATTTCAGCCTGAGGGCACCTTCTGGTTTGACCTGTTTCAGCCTGTTTTTCCTCTCATCCTCCTCAGCCCTGAAGCATATGTATTGAATTCTGTAAGTTAGCTCGTTGGGTGGATTTGCGGTGCGTTGGAGTGACTTTGCAAGTTTAGGGCCGAGGTGGCAGCATGACAGGGAGGGGTAGCTGTTGATGCAGGGAGAGGATCGTGGGTGCAAAATCATCCAAGAGGGCCAGATTTGGAGCAAGGAACAGCGCTGGCAGGAGTTCTATAAATATGATCCACAACGGTGGGACAATATTGTCAACAAGGTGAGCTTTCTTCATGCAACATCATAGGGAGTTTGACAGAACTTTGTATTTAAATATGTTAGTGTGGAGGGAGGGGTAGCCGCTGATGCAAGGATGGACTGTGGGTTCAGGATCACCCAAGAGGGCTACCAGCAGTGGAAGTAGCAGCATTTGGTCAATAGCAGCAGCAAGAATTAGCAACGTCAAACTCATCAATCAGGTACTTGCTTTTGTATACATTTCATCCTCTTATCAACGTAGTCCCTGCTTGGACAGCCTATAGGGTTGTATAAAACAGGACTTTGGAACCTTCCAACCCGGGTGCTTTGTTATTGGTCTATCAAGGTCTGATTTGAAATGTTTTCATTGCATTTTGCAGGTGAACTCATCATGGAAGAAGAGTTGGAAGTAAAAGTCCTGCTCGTTGGAGGAGATGCATCACCAAACAGGCTTGGTTCTGTGTTCACCATGCAAGGTGTCACATACAAATGCATCCGAGCAGAAATTATAGGTGATGAGCTTGTCTCAGCAAAATTTCATTTCCTTTCCATGGGGGGTAGTGTCCTTTCAGCCAAGCAAGAAGAGAGGATGGTTCTGAAAGGGGATATTGTACACATAAAGATTTCAGACTAAAACGATGGGGACCAAGGATTGAAAAGACCTCTATCTTCCAGTGGTTCTACGATCTTGCATGAGGACAGACCAGGCGAGGACCTGGCACCAGTGTCTACCAAGATGAGGATGGACCCTGATACACCCTTTGCTGGAGATGGTGGAAATGAAGACCATGCACATGAGCATGCACTTCAGCAGAGATCTGGTAGATTGTGCAGCACGTTGGCTACATCCAACGATATTCAAAAATGGCAGAAAGAGATTAGAGCCGTTGAAAGGAAAATCTCTGCAGAAGGACGATGTGACAAGTTTGAGCTGATGACAAAGGATCAACAAGGACAAGCAATGTTCCACATATGGTGTGTTGAGTGTGAGGATGTTTATACACGGTCTGGGAAAAACAAACCATATGATGCATGTGCAAACTTTATGAGATCTCATTTGAGGAGTGAGGGGCATCGCATAGCCTATGAGAGGCGTCATGGGAAGGGTTCATCACAATAAGTCATCAGCCCTGTAAATGCAGATGAAGCATTAGACGCAAAGAAGAACAGGGTGAAGGAGGCATTAGAGGAAGTCGCTCGGTTTTGTGAGGACAATCCTGGAAACAGATTTGAGATTGTGGAAGCCACAATTGGAGACTATTCGCAGTTGGGTTCCATAAGGATTAGGTGCCCACTTGATTCGAAGTGGCTACTCTTGTTTCCAAGGACAGGTTCTTTGCAATCTTCTTTGACAGAGCATGTGAAAGGAAAAACTCATATCGATGTAGAGATTTGCCAGAAGGTTGAAAGTAGTGAAGGACCTTGCAAAAAGAGAGGAAGGCCTCCAAAGCCTATGATTGCCAAAGATGTAAAGCAACGGGATCTAAGCTCTTTCTTGGTCAGTCAACCTGTGTTGCCGTCCCCACCACTTGACAATCCAATTGTGGTATCAACAATGGGAGCATCCTCGTCACAAACTCCATACGCTTATATTGACGCTGCCCAACGGGGAGATCTGATCGAGGATTGACAATTACAGCAAAGGTCCCAATGCAACAAAGGAAGAGACAGTTTGTGTTGGGGCCTATGGGATGAATGGTGGGAGTACAACCAGCAGAGAATAAGTCTGAAACCATTCCTTCAAGATAGCAAGGGAGGAAAGAAGTGGTATGTCGAGCCGTTGACAAATGCAACCATCACTCTAAACAATCAAGAGCATAAGGTTGTTGGTACGTTTCGGCACGCGGATTGTTTTAGAGTGTCATTGGATGGGGAGCCATTTCCAAACTTGAGATGTTCAACATGTTCTTCCATTCCCTTGGAAAATGACTTCAGAATGAGGGTATATAGAGAAAGAGGTGCCATGGAATGTAGAGGGGAGAGAGATACTGGCAAGGGAAGAAGGTTGTCATATCTTGGAAATGCGGAGATTGTCAAACAAGTTTACAAAAACAGACAGGAGTTGAGGCAGTTGAGGTTCAAATTGTGGGAGGCCAGGACCAAAGTGGCATCCTTGTCTGTGCGATGTAGGAGTTTGAAGGAGTCTGGGATTGAGGCAATTGAAAGAGGAGATGTTCTCAAATTTTGTCGTGATATTGTTGATGCACATAGGAGGGGGGATTTTGAAGGGAAAGAAAGTTTGTGGGATTTTCTTGTTGATATGGGCAAGAATATTGACAGGTCTCCACAAGGGAAGAGGTATGGTACTAGCACAAAAACAATGTTTGAGACTGTGTAGCTTTGGGGGGGTCCGAGATTGCATCATTTTTTGGCTTCAAATGTGGGGGGTCCTTCTATTGATACTACAAGACGGTCTTTGAGGAAAGGTTTGAAGTATAGAGCGGGAGAAACGGATGATATATTTCAGCATGTGGCTGGAATTTACAGAGATGTGATGGAAGATGCAAATATGCCATTGGGAAGCATCCCAGTGATGGTGGCCGAAGATGAAATTGTTGTGAAGCGATTGGTACGTTGGATTGCTAGGGATGACACCTTTCTCGGGTTTTGTGGGCTTCAAGACAACCATGTATGTATTTCAAATTTTGTGGTGCAAGTGGGAGAAGGGGAATCAGGGTACAAACATATTGTGGAGGCATTCAAAAACAATGTGGTTGCCCATTATGCTAGAGTGTTGATAGCAAATCCTCTACATGTACGGTTACCTCGATTGGTATTGGTAATCCAGCTCACTTACAATAGATTTGACAACAATTTTGTGAGATCACAATGGGAAGTGGTGAGACAGTTGTGGGACAAATATGTGAGGGACGTGGTTGGGCCTATAATTGGGCATGCTTCAGACGGAGATAGTAGGAGGAGAAAAGTGATGTTAGAAGATTATGCCAATGGGGCTGGAAGTAGATTTTGCATCCCTTGGGAAGGATGGTTGTTTACAGGTCGAGTGTGCAACGGGGGAGATATATACGGACTCCATGATCAGGACTTCATCCACAATGGGAAAAAATTGGTAAATCCCTTGGACAGTGCATCACGGACTTTGGTGTTGGGTGATGAGGTTGCTACATTGAATCATGTGTTATTGGTCTACCATTCATTTTCAGTGGACAAGCATGGACTTCGGGAATGTGATATCAAAAGAAAAGATCGACAGAATTGGGCAGCAGCTCAACGACTGGCATCTCGGAAGGTGCAAGCTTGTTTGAGGGAGTTACAATCAACTGTGAATCATCGAAGAGAGAGGACCAAAGGTACTGAAATTTACCTATACATCATTTCATGCTACATCGACATTTTTTTGTCTCCTCACATGTCATTGTGTGAGAGGGTACAATCTGCTGCGAAGGTATCATTTTTTTCAGATTGTGGAAGTTGTGGCTATTCCACCACGAGGTGTATAATCTGAAATCCTTCTTCATTAGCAGGGAAGCATACTTGGATTTACAAATTTCATGCCACTACGTGGTTCTACTTATCAAATTGTTCAAGGATAAGTTTAATCATGTGCAAGTTCCTTTGAGCCTTGTTGGTTCAGATGTGTGTGAAATATTCTTCAGCAAAGTGGGAGGTATGTTACGGAATGAGAGGACATATGACGGGTGTGATTTGATTGAGAGTGCGGGAGCATTAACACGCATATCCGAGTTCGAGGCGAATCCAAAAGGACCCAAGTTCTCAAGAGCTCACAAGAAACAAGAACACATATGGTCTTCTTTGGAGAAGAAGCCAGGTATCCCCCTTGCTGATTTGTCCGACTTTTCTACTGTCCAATCGGATGATTGCATTGTGGAGGCTTTGAAAACTGGATTTCTAGAAGCGCAACTTTTATGCCATAAACCTGGGATGAAACCAAACAAAGCAACAAACTTAACAAAGCAACAAACTTGGATTGGTGGAATGAGCCATGGACAATTGAGAGACAAATGGAGGCGGAGCTATTCAAAAGCATGGAAGAGGAGGGTGATGATGTCGATGCCATAGATTCTATTTGTCCTCTTAATGCAGACACACATATTCAAAATGAGGTCGTGGAAGATGAATTGGTGTGCGGGCCTTCGAATTCAATGGAGGATGTTTTGAACCAACCTTTGGATGATCATGCGGAAGAGGTACTTGTTCAAAGTGAATTGAGACATACTCTGGATGCTGTCATTGATGAGTTTGAACAAGAGAAAGATGGATCGAAGGCAGTGGTTCCATTTGTCAAAGTAGACGAGAATACCATATTCAAAAGCACTTTGGTTAGCCAACTCAATGGCAACCCTACTCTATCCAAGGATAGATTGACACGAGTAAGAAGTGCATCGATGTTGTTTTGCCGAGAAAACAAACCAACTACCAACAACAAAGCCACGAGCTTGGGATTGGGTTCGGATTGTGCTGTATTTTTTGTTGATGGGGAGACTGCGATCCAAACTACAAACAGGAAAGGTAGACCAGGGAAAACCTGCAGAGGAGCAACCAAAGGCACTTGGTATTTGGGCAGGGTTCAAAGAATGCGGAAGAAAATCAATAAGCGGTTTGTAGAATGTAGGGATTCTGTTGATTTATTGGAGCGTCCTTCTCATATGGAGATTGGGTTAGCATGGTACCAAAAAATTCGAGGAGGGGTCTATACGTACGATTTGACGGATAACATGATGGTTGATTTGGATTCCATTATCGCGTTAGCATGTTTAAAGTACAATGTCAAGTCAAACACATATGTTCTTGATGCAAATGACCGAAAAGTCTTTGACAACTTTATCAAAGGCAAATAATTTTTTTAATTAATTTGTTAGATTTTATTATGTTTTAAATGAATAAATTCGATATAATATAAAAACATACGTATACATATTGGAGGGTTATTTTTAATGATGAAAAATGAGAATATACATACAGAAGGGGGTACTTTCCAAAAATTGTAAATTTTTGTATATTTGCAGGAGGGGATTTTATAATCTTCAAAAAGTATGTACAGAGGGGGTATAAATTATCCAAGGACCCGTATACAGGGGTTTTTTTTATTAGGCGACGAACGCACATGATACGCACAGCTTATAAAGAGTGCACCCCCCGGGCTTCCATTGCATGTCCGCCAAATTTGGGAACCTTTTCTATGCCCCTCAGCACTGGTTCGCTTCCATTCTCCACTCCTATCCCCCTAAAACTCATTCTTCTTTCTGAATTCTTTATGGAGCTCTCAGATAGACCTGAAAATGCCTACTCAACCCTGATCTCATCTTCCGGAATTCAACCCTTCCCCCACCCTCTCTCTGGTCCTAATTTCCCCTCTACCCTGGTTTTAATCATTCAACTCAGCGACCAGTCCTCAAAGCCCCTCCAAACCATAGATGGGTCACCTCACCCCTTCTTTCAGACAAGAGAACCAGGTTCAAATTCCACCACAACAGGCCATCATTTGAGACTTACCCTCTCAGCCTACCTCGCCCCTCTGATGCAGATTAGTCTTCATTCCTGGAACATAAGGGGGATTGGGTCAGACCACATGATCCTAAAAAAAATAAAGCTTCGAACCTGGCTGGCCCCCCTCCAGCAGGCAGATGCTTATGTGTTCCTTCAGGAACACAAACTCTGCCTGAGAAAGATTTCGGGTCTCTCTGACCAGCTTTGGCCTTCCGCGGCGGCCCTCTGGAAGCCCTCACATGAAGGATCCAGAGGTGGCACTGCCATCCTTCTCTCTCCCTCACTTGTGCAATTCTTAGTTGCAGATGAGGTTTGGCTTCCGGGCCGTGTCCAATTCTGCTCCCTTAAGCTTCCAAATAACCCCGAACCCTTAGGATTAATCAATATCTACGCTCCTAACACCCCTGCGGAACGCTCAAGCCTATGGCCGCTAATCAATCAGAAGATAAGTGCTCTTCCTGACTCTCACTCATGGGTAATGGCTGGTAGAAAATGCAAGTGACAGACTCGGTCTGGGCTCTTCAACCCTTAACCCGGACGAAGAAGATCATTAGCAATCTCTTCTGCAAAACCATAGTCTGTCTGAGATTGAAAGAGAACCCTCCCAAGAAGGAGTCAAATCCCTTCTTTACGTGGACCAACAATCGTTCTCTGCAGGACCTTTCCATGGCAAGACTAGACCGCATATACACATCTCTCTCTCTAGCTAATGGAGCCTCCAGAATCCCCCAAGAGCCTATTGCACAAGGGTTTGATCATGCTTCTGTCTCGGCCAGCCTCTCCATGCCCAATGCAGAGAAGGAAAGGCAGGGGCATCTACAAGCTTAATTGCACTCACCTTCTAATCCCTTCTTTTAAGCAGGGGCTAGAATCCGCTTGGCTCCAAAGTGGAAACAATTTCCCCTGTCCCATCCGTGCATTCCAGGCCAAGCTGCAAGCTGCAAGTATTGCTAGTCAGGAAATGAGCAGAAAAATAGCATCTGAGCAAAAAAAGAAAGTTATCGCCTTTAAATATTTGTCAGAAGAAGATAGAAAGCTCTTCTTGTGATGATCACACCTTCCATACCTACCTCGAAGCTCGCCAAAACCTTGATAGTTTCCAGTTCCTCCAAGAACAAAAAATGCAGATGCAAGCTGGGATAAATTGGGCTGTTAAAGGGGAGAAGATGTCTAAATATTTCTTCGAAAAAGTCAAGCTCCGTAGATCCCTGCAAAGGATTCAACACCTCGTCTCTGATGGCCAGGGTTCCACAACTTCTGATCCTAGGCAGATGTGCAGTCTTGCGTTCTCACACTTTGCTTCACTATTCCAGGAAGATCCTAAAGACCCCGACTACTCTTCCAAGCTTCAAACATGTTTGCAGGCAATACCTTGTAAACTGGACCAATCAATCTGGCCCCTCCTTGAGAGAGATTTCAATGCTGAAGAGCTGGAATCTGCCCTTCAAAAAATGAGCAACAACAAAGCCCCTGGAATAGATGGCATGCCGGTAGAGTTCTACAAGGCACTCTGGCCTACTATCTCCACAAATTTCTGTGATATGGCTAACAGGATCAAGACCAATAACCATATGCCGAAACTTATGTCCGAGGGGGTGATAACACTTCTTTTCAAGAAAGGGGAAAGAGCTCTTATAGGCAATTACAGACCCATAACCCTATTGATGTGGCATATAAGATCATAGCTAAAACCCTGGCCCTTCGCATTCAGCCTCTCCTCCCTGGTCTCATCAGAATAGGGCAGGCGGGTTTTGTCAAGGGCCGCTACATCTTGGATAATGTCCTTCTAGCGCAAGAAACATCCTCTTATGCCAAGGCTAACAACCAGGCTCTAGCTCTTTGACTTTTGGACTTTGAGAAGGCCTTTGACAGGGTTGACTGGACATTCCTCCTCGCAGTCCTCACAAAAATAGGAATCCCACCAGGTTACTGCCAATGGGTTCGCATTCTTCTTAACCACTCCACAAGCAGGGTAGTCATCAATGGGCACCTTTCCAAGCCTTTTTCTCTTCATAGGTCAGTGCGACAAGGATGTCCATTGGCACCATTCCTGTTCCTTTTCGTGGCAGACACTCTTGGCTACCTTATGGACAAAAACAATGATGTGTTGGGTCTCAGAGTTAGGAATCCCAAGTCACATATGTGGATCCAAGTTAAAGACTCCATGTTTGTTGATGATACATTCCTCCTCCTTGATGCCACACCTTCCACCCTTCAAGCGGCGGAAAACACTCTCAACCAGTTTTGTGATGTCTCGGGGTTCAAAGTTAACTGGTCCAAAACAAAAGCGCTCCTTGTGGGTGACTACTCTAAATCTACCATTGGAGTCACTCCAACATGGGGAGACAACATTGGTCTAGTCTGGTTAAAGCCAGGAGAGCCCACAACCCTATTGGGGCACATTTTTGGTATTGATCTTTCTGAGGACCAAAGAATGGGTCCTATCCTTGCTAGACTTAAAAAGCAGTTAGCTTACTGGGGCTCTCGCTTCCTCTCAATCACGGGCAGGGCCCTCACTGCAAACCAGATTCTCCTGGCAGGAATTTGGTTCTTTGCTTCCCTTTGGGGTCCTGATTCCATTTTTATTAATAAGGTCAAGCGCTGTGTTAGAAACTTCATCTGGGGAGCCCAAAATTATTCTCAAAACAAAAGGCCCCAAGTATCTTGGAAACAAATCTGTCTCCCCAAGAAGAAAAGTGATCTGGGGGTCCTGGACCCTGAAATGCAGATCCAAGCTCTTCTGGTAAGTGGCTCCCAAGATTCCTAGGACCTGAAGGGGGCTAGTGGAAACTGCTGGTAGAAGACTCTATTGCTTTTAGCTCTCCTCTCCTAAGCACCCACTGGAAACAATCTACAAGATGGATCACTCAAGGATTCAAACACAAATCCAAAGGCTCGCACCTCTGGAAATCTATTTGGAAAGCCTGGAAGTGCTTTAGACCTTTCTTAATCAAAATAGAGCCAAGTACTTACCAGGAAACGATGAGGCAGCACCTATTCCTTAACCAACCAGACCCTTCCCATCTTCAAAAGTCACGAGCCAGGCGTTGGGCAGCATGGGAAACAAGAGGGTTCTCCCAGATCAAGCACTTATGGTCTAGCTCTCCAGATTCCCTCTCCCAAGCCCTGGGTACAAAATAGGCTATCAGCAGGGATTGGGACAATTATCCAGAGTATACCGGATTCCTGGAAAATCATCTTGGGTCAAGGCAGTGAAATTTTTGAGGTGAACCACTGGATCATGACAACCAACCATCCTTTCTCCATCTTGTTCATTGCTGAAACAAACTCCCATTCAGTCTTGGGATATGGTTTCACTGCTGAACCTATCAATGGTTTCCTCTCTCTCTTCTCCAACCAGATGCTAGCTGTGGATAGAAAGGATGTGTTACCAGCTAGAATTTGCCACTGGTCTGCCCCCTCCAAGAACTTCAATCCTCTTGCTCCAGCGTAACAGCCCCTTCTCCCTTGGCTAATTGCCAATGTCTTTGCCTGGATTGGTGGGGGGCCTATCCAAGATCTTCAATTGGACCCAGCTGAATGGAAATGGAAAATGGGAGAAACTCAGTCTCAATTTTTTACTTATTCTGCTAAAAAAACATATAGAGCCCTAAACAAGGATTCTTCAATGGCTACAAAATGGGACGACAAAATGGGGCCATGAGAGCTTTCAAGAGGAAAAGTGGGAGCTTATCTGGTCCTTAATATGGAAAAAGAATAAGCCAGTTAAAAGCAGCGCCTTCCTTTGGCAGATTGCAAATAGGGTACTTAAGGTTGGGCAGTACCTCAATTTCCAGGAGGTTCTTCTCTGCAATTGCTGCAATGTTGGTTTGCTAGAAACCTTGGAACACTGCCTTCTGTACTGCCAGGCTCCAGCTCTAATATGGCCCTTTATAGAAAGCTTTTATGCATTATGGAACACCTTTCCAGTCAGCAATGTCGCCATTCTTTTAAACTATGATTCTAACTCTAAATCCCTAGCCTCAAAGTGTCCGGTCTTTGAGGCCCTCAGTGTCAAGGATGAGAATATGACTGAACACAAACAAGAGATAAGACTAGAGGTACAAGGCTAGACAAGAAGTCAAGGTCAGCATTGCCGAATGCCCGATGAGTAAATATGAATCAAAACGATCTTTATAACAATGAACAAGAGTACAAGATATTGGAACACGACTTGAATACTGGAATGCTGGAAACTGGATTGGAGTACCAGATATTGGAAACTGGGCTAGGGTACTGGGAACTGGACTGGAGTACTGGGAACTAGAAACAAGAGTAGCTTGAACTGGTGTTGGCGAGACTGAAGAGTGTCCAGTTTCGCCTTCTATATATACTGGCTACTAAGAAGCTTCCCTAAGAAGCTTCCCCCGTGGAGGTTGTTTGCTGGAGAAGTTTCCAAGATTAAACAAAGGTTTCTTGATGGAGAAGCTTCCTTAAACAAATGAGGTATGTTGATGGAGAAGTTTCCTCCAAAGGAAGCTTCCTGAGCAGTTTCCAAGTTACTTTTGGTAATTTGGTAAACTCCCGGTAACTTGGTAAGTAATGGTAAATCATGGTAAATCATGGTAAATCATGATAAGTCATGGTAACTTCCGGTAACATGATAACTTGGTAACTTCTGGTATTTACTTCTGGTAAGTTTCTCTAGACTATGTCCGTGACATCACCCCCTCCTCTAGCGCCGAGTTCATCGAGGAGCGGTAAAATCTTGGACTTGCTTAGAGTTGGAGAAAATCCAAAATCCGGCGAATGGTACTTGCCAAGTATTCGGCTCTTCGTTCTTGACTCAAATGATTTATAGGTCCCTACAACCATCGATAGTGTCCAACACCTTGAACTTGGGACCACGCAGTGATTTGAGCATTCTAATTTTCGAAACTGCCTTCAAACATGATTTCGTTGCCTTCTGGGTCCGAAGCCTCAACCTCCAACAGAATTATCAGACTTTGAGTAGGCTCCACTTGCCGTCGTACGGAGTCCAGACGAGGAAGTACGCGTCGCATTGGTGGCCCATCGTCTCGAGAGCGTCGGAGTGATGTTGAAGGTCGTGAGAGTCGGAACGGCTGATCTGGTAGCTGGGTAAGCGACAACTCCAATGTATCTGGTTCCTGCGACTCCATACTGCCAATACAAGATGCAAGAGTGCTGGAAGAGTAGCTATATATATTGATGTGTGGTGCTCCTCCCTTCTTAGCGTGTATCAGGTACATTGAATGTGGAGTCTTCACCTTGAAGCTAACTTGGCTGACATCATCGTTGTGACGTCTTATTGACGTGTAGCTCGGGGCTTAGCTGTATATCGTTGATGAAACTCTTGGACTTTGTCAGATGCATTGACGAGGTTGGATGAAGGTTCCCACGTTCGTTCGCTGATGTCGTAGTCTTTTCAATGTACGAAATACTCAAGACGTTTATACTTGATGCGAGAGTCTAGAACTTCGTCGACTTTATACTCAACCTGATTGACTTCGATTGGTGGAGGTGGTACGGAAACTCTCCCTGGAATATTCGATGGATGATACAACTCCAATCATGAAACATGAAAGACTGGATGGATACGAATACTTCGTGGGAGTTCAAGCCAAAAACTGACCGGATTTATTTGTCGAATAATTTTGAATGGGCCCAGGCGTTGATAATCCAACTTCCTTGATGGTCGCGAGGTTTGTATGTCCCGTCGAAGAAGCCACACACGATCTCCGACCTTGAACTGGGGTTGGAGTTGGCGACATTGATCTGCATACTCCTTGTATTGTTTTTGAGCTTCTACGAGGTGGAATGTAAGCTCCTTGTGAATCGTAGCAAGATGAGTAGCAAGGTTTTCTGCAGCAGGGCTTCCAACAGTCTTCATGTGGAAAGGGTTTGCTCGAGGATGATGACCATAATTGGAGAAAAATGGAGTTTGTTGGGTCGAAGAATGTATAGTGTTGTTGTAGGCAAACTCAGCCAATGACAGAAAGTCCGTCCAATTATCTTGGTGATAATTTATCGTACAACGAAGATACTGCTCCAAAATCTGGTTTACACGTTCGGTTTGACCATCAGTCTGTGGATGATTAGCTGTAGAGAGGTTGATCTTAGTATCCAATATGTGAAATAATCCCCTCTAATAATCCCCTCCAATAGTCTGTGGTCCTCGATAAGATACGATGTCCTTCGGGAGTCCATGAATGCGGTAGATATTATTGAGGAAGAGTCTTGCAGTTTCCTCGCCGGTAACCGTCTTATTACATGGAATGAAATGTGTCATATTCGTAAAACGATCTACAATAACAAGGATTGAATCGGTGGTCTTGGAAATTGGACGGTCCGTAATAAAGTCCATAGACACGGACGACCATGGACCCTTGGGAATGGGTAATGGTTGAAGAAGGCCGTAAGGTTGATGTCGTGGTCCCTTCGCTCTAATACGCGTGTCACAAGATTTTATAAATTCTTTCACAAGTTTCCACATCTGCGGCCACCAACAGTCCCTGGATATCAACTCCAATGTTTTGTTGAAGCCTCCTGCAGCCGGAAGATCATGACATGTTTGAAGAATTCGAAGTCGTGTAGGTTCTGGAGGTACATAGAGAAGTCCCTTGAAATAAAGTAAGTCATCTTTGAACTCGAAGTCGTTTGTAACATGTGGGTTGTCTCGAGGTCGATTTAGTAGACTTCGTAGTGTCATAGCAAATTGGTCGCTCTTCAGTGCTTCCTGAATCTCCTTTATGATTTCGGCATCGTCATAGGTGGACATGGATAACATATTCAATTGGAGATTTGTTGGTTTCAAGATGATGGATTTCTGTTGGTCAAAAGCTGCATCCCCTTCCTTTGGCGCAAGATACGATCGTCGAGAAAGAGCATCTGGTTTTTCTTGAAGGTCCGGGACGGTAGATAATAACAAAATCAAACCTTGCTAGTGACATACTCCATCTCGCTTGACGTGGATTCAAAACACGAGCACTCATAAAATATTCGAGGTTTTTGTGATCGGTATAGACAATAACCTGATGTTTTAGCTTCATCTAATAGATGATGCAACTCCTCAAAAACATCGATAATCGCTAGAAGTTCTTTGTCATGGATTTCATAATTGATCTCCGCAGCGGAAAATTTGCAAGAACGAAAACCAACAGGGTGGAGTCGGTCATCTGTACCGTATTGTGAGAGTACCGCGTCAAGTGCAAAGTCCGATGCATCTGCTTCTAAGAGGAATGGTTTAGATGGGTCTGCATGTACCAGTATTGGAACCATTGTAAATGTCTACTTCAGTCTTTCAAATGCCTGGTCAGCCTTCTCGTCCCATACAAATTTGTCATTTCCTGTGAGTCGTGTCAATGGTGCAGCAATTTTGGAGTAGTCATTGATGAAGATTCTATAGAAATTTGCAAAACCCAGAAAACATTGTACATCTCGGACCGAAGTTGGTTTAATCCACTCGATGATGGTTTGTATTTTTTTCTAATCCATAAAGACGCCTTTGTCGGATGTAATGTAGCCCAGAAATTCGACCTCAGATTGATGGAAAAGACATTTCTCCAACTTGACATATAGTCATCTTTCTCTTAATTTATCAAGGACAAGGCGTACATGGCGGCCATGTTCTTCTTCGTTCTGTGAAAATATCAAAATGTCGTCCAAATAGATGACTACAAAGTCATCTAAAAATTCTCGAAAGATGTCATTCATCATATGTTGGAAAATTGCTGGAGCATTTGTAAGACCGAAAGACATAACACTGTATTCAAAATGTCCATATTTTGTTCGAAAAGTTGTTTTCCATTCGTCTCCTTCTTTTATCCGTACAAGGTTATAAACTCATCTCAAGTCGATTTTGGTGAAAATCTTCGCTCGTCCCAGCTGGTCAAGAAGCCCAGAAATCAGCGGCAACGGATAACGATTTTTTATTGTGACTTTGTTGAGACCGCGATAGTCGACACACATGCGTAATGATCCGTCCTTCTTTTTCACAAACAAGATAGGCGCCCCCGCGGGTGATTTTGAATGTCAGATGAAGTGCTTTGACAAATTTTCATCAATGTATTCGCGTAATGCAGCTAACTCCGTCTTGGATAAGTTATAGATTGGATCGAATGGTGGTTGGGCTCCTTCTTGTAACTCAATTGCACAGTCATAAGGTCGATGTTCTGGCAATATGTCTGCATTTTTCTTCTCGGAGACATCTTTGAAATCTTGATATTGAGCTGGTAATGTTGAAGTATCTTTGTCTGTTGTGGTCTTGATCGGAGTCGCATAAAGTGCAAATGCCGCCTCTTTTTTGGTAGCTCTCATGAAGGCTCTAGCTCCAAGAAACAGGGGTTGAATACCTTTGGTACTTTTGCATTTTTGTCTTGCCGAATTTTTTCGTGATTGCCAGTCGATGTCAGGATTATGAAGTACAAACCAGGGAAGTCCAAGTATCACAAGATTCGATGAAGACTGGATGTCATTGAAAACAATCTGTGATGCTTGATTTTTAAGCTTCACTTCAAGGGGTCGAGTTTCATGGTCAACATTTCCTGATGCTAACGATCGTCCATCGATAACTTCAACAGGGGCCGAGAATTTCTTTCTTACGAGCATTAAATTGTGTTGCTTCACAAAATCTTTGTCAATAAAACACTGTCAAGTTAAATAAACACAGTGTGAAACTAACTAGAATAAATCTAGTTATTTGTATTTAATACTTGAATTTAGTTCAAGTGTTAAGTCAGGTGTCAAGTTTAGTTTGACACGAGAGCGTCAGTCGTGCGGCTCATCTCTCTCGAGTTGAGCGTGCACGACCGAGCTCCTTCACTGTTTAGAATCTGAGTGTGCTTATGAAGGGAGCATAGGTTGTTGTGGGGTGGAGTCCCCATAGCTTGGGGTGCCCCTGGCTTGACTACTAATTTAAAGAGTGATGAGTGATGGTGTTGGATTTCATGTTCTTGTATCAACAGTGTGTTTTTAGTTTCTTATCACTCAAGAGAGATGACCTTGCATCTGTGAGTGCCAGAGGTGAGTTTAGTTTTAGCACTTGTGGTTTTTGTTTTGAAAGTGAGAGAGACGGGGGCTCTGTGTTGGTTAAAACTTGAGCTGCAGGTTTCTCTAGTAGATTCTAGCCTTGTGATTGATCATCAACTTGTCGTTGGTTTTCTTGTGCCTGCTCCTAGTTTGCATGTGATCGAAGGCCTTCCTATGTCGGAGGCACCAGTGGTTCTTTACGCATATATCAAGGGTCTCCACTTCCGAAAGGCAGAGGCTCTCTTGTTGGATAAGTGATCCGGCGGCATTAGTTCGTGAGGGTCACAGTGTCATCGACGACGAGCTTGCCTTACGCAGGTGCGGGTTAAAACAGTGCTATCAGGCCAGTAATCCAGGGAATCAAAACACAAAGCTTCTGGACAAGCCTAAAAGGAAACCACTCGTGGGGCAATATGACAATGTCTCCCTGTAATGCTCTCTCACTTGGACCAGAGAGTCCGTCAAGCAAATCCCGAGCTGATGGGGTGTGTTGAGTTCTGGTTCAAGAATCAGCAGGGGTAGAAGCTGGAATGTCAAGGGCTACCTGAACGTTGGAAGAGGCCATGACTGGTATTGGACTGTGGCTCTTCTCCTGAGAAGGGGCTGCTGGGGAAGCCAACGTCATAGCTGAGCGCACATTCCGACTGGGTGCTTGGGTTGAGCCCTCCAGCAACGATGCTGACGAGGATGTACAGGCTAGAATGGGCAGGGAGCTCCATCGGCTGGTCCTAAGTATAAAGCAAGAAGCTGAAGCTGTTTCTTCTTCCCTGCTCTCTTATTCGCAAAAGCCTGACCTTCGTCGTCCCCTATGCGCAGATGTGATCACAGGGGCTTGGATACTAAGTATCTGCAGCGGCAATGGATGCCATTAGATTTCCCGCTGCCATGGCCACTGGACGACAAGAGGCCCTTGCAGCAACTGCGGAATCAGATAATGTTAATTGTTCGTGACTCTGTCAGCTCCACCAAGTTTGCTAAAGCTCTCCTATGTGCTCTGGCCACCTTTGCTCCTGTGGAGGTCCAGCCGTATACATCCCATGGTCTTCAGGCATGTGTAATGCATACAATCGCATGGCATTGTTGTGAAGCAATTGCAGATAGAGTGGCTAGTTGCCTGGGATGAGTCAGAGGCTTCATTCCACAAGATGCGCAATGGGCGGATGCTTTAGAGTGGTCAGTGGACGTGCGGGTGCTCAGTTAAGAAGCCACTGGAACTCTCGTATTAGTAAATTACTTTTCAGCAATCAGAAAGTGGTGTATATGGATTGGTGTAGCTTATCGACATCCTCTCGAGACTGTCAGATCTTCATTGAGAATTCCGGATTCAAAGGACTAGTGAACCTATACCGCACATACTCTCATTTGCACTGGCTGGATGGGAGCAGCCTTCTTCGTGCAACAACACTGCTGGCCATGTGCACTGGCTCCAGCACGTCATTCCCACCACACGTCTGTTCCTCACAAAGGAGCAGATCTTGGCCCCGCTGAACCTGCATATCTCCGTCTTTAGCACCATCGCGGCTGGCTATGGCGGATCCCTGGGGCGAGCTCGCGGCAGCGTGGAAGGCAGCTACAACACGCAACCTTGTAGCGAGCGAATCCACCACCAGCCCCTCTTTCCGGAGTTGCTGCTACTGGCGCTGAACAGCTTGGTGTTGCTGCTGAAGAACTGCAACCTGATGCTGGAGAGGGGGTCCGACAACCTGGGCGGTCTGTTGGTAGACTTCCACCACTTCACTTCCACCATTGCGGGCACTTGCAGGGCACTGTATTTGAACTTGATGGGAACTTGATGGGAACCTGCAATGAATCACAAAAAACGTGGGAACAGGGAACCAAAGGAAACCAATCGAAAATGGTTTTCCTTGTATTTGTTTCTATTTAAGGTCATATATTATATTTACAGAGCCTCTTTGGCCATATCTTTGTCATATGAGCTCCGTTTGACACAGTTTTTGAGGGGATAGCTGTACAAAGGGAAAATCTACTTATATAGACCTGGTTTTAGTTTTTTGGACTCTGCTAAAAATCTATGGAATTTTTTGAGTGTGAGTGTGCTATGAAAGATCCACAATTCTGTTTCTAGAACCTGTTGTGGTCTACATGAGAGACAAATCTGGGGATGCCCTCCTTGTATGGCTGGGGGCAATGAGGACGTAATTGAAGGGCAGGTCTCTTCTCTTAGCCTGTGCACACAAGGGGACAAGATTTATGTTTCTCAAGGAACTCAGACTGATTTGAGTGGAGAGCAGTTGGACGAGTTGATTGCATACTGGGAGTCAGGCATTAGCAATAGACAACACACTGTTGTAGTTGGCGTTGAAGGCCTCAATATTGCTTTGGACAGTCAGAATTATGTTGGAGCAAGCAGTTTTGCAGCTGTAGGTGAAATACCAAAGTGGGTGGAAGCTAGGCTTGGAACACAGCCAAAGACAGCCCCGGGGACCAAGGTGTTCAACCACAAGGCCGTGGTGTACTGGAGCAGAGGAGCGGGAGCTACTCAAGTTTTTGCAATCAGACATGGTTGCAGCCGGACACGCTCTGCACAAGGCAACCACGAGCGGGGGTTCATTAGCAATGATAAGTTTGTTCTGCTTGAAGGAGATGCAGTCATGCGCAATGAGGACACTCGCAACCGTCTCAAAGCTTTCGAGTTGAGAGACTGTCAGACCCTACATTTATTTTCTTTAGTATTCAGTGAGCGGGAGATAGGGAAGTATTGCTTTGTCTCTACCTGGCAGAAAGAGGAGGAGGGTTGGTTAGAGCGAGCTACTGTAGCTTGGGACAAGGTTAGTGGCAGGTTTCTAGACATAGATATACCTCCTACACCTTACCATCATGCAGAACGAGGCACTTTGAGAGAAGTCTGGCAGTTGATAGCATAGATCAGGATTAGATCTGCTTGGTTGGGCCTCTATTCTTCCCCTCATTTTTTTTACTATTTTCATTACTTTGTACTTGTAGTTGCCAAAGCCTCTCTTGGTGGAGGCTAGTCAGTCCGGGGTTTTGGGCTGGGATATTCTGCAGGATCAACACTGCAGATGGATTTTGGTGTGGGGGTGTTGATGTTTTGATTTCTTGTGTTTGGACCCCACCCAACGCCTGCATGCTTGACTGTGCGCCATGTTGGTTTTGTGTAGGCGCTTGCTTTCATAGGGATTAGGCTGGATTTGATCACCGGTCAATCCTAGAGTATGCTGTCGGTTGTGAGGCTGGAGTGATGACCGGCAAGACCACCAGTGTTTCTTCTATGGTGAGGCTGGGTTGATGACCAGCCAACCATAGAAGTTCTTGCGGTGGATGCAGGTGCATGTGCCCTTAGCCACTGGGATATGACACTTAATCTGCAACAGGTGCTCACCCGTGTCACTATTAGAATTAGTACTAGAGCCTTATAGTGTCATGTGGGGGAGGTGCGGGTTGTGAGTGTCATCACGGAGTTACCCAAGGGTTTTGAGGGGAGTACGGCTACAGGCAGTAGCAGTGAGAGTGGGTTCACCAGACAAGGTGTTCGTTTCAGACCACCTTCACCTCCACCCTCAACTAGTGCAGAATTAGACACAGACTCGGAGGCTTCATCAACAGGTGTGCAGTTTCAGCACCAATATCTCCCACTGCCAGCACTAGTAGTGGAACAAGTAGTGCTGGTACTTCTGCAGGTGGTACCAGTTCAAAAGGTGCTACTACTCCTCCTGCCACGACTACAACACATGTGCCTAGATTCAACCCGGTGGTGGAGTTCTTCCAAGAGTTGCAGACGAACTACTAAGGTGTACGGACAGAGAAGCTGTGAAGTTTGCAAGACTTCCAGCGCAAATCCAGTGAGAGCTTGCGATAGGCCTACACTCGTATGAGGCGCTTGATAAGTGTGACCCAACGGGTTACTGAAGCTCAGGCAGTCCAGTTCTGGTATGGAATTTTGGACAAGGAGCTCAGGAGAAGGGTGCGGGATGCAACCCTGTTACAAGCGGCCCAACCCACATTAGCAGATGTGTTTCTGCTGGCTGAGCGGATTGAGCTCAACATGGTGGAAGAGCGAGTTGTTACCATTGGATTTGGCAAGGACATGCTTGCACGAGGCGCAGCTGCCAGGGTACAAAGGACTGCCCAACAACGTGGTCAGGGGGGCAAGGTTGCCCAACCCAAATTCCATGGAGCTTACAGGGGACCTCAGGTGCAGAGGCCAGTAGCTTCTTTTGCAGGCCAACAGCAACCAGGGGTGGTATGTTGGACATGTGGAGAACCCCATGTCAAGAAAGATTGCCCAGAGAGTGGCAAAAGGCCGACATAAGCACAGCCTGCACAGTTGCAGTATGGGTATTGTGGCAAGTATGGGCATGGAGATGCCCAGTGTTATGACTTGCACCCTGAGTTGCGGCAAGGCCAGTTCCAAGGGAACAATGGTGGCTGAGGACGAGCTGGAGCACCTTAGAGAGGACGAGGTGGTCAGGCACGAGGTGTAAGACGAGGGCAAGGACGTGGAGGTCAGGGCGTTGACCAAGGCATGGCCAACCGGCTTCAGCAACTAGAGCAAAGGCTTGCTGCCATGGCCACAACTCAGGTGGTACCAGCTCCAAGACCTGAGGGTCCACCTCATGTTCCTCCTCAGCAACGTCATCCTGACGGAGGAGACATGGGAGGCATGTGATTTATGTGTGGGGCAGCACTACCACTAGTGCAAGTGGAGTCTGCTGTAGCTGTCACTCGAAGAGCAGCACGAGTTCCTGAGCCACGAGGTGCAGAGGTGGAGTTAGATCCACAGCGTGGGGAGGCAAGCCGTCAGGCTAGGTTGCCTCAATCATTCATCTTGGGGGAGACAATGTCGACAACATCCATGGCACCTAGTTCTCGTCCGACAGATACATAGGCCGTTATTGTGCCATTGGGGAGAGCTACACGTGCAGCACTGACACCTGCTGCCAAGGCTAGTGCAGCCAGTGTGTTGTTGGGGGCAGCCACCTCTGTGTGTTAAGCCCCACTGTTCTCGGCAACCATGATTGCGACGCCGGGGGTAAGACCAGCTGCAGTGTTCAGACTAACAGCAACACTCTACGAGAGTGGGGAGGTCACGTCATCTTCTGCGGAGTTAGTGGAGGGTGTAGTGGCAGAGGGATCCTCGGATTTGAGGGTCAAGACTGCCACGGCTGCGCCATGACAAGCTGCAGCTGCTAGGTTGACGGAGCTGCCAGCTAGGCCAGCATTTGAGCGCGCCATGGTGATACCTGGAGTTGTCTTGTTAGACAACCAAGATGACATTTTCTCTTTGAGTGGACCGGCAGGCAAGAGGTACCGGCCACTGCGGGTCTTGTTGGACTTGGGAGCTCAGCCACTGATGTTGGGCAGAGCTGCTATTGCAGGTTTGGGCCTCATGGAGGCGGACATGGAGCCTTGTCCTTTCCAGATACAAACATCTCTGGGAGGATCAGAGCAGACTCGGGGCATGACACGGCGTGAGTTGGCCATTAGACTACAGCCGGATCATCCTAAAGATGGCTCAGTGATACAAGCCAAGGCCATTGTGACAGATGCGGTCTCTTACGATGTCCTCGTTGGTGGGGCAGTGTTATATCCCATGGGCTTCACCCTGGATTTTTGGGAGGAGTTAGCATCCTACAGGCCTGGATGGCAGTCAGGGGATGGTCGTCGTGTACAGCTCCCTGTGACATTCATTGGGGGTGTTGCTGCTGCCCAGTGGGGCAAGATGCCAACACTAGTAGCCTTCACAGCTGCAGTTAGTTGGCCTAGAGAGTTGCTTGAGGGCAATGCCCATGCAAAGGATGTGTCATCTCCAACAGAGCAGGATGACATGCATGGTACAGCGGAGTTGTCTGCCATGGTTGCTCACACTCCATTGTGGGGTACGAGCAAGGATTTGCAGCAGGCTGCTGATAGACGGGTGCAACAAGCCTGGGTAGAGGCCTTCGTACCGTCAGGAGAGGAGGAGAGTGCGGTGATTGCACCAGGACCACCTCAGTTGTCGCCATTGGACACCACACCTCTTGTGTGGCAGTGCTCGGATGAGGGCATATGCCTTCTGGACTTGTTTGGCGGGATCAGCACTGGATTGGCTGCAGTGCTGCAGGCAGGTGTACGAGTTCGACGTTACCTGTATGTGGAGAGGGATGAGACTGCACGACGCGTCTCACTGCGCCATGTTGCTCTTGGGTTAGCAGTGTTGTTGGATGCAGCTGCAGTGGGGTCACGGGCTCATCGCCCACGACTATGGTGGACCAACTTGATGTCACCTGCACTGCTCAAGCGTGCATTTGATGGGGTGCAGCGGCCACCACACCTGACGGTGGATAGCATTCTGGACATAGGGAGACAGTCTCAGCGTGTGAGACACGATGACCGATCACCTTTGGCAGTGGTCAATAAGGTGGGTCACCCACGAGCCGCATTGCCTACACTGCTCAGCTTTCCAGGATCTCATGTTTTTCGGGATGGTGGACCTGGCCTCTCGTGGGATAGCCAGTTGCAGCAATTAGTGGAGCCCAATGCTGACGAACGCGAGCGGGCGATGGGTTTTACCACTGGTACCACGGTGGTGCCATCTCTTTCTGAGGCATCACGTCGTCAGGTGTTGGGGCAAGCAATGGATCTCAATTGCTTGACCTGGATTATCAGCTTGGCTATGGCTGAGCAGCGCAGAGTACGGAGTACATTTCCCTTGATGGTCTCCCTGCCTACCGAGACGGTACAGGCAGCGAGTGGGGGCGAACGGGTAAGGACCACGAGGTGCAGGCCGCATCCATGGCACACGTGGGAGGTGCTCGAGGTTCAGAAGGAGTTGGCAGCCAAGGCGGCGGTGATGGATGAGGTTGGGGATTTTTCTCGGGTTGAGGAGGTCCTTAAGGATGGGATGATGGGGCAGGATGAGACATTGTCACTGACAGAGGAGGCAGTGGTCACTACTCAAGAGGTTGCAGCATAGCAACCACGGGACGCGTCTTCTACCTCTAAGCCTGCTGGACTCAAGGTTGCAGTCACGGATGACAACTGGGAGCCTGATGTTGGACCTATAGTCAGCGGAGGAGAAAGACGACGTATACGGCGGTTCTTGAGGGCTTATATGAACTGCTTTGCCTTCAGTTTGAAGGACTTAGGAGCACTGAAGGATCAAGAGATTCGCATTGAATTGGCTACTGACACGCCAATCTTTCGGAGACCCTATAGATACAGTGACATGGAGAGGTCCTTGATTCAGATGAGAACTCAGGACCTTTGGGAGGCTGGTTTGGTGGAGCTATCTTGGGAAGAGTATGCTTCAGCCACAGTGATGCTAGCCAAGAAGGATGTCTATGACAATTGGACGGAGAGACATATGTGCGGTGATTACCGGCCTGTAAATCGTCAGACCAAGTCCGATAGGTATGCCATGCCAACACCAGAGGAGATCTTTGATGCCATTGGGCATGCCAAGGTCTTTAGCACTTTGGATTTACGATCCGGATATCACCAGTTGCCGATCAAGGAGGCGGATAAGCAGAAGACGACATTCTGGGGGATCAATGAGCACGGGAAGGATTGCCTATACCAGTGGCGGTTCTTACCATTTGGGCTTAAGAACGCTCCTGCAGAATTTCAGAGAGTCATGGACAAGATTGTAGCAGGGTTGGAGTTTGCTCGGTGCTACATAGATGACATCATCATCTTTAGTGCTACGGTGGAGGAGCATGAGAGACACCTTCAGGTGGTATTTGAGCGCTTGAGGGCGCACGGATTGAGGTTACATCTGGGGAAGTGCAAGTTTTTCCACAACCAAATTGAGTATCTGGATCACATGATATATCCTGGAGGATTGGAGGTACAGCAGACTAAGGTAGAGTCCATTGCACAGATTCCACACCCCACGGATGTGAGCCGAGTTTGAGCTTTCATGGGGTTAGCAAACTATTATACACGGTTTGTTAAGGGATTTAGTGCCATTGCAAAGGCTCTAACCAAACTGACCAAGGTGGACCAGGAGTGGCAGTGGAAAGATGAGTAAGAACAAGCTTTTCAAGAGCTCAAGGCGAGGTTGACCGCGGCGCCCATCTTGAGGCGACCTATCAGGGGGCGTCCTTTTCAGTTGCATACAGATTGGAGTATGCTGGGGCTTGGAGCGGTGCTCACACAGGTGGATGATGAGGGAAGAGAGTTCGTAGTGGCTTATGCTAGCCGCTCGAACAACGCTGCAGAGTCTAAGTATAGCTCATATGAGGGAGAATGCTTAGCTGCAGTGTGGGCCGTCACACACTTCAGGTGCTATCTATACGACAATCTCTTCACCCTTGTCACGGATCACCAACCACTCAAGTGGTTGATGGAGTCAGACAAGCTTACGGGGAAGATTGCACGGTGGGCACTCATCCTTCAAGAGTATGATTTTCAGGTTGTGCATCGACCAGGTTTGGTCAATCGCAATGCAGATGGGTTGAGTCGCAATCCATGCATGAGCCAGAGGATGACACTGGAGCTCGGTGGCATGGTGAGACGGACGAGGAGATGACGCCCGGATGACATGCATCTGCATTTTTGTGTATCTTGGCAGCGGAAGGCCAGGTTGGATCTGCAATAGGAATGACTGTAGATAAAGTGTCTGAGGACCCTGAGGCCAGCAATGAGCAAGGTGGCGCCAAAGATATACATGAGGATTCAGCTGTGTTGGACTACCTTCGCACTGGAGACACGGCAGCCACTGTGACTGCCAAGGAGAGGGATCGGATCCTACAACGAGCCAAGAGGTTCAAGTGGGAGGGGACACACCTGCTCCGAGTGTGGGAGGATGGTCGATTGAGGATTGTGCCTCACCCAACACAGCGGGCACGGTTAGTGCGGCATGCCCATGAGGAGTTGGGGCATTTTGGGGTGCGACGCACTCATAGTCTACTGCAGGGGCAATATTGGTGGCGTGGTAGGCACACAGAGGTGCAACAATTTGTGGCTAGGTGCATGGTGTGTGACAAGGTGCGTGCTTCATTCAATGCCCCTACTCCACAATTGCACCCTCTTCCGATCATGGGATTATGCTACAGGTGGAGTCTTGACTTCGCAGGGCCGTTGCCACTGACCATGCGCCACAACAAGTACGCGTTGGTGATGGTGGAACACTTCTCCAAGTGGATCGAGTTGGTTCCATTGCCTGATAAGGCTAGTGAGGGAGCTACGTATGCATTCTTAGATTATGTACTTAGCCGATTTGGTGCTCCAGCTGAGGTACTCACGGACCAAGGGAAAGAGTTCTTGGGGGAGTTTCAGGCTTTGTGTGACAAGGCCTTGGTAGACTACCGCACCACTTCTCGGGATCATCCTGAGGCCGATGGCTTGGCAGAGAGGGTTGTTCAGACAGTAAAGAGGGGTTTGCGCAAGTATGGCTTGCAGAAGGGACACCTAGGAGATTGGGACCTTCAGTTACCCTGGTTAGCCATGGGCTACAGGTTCAGCAAGCAAGCATCACTTGCCTCCTTCTCATCATACTTTCTTCTCTTTGGCCGAGAGCCGGATTTGCCTACATCCATCCGTAGAGAAGGTGCTACAGTTCTTAACCTCGACGATCCGGACGTGTGGGCACGTGCATGTGAGCAGCGTGCAGAGTTGTTCAAGAAAGTCATGCCCATGGCTTTCGAGAACCTTGCCATTGCACAACATCGTGATACGTTGAGGTATGCTACCATACGTGGTGGGGGCTATCGTCATGGGGCTCGGAGATTCAACCCTGGTGACTACGTCTATCTGCAGCAGACTGCTCCTACGACTTTGGATGTAACTGCAGGACGTGTTATTTTGAGGGTTTGAGAGGTCTTGCCCTCAGGCGTCTTGATCTTGGAGGGTCGGGATAGCATAACTTGGAAGGACCATGTGTGTAATTGTGCGCCATGTCATCTTCTGAATGTCGATGGCAGGATTGACCCAAACCTGGCAGTGGTACCTGCAAGTTTGAGGTGCATGTTGTGTGGGTCTGCTAGAGGGGCAGCCACCATGTTGGTGTGTGATCGATGCTCTAGAGGTTGGCATATGGGATGCTTGACTCCACCTCTTGAGATGGTTCCTGATGGGGATTGGTTATGTCCGCATTGCATTGGATAGTGGGAGTGGATACAACCATGGAAGACTAACAAGAAATGCAAGGCCAAGCTACTAGGAGACCTTGAACACACGAGATCCTAGCTCAAGTTCACAGATTGCAAGACGGCGACTAACGATGGGGCTACTCTTGTACCCGGCCTCTTGGTCTATAGAATTTGAGTAGAATATGGACAGTGATAGATGACTTAGTACGGCTGTGGCTATTACATCTTGTAGTTATCTGGAGTTAGAGGGACCTATCCACCAGCTAGGGGGGCGATTGTGGCAGACTACTTTATTGTGCATATATGTGTGGTGTGGTTTGGACAACGATGTAGTTGTGTAGCGATACGTATGCGCACGACAACTGTCAAGTTAAAGAAACACAGTGTGAAACTAACTAGAATAAATCTAGTTATTTGTATTTAACACTTGGATTTAGTTCAAGTGTTAAGTCAGGTGTCAAGTGTAGTTTGACACCTGAACCGTCTTATCTTCACGAGAGCGTCAGTCGTGCGGCTCATCTCTCTCGAGTTGAGCCTGCACGACTGAGCTCCTTCACTGCTTAGAATCTTAGTGTGCTTATGAAGGGAGCATAGGTTGTTGTGGGGTGGAGTCCTCATAGCTTGGGGTGCCCCTGGCTTGACTACTATTTTAAAGAGTGATGAGTGATGAGTGATGAGGTTGGATTTCATGTTCTTGTGTCAACAATGTGTTTTTAGTTTCTTATCATTGTGGCAGAATACTTTATTGTGTATATATGTGTGGTGTGGTTTGGACAACGATGTAGTTGTGTAGCGATACGTATGCGCACGACAACACGCTGAAGCGCCTGAGTCCAAAAGTGCTTCTACGGAGATATCTCGATTTTGCATCCTGATCTTTACTGGAACTGTGAAACAAGATACAGGGTCTGGAGGTAGAAAAAGACTTTTTTTGGGTGAGGAATTTGGGGTGTCCAGCCGCATGGTCCTTACTATGACTGGACATCTTCGTTTTCCGACCTCCTCGTATCGAACACTTGAGTGGTGCCCCGAGCTTTGAATCTTATCTTGTTGGGGAAGTTTAATGCCATGTGATCATTTTCTCCGCAATAAAGACATAATCCATTCGAGCGCCGTCTTTGTTTTTCATATGACGTCAATGGCTTGAATCGGATAGCATCAATCTGCATAAGATCGTTACCGGATGTCTGATGGAGTGTTGTATTTGGTGCCGTAGTAGCAGCGGCATGGTGCGGCGTTGACCATCCAGATCGCTTCTCTTGACGTCTTTCGAACAAACGATTATCGCATGCAATGACTCGGGTGATGAATTCGCTCAGTGTACTCACGTTTGGCATTGTCAGCAATAAATCTTTAACATTATCTTTTAGGTCACATCGAAACTGACTAATGAGGCTATTTTCATTCCAGTCAAGGTCGCACGCAAGTTGTCGAAATTTGGCAGCATAAACGGAAGCTGGACGTGCTCCTTGTCGAAGATTTCGCATCTTTATCTCTGCAACTCTCTCTCTATCATTCTCTCCAAACATTGCAGTGAACTCGGACATGAACGCTTCAAAATTGTATAGTAAATGCGAATTTTTCTCTAATAGCGGTACAAACCAAGATAGGGCAGTGCCTAATAGAAGGGTGCCCATGAATCCCACTTGAATACCTTCATCAGAGTAGCATTGTGGATGTAGTCGTAGGAACAATCGTATTTGTTGAACAAAACCGCGAAATCTTGATCTCGTCCCATTAAATTTCTCGAGCATGCTGACCTTTGGTTCCCTTGTAATTTGTTGAAGATTTGGAGGAACCATTGCAGTAGGATTTGTTGTAGTAGAGACTCGTAGGTTGAAGATCCATTGTTCGACTCCTTCAACTCTGAAATTTGTTGTTGCAAATTGTTGAGTGCATTGCCAAGGTCTTGAGACTGATCAGCTTGTAGTTGGGCAGTAGAGACACAAAGTTCTTGCATCTGGAGCTGAAGACTCTGTAATGTGGCGACCATTTCCTCAAATGTGCCTTCCATCTTAACTAACTAAAAAACAAACTTTAGTCTCGCCAAACTGTCAAGGACGAGAACATGACTGAACACAAACAAGAGATAAGACTAGAGGTACAAGGCTAGATAAGAAGTCAAGGTCGGCGTGGCCGAATGCACGATGAGTAAATAGGAATCAAGACGATCTTTATAACAATGAACAAGAGTACAAGATATTGGAACACGACTTGAATACTGGAATGCTTGAAACTGGACTGAAGTATTAGATACTGGAAACTGGGCTAGGGTACTGGGAACTGGACTGAAGTACTGGGAACTGGAAACAAGAGTAGCTTGAACTGGTGTTGGCGAGGCTGAAGAGTGTCCAGTCTCGCCTCCTATATATATTGACTACTAAGAAGCTTCCCTAAGAAGCTTCCCCTATGGAGGTTGTTTGCTGGAGAAGTTTCCAAGATTAAACAAAGGTTTCTTGATGGAGAAGCTTCCTTAAACAAATGAGGTATCTTGATGGAGAAGTTTCCTCCAAATGAAGCTTTCTGAGCAGTTTCCCAAGTTACTCTTGGTAATTTGGTAAACTCTTGATAACTTGGTAAGTAATGATAAATCATGGTAAGTCATGGTAACTTCCGGTATCATGGTAACTTGATAACTTCTGGTATTTACTCCTGGTAAGTTCCTCTAGACTATGTCCGTGACACTCAGGACAACCACTCTATGGCATCTGTGGCGGGCAAGATGCAGCTGGTCACTGGAAGACTCAAACACTACTGCTACTATTGTTCTCACTATGATCTTCTTTGACCTCACCATTGCAGCTAAGCTTGCTTGGAAAATGGTAAATGCAGAAACCGCCAGAGCCCCTGAACGTCATCTCGGTCTCCTCGATCGCTTCAGATCAACCTGGGGTAGAGGGGGGCTCATTTGCAGATGCTCTGGGGCAGACTCCTGCGAGTGGGCGAAGCAGATCCCTGTTCAATGGCAACACCAGCGGACCCTCCTCTTCTGCTTCCCTAGAATTTGATAAGACGGACATCAATTGGAAACACGTTAAGACCTCCACGAAGACTAGGCTATCTTACCTCAGATAGACTCGTTTCTTCACCTCCTCTATCCTCTGTTTCCAAGCGTTGGTCTCTTGATCCAGTATGATTATGTCGGAGTTGTTTAAGCCTCCAGGCTCTTAGTCTACTGCCATTTAATGGCTCGGTCTTGTTTATCTTAAACCTTGGATTAATTCCTGGTTGGATTTTTTCTTTAAGGAAATCGTTCCTGCTTTCAGGATTAGTCCTATAGCTTAGCTCTGCTAATCGTTATTGTTCATCGGAATATCTGTCACGGTCCGCCGTGTGTAGGCCTTATGGCGGCCTTAGGCCAGCTGGGGTTTTAATTTTTTTCCCCATAATAATTCAAATAAAACAAAATCCATTCCAAAAAAAAGAAAAAAAGAAAAAAAGAAAAAAAAGAAAAGAAAGTGGTCTGGCATCCTTCTATCTTTGTCGGATGCTGTTGCAGGTCAGATTACTCTTCTGTTGGCTGGACTTGAGACCGTGGATCTTTGCTTTAATTTCAGTTCGATTAACTTATTGGATAGAATCCCACCCCTTTGACTTCCTATGTAAAACTATGTAGAAGAGTTATTCAGATCTATTTAACCTCATGGGTTTGTTAGAGTGTGAGCAGTGCCGCCTGCTCTTTCTGCTACTAGAACCTGTGTTTGTGCAGCAATCACAAAACCACCATCAACGGGGCTCGCAAAAATGAAAAATGAAAGATGCTCGCAAGCCGGTTGACGACAGACAACCGTGTGGAGCTGAAGAAGAGTAAGCAGTACAACAGGCAGCTATTTGACAAGGTTGTGGCAGCATCCTCACTACTTCCATTCCCCCCAGCCTGTGTGGGTCCTTTGGAGGATCAACCACGTAATCTAGTTCGCCTCTCTAACACACTGCGCGCACAAGGTGTTCCACTCCAGCAACAATTGTACGAGGAAGTCTTGAGAGAAAGAACTTCACGTTGGGCCGAGGAATGCTGCATCAGATGAGCTTGCTGCTCCAGGTGGCTGCTTGGGTCGAAAATATTTTCGTCTTCAATGCTAGTAATGAGTGCAGGGTACCTAGTGACTCACGAAAGAGGGTCTACTTGCATCAATTCATCGGGGTTTATGTCATATGTTTCACATAGCCTACAGGATGTGGAAATGTGATTTGATGCCGCTTGTGATTTGCTGTTGTAAGTTCAATGTAACAAAAGGAAGTTGCTTCACAGTCTTCAATGGTCAATCAGCCAATCAACTGCAAGGTATGGTGAGATTTCATAAACTGATCCCTCTTCATAAGACAATGCATCATCAGGCCTTCCTTTTCTCAACATGTTCATACATACTACAACTAAAGACCTCGAAGACTGTTGAGAGAGGTTCTGGGGCAGGACAAAGAGGGCATGAAGCACCACATACACCATGGGACACGAGGTTTGGATCACCACCAGGGATGCCCACAGAAGTGTAGACTATTGACTGCCGCCACTTGTTCAAGACGTTTTAGTCCAATTAGTTTCAGTCCAAAGACGTCCAGGAGAGGCCCGCACCTTCAACTCTGACAATTTCATGGCCAATTTGCAAGCAGATGAACCAAAGTTCACTGCAGATCGATCATCCATGTTGTCCTAGGCACAAACACCAAAACTGCTTATATTGAGCTTCAGTGTGAGGCCCTCCCCAAAACACCGAGGAACATGGGGACGGCTCGAATGAGCTGGCCCTGGCAAATAATGGGCATTGACAGTTGCAACCAATATATGATATACCATTTTGAACATCTTTGGTCCAAACGAGCATTACTTGACCAACAGGGAGGGGCCAACACTTCATCGATTCTACACAAAACCAATCATAGCTTACTTGCATTCTTGTGCTTTAATGTGAGGTTCAAAGCTCCCTGGATCTTCAGTGAATTTTCCCTAAACAACAAATTTACCGTAGAGTATCCTCAACCAATGAGCTGACTGTAACCAGCCACTCCAAAAGCAGATCATGCTCCTGAATACCTGGACCCAAATCTCTGTAGTTTCTGTCTGTTGCAGCTCCAGGTAGGGTAGGATGAGGTGAACAGCATGAGGTGTCATTGACACTTAACCATGTTAGGTGTGTTGTATACCTAAAGTGCATGCGGTTGGGCTAGCAGTTTGATATTGAAGAGTTGATATTTGATAGCAACATATCAGTTCTAGCGCACTGTTGAGCCCACTTTTGCCGCACGTTCTGCCACCTCCATATTCCCATGAGTTCTGCAGGCACCAAGCAAGGCTTTCGACACCACAGCATCTGGTTGTACTGGCATTTTGTTAATCAAGTCCTCAGCTTCACGCAATTGCCCCGCACGGCCAAGAAGGTCCACCACGCAGCCAAAGTCCTCCACTGTAGGAGTGAGGCCATGATCTCGACTCAGGGAATCAAAGTAGTATTTGCCTTCATCCACTAGGCCCCCATGGCTACATGCTTGGAGAACACATACAAAGGTGATACCATTTGGCTTCAAGCCTTCCTTTTTCATTCCTTCAAATAGTTGCAGGGCCTACACACGACAACCATGCTGGGCATATCCTGCGATCATCGCACTCCATGACACTACATTTCATTCAGCCATGTTGTCAAACACTCCTTTTGCATCCTCAATCCTCCCGCATTTGGCATACATGTCCACAAGAGCATTGTTCAGAAAAATACTTGGTACAATCCCAGCTTTCATGATGTCAACATGGACCTCTTTGCCCTTCTCCAGGGCTGCAAGGCTTGCACATGCATTGCAGACACAGACGAACGTGACCTGATCTGGAGCCACCCCTTCCCCCATCATTTTCGCATACGTCTCCAAAGCCTCCATTCCGCACCCATGCTGGCCATTCCCTGTGATCATCACATTCCATGACACCACATTTCGTTCAGCCATATTGTGAAACGCTCCCTTTGCATCCCTTATGCTCCCGCATTTGGCATACATATCCACAAGGGTGTTATTCAACAACATCCGGTATTGTTCCAGCTTCCATCATGTCAGTATGAATCTCTCTGCCCTTCTCCAGGGCTGCCATGCTTGCACACACATTGCAGAGACGAACGTGACCTGGTCAGGCTTCCAACCTTCGCACATCATTTGCTCATAGGCCTCCAAAGCCTCCATCCCCCACCCATACTGCCATCATTGCATTCCAGGACACCAACACTCCATTCAGGCATATTCTCAAACACAACCTTTGCATCCTCAATGCTCCTGCACTTGGCATACATATCCACAAGGGTTGTATTCAGAATGACATCTGGTGTGATTCCAACTTTCATGATGTCAGCATGGATCTCTTTGCCCCTTTCCAGGGCTGCCAAGCTGGCCCACGCCTTGAGAACACAAATGAACGTAATGTGGTTGGGTGTGACCCCTTCCAGCACCATTTGCTCATCCGTCTCCAAAGCCTCAGTCCCGCACCCATGCTGTGCATATCCTGCGATCATCGCACTCCATGACACCACATTTTGTTCAGTCATACTGTCAAACACTCCCTTTCCATCCTTGATGCTCCCACATTTGGCATACATGTCCAAGAGGGTAGTGTCCAACATTATATTTGGCACAATACCAGCTTTTGTGATGTCAGCATGGACCTGTTTGCCCATTTCCAGGGCTGCAAGGCTGGCACAGGCCTTCAGAACACAAACAAAGGTGACCTGATTCAAAGGGTCACCCCTTCCCATATCATCCGCTCATAGGTCTCCAAGGCATCCCTACCACATCCGTGCTTGGTGTATCCTGCCATCACTATATTCCACGTGATCACACCTCGTCCAGGCATTTTATCAAACACTCCGTGATGCTCCCACATTTGACATACATGTTGACGAGGGTGTTGTGTAGAAACATGTTGGGCTTGAATCCACTTTGGAAAAAAGGGAATGCACCTGCTTTCCAGCTGCCAGGCCTTTCATTTTGATGCATTTATGCTGCCTCACATAGCATCCTCACATATCCACAAGTGCCAGAAGAGATCTTGTGTCTTGGTCCTTGTTTGTGACCGGTTGTCATGGTGGAGGTGCCTGAGTGTACTACTTGTGCTGCTGCTGCTGCTTCCAGTTGACCATCTACAAATGCAGGTGTCTTGTAGTTATCAATCCTTAATGGCTCATTGGGATTCTTATGCTTGAAATCCAGCCCTCTTGGATGGATCTGAACCCACACCATGCCTGCCTCCCCTCCTTCAGCCTAAAATTATCTAGCTAACAACCTAACCCTACCGACCACACAGTAGTCCCTATGCTGAAATGCTGACATGAGTTGGGAGATTTTTTTTGCAATGCATCTTGTTGTCTGCATCTACCATAACATAACAGCTGTTCACCTTTCTGCCTCCATTGTCCCACCATTGACTGGGGTTTGAAAAATATTCTTTCCAAAGCTTTTCCTCATCTCTGTTTTTGATTTTCGGATATTTACCTGCAACCCATTCCTGTCACATGCCAAAATAGTTGTAACCACCAGAGATCCACCTGATGAGCTAAATTATAGAACTCATTACCATAAGTAGGGACACATATGAGGGAAAGTACAAAACTAGCCTAAATGTATTGAAAAAGAAGGCGCCCTCACCACATTGTGCTTGACCTCGTGTCAGGGAAGCAGCTAGCTTTTCTTTCACCCAAGGAGGATTCCACCAATCCCCAATCCAAAGGACCTCTTGTGCACTGGTAAACACCAGGAGAAACCCTTGGGCAATGCATCTTTACTGCGTGCTTAGCAAGAACACTATGATACTGACAGGAAGAGCCACTTTTGCAGAACAGGCAAACGCCTTAAAATCATATATGAAGAAAGGGCACCTTGCCAAGGCAGTCGTCCCGGCATTGTGAAGAATCTCAAGTGAACTCTTGGCAGTGCTATTCCATGCTCCATGATTGACCTTCACGCAGAAACTCAACAGCATGAAAACTGCGAGAGGTTCTGAAAAGGCGGATTGCTAGTGGAGCTTTCAACAACATTCATGCAAGTCACTCTGTTCACCATTCTGCCTCCATTGTCCCACCATTGCCTGGGGTTTGAAAAATATTCTTTCCAAAGCTTTCCATCATTTCTGTTTTTGATTTTCGGATATTTACCTTCAACCCATCCGTGTCACATGCCAAAATAGTTGTCAGGATCAGTGAATACCACTTATACAAAGGCACATCATTTACTTTGTGTGCTGATTTTGGGGTTACCTTTCTGGACGAATTTAAATACTTCCACTTCAATTCAATCTGTTATACCTCTCAAGTTGAAATGGAAGGCATTTCTGATGGATCATGTGTCTCTTTGTTGGTGGATGCCGTTAGAGACTATGCTTGATAACCAGTCCACTGGGAGAGGGGCACACATTCTCTGGTCTGTATCTGATTTTTCTAGTCAGGCCTTCATGAGTGACAGGCACTTTCCAGGAAATCTCGGTACATGTTCACCAACGGCTCACAAATGAGCGAGACCCTCTCGGGTCTTGCGTCTCACACATCTATGTAGTTGAGCGGGGCAGCGGCTTCAGTACTCTGCATTTCAAAATACAGATCAAAGGCGAATTCGTCGACAACCTGCCACCTCTCACAAAACTCATCAAATCCACCAGCTAGGTCGTCTACATCTATTGGCCCTGATTCAGCTCCTCAACCTGAGCTGCCTTCACATCAATTTTGCCATTGGCACCTTCCCCCATGTGATCAAAGAGCCTGCAAACAGGGCAGCTGCATCACCGACATCTTTCTTACAGTCAAAACAGTCAGCCCGCTTTGTCACCACTGCGTCACACCCCAACCCAACCAAGCCCATGTCTTTCGAGTTTCCGTGCCCTGGATTTTGGCACTGCTCCTTGTCTTCCACATATTGTTCATAAAAAATGCTACCTGGCACCTGCAGACCATTGCGGCCAGTGGCATTTACAAATTTCAAATATTTGTCACATTCTGCAGATCATGGCCCTCGATTCCACCACTCTCTTTTGCAAATGTACAACATCCCAGCAAATTTCGTCTGAAGCCTAACAAGTAACAGCAAGCCAGAATGGAATTTCCAACGTTTCTTCAGCACCACCAGCTGAAGGGCCGCCGGCAGGCCCATGGACGCAAGTAAATCCTCTCTTACTTCCTCACTCGGTCATAAATCTGCTCACGTCCATCGATGTGTTGCCCACCAGCAATCGGCTCCCCACCGATTAGCTTGAGCGGGAACAGTCGGTGTTGCAGGAACAACCATTTGAGGAGCAGAATTTATCGATGCTAGGGCAATCAATTGGTCAGTGAGCTGCTGTCCTTCTCTGAAGAATGACCAGTCTTGTGAAGCCCTTCAATCCCACAACCAGCTCTACGACATCGACGTGGAAACAACATAGGTGACAACGGGAGAGAGAACGCAAGATCACACCCATGCACACCTGCATGCACGCGTTCGAGCGTGCTCTCTCTCTGGTTGTCACCCTGGTCACTTAAGAAGGAGATCATGATACCTGGCGCTGATCCTCTCCACCGGGGTAAAGTATTAAACAACATCAATGGCAATGCTTGGGCTGGTGGCTGTTGGCAACTAAAGGGCCACTTTTGGAGGCAGAATCCTCAACTGGTGACCCTAGCGGTCAGTATACTTACGTACAGCTCTTAAACTGCAGAGAGTCTTCGACTTCATGGCTTGTGATATAAACCTTACGGGGAAAGGATGCACCGAAGTGAGGCAACGAAAGTGCACAGTGGGGAGGAGGAGAGCAGCAGTGACGATGGTGTGATAATGTGCAATTTCCGGGATGGTGTCAGTCAGGGTGACACTTGTGGGCTTTGTTAGTAACTCATGAGAAGCACTTCACAGAAGAAGTATACTGAATCACTGTCTATAGGTTTTACAGAGAACGACATAACATGTGCAGCTTCTATAGCTCAGTTGGCTAGAGCACCCGTTTAGTAAGCGGGAGGTCGTGAGTTCAACTCTCACTGGAAGCATTTCCATCTGGTTCACTGTAATTCCCTTTCGACTATTTTGAAAGCCGTGCCTATATCCTATCATCGGCCCACCACACTGTAAATATAAGTCTTAGAAACTTTGGGTTATTTGGAAGGATAGAGTTTGTATACTAGATAGCAGGATCTCTAGAAAAGACAAGCTCATCCCTGTTGGTAAAAAAAAAAAAAAAAAAAAAGACAAGAATGCGAGTAGCAGAATGAAATTGTAGATGGAAAAGGACTGAATGTTGAGCGAGCACCCTAGTATGCCAAGCCAGAAACAATATATTTTAAGACTGAGCCAAGCTGCGCTTTCACAAGTCGGATTGTGCGACAGGAATGTCCATCAACCGATGGACAATATTTTGGTAATGAAGAGCTCCATTCCGAACTTGTATCTGTTTGCTTCCCCAAGAGAAAATGGAGAAACTTGAATTTTGCTTAAAGGAACGAGAAAAGGCTTTTGCAGCCCATATATTCATGTTGTCCAACAGGCGAGGGACTGACTGTGCTGGGACTTTCACATTCCAGTTTTTCTCCTTGCAACCTGCAACGGCCCAAATGATTAAGGCCAAGCACATAACTTAGTAGCTGCACCTCAATATCATGCTGAAAAAAGCTCATCATGAAGCCAATGGGTACGCACCGTCCGAAAAGGCTTTTGCGGCCCATGAATTCATGTCGTCCAGCAGGAGAGGGACTGACTGTGCTGGGACTTTCACATTCCAGTTTTTCTTCTTGCAACCTGCACTGGCCCAAATGAGTTAGGCCAAGCCAAGCACATGACTTAGTAGCTGCACCTCAATATCATGTTCCAACAATAAAAGAACGTAAAAAAAAGCTCATCATGAAGCCAATGGGTACGCACCGTCCGAAAAGGCTTTTGCGGCCCATGAATTCATGCCGTCCAGCAGGAGAGGGACTGACTGTGCTGGGACTTTCACATTCCAATTTTTCTTCTTGCAACCTGCACTGGCCCAAATGAGTTAGGCCAAGCCAAGCACATGACTTAGTAGCTGCACCTCAATATCATGTTCCAACAATAAAAGAACGTAAAAAAAAGCTCATCATGAAGCCAATGGGTACGCACCGTCCGAAAAGGCTTTTGCGGCCCATGAATTCATGCCGTCCAGCAGGAGAGGGACTGACTGTGCTGGGACTTTCACATTCCAATTTTTCTTCTTGCAACCTGCACTGGACCAAATGAGTTAGGCCAAGCCAAGCACATGACTTAGTAGCTGCACCTCAATATCACGCTCCAACAATAAAAGAAAGTAAAAAAAAGCTCATCATGAAGCCAATGGGTACGCACCGTCCGAAAAGGCTTTTGCGGCCCATGAATTCATGTCGTTCAGCAGGAGAGGGACTGACTGTGCTGGGACTTTCACATTCCAATTTTTCTTCTTGCAACCTGCACTCGCCCAAATGGGTTAGGCCAAGCCAAGCACATAACTTAGTAGCTGCACCTCAATATCATGCTCCAACAATAAAATAAAGTAAAAAAAAGCTCATCATGAAGCCAATGAGTACGCACCGTCCGAAAAGGCTTTTGCAGCCCATAAATTCATGTCGTCCAGCAGGAGAGGGACTGACTGTGCTGGGACTTTCACATTCCAATTTTTCTTCTTGCAACCTGCACTGGCCCAAATGAATTAGGCCAAGCCAAGCACATGACTTAGTAGCTGCACCTGCACCTCAATATCATGCTCAACCAAAAAACAAGAAAAAAAGCTCAACATGAAGCCAATGAGTACGCACCGACCAAAAAGGTTTTTGCAGCCCATAAATTCATGTTGTCCAACAGGAGAGGGACTGACTGTGTTGGGACTTCCCCATTCCAGTTTTTCTCCTTGCAACCTGCACCGGCCCAAATGAATTACGCTCCTGTTGGACGACATGAATTTATGGGCTGCAAAAGCCTTTTCGGTCGGTGCGTACTCATTGGCTTCCTGATGAGCTTTTCTTTTTTCTTTTCTTTTATTGTTGGAGCATGATATTGAGGTGCAGCTACCAAGTTGACTGTGTTGGGACTTCCCCATTCCTGTTTTTCTCCTTGCAACCTGCACTGGCCCAAATGAATTATGCCAAGCACATAACTTGGTAGCTGCACCTCAATATCATGCTCATAAGAAAAAAACTCGTCATGAAGTCAATGAGTACGCACCGACAGGGACTCTCATTTTCAGGATTTAGAGTTTAAAGGTTCTGGTGCAGCAACACCTTGATGTGGTGGCCAGGGTGTCTCCAGGGGACTTCTTCAAGTCGTTTTGCAGAGAGGCATGAGTTGGATATGTCAAAAGCACTGCCAGAGATGTACGTCGGTGCTTCTTGAGGCATGGCATTGGTTGTTCTTCAGGCGCACTATCTTCATGGTGTGCAATTCTGGCATCTCTGCCCTGCAGCAGATGCCCAGGGGGAGGGCGGTTTGTGCACTTCAATGACTCCCACTGCGCCACTGGCTCCTCTGATGAATCAGGAAGACCCTTGCCAGCTCCAGACCGTGGACTGTCATAGACAAACATCTTGCAGAAGAGATCAACTGCAACTGCACCCATGCAGGAGTATTTTTCAAAATGCAATTACACAAGTCCAGTTTGACAACCTCTGCCTGCCCAGAAAGTACTTATTTTTATCGTAATGATAAACACAATGGACACACCTGAACAATATACGGTAGTGCATCCTAATAAAACACACAGAAGGCGGCTTGAAAGTTGGGGGACAGACATACCATATTCATCAGAGATAAGAGCAGCATTTATATCACAATGTTGTTCATTCGAAACTCGGGTGGCACAGATAGTGATGGTGTAAGGGCTGCACAGTTGGTTCAACTGCATTGTCAACACTAGCTCATGGGAAAACACGTTGGGTATTCTTAGATGTACAGTTCTATACTTGTCCTACTTTTGCCTACAAGCTGGCTAGTGTATTTCATGTTGTCAATGAGGTAGAATGAGCTCACCTGGAGAATTGATCCAACCTGTCAAGGACAGAGCACGGCAGAAGAAGCTTAGCACTTTGATCAAGGGCAGGTCATGACACAAAATCACAATTTCTGCTGGACCTTAATCCTAAAGCACAGTACCTGATTCTTTCATGATACAAAAGCCTGTTATCAGTCTCACTTCCCACCACCTGAACATGCCAACACAAAACCAGGAGATACAGAGAACAGAATATAGAAGACTACGCCAGAAGCTGTGTGGGTTACATCAGTCATCAGACAGGTTCAGAAAACATCAAGAAAAGCCCTGGGACCACCTTTAAAAATACCTTCCCTCTGGCCTTCTAATTCCAGAAGATAGAGAGATCACAGTGTAAAAGATTACTCCAGATTTCTAGAAAGCCATGTGAAAATAAGCAGCTATGTCAGGCACCAGACAGGCTCAGGAAACATCTTCATGAACAAAAGAAAGGAAACAAGCCCCTTCATCATTGAAAGCACTTTCCCTCTAGCTTCCTCCTTTGTAGACATGTATTATGCATAGGTATACAAACACTACCAATGCATAAGGAGTACACACCAGGTCTGCCACATGCTTGCTGGATGGCTTTGACTGTGAATGTCGAGTGAGTGTGAGCCTTAAGTCATTCTTTCCATGAGACATCAGAAACAGCTTCATTTCAACTTTTGGTGGTAGCACATCCAAACCATCTTTCACTTGATTTCCATATGGGTATTTGCGCCCCAAAATGGATTCCAGGCGCCGAGGATCAGCTACTGCTAATTTCTTGAAGGAGTCCACACCTGCCTTGAGCAAAGCCTGCACTGTGCATAGTTATAAGTTACTTGGAGTCCCAAGAACCAAAACCGTCTCTCTTAAATTGGAACGCAACTCTCCAAGAACACCCAGCTCCACTATGCTTTCAACGATAAGGCACCACGTACTAATTTCTACTTTTCTTTCTCCCACAACCTACGGATAGAGACTGGCAGATGGGAAAACCTGCAACGGGAGGACCGCCTATGTCCAGCTTGCATAGGGCGCAGCAAGGAAATTGAAACTGAAGAACACTTCTTCTTCTACTGCCCTCTATACTACGAGATCCGTGGGAGATTCCACTGTTTATTCAGTGGAACCCAAACTCTCACTGATGTCTTCCACTATGAGGATCAAAAATGCTTGGCAGCCTACCTACACGAGGCCTTCACCCTTAGACAATCGCTAGAACATTAATTGTGGTTTCTGGATTTGTTCCTCTCTCATGTTTTCTTACATTTTGTCCCATAAGCTCTATGAGCTTTCCGCGGACGTTATAAGCACCATTTCATTTCATTCATTTCATTTCTCCCATGCCTCTCTGTACCCCCTGTGGATGTTTTCTTCGTCTTCTGATGAAAAAGCATCACTGAAATTAAAGCACCTTTGCAGTGACTGGGCCAATGCCAGGGAGCTGTTTTAGTTGGTAGCAAGTGCCCTCCCAGAGCCGCTGCTTGAGGCATTTAGACAACGTGAGAGCACACTGTGCCTCTCTGTATCTTTTCATGAATATGAAATACTCACTCACACAGCGACAAATCCGATTCCCACTTGTACAAATACCATTCACATCCTGTTGCAAGCAAATCAGTGGAGTATTACTGCAAGGTTGCAAGCATCATTGCATAATTGAGGTGGTGAGTGAAGTAAGTTGCAGTCTACCCTAATTCTATCAAAGGATGGGATATTATCAAATGGGCGTCTCAGGAACAGACTAAGAGTCCCCAAGATTGGGCTCACAGGTCTTGATAGCATCAGCAAGAGAAAGGAAAGGATTGGGGATGGGTGGCTTATCTTGGGTTTGACTGCATACCTGGTTCATTGTAAAGTCCAGGGAGGACGGCTCTCCAGACAGTGCATCATTGACCAACACAAATATCTTCTCATGGTCTGTCTGAATCCGCTTCTTAATTTTTCCATTTGGCGCATTTACATGAAACCTGACTCTGCCACTGGTGTCATTGTTGATATCATTCAGTCTCTTCTTCTCATCCCGGCGTAGCTTGATCCCTGTCCACATACAAGACCATCATTTCTAGAAGCATATCAGGCGATACCCCTGGATTCTCTGAAAAGTGAGGAAGGATTATCCATACATGATAGTTCATTTGCCGTTGACAAGACATGAAGAAGGTCCTCCAGTTTGCTCTTCTCAGGAACATTCGTTATTGATTTCATTGTCTCGAATCGCATGTAGTACTTAGCCATTAATCGTCCTGGTTCTACACATACAATCCACTTCAGTGAGCAAACAGAACAGGTTCTCATTCAAGCCAAACAGGAGAAACTGTTACAAAGACCATTCCAACTCCACTCAATCAGAGAAAGCCACCACCACTGGCACCCAAGCTGTAATGACCTGGCCACTTCACTTCATAAAGAAATTTGCATGATGCATATCAATGTGTATCTCTGAGTAAATTCTAGCGACCGGCTCCATTTACAGTACTGTTGTATCTCAGAGTTCTACAGTTTGTATAAGGAATGCATTTCTGAGTATGTGAACAATCAGAAAAGGTTGCCTTCTAAGATGCTCAAGGAGGAGTACCATAGAGGATGCTATAGTGGTGTCTAAATTTGTCAACACTCGAAAATTCACACGCTGAAACACCGAGGAAATTCTGATCCTTACCCAGTGGCTTTAGAGTGAAGCCAAATTCATCTGACTGAATCATTCCATATCTGGCTAGTTCATTCACGTTCTGCAAACAAATGTCTGGAAGAGAGAAGATGTCACTGTATATCCAACAAGGATAGAAAGTGTTTAAAAACCCCTTTGGGAAGATAGCATCACACTTCAATGAATAGTTGGACAGGTCTGACCTTTTAACTTATTTTCCAGTTGCTCTTCTGAAACCCCGGTTCGGATTTTGTAATGTTGTGGGTTCTGCATCAAACACCAGTAAGTTGTAGACATTGCAATCAGCTACATGTGAAAACAAATATGAAAATGGTACAGAAGACCAGTACTGGCCATGGGTAAGGAAAAATGACCTTCTTAATGCGCACGTACAAGAATGAACACTTGAGCCAGTCTATGGCTAGACCAACATCTGAGATTGTCATGAGCACAATCTCTGCATTCAAATGCTCCACAATTGATGGAAGGAGCCTGGCATGCCGTTCCAGGGAAAAGCAACTGTCAGAACCCCTCTTAGACCAACACTCGTCAAACCACTTGAAGAACCCAACCTTGACTCAACACTACAATAGCCACTTACTCTGATTCAACTGGTTCTGAGCCAGAAAGTAGATTCTGGTACAAATGGACCTGTGAAAAAGCAGGAACAACCCAGCTCTATGTATTAGAAAGGATCTTCAACAGCTTCTTTCACTTTGCAATCCACATGCCAACAGGTGACACACGACCTGCATGACAAATGAGCTCAACTGACCTTCCAAACCCTCACAACAACCCTCATGAAAGCAGATTGCTATTGCTAGCATTTATACTTTATACCATCGACCCAAAGTCCAACTCAATATCTGAAACTGAGTTCCAATAAATTATTTCCTTTCTTCACCATCAATGAGAAAGAGCATGGGAAAGGATACACTGGAGTGGCAATCATGTGTCTATGTGCTACCCAACTGAACCTACAGACAAAGCATGGTAATGACACAAGGGAAAACACTCACTGTTTTCCTGTGTGTCATGATGACAACTATCCCACTGTCATCAAACTGTGGTCTACCTGCACGTCCACTCATCTGGCAAGAAAGGCACATTGTCACAATGGTGACATTGCTGCTGCGTCACAAGTGTTAGAAAGATGTTCATCTGGGTTGGTGGTACTAAACACACTTCTGCCTTAATATGCAATTTGGGCTACTTCTCAAAACTCTAACACTGCTCACAGGATGAACCACCTCAAAGGAATCATAATCACCTGAGAAAAATTGTCACAGTGAGGACAAGAATGTAACACATCAACACTCAGTGATGAGTCAATAGTTGAAGAAAAATGTTCAATAGGCATGTTACCTGTAGTATTGTCGAGCGATCATATTCCATGTAGCCGCCTTTCTCCTTGTTACTGGCGTAGCAGTGAAAGTGCATTTTGTTCATCATTGATCACCCATAACGAAATAACTCCAGCACATTCACTATGATAGCAGTTGGAGATAAGACATACAATGACGACCCTTGCCCGTGCAAATATTACTATACCAGGTAGAGGACACTTCTGCTGCTGGTAGCTCTGCCTCTGCATCCAATCTCCTGGACAAAGAAAACCTATTATGAGGAAGAACTGCTCAGATATGCAAACACAAGAGTAGTGCACGGACTTACTAGTACTGCGTTGACTTGATGATAACCGAACGAGCTGGCAAATTTACGCCATGTGCAAGTGTGTTGGTTGTGCATAGCACTCGGAGATCACCCTTCAGAAATAATCCTTCCACTAGATTGCGATCACTCAAGCCAAGCCCACCATTGTGGAACCCCACTGCAAAATACAGGTGGATTAATCATATCCATGTCATAAGCAGCCTGGCTAGTAACACTCTGAATGCACCTCCTTGTAAATAGCTCTGGCTTGGGAGCTTCAATGCCAACCATTCATGTCCCTGCAAGGACCAGCTCTGCATATGCATGAAGCAGATTCACTACAATTCTAGGGTTATATACAGCGCTGCAAAACAAATCCAGAAATTCTATGTAACTGAGGTACAAGTTTGGATGAAAGCAGTAAGTCTACTGGGTATGACTATTACCTCCACATTTGATGCATCTCTGCATGTGTGCATCATTTGTCAGTAGAGCAGCCTCTTGCAATAACTGATAGTGCTCCTGACTTCTAATGAATGGGTTTTGAGTGCCAAGTTTCAACACAGTCTCGGCTAGGGTGACAGCAGCATCCTGTGCTCCTTTCCTGGTAGAGCAGAAGACCAGCGATGGCTTTCCTTCCCCATGTTGGATAAGGATATCTGAGTACAGGTACAAAGAGCGCTTTTTCAGTTGGTTCCCCCTTGTACATTCCACAAGCAGCCTTTAACCAAGCAGAATCAATGTTAAAACTTATTATTGAAAGATTGAAATGTATTGCGTCTTACCAAAAAGGAAGTTCTGGAGTCTCTGGTCAATGAACCATATTTCAAGACAAACATTGTTGAGTCAGAACCTTGAGGAATGAGTGAGGAGAATTAATAGTACTAACTGTGTCCTTTTAGGCATGGTTGATTTGCAAATTATTGCCTCTATTACAGTCAACTTCATGCACCTTACAGCCACATGCAACTCTATATCCCATGGTCAATTCTCTCAGTCTCCCTCAAGGGAGATGGGAACCAATCACTTCCTTGACAACAAAGCACAACCACCATATTGCAAGCATGGCAAGCAGATTACGTGGTTCCATGATTCAAACTTACTTAGCTCGTACCTAGAGAGTGAATGCAGATTAGTCACTCCATTTTTAGGACACAAAGTATGGCCCAAAGGCAAAGGGTGGAAAGGGAAGAGAAGAAAAGCTCCTCTGAAAGCTGATTGTGAAGAGTGCCTACCCTTTCAAACAAAAAATCGTTCTTAGCTGGGGCATAACCTGCATTCAAATGAATAAACTTGGAATCCAGATGCTGATTTATGTCTGACGAAGGGTTTGACCTTCATCACAAGAGCTGTAAGCTTAAGAAAGCCCGCATATAAGTGAAGAGTGACAGAAGGGAGGCAGGGGTTCGCCATACTACAGCTGATACCAGGGGATCCCAACTTTGCAATCGCACCTCACAGTCACAAGGTTGCATGACATTCTGCAATACTGTCCAACAAATGTCCCAACTCCCTTTTTAAGGCACTGTTACCAAGCATTATCCCAAGCACACTTGTGAGGTAGAACAAGAACCGGAAGAGGAGTACCATAAACTTTGGTGTTCAGTTTCACAGGCCGCATTTCTTCTCCAAATCTGATGCACAAAAATTCGGAACAAAAGTAAGGATGGCAGATGCAACAGATCATGGAGCCTTTTCAGCAACAGGCATCAAACACAAAGGTTGGGATAGGTCAACCTTTTTATCCCTTTCTTGGAGACTCGCAGCCATTCCGCTGCAAAGAAAAAAGATAACAACTCCTTTTGCAATATCAGTTGCAAATACCAAACACTATCAAGATTAAGAATGAATTAACTGGTTACTCAGTGAACTCCATGACATCATTATATATTTATCTTCCAAAGAAGCAAGCATCTTTCAGTTTCCAATGACCTCTTTTCTGCTGATCTTCATCACATTTATTCAAAAGGAGTCATGCTTGTCACATGGTACAAAATATGTTCTCACAAAGGACCTATGCATCACATGTGGATCGGCATGAAGTACATATCTAAATCAGGAGGGTGACTCTGGTATTATGTTCAGCTCCAATACTCCAGTATTGAACCTCAAGATCTTCTATTCGAAAAAGGTACGATGCTCTCAAAGTGAACCGTTGTCTAACTAGCTAGCTAGCTCGACTAACTCTTGGATACACAAAGGTTTTGCTCTAAAGAAAAAGAAAGTGAATTACCAACGTCCTCAATGTTGGGAATGGTGGCGGACACAGCAATAAGACGGATGCCAGCAAGAGGGCAGCTATGCATCTCAGGATAACGTGCCAACATCTTCATTCTGCTAACGACTGCCTCTAAAGCTGCACCACGGGAATCACTGAGGAGGTGGACCTCATCAATCAAGAGAAGAGATATGTCGCCAAAAAAACTTAATCCTCCATGATTTCGGTGACGACGGGTGATGGAATCAAATTTCTGCACACATTCTTTCTAGCGTTAAAATCTACCAGGCCACCAGGACCTGGCTAACGAATTTGAGAACAGAAGAGGAACAGGTAGGCACAAGGCATTGAGATACCTCCGGGGTAGTCAAAATAATATCTGTTTCTTGCATTTCCTGAACATTTGATACATCAGTGTCTCCAGTTAATTCCTGGCACTTCAATCCCAATGAGCTGAATCTCTGACTCCAGTCTCTTAGTTTCTCCTGGACAAGGGCCTTCATTGGTGCAATGTACACCTGCAACCATGAAGGAAAAGACCAAGTCGGCTCTGTGGAATCATGCTTGTCCACGTTACCAGCAGGATAATTTCAATAACAGTCTTCCCCCTTAGCCAACATGGTCATCATCGTTGAGAAAAGTTAAAACAAAAGCAGTTCGTCACACCTCCGGGATTACAGAGAGCATATACTTACAGTCTTCAGAGCACCAGGCACATGGTTGAAATTGCTCTCAGTCAAGGAGCTGGTGAGAAGCTGCAAAATGCACAGCTCGAAGAGCACAGTTTTCCCACTCCCTGTAGGCGCAGAAATAACCATATTCTCATGTGAAAGGTAAGCCTCTGCAAAGCTCTCACTTTGGACAGCGTTGAAGTATCTGTATGAAAACAGACCACGCTGCAGCATTTTGAGCTATAATTTACCACAGGCAGGAGAAAATGCATCAACAGCAGAAAGTCACCTCCAAATTTAGGTGTTGAACTGCATGGTTACTTCAATTATCGTACATACTTTAAAGTTTCGCTGGAAACTGCCTCCTGAGTATTCTTCGGAGAACTAACATACCTCCACATAATCTCAGCTCCTCCAGCTATAATTCAATTGGAGCGAGAGGTACTCTGTCTCAGAATGACACGACTAAACATCATTATTCTACCCGAACTTACTTTCCAACGATACTGAATTCAGTTCCTGCACAGTATCAGCTGCTCTTCGCATTCGCAGATTCTCCAAATAATCATGCCTTTCGTCTTCTTGGCATTAACTGTAACGAATGTGATCCTCTATTAACAATCTATAACGAACTGACCTGAAGGGAAAGACCGAGCGAAATGGTGGAGGCAAGCATGATACGGGCTTCAGAAAATCCGAATCCTGATACGGATCCATCCTCCACGAAATAGAACAGCAACAGGACAAAGATTGTGCAAGCAAACGCTGCTCACATGCTTCTACAGCATTCTCGTGATCTGCATTCTCGTCGTCTGCTCTTCGTTGTCTTCAGCTCGTATTCAAAAATGGAGATGCCGACGTGGTAGGGTCATCCATGGGCGTCATTTCTCATCCATCCATCCATCCATCCATCCATCGGCCCAATGGACGTGGTAGTGTCATCCGTGGAGGTCATTTATCATTCATCCATCCATCGGCCCAATGGACGTGGCGGGCGGTGAAGATGCGGGCCACCGACCGCTTATGGTCTTCGTGTTGGAGAGGAGGCAGAGATTGCGAAGGGAGTGAAGGGATTCCGAAAGCTGATCAAGTCTGTTATGTCCAGTACTGTGCTGGTCTGTGCGAAGAAGGAACGAAGGATTTTGTAGAGTTTCTCTGGGAAGGGTGTCATTTCTGGCAACCATGGCTGCTAGCTTGTTGTTACCAGTAGGTGCATGTGCCAGCAGCTCTCTTGTCTCTGCTGGTAGTGCTGCGAGATCTCATACCCACTGCTCTCCATCTCATGTAGCTTTGCTCCCTGTGTGTCAGTATCAGTCGAGCTATGTGAAATTGAAAGAGAGGGCAGGACCTTTCTTTCTGCATGATAGACACTGGGCTTTGCCGGCTATCAGTGCTGCGTCCAGAACATCTGACGCCTATGAGGATCATTCTTCTTCTGGTATGTCACACTTTCCTGACTGTACACGGGGGATCCTTCCCAATTTGGTATTCTCTCTGACCACACCTTTTGTGTTACATTCGTTTGTATTGTGTCCAAATTAGCTGTTTTGAAAATTGCGTTAGGCCAGTCAATGTAGCGCGGGTTCCTCATTTATGATCAGTTGATTTAGAACAGTGAGAGGCTGCTGTGACCCTTGCTGAACAAGGAGGGGACTTGTAAAAGTTATTGTGTGGGGCATGTCAAGGGGTATGACCTGATAGGAACTGGCAGAGCCGTTTTGTGAAACTGGTTAGTTGCGTTGAGTCCTCTGAGAATTGGCAACTTCGCAATAGAAAGTTTCTTAATGACAGTTTTTGATTTGTAGAACATGGGAATTTCCAAAAGTTGATGTGCGGACCATGGCAGGGACGGAATGGAAATCTGAGGAGCTGGGAAATGGTGTTTCTTCTCAGATATGGGAGGACCAAGGAACCTCTGGCGTAGGTGGCCTCGTTCTGTCACAGGCCCGCAGCCCTCTGCAGCCTTTGTCTCAGGTCTGTTACCTGGCTATCTATCTGGACATTCTGTTCTAGATCACCGCCACAGGTGAGCGTAGTGTATTCCCCTAGCAGGCAGAAAGGTTTCGTATGCACCCTGTCATGTGGAAATGGAATTGAAGATTTGTCTAGGCACTGACTCCAATGTGCCGGAGATAAGCTTCACCACCTCAAAGAGTATCTTTGGACCTAGTCGGACCAGGGATTGCCTTGCTAGGGAAGAACAGCGTTTTGATGTGGTTAAAGGATTTGCAATTTGGCCAGTAGCAACTAGACATTGTTCACTGATGGAAGGATTGAGGATGATGGTTCATGAACTCAGGATGCGGCAATGGGATTGGTATTGCGGGCAGTAGGAGTAGGGACTGGGTGGACTACAGGGTCTGGCTTGGAGGGCCCTTCAGGTTCCTGTGAAAGTGCTGGTGGGGAAGGGCCCACAGAGATGCCCAAGCCCATTTTGAGCAACTCACCACGACGTCGCATGCGCGTGGCCTTCACTTGTAATGTCTGTGGGCACCGAACTACACGTGCAGTAAACCCCCATGCCTACACCGATGGCACTGTCTTTGTGCAGGTCTGTAGTGCTTTGTGATTTCTTCTTGAATGTATTCTGCTTGCACAAATGGGCCAGATTGCAATTCATTGAAGAATCTTTAAAATCCGTGGAAGGAAAGTTCTTTCAGGTACTAGATAATATACATTTGCATGCAGGATGGACTTAATGACAAAAGAGAAATTGGATATGAATTTACCTGCACAGCTCCACTAACTAGGTCCTTCATAAAATTGAAATGCACTTGCATATCCTGCCAACCGCCAAAGCGGCAGATGGGAGTCCTCTCTGAAATTTCGGTTTCACTCCCTCATTGAAGGTGACAAGGCTGGACTCACTCTGTAAATAAACAGGTCTGTTTGGAATTGTTTTTCTTGTTACCTGCCCAAGAAGTGGCCAACTGTAAGGCGTTCTTATCTGTTCCTAATGGTAAAGCACTTCACTGTTTCTTCAACTTTGGTTTCATCACCCATAGTAATAAGCTGCACACCTCAAAACTATGATCTGCTGCTTGCTGTACGTGTAGGACTTCCCATTTTCCTGGAGCGGTTGGGAAGAAGTCCGGCCCAGGGACTTGAGTGGAATAAGTATTGGTTAAAATGGGAGGAGTTCTGAATGTTGTGGCTACACAAGTCATCTTCTATAAGTAGTTCAGGGCCCCTATGCTTCTGTAGTCTCTGAGAGATTGTGTCGTGTTTGTGGACAATATTGCAGTGTGGAGGATGTGATGTGTTCCACAAACTGGTGGACAATCTGAACTTGTTCCATGAGCTGAAAGGGCGGATATATGAAGGTTGTGATGGTCTCGACTTTGGGAACCACAAGCCTTACGATTTTCTGAGGATCGATGACTTGCCACTCCTGTAGTGTATCAAAGTTCTGTCCAGTTTCATTGACGGCAATTGCTCTTCTTCGCCAGCTATCTCTCACATGGTCGGTTTAGGAAGGAAAAGCAGTTACTTAATTTGGAGATGTATGTATTGTACATAATTCTCATGTGTGCCAATTTGCAACATTTGTGACTCTGATCCTTTGCTCCCCTCTGTGGGATTAGAAAAATTGGTGGGTCTGTTTCAGCCCCGTATTGAGTATTGAGGGTTCATTTTACCAAGTAGCAGAGTTTGGGAGATTCACCTTTGTGGAAGCATATGGTCTTATTTTCAGCTCAGTTTTTCTTGGTGACTCTTCAGTGTGCATGGAGAATTGAGGTTGCAGTTTGTAATGGCTTCATTCTTAGCTGGTACCTTCCCCATGTATGTTAAGCTCATGTGAGGTTATTTCAGCAAATGTCATTTCACAACAACTGCATGCCTTGGGGTACACATACAGGAATTGTGTGTTAATTATGTACCTTTGGTTTGAAGCTAGAGAACAAAGAAGCACGACTGTTTTGCAATATCAAAGTGGCATTCTATGATTGTCTTTTGCAGGAGATCCTTTACCTTCAAGAAGGTAGAAATGCTTGCTGACTAAGTTATGAGAAGAACACAAACACCGTTACTGACTGCTTATGCCCATGGTTCTCGAGACAAAAGGGTTGGTACAGATAAAGGTGATTATACTTCAACCCAGAAAGAGTTGCGTGGTGACAAGGGCTGGAGAACAAAGAATCACAATCATTTTGCAATACTGAAGTGTCATTCTATGATCGTCTTCCGCAGGGGATCCTTCATCTTCGGAGGTAGAGATGATTGCTGACTCAGTTAAGAGAAGAACACCAACACCGTTACTGACTGTTAAGACCCATGTTTCTCGAGACAAAAGGGTCGGTACAGAGAATGGTGGTGATTATGCTTCAACCCAGAAAGAGTTGCATGGTGACTGAGCTTTAGTGGGCAGGCATGACATTCAAACCGTGGGAGTACTTTCGAGTACATAGTCAAATTTTCTTCTTCGCACAGACTACTTAGCACAGTACTTGACATAATAGATGTGATTAGCTTTCGGGATCCCTTGACTCCCTTTGTGATCTCTGCCTGCTCTTGAAGATGAAGACCATGGCGCTTGCAAGGGGTGGTCAATACTTCGGTAGCATTGGCGAAAGGTATAATTCAAATTCTTCTCATGCAAAAATGCTTCTTCGGAAGTAACTAGAGCTTTCAGGTGCATCTGGTCTTGATAGTCGGCAGCTAAAAGTATTGAGTCATGCAGGGTAGAAGAATTGCAACACGCTGCGGGGCATCACACTGGCAGTAGGAGGAGCACTTCGTCCATCGTCATTGCTTTTGGAAGAGGGACAAGAGAAGGAATAAACAAGAGCTCTTCTTGCACTCATTGGGATGTGAGGGCACTATGTAAGAAGGGACGACTGAAAGAGGCGCTGCACATGTTGAGCCAACATGACATTCAGGCCGACTCCGATACTTATATCTGTGTCTTGCGGGAGTGCATCAACGTGAAAGGCCTAGCAGAGGGAAAGCAGGTGCATGCCCACATTGTGCAAAGTAGATTGAAGCCAAACTACTCTCTACTCAACACCCTTGTCAACATGTATGCCAAATGCGGGAGCTTGGGGGATGCACGCCAAGTGTTTGACAAAATGCCTGAACGAGATGTGTTTACTTGGACCGCAATGATAGCAGGATATGCCAATCATGGGTGTGGTATGGAGGCTTTCAGGATCTATCAGCAAATGCAACGGGAAGGGGTAAAACCAAACAATGTCACGTTCATTTGCATTCTCAAGGCGTGTGCCAGCCTAGGAGCTGTAGAAAAGGGCAGACAAGTCCATGCTGACCTCATCAAAGCTGGAATTGCGATGGATATCATTCTGGAGACTGCCCTTACTGACATGTACGCCAAATGTGGAAGCCTAAGGGATGCACGGCAAGTGTTTGATGATATGGCTCACCGAAATGTGGTCTCATGGAATGCAATAATCACAGGGTATGCTCAACACGGGTGTGGTAGAGAGGCGTTGGAGGTGTATGAACAAATGAAAGGGGAGGGGGTGATCTCTGACAAGGTCACCTTCATGTGCGTTCTCCATGCGTGCTCCAGCCTAGGAAACCTGGAAAAGGGGAAAGTGGTCCATGCTGACATCATGAAATCTGGATTACCGTCACACATAAAGTTGGAGAATGCCCTTGTCAATATGTATGCCAAATGCGGGAGCATGAATGATGCACGTCAAGTGTTTGACAATATGGCTCAAAAAAATGTGGTCTCATGGTCCACTATGATTGCAGGATGTGCTCGGCATGGCTGTGGTAGGGAGGCTTTGGAGGCGTATGAGCAAATGATAGAGGGAGGGGTGACCCCAGACAAGGTCACATTCATTTCTCTTCTCAATGCGTGTGCCAGCCTGGCAGCCCTGGAAAAAGGCAAAGAGGTGCATGCTGACATCATCACGGCTGGAATTGAGCAAGATATCATTCTGGAGACTGCCCTCGTTGACATGTATGCTAAAAGTGGCAACATGAACAATGCATGTCAAGTGTTTGACAATATGGTTCACCGAGATGTGGTTTCATGGAGCTCGATGATTGCAGGATATGCTCAGCATGGGTGTGGTGGGGAGGCCCTGCAACTGTTTGAACGAATGCAGCAGGAAGGGTTGAAGCCAGACGGTTTCACCTTCATGTCTCTTCTCTCTGCATGTAGCAATGTGGGCTTAGTGGATGAAGGTTGCCACTACTTTGATTCCATGAGTCGAGATCATGGCTTCACTCCTAAAGTGGAACATTTTGGCTGCATTGTCGACCTTCTTGGCCGTGCAGGGCGGTTGGATGAGGCAGAGGACATCATTTACAAAATGCCACTTGAACCAGGTGCTGCGGTGTGGAGGGCCCTGCTTGGTGCCTGCAGGATGCATGGCAATTTGGAGGTAGCAGAACGTGCGGCAAAATGTCTTCTCAAGTGGGATCCATAGCGTGTCACAGTGCGTGTAGCTTATCAAGCTGGCGGGTCATGCTACTCCGCTTTTTGTTGTGTCTCTCTGCATCATGTATTATGCTCAGATGACTCTGGTGTTGTCGGAAGTGGGATTTATGCCATCACCTTCTCTTGCTTATGTCTCCTAGCTTGCAGAGCGTTGACTCTGTTGCAGATAAGTCAAGCGGACAGACAATGCACAATGTCTGTAGCAGCCCTGGTACATTGTCCGGGATATTCTCACCAGAGAGTGACTCTCCTCAGGAACATCAAGAACATAGTCCCTGCACCTCTGTTCACCAACTTTGAAGATCTTCAGGCTGACTAAAGCCATGGCTCTGTTGCGGTCTAATTGCTGGGCAGATCACACACATCAGGTTGATGCATGTGTAAGGGGCTTTCTAGAGGATATCTGGAAAGCCCGAACTAATGGTCTATACCATGGCAAGCCCCACCACCGGAGTGAGCCCCTCACAGAGGAAAGTGTCTTTTCCATTTAGTTCTGCTCCAACTGGGTGCGGGGTCTATGGCCACATGCTCCGGCAGACAACGTGTTATGAGTACATTCTCTACCTATGGTTATGAGGGCAGTGCACTTGCTTGCCTACCAGGTAGGTGTTTTGGGTGTCCACAACTCTGAGCCAGCGTGACTGGAATACTCCTATTCATTTGCTACGATAGTGGTGGCAGTGTTGGTGATGTGGCTGGCCATTCACCAAAAGGTGGGAGTGTGAAATGGCAGGCAAGGGTGGGGGAGTCATTCAAGGGACTACCAGTGAGGTGGTGTTGGTAGTGATGCTGGAAGCCCGCAAGCGTGCTTGGAAAGAAGTGAGCAGCACCTATGCCATATCTGAGGCTGAAGCGCAGGGTAAGCTTGTCATCTACACTTTGGATCAAGGCCATTCATCTGTCCTGAAGGCCTGCAGGTAGACATCTCGCACAAGAATCAATGAATCCTCCCCAGGCTCTTAGTACCCCTCCCTGCTTCCTGTCCTGTATATAATCCTTCTTTCTGGTTGGAACTTAGTTGCCTGTTGTCTAACTTTTAGTTGTGATCGTGTACAGGTAGCTGACATCAACATGAACAATTTTTGACTGCTACGAACAGATGCCTCTACAAACTATGCCTTGTCACCAGCAGTGTGTGCAAAAGCTATAGTGGCTGATGTTGCAGCTGGCCCTGTGCCATGCTTTCTCACTGCACCGGTACCAAACATCTAAACGTCTTCTGAATTCAACTTGGTATGTGGGTCTGGATTGTCCTTCTTTTCAGTAGAGGACAGGGATTCTGGCTGCTTGTCTTTTAGGAGTATCCACTTATGACAGGACCGATATGTTTTCTTTCTGGTCCCTTTGTGAGTATTGACCTGCTAGTGATCTTAGCACCACGAAGTGCATTTCGCTGTGGATGGCCCCTATTGCTGCACAACAATAAACCGCTATAGCAGAAGATGTGTGAGGCAAGTGTATCTATTGTAGAGTTACAAATTTCTAGCTTTCATAGTTTGATGCTTGGATCATTTGTTTGACTAGCTTGTGTGCCTGATGGGGCTGGTGTATTTGCAGGTTGGAACCACGCCGACCCCTTATCAGAACTGGTGGACATTGCTGAGGTATGTCATGTTTCTTTTCAATGAACTATTTATTCACTAAGTTGCTGCAGTTCAAACTGCTATGGAATCACCATCCATTGAGCCATGCCATAAGCTGAGATACTCCAAAACACTTCCCTTCTTTCCATCTTATATTCGATACCACCGTGTTGCAGTTAAATGCTGTGTCAAAGCCTTGAGGGAGCTCGTCAAGTCACTTGACATGAGAGAGAATGCAGGACAGGGAGGAATGGACTTTTTGGACTTTCTGGAAATGAAAAATATATGGAACCACCTTCTTTTAACAATCACAACCCAGTGCAGGATTTGCGATTCGAACCCGAGACCACGCAACTTTCATTAAACATACCCAACTTACTGGATTATCTCTTCTCATGTGAGTCTAGTGTGTTCCAATTAATGAGAGGAGCCTTTTTTAAAGGAAGGGGGAGCAGATTTTACCCCGCCCGGAAAGTTAGTAGGATTTGAACCCAGAATCACCTGGGTGGCACTCTCGTATGAGCTGGGTTAACAGTACAGAGGTTTGAATGGATGAGACTGGATCGTAAGTGCTTTTGGTGGATGGAATGGATATATCGAAAAGTAGTGGATGGATGAAGTATGTTCAATCAAGGACATGTAAAGTCGTTACTAAGCCGCCACCCGCGCCGCTCCTTCTTCCCTAGGGTTAGGGTTTACTATAAGTCTGTGTGTCCGCCATTCTTTGGTCTATTTGTGTTTCCTCTCTTCCTACCTCTTCTGGCTTTGTAGCTGCTTCCCCTGTCTCAACTTGTTGTCTTATACTATGTTATGCCTTGTCGTTCCCTTCTGGTTGTCTGTTTACAATGGTGTGCATCTGAAGGGTTCTGTGTTTTTGTTATTTCCAGTCAGTTTGATTCTCGCGTAACCTGAGGACGGCAGGGATGATGATACGATTAGATGTGGGAGATGGTGTATGCCGTCGCTGACCTTAAAACGATTGAGGCATAATCCATTCTACTCTGACCTGCCTCGCTCTTGGCTGCCGAACTGGTTGCAAATCAAGCATAGACTGTTTGCAACAAGTAGAATCCGCTTTAGGGTTGCATGTTTCGCTTGGTTTTGTGAGGGGAGATCTTAAGGTCAGATGATGAAGACAATACTGCAACAAAATGAGGGCATGCCCTTTGATTACTGATATTTAAGTCTCTGATGACTTTCCAACTGACCTGTCCGGCTGCTTGTCTTTTGCTTGAACCTTCTACAGCGTGCGATGATTTGAAAAATATTCCTCGTTCTGAATGCTGAGGCATGAAAGACTATTCCTACACCCATAGAATATGAGCACGTTTTGGACGCCCTGCCTGTTGCGGGTGTTACTGCCATGGATCTTGTTATGTCAAAGGGGTTGCCAGTGTCATCAGCAACAAGACATGGTGCTGGGTGAATATGATGAATGCATTGGTCCGTGTTTCTGAGTAGCTGAAAGGCCACATGAAGTGAACACACTGCATTTTGCCTTCTGATTCATTCACCACCATGGTTGGTGCTGCTTGTTAACACGGAAGGTTCTCTGGTCTTGTTTTATGTCGAATCGAAGCAGTAGTAGCTCTGATGTCTAATCCTGGAATGGAAAACTTGTCTTTCCGGGAATGCTGGGGCCTAAAAGTTTGACTCTTCAGCTGAAACTGGTGCTCCAGAGATGAATTCGGTACCCTACATAGAAGGATCCTCATCACTTTATCAGTGGCATGTATTCTCCTGCTTCTGATCATTCGAGGATGTGACATAGCACGTGGCCTGCTTCAACCACTCTACATTGTACAAGGCTCTATGAACTATCTAACTTCTGACAGGAAGCTTGCACTCGCTAATTTCTGGGCATTCCTGATAACAAGGCTGGTGGCGCACATTGGCTCCTGTGTCCTCTTTCTTGGCCTTTGTCGATCAGCACTTTCTGGTTCAGAAGGATATCAAAAGGCACTTGGAACTTCTTCAATATCTCTGCAAGTACAAACTCGTCCAGCACCAGTTTGTGCATGCATGGATATGATTTTACTGATTGTTGAAAGTTGGCTGTCAGCTTTAGTATTCCAAATTTCCAAGTCATAGCCTTCTGACATCAGAGAGTTTCAAGTCTTTACATAGAGTTGCAGCCTGGCTAGTAACACTCTGAATGCCTCTCCTTGGACATGGCACTGGCTTGGGAGCTTCATGATGCCAGCCATGATGTCCCTGCAAGGACCAGCTCTACATGTGACTGAAGCAGATTCACTAAAAATCTACGGGTATATGCAGTGCTGGAAAACAAATCCAGAAATTCTATTGAGGTAAGTTTTCAGAAAGCAGTAAGTATACTACTGGGTATGACTATTTGATGCATCTATGCATGTGCGCTTCAATTGGTCAGTAGAGCAGCCTCTTGCAGTAACTGGTAGCGCTCCTGACTTTTGATGAACGGGTTTTGAGTACCAAGTTTCAGTACATTCTTGGCTAGGGTGACAGCAGCATCCTGGTAGAGCAGAAGACCAGACCAGAGATGGCTTTCCTTCCCCACTTGGATAAGGATATCTGAGTACGGGTACAAGCAGCCTTTAACGACGCAGCATTAATCTTAAAACTTATTGTCCGAAGACTGCAATATACCGAAAAAGGAGCCTCTGGTCAATGAACCATTGAACCATATTTCAAGACAAACATTGTTGAGTCAGAACGTCAGAACCTGAAGGCATGAGTGAGGATAGTTAATGGTACTAGGGCATGGTCGATTTGCGAATTTTTGCCTCTATTACAGTCAACTTTATGCACCTTACAGCCCAATGCAACTCTATATCTCATGGTCAATTCTATCAGAGTCTACCTCAAGTTGGGAGATGGGAAGTAATCACTTCCTTGACAACAAAGCACAACCACCAGATTGCAAGCACGGCAAGCAGATTATTCAAACTTACGTAGCTTGTACCTACAGAGCGAAAGCAGTCTAGTGACTCCATTTACAGGAAACAACGTGTGGCCCAAAGGCAAAGGGTGGAAAGGGAAGAGAGGAAACGCTCATCTGAAAGCTGATTGTGAAGAAAGCTGATTGTGAAAAGTACCTCCCCGTGCAAACAAAAAATTGTCCTTTGCTGGGGCATAATCTGCAATAATTCAAATGAGTAAACTTGATAGTCAAAACCAGAGAACCAGAATAACATGCTCATTTTTGGATCGGTGGATTGAACCACAACAACTTTTGAGGTGGTATGTGCCCATTGGCCTACAACTTGTTTGTTGAGATGCTACAACCTTGAGTGGTGGGGGCTCTTGGAGTGGCCCCGCCCCTCGGCACTAAGTCCCAAGCCATTTCAGGATGGGCCGGGCTCCCGTGCTCATGCCCAGGCTGGCTTGTTCGTGGCTCCATGCCACGTCGGCTCCTCCTGATCGCTGCCCTGCCTTCTAGCTTGCTCCCTGCCACGTCGCAAAGTAGCTAGATTAGATCTAGATAGCAAACGAGACACCGTAATCACAACTTTGGGCTTAAGCATAGCCCGCGAGGAAAAATGATAAGTAGTTTCTGCCATCCGAGCTGCCATCTAGACTGGGTTGTTGGGTGAAGCAAGTCTGCTTGCAAGCAGGGTGCAGGCAGTTGGAACCACTCGTAGTTGCAACCCATCAAAGTTCAAGCTGTACATGGCCTTGGGAGTTAGCCCTCGGGATCAAGCTTGTCAAATAAGGTAATCGACGAGTCCGCTGCAGGTATCAATGAGATGAAAACACTGGTCAACAGAGGATGCAGAAGGGACGGGACGGTTGGACCTCGGCTGGTATGATCGTGTCGATCTAATTCCTGGAGAGTGCATGTCGAATTCGGGGCCCATTACCCTTTCTCGTCCAAGTCCAGACTCCAGACATCTTGAACATGAGGTCAATGGACTAACAGAGACGTCCAGATTCATAGTGCACAGTTTCTGAAGTGGGAGCTGCTGATAGCTTCACGTCCATCCTGCACGTCTGACTTATCACACTCCCTAACTCGGAAAAGTAGTAAAACTCTCTAAAGCTGGTCTTCCTCCAGATCTTGGTGACATATCGTTCCGACTAACCGGTCGAAGAAATGACTTCATGCTCTTGAAAATGAGTCCTTCAGAATAAAATGCTTATAGATCCACCGGATAACGGGTTCTTCTTCAAGCCAGTGCGTTGGCTTCCATCATTGCCTCCTTATGGGAAACTGGGACCCAGACAACAGTAACCTCCTGCACTAGTAACTTGCTCCAATATGATCGCCCTGGTGTTGGGGCGTCGACATCAAGCGGAGCCCGCGGGCCAGCAAGAGCGCATGGGAGCGCGTCGGAGGAGCTGACCTGGCAGCGGGGCCAGCCAGCAGCCCAGACCGGGCATGAGGACGGGAGCTCGGCCCGCGTCACTATCCTGAAATGGCTTGGGACTTAGTGCCGAGGGTGGGCCCTCCTCTACTTCTAGAGCTTTCCAAAAGCAGGATGAGGCGGTGACCTCTTTCTAGAAGGCTCCACCGCCTCCTTAAGAGAGTATATAAGGTAAAAACACCCAAAAGTGTGCATTTAAGCAGTATGACTCATACAAATGGTGCAGCAAGGAGAGAGTTATATTGTTGAATTAGCAATATGACAAACAGGGCCTCATATGAATTCCATAATTTGTGATGGAAGTGGTCAATTGATATGAATTATCAAAAGTGGCGGTACATAACCTTAAAGAGGGTAAGGGGTACACATTTTACAAGGTTTCTTCCCTTTGGTGGGCTCCACAAGCAGGGCCCTTAGAAAATTAAAATTTGGAACCTGAACCATCCTCAAATAAATAGAAGTGCTACATAGTACGAAACTAGTGTTTGGAGACATTTTGAAAAAACCAAATGCGAAGCAGGAGGAGAAGAACTAGTATGTGTGGAGAGGCTGCTCTCACGGTCTCTACGCAACTACAAGGTAAGTATCGAATTTTATTTTTTCTAAAAATATTGTATATACATATATTTATTAAAATTAAAACCTGGACCCTTAGACCAGTGTTGGTCTGGTATCAGGTTTAGGACATACCAGACTGGTCTATATAATGGTGGATGTATTTTTCCCCAGATATTGGTATGGGTATGAGTATCATGACCACAATACCAGCTGGTATGAGATCAATTTTGGTATCATTCCAAAGCCATCTTGACTTACAAGTTTATCACATGATATCAAGTGAAAAAAAATACAATAAACATAAAGTAAATATAAATAAGTACATGTATGTACACATAAATTAGTATAGTACACATACCAGAAGAAAGATGGCAGGGGGGTACTGGTATTGTGGCTGGTATGAGAAAACAAATACCAGCCTGGTCTGGTCCCTGGTACCAGAGTTGATACTGGCGTTGATACTCGGGTCTGATACCCATACCAGACCAACACTGCTTAGTACCCCCTACACTGGCCTGTGAGTATAACGGGTTCTGGACCTAGCAGGCGGGGTTGGTTTCGGTGGCTCCCCGTCCATTTTAGAAATGAACCCGGGTCAGAGTCCCGGTTTATGGTGATGACACGAGTGCAGATAACCAGGACCCTAACCCGCCGGGTGTTTTAAAAAAAAAAAAACCCCTCTCGGGTACTGAGATCCAAACCCGGAACTGCACAACACTGTCAAGACCACCTCGAGGCTTTCAAAGGATTAAATTTTCGCTGATCTTCATCCCTTCAGGACTTAGCTTCCCTTCTACTATGCTTCAATCTTTTTGCTGTCTTGTCGTCTCCTTGGTTTCATTATTTCAGGGGTGCTTCTCACATGCCTGGCTCTTGTTCCCTCCTGGGAGGGGTATGGGCAGTTCATTCACTGACTAAGGTATGTGTTGGCCCGGGAGTTTTAATTCTTTTCCCCCATAATATTTCCAAATAAACTCTCTGTCCCATGTTATTTAAATTTTTAAAACAATATATGTGCAATAATAGGGTCCCAGACTCATCCAATGATTTGAAGACACATGTGGGAGCCTTAAACGTTACGCTTGGGCCGCCGAGGTTGGCCCAAGGGGCCTCTTTTTTTTTAATTTATTTCTAAAAATATCCCTTATCTCGTCTAACCCTAAGATTGCAGTCAATTGTTGATGCAGGAGCCTTTTTATTTTGCATAAAGCACCGTTCAGATTTTTCCTTTGTTATTTGACGCCCCTCTCGATGCAAAAAATAGGCTCCAGCATCGGACGCATCTTACGAATCATGTAAGATCCTCCCAGGTTGGTCGCATCTTACGCTTTGTAATCCTGCCAGGAAAAATCTGGACAGTGCTTCACAAAAGGGAAGGCCCCAGCCCGAGGGCATTTCCGCGGTTTTAACGCCCTCGGCAGCCAACCCTCAAATCGCAGGAATGCCCTCGGGCTGGGGCCTTCCCTATCACATCTTTTCAATACCGACACTTAGGCGGCGCGTCAATATGCAACTTTTGAGGCGCCGCCACATTAAAGCCCACAAATTGAGTGTTATTCAAGCAAGTCCAACTTATAGCCTAACAAAACAGCACCCCACAAGAAAAGCCCACAAATGAATGTTATTCAAGCAAGCAAATTTTTATTTTTTTTCCTCCTAAATGAATGCTATTCAAGCAAGTCAGGTATCTTCTTGACAGCCACCAAACAAGAAAAAGTCCACAAATGAATGTTAGAGTCGGCCCTCCATATGTGTTTATATTTGGGAGTAAGAAAAACTGTTACACTTAAAAGGATTGTAACACTTTAATAGATACAAATTTAGGATCAATCAAAAGTAACATTTATAAAGTTCACTCTTACATGGGGAGCCCTAAAAAAGTTCACGTTAATAGAACTACGAGAAAGGAAAAATCGCCATCACGGCTGATGATCTACAGGCTGTGAAGGTTGGAAGAAAGATTGTATGAGGGTCTGATGTGAATGTGACATTCTAATATCTCTACACCATTTGCAAATTTCTCTAACTTGTCAACCAAGTGCATAACATCTGTCGACCTCTCCTGCAAGAAATGATGCAATGTTTCAAGCGCAACCTGTGCATCTTTAAAACCTATTGGGGTTACACTTTGATCGGAAACTATGCAGCTCATTTATTATTAAGCTCCTAAATTATTAAGCTCCTTTATATATGTCCACGTGAGTTGATCATAGACTTAACTTGAGTGGATAAGAGCACTTTAATACGTACACATCAATATATGAATCGAGACGTTTGTTTTGTTTTGTTTTGTTTTGTTTTGTTTTGTTTGTTTTGTTTTGTAGATTTGAGATGTCCCAAACCGCGAGGCCCCAGTCCTTGTGCTTGGTACCGTTGGAAAGCCCTCGACAAGGAGGGGTGCACAGGCTTGGTCTCATGATTTTTGGACATGCGGTGTGGGAGATGTGGAATTTCAAGTACTTTGGGTCGCTGGAAATTCGGGAAAAATAGTTGGAGCCTCAACATGAGAGAGATAAAGGGAAAGGTCTCCGGTTCAAATCTGGTTGTAGGCTGTGTGGAAAAAAGATGCATTTGGACAATGACATTGGACCCTTGGGCCAACAGCAGAGGCTACCCCTCGACATAGGAGACACACTTGCATACATAGGAGATTGCACTTGGGCTTAGATGACACTTGACACTTGGGAGTAATCAGTGTTTAATAGTTAAACACTTAACGCTTGCTTAGTTCACGCAAGTAGGGAGTAAGAATTATGCTAACACATATAATTTTTTAACGCTTATGGAAGTCACAGATATGGAGGGCCGACTGTATTTCAGCAAGTCCAAGCTATCTTCTTGATAACTTATCAAAGCCGCACTGCATAAGAAAGCAAGTCAAGTTATTTTCCTGATACTTATCAAATACTAGCCACCACACAAGAAAAACCCCATAATTGAATTATTGAATGTTACTGAAGCCAGTCAAGCCACCCAAAAATGAAAGGGAATATACGCACAATGATCATACCATAAAACAAATCCTCGGATTCTCCGTCATGGTTTACGGTTCAGGCCTTCGGGCCTATAAAGGTTTTATTTATTTTTCCCTTCAATAATTTAAATAAAGCTAAGTTAATGCTTCCTCCCCTTTCCTCAAAAATAAATAAAAAATAGATTGATAATAAAAAATAAATAAATAAAACCTATTTCAAATATAGGGGGAATGTTTTTGGCTTGTATGTTTTAGGCGAGTATTGGTGGTGCAGCTGAAAGGGTAGAACACCCTATGACCGTTCATCTAAAGATGGCGGAAGATCTAACGGTGAATTTTTGTCGTTTTTACCCCGGATAAATTGATAAGATGCCCCACATCTGGGGCATCCCAACACATTTGGAAGTGCATGATTTCATGAAATCCACACAAAGTTATGGGGTTTCAAAGTTGAACCAATCCGAATGCTTGTGTGAAGTTTGAGCCCTATGACCACTCATATTTCTTGGGGGTTCTATCAAACAACTGTTTGCCAAGTGGCAAAAATGAGCAAGTCTTGGGCCCAGCCATGGTCGCTCATGCAGGCCTGACCCAAGCAATTATGAGGTGAACGGTCATAGGAACTATAACGGTCATAGGGTGTTTTACCCTAGATCCTATCTTGACCTCACCAGCTAGTTGGGTCACCACTCCGCTTCCCTCCCACGACTCTCAGTTCCGGGTCATGTCTTCACATCGATTTCTTGCATGGAAGTGCGGAGCCCACCAGCTTGGACCACTCCGTGGTGGGGCCACTTGCTACTACTGCATTCCAATCCGCTCTCCCAGCTTACTTAATGGACGCTCACATCTGCATATATATGTAAACCTTTCAAATGTTGTTTCAGCCAGTGTATCTACTGAACTTGCTCCCTGTGGTATTGGCTCTCATTCCATCCAGTCCTCCTCCATTCCAAGATTGGAAGTTCTAAGCTGCATAGGAGCTGCATATCATGACTAGTTAGGGGTTCAGTGAGGTAGGCATCAGAAAGTTCGCAGTAGCTGTGGTTAGCTAGCTGATCAGAACATTTATTGAGCTGGTAGTAATTGGCGTCCCCCGAGGCGCCAGTAAGATTTCTTGAAGGAAGACAGACGGACCACACTATGAAGAAACATGGAAGCTACAAGCAGGCACTTCCCACCATAAAAGAAGCAGAAGAGATACTGAGCTGGGCGCACAAGCCACAGCTAAAGATCAATTTGAGAGGTTCAAAATCTGTAAAGGAGGATAACAGCTGCCGCAAAACTTGTAGGATCCCTACATTCAAGAATGACGAGCTGCTGACGAGGAACTCGCGACTGAGATTTCTGGAAAGACTGAGAGACGTATACCAAGGAATGATGATGTGTATGGCTGTCAAAGCCGATATAGTACCTGTTGGTATCCTAGGATAATCCACCTGGAAGTATCATAGGCTCCCCCTGTTTCAACTATTGAGAAATCGAAATGATGTATGTAAAATGTTGGGAAGCCCACATATAAGCTTCTAATTCGATGGTACAACTATGCTGAGAAAGATCATCATGAGAACCTAGCTTAACCTAAGACTTAGGCTGCAACCTCGGCTGCATCCTCTGTACCATATGTATAATAGACAGTGCAACTACTGACTAGAGTTCTTCTGGCACTTAGCTAGAACTAAGATTACGTTTCCAGGTACTGCCACAGGGCACGCTTCAATTCCTCAGTCCATCTGTGCCTGCTGGGATGTGTTGGAGTGTTGTTCACTTCAGTTGTACAGCTAATGACTAACTAGCAAGTGGTGGTTTGATTCACTGGACACCTGTGCTACATGTAAATATATACATGATGACACACAGAAGATTAGGTGTCAAATGTAATATATACATGATAACACATAAAAGAATAAGGTTTCTGCAAGCATAAAATAGTGATCATCTATTCTACCCTGTCTTTCAGGCCATTCAAAATATTGTGGATTCTCTTCCCAGTGTGTTATATGGTGGCAACATCAAGCTGCCTGTCTCTAAATATAAGGTGTAGTTTTACTTGCTAGCAAGTTTGCTGCTATGTATATTCGTGTGCAACACTGAAGAAATTTATCCTAAAAGAGGACCCACAGTTTCTGCTGCTATGCAACATACCATGGGACAGCAACCGTTCAATGGTCCAGGCGTCCTAAATTTCATTTGTGGGTAGCATGACAAATCCAACTATTCTGCAAGACCGCTGTCATTCACTTGTGAAAGCCTCAGAAATACAGATTCCAATGATGGCAGGCTGTGGTGGAATTAATGGCCACTATTTTAATATGCCGTGAATTCATGTTTTCAAGTCTCTAGACAATGTCTTGACTTGCACATTGACATCCACATTTGTGAACAGTGAGGGTATTCTCCAGAAAGCTCTGGTGCATTGCCACCAACGTGGATGATGTCACTGTGGATTTCTCACTGCCCTTTTCCAGGGTTGCCAGGACACCACACGCCTTGACACCACAAATGTTGGATGTCACCCCTTCCCCTCAGTTATCATTTGCTCGTACATCACCACTGAGTCACGATGGCACCCACGCTCGGCGTATCCTGCCTTCTTTAAGTTAGGTTCCATGTAATTACATCTTCAAACTTACAGACATCCTGCTGTCCTTCTGCTGGACTTATTGTTATCAATATAGTCTCTTGCAGAAGAACCGTCTCCTGAAATCCCTCCTCCTCCTGACATCGATCCCCACAAGTGCCAGAAGAGTTCTTGTCCTCTCTTCCTCTTTCAACAGTGGTGGTCGTGACTCGTTGTGGAGGTGCCCGAGTCAACAAACCTTGTGATGCTGCAATTGTGCAACTGCCAGATTGAGAACGAATATAGAGGCAGAATTAATTTGTACCAAGCACGAGGCAGTTGAACTGGAACGTAGTGTCTGCAGTAACTTGATCTGTGTTGGATAGGCCACACACCATTACAAGTTGGGGAGCAAAACCAACAGACAGATTCTGTGCACTGCATCAACTCTGGAAAAAGAGGTTTCACAAGTGGTGCATTTTCATTTCCGTGCCCAATACCTCCTCGCACCTTGTGTACGTGGATGCGATCAGGAAATTGTCGCACACAAGGACCCATCCACTGTCTTAAAAGCATTACAGACCAGAAGTGTGAATTGAGGCAGTTTCCATTCATGGTAGTTAGCTCCGACAATAACTTCATCCATCTCCATGTTACACCCTAGCATGGATTCAAATGCCGAATCCAGAAACTGCCTGGTGTATAGCATGGACCAGTGCCTAGCTTAGATTACAAATTAGTCAATGTGGTAAAATTTGGGTTGGATAAGCTTCAAACATGCTCACTTCAGAAGTGTCTTGAGTCTTGATCTTCCTACATACACCTCTGTAAGATTGAACCACTCAGACCAATCATAAGTACTCCAAGTTTTAGCAGGCAGCAACCCGACATCCAAAAATCTATGAGATAAAAGAAGACTGCGAACGTTTGGATGCATAGCGCCATGCATGATCCGTCTCTAAATTTTTCTTCTCTTTGCGCAGAGACGCAAGCAAGTCCTCCATCAAAGCTGCCCACAACCCAATTCATTTGTCACATTAGCGAATCATTCTCACAGAGTCCACAAGAAATGAGAGGCTGATATTACAACATGTATATGAGTTTTCCACTGGACCACCTGTAGCTTTTTCCAACAACCCAAGTTCAAGTGATTGAATTAAAAACAGCTGTTACAAGGCCAAGTGTTTTGGAGGGTTCACCGGCGAAAATTTCTGGCTAACGACAGAACTCTCGCACCCTCAGAAAGTGAAGCTGAAGAATTTCTACGCCTGTCATCTGATGCGGCTTTTTGTAATTCCAGGGCCATTAGGGTTATCGCCTATAGAATTATCATCAGTGTCCAAAGGCAACAATCGCAACTTCCCCAGCTGTTAAAATGCGATGCTCTTACCTTACACCAAGCACAGCCCAAACAGATAGATCCATTCCGCCTAAGATATCTATTGGGGATTGCGCAATCCCAGAACCATTTCAGTAGAACCCAAATCCAAGTTTGAGAAAAGAAAGAGACACAATCCACACACGCACACGCACATACAGATACCTTGCTCAGTCTCGGCCTTGCAGTCAAGAGTGAAGGTGAGGTCTTCCGCCATGAGATCCAGCAGCGCAGCATCATCGCCGGCTGCCACAGCGCCCGATATGGCGGCCCCCACCCGTGCTGGTGATGCCCCGCCCTGCATCACAACCCTCTTCCCCCTCCTCTTCTCCTTCTTCTTCACACCTATTGATACTCACAGTCCTCGACCTTCGCTACCTGGGATTTTCAATACCTTCATAGATGTCACGCAAGGTAATTCCAATAACCCACAGGTGATATTTCGATGATGATTCAAGGGCTACGACAGTTATTATGATGGGCCACAAGTTCAGTAGATTTGTTATCCTGTCGAAACAGCCAATCCTGGTGGACAGATCTTTCTTTGAAGGATGTAGGAGTTCAGAGATATATGACGTGCGATTGTCTAAGGGAAGAGTTTTCACTCATGCAGGACTCTACCTGGTTATCAGCACCGGAATAGTCTAAGGTCAGACACACAAAAGCAGTGTACCCCGCAGGCCACAGGCCCACAGTGAGCTGCTATCTTTCGCTTGTTTGATGCTTTTCACAGTATGTTTGCCGTTTGCTTATGATCTCCTTCTCCAAGCGACTTTCCAATTTTTAACATCTGTTCTTCAGGCCAGCAAATCGAGTTACATACCTCACATTCCTCATGATTAAGACGCTTATACCACCTGCAAGTGAATGGTCATCTTGTTATGTGCACATTTCATTTACTACATTAACTTCAATTTTCTTTGGCCTCTCATTTTAAGATAATAGGGTCTTCAATGGGCACGTGCGATGTGGCCGGTGGGCCCCGTGCACGGACGCCTGGCTCCCCAGCACCCGCCCGCCGCTGCGCTCGGTCGCTGCAGCCGCGCCCGCGCCCCCGTCCACCGCGCGGCCAGTCCCCCGCCCATGAGTCCACTGCCCTCCAGTCTGCCAGTCCGCTGCTGGCCAGTCTGCTGCCCAGCCGTCTGCCCGCCAGTCCGCTGCCCAGCAGTCTGCCAGTCCGCCAGTCTGCCTGCCAGTCCCCTGCCATCCAGTCCGCTGACGGCGCAGGATCGCCACCGTCCATTCCCATAACCCATCCGAGCCCTCCATTTTTAGGGCTGCGAAAATGGCAATGATCTTCCCACCAAATCCCAGCCGCTCTCTTTTGACGGTTGTTTGTTGTCCGATGTTGCGGTAGGCGTTTCCATGCACGCGACTGTTCCTCTTTTGCGCGCAATGTTCATGATGATGATGAAGCGTGTGCTTGAACATGAGAGGACTGTCTCGGCACTACAGCCACCATCGTGCATATGCTTCCATTATTTTTGCCTTCTTGTTGTGCTTTCGGGAACCTTCGTTTTATGGTTTGGTTCTTTGTCATAAATATGGAAAATGCGGACATCTGTCGTCGATAACGTCCTCTGCTTGTGATCCGTCATGATACGTTTAGCCCCTTCGTATTGCTTCCTTCATGAGAGCCTTCACAAGTTTAGTTCGTTAAAGGAACCCATGGGTAACATGGGCGCGAAAATGGCGGAAGCGTATGCACATGGGGGCGTGTATTGCAGATTTCGTATTGGACGATGGGACTGTTTATGTGACCAAGTATAGCGGCTTGCATCCGTCGTGCATAAGTTGTGGAAAAGGGTGGAGAATCTGAAGAAACCCAGCTTTGTGATGGATCCACATGGTATTATATAAAGGATGGCAGCACAAAAAAGCAATTCGAGTCGTCACGGAACACCATCCAGTCGTAAGGTCCTCAAACATCCACATGCACCTGCTGAATGCAGATATCTGAGCCACGACGGGAGTAGGTGCAGAATCGGTACATTGTCGCATTTGCCAGGAGACGGACCAGGCTGAGACAATTGCATCTGCAAATGCGCGTGGATGTTTGAGGTCCGTTGTGTCGCGAGTCTGTTCACAGTGGGTCCGCTGGCCCGTCAGTGTTCCGGATATTCCCCTTATCGCGTGCATAACAGTCAGTTTGGAGGCGGTCTACTGGAAGTCCGTCTGTTGGGATATCAGTCTGTCACACTTGTGAATTTGTCAGTCTGTTGTGTCGGAAGTCTGTTGCACTAAGTCTGTTTGACTTCTTATTTTCCCTCCGATCAGTCTTTTGGCTTGTTCTTCCTCCAGTCTGGCAAAACATCCGTCTGCTGGAGAGTTCTCCTCTATGGATATCAATCTGTTGGACTGTGCATGCATCAGTCTGTTGTGCCGCGAGTCTGTTGTGCCGCGAGTCTGTTCGCAATGGGTGTGTTCGACTTTCCTGTTCTCCCCTTACTCTCTTTTGTCTTCATTCCGCTGGCAGGGAAGTGCCTCCAATATGAAGCCGCTTCGCCTCAGCAAAGCGAATAGTCCGCTGGGAAATGAGTCTACTGCACTTGCGAGGACCGTGGATGAATTTAGTACGATGCGTTCGTTCGGTGGACGTATTCAATGCGATGACGGCAGATAGTTGGCGCCTGTGAAATTGCACCACGTTGGCAATGCCATGCCCGCTTTCCCCCTTCTACTTCTACTTTCTTCTCATGTTCCCTATGCGATCAACTCCATTCTCTTTGCGCCTGTTTCTTCGCACTGTTTTGCACTGTTTTGTTTTCCTCTTTGCGTTTCCATCACCGTAACGAAAGACGGCCGTTCTTCCCCAGGTGTGGAGAGTCGCGGTGAGCCGCGAAGCGTCGCAAACACGCTCGCCTTTGTAACAACTCGAAGTTCATCGGCTCGGTGAGGTTCTCACTTGCTGCGGTGTTTCCATTCCATTCTGTGTCATCTTCTTGCTTAGGATGAGTCTTTTCATAGGACTTCTATCTGTCGTTCATTGTCCTTGCACCTTCGTTTCATTCTGCAGCGATGGAGGATGCTTGTGAAAAGGGTGGAGCGGACTGGGTGGATTTTGTGCACCAAACCAGACTGAAGAAAGAGCGAAGGTACTGGTACTCACTAGACGAGTTTGATCATAAAATAGTGGAAGCATTTGTAGACCTCCGCGTCCAGAAGCCCAAAAACTCGAATTGGCAGAATGACAAGCTCTTCTGTCCCTTCTGTGAAGAGGTTATCAAGAACAAAATCCAACTAAATCGGCATTGTGTTGACACAGGTTGCAAGGAGACTGTTGCAATGATTCCACGGGATTTCAAGCTTTGGCTGATACTGAAAGAAATGTCGATTGTCAAAGAGGCCACAATGTACTTGCGCGGATCAGTGCTTGACCCCCGCACTTTGGAATTAGACGAAGTGCGCGCACGGTATGGCGTCCATTCTGGTAGCCCGTCAATGGAGGATTTGCAAGTATAGGGAACGCCGGACGCCGCCAAAAAACGTAAACTTATTGATAGGGCCCAAAAAAAGGAGAGGCAAAAAAAAGAGAAGGCTGCAAGGTCTGCTCGCGAGGCAAGGGCAAAATCCACGCAACAGACTGAACCCCGTCCTGGGCGGCAGACCCACACCATCAGTACTGATACTGAAAGTGAATCTGCTCAGGGCCTGGAAGGGGTGACAAGTCCGGTGGACATTGACTTGCCTGACCAGACTCGGCAGCAGACTCACACAAATATTGCGACCCATGCCATCGGTTTAGGGTCAAAACCAAAAACTCAACAGAGCACTGAAGGGCCAGTCTGTCCTGGCACATTACGCCTCGTTGACTTTGGGCTTTTCCCACCAGAGTGCCCACCAATTGGGGATCCAGACTTCTTCCGTTATTTCTACAGAGTTGCCCAGTCAGGTCTGCTACGCATATTCATCCGACAGGCGGAACAGAACTCGTTGAACAGCTTTGAAGATGAAGATGACGATGATGAAGTAGAAGAGGTAATGGTTAGTCTGACCACCTAGTCTGTTCTCTGTGCTGTTTGATCCATCATCGGGGTCATGTTGCCTATTCAGTCTGGTTAGTCTGCTGCGTTCTCTCCTCAGTCCGCTGGCTCACTCCGCTCGTCAGTTAGTCTGTTTTATATCGCTGCATTACTTACTGAGTCCGTTTGTCAGTCCGCTGGTCCAGTCCACTGGTACAGTCTACTAGTTGCCTCCACCCTACGTACGCACGTTACAGTCTGCTGGTCTGTGAGTCCAGTCCGCTGCATGAGGTGAATATAGAGTCCACGTCCATGTTCATGACGTCCAAGTTCTCTGCCGTGTACCAGGATGAACGTGTTTCTATTCGTAGGGCCATTCAGGCTTGGCGGATACCTAGCAATGATGCTCCTTTACAAGCGACTGCAGTGCGTGCGGAAGTGGATTGCGTGCGAGAGTACATATTATTGAAGTATCCTGGGTCATCTGCTGCTATAGCGGCATTACATATTCAAGACGCGTCGGGGGGGAATGCGTATGAGACAGCCGAGTCTGCCATCCAGCAGACTCCCATTCAGCAGACCGTCATCCAGCAGACTCCCGTTCAGCAGCCTGTCATCCAGCAGACTCCTCTCCAGGAGCCCATCATGCAGCCCATGCCAATGGGAAGTCTTGTCATCCAATAGACTGCGGACCAGCAGACTGCCTTTCTCTCACATAGCACGGCGTTTTTTGCAGTTTGGCGATCGCCATCACCGGTAATTCGACCCGGAGCTGAAGACCTCACACTTCCCCGGCTTAGGATGAGAGAAATTAATCCCCATTTGGATTGGCATAATGAGCTCCACCGGATTGTTGCAGACCGCCGGTGGTCATTTGTACCCTTTCATTATTCCATGGAGTTTTCTATTGAGGAAGCCAACCATATTCTGGAAGCCGCCTCTGCTGTTGCCATTGAAGCCACAAGCGACCAAAATGCGTCGCCTCTACTTGTGCAGCTGATTCTCATGGATGACCCACGGCCTGAAGACCTCAGACATATGCCTATGGCACATCCAACCTTTGGGGTGCAAAGAAAGCACTTGTTCGGATTGACTGAGGAGGATTGAGCGCATGGCAGCTTCCTTCCTACAACACAGATGGATGCAATTTGGCAATTTCCGCTCATACAACAAGTTGATGAAGGATCTACATAGTTTGAGGATGGACTTACTCCATAGAACAGACCATTCACAGAAGTTTGTGGTGGATGACGCATTGCACTGGTTTGCATTGGTGATGGAGCGAGCAGTATTCGACATTGTTTTGCAGAATCCCAATGTCTTCAAAGTCCTGTGGTGTGGGATCCCAACTGAAGACCGCATCGGCGCCATTGCTCATCTCGATGGAGCATGCCTGTGCCGGCAAATCAAAGACATTGGCCTCGTCGAAAATCTCTTGGAAGGTAAAATGTTATGGGCAACTTTCGTGTTTCAGCTCAATTTCTTTTGCCAACTTTTTTAGAAGTTAACATTTGCATAAACATGTGTTGCAGGGCGAGTTGATCTGGGAGACAAGCAAGTGCAGGCTGCTTTCGACTCTTTTGCCAGAGGTGCAAGGGACCTTGTCCTGGCTTTACAAAGAGTTCGGGATACTGTCCAGCAGACTGGCCACAAGAATGTCCAACAACATATTCCCCACGACACATGTGGGCAGACTGCCCAAGTGCTGGAGACCGAGCATATGCACCAGACCGTCCCGGGTAATAGGCCGGATCACTCCCAGCAGACTGCCCCGCATACACATACTCAGTATGTGCAAACAGTACTGAGCAGGTAGCAAACTTTGTAGACTTTGCAGCAGACCGGAGAACAGACCAGCCAACATACTGCCCCTTAACCGACTGTGCAGCAGACCAGCGAACATGGCCACTAGACTGCCCCTCAGCAGACTGTACAACAGACCGTGTAGCAGACCGACGAATCCAACCAGCAGATTGCCCCTCAGCAGACTGTGCAGCAGACCGACAAATCCAGCCAGCAGATTGCCCCTCAGCAGACCGTGCAGCAGACCGACGAATCCAGCCAGCAGATTGCCCCTCAGCAGACTGTGCATCACACTGGCGAACCCACTCAGCAGATGGCCGAGCAGACTATCCAGGAGACTAACAGCCAGTCTGTTCCCTGGATTGTGCAACAGACTCGGATGCATTGGCCTCACCGGGACCCTATGGACGAATTTCTGCTGAGTTCCCAACAACACGTTTTTGGATTTGTCAGTATGAGTGTTTTGACCGAGTCCACTTTTCCCTCAGGCACATTCACTGACGACGTGGCCTGCCTTCTATGACCTTCCAGCTTAGTTCCGTTTTCGTGCGCTCAGTGGCGAAAGCCATAGATGAGTCCTACTGGATTACATGGAGTCTGCTCCCTCACCCCTTGGGCAGGTTGTGCCATTTCTTCTTTCAGCACTGTTGTTTATGTTTTAGCACATTGTGAAATTGGGCTAATTCGCCGTTTTGCTCGGTATCCTCACAGGATGTTCGTCCCTCCGTCGGCAGACTGTCTACTTCTGAGGACATGACATCTTCCGCCCATGCTGCAAACGTGGGATCGACAACCAAGAAAGGTGTGGGGGTGAGCACGCCCCCCGATACGCGGGTCAGTTCTACGCATGCGACCCATGAAGCTGCAAAGACAGGTCCAGCAAGTGTAAACAAACCTGCTGACCAGCCTCTGTTGCGAAGTAGGGTGACAGCGCTGCGTTTGTCTGCTCTATCCAGCCCGCCTACAGCTGTCCGTGCTTCCCAGGGGAGAGGCAAAGCCAAGAAGCGACTGTCGTGGACCATGCTGAGGAGGTCGAGGAGGGTCCGAGTACCAAGAGACCGGCGAAGAAAAAGTCTGGCGTCTTTATGAACAAGAACCGCAAGCTGGCCTTGGACATGGACAAAGATGTGGGTCGTTTCCTAGAGCAGCACAGGTGAGTACTGTGCTCAGTCTCATCATCTGTCTTTGTCGTTAAGTGCTTTGCGCTCTGTTGTGGTCAGTCTGCTGCTGGTTTCATCATTGTCTGTTGTGGTTAGTCTTGTCAGTCTGATGAACTGTTCAGCCTGTAGAGTATTTGGTACCATGTTGACGTCAGTCTATTCAGTACATGAGGCTTCCCGAAGGATGGTCTGCTCTATGCAGGATGGGTGCTCGGTTTGGCAAAGTACATGTTCTACACGTGAAGGCGGGTAATTCCATGCTGATGTTTTTTGAAGGGGACCCACGGTTTGAATGCGGACTGTCGCCGGATGACATAAAGACGCTCCAGAAGGTTGAGTCGGAGTGCACAGATAGACTCCTAGTGCACAGATAGACTCCTGGAGCTGTGGTGTCGATTCTATGAGAAGTCGGTTGAGGCTGCGTTCACCAACACTATTGTTATTCTTCCAACGTCGACGTGGACGGTGTTGAAGTCATTGGGGGTGGGGCAACGTGAAAGCCATCTGGAGGTCTTGAAAGGTTGCCTCAGCACTGAACGACTGGGCAAGGACTTGAAAGAGTGCGATTTCATTATGGTGCCAATTGGGGACGAGTAAGAACTCTTCCGAGTCTGCTGAGACTGTCTCCTGAGTCATAGTTTGGTTTCGCAGTGTCGTCTTGACTCTGAGCGATTAAGTTGACCTCTGTATTTGTGCAGTGGACTGGGTTTGAAGATTGAGTCTGCTGAGTGCTGAGTCTGCTGAGTCTGCTGAGTGGTCGGTCTGCTGAGTGTCAGTTTGCTGAGTCTGCCCATCATGATTGTGCAATGACGCCATGTTGTTTGATACCATTGCAGGGGGCACTGGAGTGTTTGTATCATCGACCTCCGCAAGGGCTGTTACACTCACATGAACTCTATCAGGGACTCGCATAAATGTCCCTTTGTTCTAGGGTGGATTCGGAAGCTTCATGCTGAGTGCTTAGGGTACTCGATGGACTCACCAGAGTGGCATGAGATTGTCCAAGCATTTCAGTTCCACGCGCCTGATGTGCCCCAGCAACCATTCAGCTGGGAGTGTGGCTTTTACGTCATGTCATTCATTCAAGTGTTTTATGAGTGGGTAAAAGTCAGAGCAAATGTCTCCAAGACTGCAAAGCCAGAGAGAGGAACACCTTTCACGAAGGACTGGTTTACTTTCAAGTTTGCACTTGGGCAGCGAATGTAGTGTGCCCAGTATATCGTGCGGGGGTTGGACAATGTAGAGAAACTGCTCTCATGAGTATGATGTACTTGTCCTGTGAAGTCTATGTACCAAAATAAAAAATGCGAGTCTTTTCGCTTACTATTCCAGTGGTGATGAGCACTTTTGTGTACTGTGGGTGCTGGCATGTTTTGTAATGTTGTCACTAAACTCAATGGACACAATGGTGTCAATTTTTCCATGCACTGTGCACCCGAGTCTGCTGAGCTTGAATGTGCGAGCAGTACGCTGCCGAGGCTAGGACTGGTGGGTCTGGTACCTAGTCTGGTAGGCACCATGTCCATGAGTCCGCTGGGACGCTGGATTGGCATAAGTCGTTAGGGAGGTAGTCCACTGGAGCCTATCCATTTTGAGTCTACTGTTGTGGATGAGTTTGCTTGAGACTTAGTCTGTCCAGCAGTCTGCTGGAAGAGTTGCAGGGATGAGGTGGAAGTGTGGTGAGCAGACTGGCTTACTGGCGCTCGCAGTCTGTTGAATGTGACTATGTTGGGAGACTGTGCGTGAGTCCGTTGGGAGACTATGCTTGGAAGACTGTGTGGGAGTCAGTTGGGAGACTGTGCATTAGTCCATTGCGGACTTGTATTTCAGAAAAGGACAATACTACCAGAGGAATTGCAGACTTATATTGTCTTCTTCGTGACACCTACACGACGTGAAACCTTGTCTCTTTTCGAGGCATTGCAGACTTATATTGTCTTCTTCGTGACATCTACACGACCTGAAACCTTGCGAATTTTCGAGTATATATGTGCTGTAGGTGCAGGTGTAGACACCCTCTTGCTGGTTCTCCGCAAAACCCTAGGCCGGGTTTTCCAGGCCTCCACGAAATCTCGTCTCATTTTCAGAGACATGTTGTTGTTGTCGTTCAGAGGACGGAAAGCCTTCGCTGCTGTAGGGTGCAACATTCCAGCCGCACTTTTCACCAGGATATCAACGAGCTGCCCTGTGCACATACGAAGAGCAAATCGGGCATGTGCCTTCAGGTATTTGTCATCATCTACAATGCGAAGTATGTCCGCGAATTCTTGTTCCATTGAGGCTGAGACCTCCAGAGGTGCCTCGTCATAGGGGAAGTCGTCCGGAGGATGTCTTTCCATGAACTGATTGGATTCGTCGTTGCCGCCGGCACCATTGCCCAAGAGCAAGTTAGGTAATCCTCTATGAATGGTTCCCAGCGCCGTGCCACAAGCGCGCACAAGGAGGCCATCCTGCAGGTCAGGGTGAAGCATCTTCAGGACACGGACCTGATGCTTGCATAAGTTTCCCTTCATTGCCCATGGGCACGTGCAACAACCCCAATCGCAATCAGGATTGTAAACAATGTATGTTGTGCCGGGGTGGTTGCTGCTGAGAACGTAGGTTGGTTCACCAGGACCCAAGGGAAGAGTAACACTCTCAGCAGGAATGTCTCGTGCCGCAAGTATAGAACTGAATATGTACTTTTCGTGTTTGTCATTTCTTATAAACCCGTGGGTCTTCAAATGGATTGCGTACCAGTAGTGTGTTAGTACATGGCCAGTGAGTTCCCATATAAGCCAGTCCACTCTACGACCACTCATCTTGCCTTTCCCCATGACAAGTCTTGCCTTCAGATTTCCATGGTATGCCTCAATGCTTGCGTTTGTGTCTTGGCTCGCATGAGGGACATGGCGGGTTGCTGTACACCACATTGCTATTTTGGGCTTCCAGTGCTGTTCGATATAGTCAAGAAATTCATGTCCTTTCGGGTATTTTGACCTCATACGACGGATTCTCCTTGCAACCCACCGAAGCGCTCTTTTCTCGTTGCGTGGTCCCCCTTTACAGTACATGAGGTCTCCCATATCCTTACAGCGGTCACTGGATCCTTCGTTTTCTTGCATGATTGTTTCACCCATGCCTTGCGGACATGCCAAAGGCAGAGGAAAATGAGTAATAAAAAAACAATTATGCACAACACACATGGTACACATTAGAGTCTTGGGATCGGACTGCAATGGTGGACTGCCGGAGTGGACCGTAACAGCGACCTGTATCAGCGGGCAGAGCCACTGGACTCGCCCAGTGGACAGTACAATGCCATGACGTTGATGTGCTGGAATAACCCCATTGGACTACCCAGTGGACTTCCCCATTGGACTTCCCCTAGCTAGGACTGGGGCAGCGGACTGCATCAGCGGACTGCCGAGTGGACTTGGCAGCGGACTTGCCAGGGGACTGATGAGCGGACTTGACAGCGGACTACCAGTGGATTTGCCCAGCGAACTGCCATCGGGTTTCACCACATGAGTCTGCCAGTGGCCTGTAGCAATGGACTGCTGCAGTGGACCTCGACAATGGACCGGTGTTGTGGACCAACAGACTTACCGAATAGCGTTGATTTCTGCTTCAGCATCGTCCACAATGAAGGCATTGGGTCGCCAGCTCGGCAAATCTGCGAAGAGTGAATCGCGCAAGGCTCTCATCCACGGAACCAGGTCTCTTGTCCGATTCCTCGCGGATAGGTTATAGGCAACTGATATACCGTTCAACCACTCGTCGAAGACCATCAACGTGTACAATGGGAACTGTTGGAATGCACAATGTAAGATGGTCAGAGCATGCAAATTCCGCTCAGTTCTGCACGAGAAGACTTCATAAGAGAGATGAGGTCTGCAGCGATTCACAATGGGTCTGCCCCTCGGTCTTCCGCAACGTACACATGAAAACATACAGAAAGGGTCAGTACACCAAATTTTATGTGAATGTTGCATGGTACTATGCTATCATGCTCATACAAGTCCATGGAATCGTTTAAATAATACCTTGTCATGATTTGTCCCAAAGGTTGCATTACATGCAACGATACGGTCATGTCCTAGTTCCAGCATTTGTCGTTTCTGCCACGAAGTCTGTATGTCAATAGTGAAAGTCAAATCTCCATCAAAATGCTCGAATGTTGGCTCTAATTTCTCCTCTTGATAGAAAAAAACGGACGCAAGATTCTGGTCTCTCCACATGCGCACACTCTCCGCATCATCGGCGTGCTTTTTGAAGGTTTGCCACGCACGTTTCTCGGCAAGGTTGCGAACATCTTGCTCCAACAAGAAATCATCGCGGGTCCATGCATCGCCCAAGCCGGTGTTGTTCATCACGTGCTCTTTATGCTCCATCATGATTTGGGCGACCGACAGGCCTCGGCACAAACACTCGACGACCTAGGCTTTCAATTCCTCGCTAATGTGTGGTGCATAGGCGTGGCGGGTGTTCCTGAACTCTGCGGACTTCCCATGCAAGGGTTTCCCTTGCGCATCTGTATGCTCCATGTTGTTGTAGTACGTGAGGACACAGATGTCAGGGGCGAGATAACATTGCTGGACCTTGAAACAACATTGGCAACCACGCTTGTAAGACTCTCCATACTCCGACTTCTTTCTCTTTGGGCCTTTATGAGGGCAAGATGTTCCAGCACCCACAAGAGGTCCTCCACGCTTCTGTTTTGGATCCTCCACTATTGCCTTGTTGGTGCGCTTGTCATCAGGACCGTAACAGCATTGATACCTGGACAGAAAATTCTAAAATCGATATCCAACGACTTGATGAAGCATAAAATCAGAGAACTCGTGAAACGAAAAATGACAACAGACATGCAATGAAATGTCAAAAGGACTGAGGATGGTGCACACATAATACTGGACAGAAATGTGTTGACTCTGGGTGCTTTTCGCGAGCCGGGTTCCACTGTAGAATGGACATTCACCCAAACCTGAGTTGGGTAGTCCTCCAAACTCTCCTCTCCCGGTACGAAGTCACCAACTCTATCCCAAGGTATGCAGGCCTTTTCAACATTCACTCGCACACCCATAAACCCATATTGCATCTCACTCTTCCAATGGAGATCCTTCATGTTGAAGGGTCCCGGTTTTGCTGTTTGCAAACATTGTCGAAGAGGCCGTATAAGCAGGCTTTCCGTGATCAGTATATCATCGGGTTTTGCTTCCACGTCCATGCCATATACAGTACAAAGGACACGCTTCTGAACATGCAAGAAACGCGCCGCAGTACAAGACACGATCGACAATGTACCAAGAGAACAGTGCGCACGTTCGCGGCTGCTGGCAAGTGGCAGACGGCAGGGATGCAGGTTTGAATTGCAGCCCTAAAAATGGAGGGCTCGGATGGGTTATGGGAATGGACGGTGGCGATCCTGCGCCGTCAGCGGATTGGATGGCAGGGGACTGGCGGGCAGAGTGGCGGACTGGCAGACTGCTGGGCAGCAGATTGGCCAAAAGTAGACTGGTAGACTGGAGGGCAGCGGACTCATGGGCGGGGACTGGCCGCGCGGCGGACGGGCAGCAGCGCCCGTGGCTGGGCGGGGGGGTGCTGGGGAGCCGGGCGTCCGTGCGCGGGGCCCACCGGCCACATCGCACGTGCCCATTGAAGACCCTATTATCTTAAAATGAGAGGCTTTTCAATATAGGTATGTTTCATACTCGGCGTCGTGTAAGTGAGAGAAAGAGGTATTAAAGTGGATGCGTGGGTGTAGGGGAAGAAAAGCAGATGGGACCTTCACCGGGGGGGGGGGGAGATGGAAGGAAATGCAAAGGAAAGGCAAGAGTGATAAGAATCCGGGTACTTCGTGATGTAAAAGGAGCTTATTCTATCATACTTGTTTGGGCTCCCAAAGAGATAGTCAACCACGCTCTGGCCCTTGTACGTGTGGCAAGTGAACTGGCTGGAGAATTTGAAATTGGTTGTTCCATTGTAAATGGCAAGCCCCTGAGTTTCACAAAACTTGAGTAGATGGTGACCGTAGCTTGTGATTTCACAAGAGGAATCTGCACTTTGCCTCTCCAATTCTGTATGCGAGCGTTGGATGTGTAGAGGATCTGTGTGGTCGAAGGTGGGGGCCTGTAGTGATCCTGTACGGGCGTTGAAATTTCCAACCAAGAAAATGTCCGTGTGTAGGGTATGAAGACGGGCCATATCGTCTTCCAATGTAACATATGGTGAATCTGTTCGAATATGTAGGGAAGGCAACGTATTGGAATCCCAAAGGGTATGAGACAGACTCCTGAACCCATTGTGTGGCATTGGGAACACTAGAGCAGCTCGGGAGCAACTCGTGATGTGTCATCCCCCCTGGCACGTCGCAGAAAAAGAGTGTTCGACTCAAACTCGGCGAAGGGTCTATGGCCACAAGCCTATGGCAAACAACATCTTATGAGTAGCATACACTACGTTTGTGAGGGTGCACTCCAATAGTGGGACTTACCTTGACATAAACAATTTATTCGGTCTTTCTAGATTAACTCTAGAAAGCCCTTCACACAAGCATCATTCTGAGACCAGTGCGAGGATGAGCACCGACTGATAGGTATAGCCAGGAATAGAGGATAGGTCTTTTCCTTCGTATGCATGTGTTTATAAGAGAAAAAAAACATCTCAATGCGCGGGGAAGATGTCAAGAAGACCTTGGGGGTGGCTCCAAACGAGCCATTGCAATTCCATGAGCCGATAGTCAGATGTGTGCATGGAATTGGCTCATGGTATCCGGGTCTCTAGTGAGTCCTAGGTGGGGGACGACCGTTCCGATGTATGATGACACTACTGTCTCTGCATATGGCCCATTTGCCTTGTGCTATGGCCTCATGCACTTGAATTATTAATTCATGGCCTTGTATTGTGAAGGCCTAAGGTTGTCACTGGGGTACACATTGTTGTCTCTATTGGGGCCACTGCCTGAGTACTCTGTCCCAAGACGTCTTATCTGTGAATCTGATGAAAAGTTTTTTTCAGTCCGAGGCTCCTTCTTACCAAGCACTCCCGCAGCCCCATGTGGCAGTGCAAGGTCTTGTTGTATAAGCTTGGTGGCTGCCTCGAGGGGATCCCTGTCACTAGGGTGCCTAGTTGTCCAGTATAGGCATGCACCATAACCATAGTTGTGTAATAGAGCAGAGATGTGAGAGAGGGAGAAGTTGGAGGTGGATGGACACAGCTGGAGGAATAGGCTATGAAAGTCTGAAGACCAGACATTCCAATGGGTAATGTCAGAAGGAAGGAGAGACCAGCGTGGACTGAGCAAAATCTGTCTGCTGTACATCAGACATGAGAACATTGGAGATTGAACAGTATGTATGTAGCCTTACTAGGGAGTGTGCACTTACCCTTGACTTGTTTGGAATTGGGACAGGCATGTGTTCTTTGGATGGGCTGCAGCACAATGTGGAGACACGACATTCACTAGTTCTATGTCTGATGGTCTGCCCTATTGGCATCTTCTCTCACTTGGTCACCAAGGTCTGTGTTTGCATTTGCTTTCTTCCCTGGGGTTTTGTTGTCTGTGTGGTTGTGCATGTGAGTGAGGGAGAGAGAAAGAGCGCTTTAGGTGCAAAATGATGATTTTTTCTAAGGGCATTAGGAAGGTTTAGGGTGGGCTCCCACTGCCTGCCAATAGAGACAACCTGCAGACTGATGAGTGCCTGTGCCCCACTTGTGCTACAGAGACAGGAGGGGAGTTGAAAATGAAGAACATTTCTTCTTTTATTGTCCTTTCTACTACGAGATCCGAGGGAGATAGCCAATCTCTCACAGAGATCTTCCATTACGAGGATCAGAAATGCTTCTCTACACGAGGTGTTGACCTTAGACAAGCCATTAATCAGTAGTTGTTTTTCGGCTGCTTGTTGAGGGCCCCACTCTTTACCTTGCTCTTGTCCTAAAAGCTCTTTTGGCTTGCCGCCGATGTTATAAAGTATCATGTATTTCATTTCTCATGTACTCCACGATGGTAGAGGACCAGGGCCTTATCTGCCGCAAAACAAGTCAACAGCTAGCAAGTGGATCCAAGCAGAGGCGACTGTCATCATACTACTGAACATACGCGATATTCCAGGCAGCTGCCACAGGACAAGCCCAATTCACAGAAGTCACACCTTACCTCAAGTTTTCTTGGACAAAATGTCATTTTCCATTAGTTGATAAAAATGGCAAGCATTTGACAGGCTACTCTTGGTTTCATTCTGACCCATAGTCTCCCTGTCCTCTAGGAAGCCTATTGACATTGGGTGGACTTGAAACGGGAGTACATTAATGTCTCTGTGACTAAATGCCGGCCTTGTGACCTCGTGTCCTTGTTTGTTTCGACCTGAAGCGCTTTGCTTCAGGTAAGGTAGTGCATTGGATTTAGTTGGAAAGCTTGGGGCCTTTCCCTCTTTAGAATATGCCTACACGGGCCATTCCCTGCAACTCCCTGGAGTGTGATCTCTGAATGGTAACAAGCGGACTCCTACCACTTGGGGGCAGCCCCTCTGCCCAAATTGGGCAGTCGTATGCTCTGTCTAGCATACTCGGCACTTGGGCTCGGGTTGGTTCCTGTGCTTAAACTTATGGCCTGCGAAAACAATCAAAAATTTAGCTCCTATCAACATCAACACTCCTCAGGGTGATCCCTGGGAATTGGTTACTTATGCCAAATCTAGGGCTTCATGTGTAGTTTTTGGGGTGAATCCCAGGATGGACGATGTGTCCTTTAAAACTACATGCTCTAGCTTAGGCTTGGATTTCATGGCTAATGGTACCATCTCGAGACTTGATAACAGGGGTACGTTGAAGGTTGCAATGACCAAAAGTGCTTCTAATAGAGTCCCGCATCAATTCAATCTCAAAGAAGTTCGTCCCTTGACTGGCTGGAGAGCGGTCTTAGACATTGGTGATTCAATGGGGCGCTCTAGGAAGACAACCAAGGGCCAACTTGAGAGTTTCTAATCGGTTTGATGCTCTGGATGAGGTTGAATCCAAACAGCCAGAAGGACAAGATGCCCCCAAGTGTACGGAACCTGAACGTCCTGAATCTGAAGGATTTGGTACTCTGAATGGTTTACCAATCATCAAGGTTTACACAAGGCGAACAAATTCTATACACGGGGTAATTGTCCCCAAGCCGTCAGATGGACAATCTGTCCCTAAGTGTGCAGAGCCTGAACATCGTGTAACTGAAGGATTTGGTACTCTAAATGGTTTACCAATCCTCAAAGTCTACACAAGACAAGCAAAATCTATACACGAGGTAATTGTCCCCAAGCAGTCTGACGGACAATCTGCCCCTATGTGTGCGGAGCCTGTGCGTCGTGTAACTGAAAGATTTGGTACCCTGAATGGTTTACCAATTCTCAAAGTTTACACAAGACGAGCAAAATCTACACATGGGGTAACTGTCCCCCCTTTGCAGAACGGTTGGCCGTCCAGGAGCAATCACAAGCTACCTAGACGACAAACAATTCACACGCAAAGGGCTGGCTTGCGGCTGGCCACTTTCAACTTCTCAGGGTTGACCAACCGGGACAAGTTCTTCGGACTAATGATATTCATATCTGTGCTGGGCAAGAAACATGGGAAACGTCGGATAAACTGGTTGGAGATGTCATTGGTTATAAATGGGCAGGTAAGATGTGTACTCTCAAGGCAGCCTCTGCCAAACGCGGTCAAAAAGGGGTCGGATTCTTTGTCCGTGATTTCTTGTTTGACAATTGTGAAATTATCAACAAGGGTTTGAGGTACGAGCATAGTATCTGGCTAAAACTGAATTTGAAGGGCGGCATGAGTACAAAGGACCTCTTTGTTGGTTGTGTTTACATGCCCACAGAGGGGACCCTTAGTGCTGACGCAGACAAGGCCTTCAAAGATGTAAAGCTGGACTGTGCTTTGTTCCTTGCCAAAGGTCAGGTGGTACTATTGGGGGACTTCAATGCCCGGGTGGGCAAAGGGATCCATCAGGATGATATCATTGGACCTTTTGGTGAGGACGAGCTGAATTCTAATGGCAGACGGTTAATTAACTGTCTAGAAGAGCTTCAGCTTTTGACCTTGAATAACAGGACAAGAGGTGACCAAGTGCAGTGGACTCGTGAGAAACCCCAAACTGGGGAACGTTCCATTGTGGACTATATCATAATGGACAAAATTTTGTTCCCCCAGTGTGCCAATGTGTTGATCGACAGAACTGATATTGGTACCTCTGACCACTTCCTGGTTTGGACTGAGATCAAAAGGTGTTTTCCCACCACCAAGAGATCTGTGAAACGTTCGATTCGGAAGTGGCGCATAGAAAAATTCCACAATGAGGAGGTCAAGGCTGAGTACGTCCAGGCCTTGCAAGAGGCTCTCCCTCATTTTGTCCAATCGCTCCAAGAACTTCAGTCACGCTCTGTTAACGCAAGAAATGAAGTCGAAAGAGCAGTGGACTCTTGGGAGAGTTTCGTTTCCTCCGTGGCTGACAAGATCATTGGGAGGAAACTAATTGTCTGCGGTAGAGCAGTTAATTGGTGGACTAATGAGATTAAACTCAAGATAGCTGAGAGACGAGCCCTCTATAAAGAGTGCTGCAATTTGGAAACCAACAGAGAATTGTGGGCGAGCTACTACCAGCTCCGTAAAGATATCAATCAGCTTGTTAGGTCTCAGAAGAAATTATACTGGGACAAGTTATACAGCGAAATAAACTCAAACCACCATGGTGGTAATGACAAGAAATTCTGGTTGGCCCTTCAACGTTTGTACAAACCGAAAAACGGTCAGCAAGTACAAGCGCTGAAGACTACTAAAGGTGCAGTGGTGACTTCATCGGTTGACATTGTCAAAACCTTTGAAACTCACTACAGTATCCTTGGCAGAACTTCTAGGTCTAACAGTGAGGGGTCTTCTGCTGAATGGAGGGACAGTTGGAAAAACTGTTCCTATGATTCAAAACAGCCCTGATGAACTGGAGTATATTTCAATGGCTTATAATGCTCCCATTAGTTCTTCTGAGATTGTGGAAGCAATTGAACATTTAAATGGATATAAAGCTGGTGGACCTGATGGTATTGTCAACGAGCTTATCAAGCACGGTGGCGATCCCATGATAGAGGCCCTAGTTCTCCTCTTTAACCTTATCTGGAAGACTGAAATGATCCCCTTTCGCTGGCGACAGTTGGTCATTGTCAATCTATACAAGAAGGGTGACAGAGAAGAACCGGGGAACTACCGTGGCATCACGCTCCTCAATGCTGTTGGCAAGACATTCTGCAGAGTTATAAGTACTCGTCTCGAGGTTGATCTGGAGTCTAGAGGTTGTTTCCACGATGGCCAAGCTGGCTTTCGGCGAAACAGGGGCTGTGTGGATCATATCTTCACTCTAAGCTAGATTATCCAGGGAAGGAAAAAACAAGGGAAACCCACTTATGTCTTTTTCCTGGATGTCAAAAAGGCTTATGACACAGTGTGGAGAGATGGCCTATGGTTCCGCCTCTGGTCTTGTGGGATCAAGATGTGGAGAGTTGTCCACAACTTGTATGCTCACACCAAAAGCTGTGTCACTGTTAACGGACAGAAGTCCAACTTCTTTGACATAGACCAAGGTGTAGCTCAAGGATGTACTCTCTCCCCTCTGCTCTTCAATGTTTTCATCAATCAACTCCTCGAGGATGTGGAAAGTGAGGGATTTGGGTTAAGGGTGGGTGATACCACCATACCAGCCCTTATGTTTGCAGATGACTTCGCAGGCATAGGGGAGACTCCAACCAATCTCCAGGAGTTGATTGATTGCGCGAAGAGATACTTTGATCTTTGGGGGCTAGAGGCTAATGTCAGCAAATGTGCAGTGGTAGCATTCAACGACAGAGGAGAGGGAGGAAGTGATCTTAAGTGGCAGTGGGGTAGCCAAGAGATCCCGGTCCTCCCTTCCTACACTTACCTGGGCGTTGAGTTCTCCTCCAATTGTAATTGGGATGCACATATCCGGAAAGTTGTTCAAACTGGCAAGGGCAAAGCTCTGGGGCTCACTAAACTTTTCCACTGCAGAGGGGTCAACTCTGAGGTTAAGAAAACCATGCTTTGTCGCGTTATTAGACCTGCCTTGGAGTACGGTTCTGCTATATGGGTTGATAACTCCAACCAGGCTAAGTCTCTAGAATCCATTCAAGTGGGGGTGCTTAAGGAGTGTATGTCAGCATGCTCCAAAACAGCCACTGTGGCTGTTCGGGGTGAGTTTGGCATTCTGTCCTTAAGCTCCCGACGAGATGAATTCAAGGTCAGATGGTGGGGTCAGCTGCAACATATGCCCAACACCAGATATCCTAAATTAATCGACTCTATAACTTGGAAACAGGACCGCCCTGTCAAACAGGCTAAGTCCTGGCAGAAGAGAGTAGAAGAGATCCTCAATGACCTGGACCTGGATCCGCAAGTCTTGACCCTGCTGGATAAATCTGACTTAGAGGCTGTAGTGTCCTCAGCCATGTCTGTTGCCATGAGATTGTCTGATGAAAATGAAGTTAGGCAGAAAACTTCCCTGAACTTGTTTCCAGTCTGTGACATGGGGGAGGACATCTTGGATGACCTCAAGGGTCTACCCACTCTCGGCACTAGACTGAAATTTAAACTCAGGGCAGGAAGCCTACCTTTGAACAGCAAACAGAAGCAGAGAGGAAAGGGAGAGTGCAATTGCCCGTTGTGTGGGCAATCTGAAGACAGTATTCATTTTCTGATACACTGTCCGGGGTTCTCTCACCAAAGAGACGCTCTCTTCAAATCTATTAAGGGAATTGTGCCTGTACCCCTGTTTACCAGCTTTGAAAGTCTCGAGGCTGAGCCAAAAGCCCAGGCCCTCCTGAGGCCTAGTTTTTGGGCAAATCACACACAGCAGATTGATGCTTGTGTGAAGGGATTTCTAGAGGATATCTGGAAAACCCGGATTAATTCTTTATATGGAGGTAAGTCTTACTACCAACGTCAGCCCCTGACAGAGGTAGGTTCTGTCCCTTTTGTTCCCGCTCAAACTGGGTGCGGGGTCAATGGCCAGAAGGCTATGGCAAACAACGTCTTATGAGTACAATCTGACCCATAAAGCATTGATTATCAACTTCACAAAGCTTTCATCTCTCCTCTCTCACAGCGCTTCTCTTCCCAGCCCACCAAAACACCCCCCTGCCCTCCCATGGTAGTACAGAGGCACATACTTACCTCCGGAAGCCAATATTTGCTTGCAAACATGAAGCGCAAAGTTTCAGAGGTCCAAGAGAGATTCAGGAGATAGAAATACAGCGATCCCAGCACCACATATGGAACATTGCTCTTGGACAGCTTCTTGGTCTGCAAAAACATATGTCCACATGTAATGGCACCGTGAAATGACTGAGAGACCCCACTACTCAGTGACAAAGGAGTAACTAATCATGACACAGTTTTAAAAAAGACAAAAAAATTCCACAATGGATGATGGGGTGTGACCAGATGAGTCAAACTCTAATGCTGATTGAAATTGGTGAAGTACAACTGATTTCTTCATTGATCAATAAGGTTGTATCAGTCAAGATATCAAATTCTAGTTTTAGCAGAAGCTGCTGGATGTACATCATATCAGAGGTTTACTGAAGCCTTGAGGAGACAGCTCTTGCTTGCCGTGTCTTCATTCCACGCTTTAGATAAGATATCATTCCACATTCATGCTGCTTCAATTTTCGTAGTTCTTTTGTTGAGTGTTCAGTTCTGCAGTTGCACATCTTTGCTGGATGAAGATAAGGCTCAAGGCCAAGCTAAGGCACATTTAAGTGTAGGCAGTTGTGGAGCTTTTCTATGACTGCCATAGGCCTCTTAAAGAAACTTCTACTACACATTTAGTCCCACTGACGTCCCTCTGTAATCTTTAAAAGACCAGCCCACATTGCTCATTAAAGAAGTGGATGAATTCCTAAGTAGGTGACTTTTATGTATGTTGGTGATAAATGAGAGATATCAGGCCAGATTGGGTTTGCATTCCCAGACATATAAGCCTGAGGGAAGGACCTACTGTCTCAGTCTTCCTGCAACTTGTGAAACTGGATAGTATTTCTGCTAATAGCAACATGATGCCCTGATTATAATTCACTTGCTTACTAATCACTAACAGATGAAGTACTCTCACACTCTACACTTTTTCTAGTGAAGTGTAATTAGCGTAAGCAACTGTCTGTTATCATGAAGAATTTCACTTGAAGATGCCTTAGCTTTGGTCTCCTCCACTGACTTTAAGATGAAGGGACAGAGGATTAGTCAATGTTGTGGATTCAGCTTAATCGATGGCAAATTAAACCCCTACAAAAATGAGCGATCCATACTTTCAGCTGCTTAACTTTACCTTGACTTCTGTATTAATATCCAGAGAGACGCCCTCTTCAAATCCATCAAGGGAATTGTGCCTGAACCTCTGTTTACCAACTTTGAAAGTCTCGAGGCTGAGCCAAAAGCCCAGGTCCTTTTGGGGCATAGTTATTGGGCAAATCACACACAGCAGATTGATGCTTGTGTGAAGGGATTTCTAGAGGATATCTGGAAAACTCGGATTAATTGTCTTTTCCAAGGTAAGTCATACTACCCGTGTAAGCCTGTGACAAATGTAGTTTCTGTCCCTTTGTGTTTTGCTCAAACTGTGCGCGGGGTCAATGGCCACAATGGTCAATGGCAAACATCGTCTAATGAGTACATCTATCAATCTCGCAGGTGTCTATGAGACTGTGTTATGGCCAGTGTTTTTATTTCTGGCGAAATTTCGTACTTTTTCGACCTCAAAAATCAAAATCGAATATTCTGTCGTAAATTCCCTGTTTTCTCATGGATGAAATCGCCAAAATTCTCAAAACAAATATAAATCTGGGATGAATTCGCCTAATATGGATGATATACATGGATGAAAGTACAGAGGAGGATGACTCTGTCCAAATTTCAATGGATGAGCAGAAAATATGGCTATTTCCTGCAAAACTCAGTAGCGAGTCCTGTTCTTTTCAAAATTTGAAAAATAAAAACACTGGTTATGGACTAGGTAACCGGCGAGAGGCCAGGGGTTACCGCATGTAGCTGAGGCGCGGTAGCGCCGAAGCTGCAGGCGGTAACCCGTTGGCCTCGAGCCGGTTACCGGACATAACAGGTTTTTCGAAACATCGAGAGTGACAATTCATCCATGCGCAGCCCGGTTATCGAATTTTTACATCCATGCACAGCCAAGGTTATCAAATCTTGTGAGGATTGCAGGTTACCGCCTGTAACCAGCGTCCAGTGAGCCAGTCGTTTGAAGACACGTACTCGACATGCTTCGAAAAACCGGTTATGGCTGAAAGGAGTCTCCAAGCTCTTTTTCACGGTAGCTTACTATAAGCATTGAGCCATATCTACAGCTGATGTATTATAAAGGCTGATGATTGATTGGTTTCGTACTGACCTGTCAGATTTAGTCTTGAAATTGACGAGCTGACACTCGTCCCGTGACAGCAACTGTGTGGCTATTTATACTCTTCCAATGAAGCCCGGGTGAAAACGAGGGATGGGAAGGTGGGACATACCCACTCCCAGCGAGGAGCCAGTATCATGGTAGTGTAGAACGGAACAACAAACGCCGTGGAAAAAGTGAAGAGCGCCCCTGCTATATGCACGCCCCCAGGCCCTGGCACCGGTGCTGTTGCCCACCTCCCCATGCAAGAAGAAGTTGGGAATTCTCCAGATTAGAAATAAAGCTACACCAAGACCGGATATGTGTGTCCATGGAAGAGAGGTTTAACTCAAAAGCAATTTATACGGCCTACATAAGATATCTATCAAGATTTTGAGGTGAAGTTGGGTATTGGAAAAATGCGCCCCTCGAAACAACAAAGAATCGACTCACTTGAAGCAACTGCCATGACACCACGACGCTGGTGCATTGAGGAGCACTCTTTGATGCGCCTCCATAGCTGCGGGGCCCAGTTTCCCAATCCATCAAGCCCTCTTCTCTCTGCTGAAAGCCAACTGTAGCCCACATTTTGCCAAGTGCCGGCACAATTTGCATATGTTGTATATGTGACCAATGGGCTGCAGAATTTTGCTTGGTAGGGGGGAAAATTTCCTTTTGTTGAGAGATTGATTGTCGAGAGCCTCGCATTTTGGTGGCCCTGACAAAAGTGCACAGGTGAAGTTCAAAAGACAGACCCAATCTGCACTCTTGCTTAACCTTCTCCAAAACACAGACCCCCATCCCCCGGATCTTCTAAACACACACATTCCCGTAGAGAAAGAGAATAGGGAGAGAACCTGGTGTGTAGCAGGCACGAAGGTGGACAAGAGAGACAGCCCGCCATGGCCTTCACATTGTCTTTCTCTCTCAGCCCTGTGGCGGAGTTGATCACCAGGACTATTCAAAGAAAAGGTTAGGGGTCGACTCCATTCTTTTAGTTTTCTTAAAGGTTAAAGTTGAGCCACAAATGCCTGTTACCATGAGGCGGTAACTCTGCGCCGCCACTTTGGCCTGCATCAAGATTGGAAGTTCTAAGCTGCATATCATGACTAGTTAGGGGTTCACTGATGTAGGCATCAGAGAAGTCGCAGTAGCTGTTGTTAGCTAGCTGATCAAAATATATATAGAGCTGGTACTAATTGACGTCCACCCAGGCGCCAGTAAGATTTCTGAAAGGAAGACACACGGACCACACTATGAAGAAACATGGAAGCTACAAGCAGACACTTCCCACCATAAAAGAAGCAGAAGAGATACTGAGCTGGGCGCACAAGCACAGCTAGAGATCAATTTGAGAGGTTCAATACTTTTGAAGGAGGATAAAAGCTGCCGCAGTTGTAGAATGCCTATAGTCAAGAATGAGGAGCTGCTGACGGTGAGGAACTCGCGACTGATGAGATTTCTGGAAAGACTGAGAGACGAATACCAAGGAATGATGATGTGTATGGCTGTCAAAGCCGATGTAGTACCTGTTGGTATCCTAGGGTAATCCACCTGGAAGTATCATAGGCTCCCCTAATTCGATCGTACAACTATGCTGAGAAAGATTATCATGAGAACCTAGCTTAACCTTAAAACTTAGGCTGCATCTCGGCTGCATCCTCCGTACCACATGTATAATAGACGGCCATCAGTGCAACTACTAATTACAGTTCTTCTGAGAGCACTTAGCTAGAACTAAGATTACGTTTCTAGCTACTGGCACAGGGCACGATTCAATTCCTCAGTCCATCTGTGCCTGCTGGGATGTGTTGGAGTGTTGTTCACTTTAGTTGTACAGCTAGCCTAATGACTACCTAGCAAGTGGTGGTTCTGTAGTCTCGCACCTCCGACCTGCGCGATGTGCTGCAGTAGTGCGAGCATCAGCACGGGGGAGGGAGCAGCGCAGGGAGGTAGCATCGTAGGCAGCAGTTTTTTTTTTCCGTCTGTTTTTGAGTAGTGAGGAAGTCCACTTAGATGACAACGAGGAGTTGATTGTAGAGGCCGAGTTGTTTGAGATAAAATGATTTCTTTGTGTACTCTACACACATTAATTTATGCTCGCTTACATTGCATTATTATTATTTCATAAATTTGTATATGAATGTTGTGTTGTTTCTTTACAACATGGTCGAAAGATTTGATATAACTAATGGGGATTCACAAATCATTTTCAGATTTATAAAGAATGATAAATTTTTTAATATATATTTTTAAATTCAAAAAATAGAGAACCGGAACCGGAAACTGGAACCGGAAACTGGAACCGGCGGTTCTTTCCCAAAAAATACCCGGAACCGGAACCAGAATCTGCTCATGAATTTTGGAACCGGAATCGTCTCTTCAAATATACCAAGGAACCGGAACCGGAGGTTCCTTCAATATGGCAAGAACCGCACTGATATACACATGATGACACACAGAAGATTAGGTGTCATGTGCTGTAAATGTAATATATACGTGACGGTGACAACACAAAAAAAAAAGATATCTGCAAGCATAGAATAGTGATCATGTATTCTACCATGGCTTTCAGGCCATTCAAATTATTATGGATTCTCTTCCCCAAAGGTCAAGGTCAAGGTCGACCGCAAAACCTTCCATCTCTATGGAAGCTTCTGAGCCTGTGGGAGACCTTTGGTGGCCAAGCACATCCATGACAGATGAATTTGCACCTATACGGCGATATGATGGGTTCTTGCGCAGGGCCAGAAGGATCATATAAAGGGCCACGGTGAACAGCAAGAGGTGTCATTGACTCTGAACCATGTTAGGTGTGTTGTATACTTAAAGTGCATGCGGTTGGGCTAGCAGTTTGATATTGAAGAGTTGATATTTGATAGCAACATATCAGTTCTAGCGCACTGTTGAGCCCACTTTTGCTTAAAAATGGTCTTATCAAGCCCTGTCAGTGGCAGCTTTGGTGGCAGATTTGATCAAAATGGAGATTATTAAAGTTCATGCTGCTATAGGTACAGATTCCAGGGAAAGGGGACTGGCTACTCCAAGATGAGCTTGCTGCTCCAGATGGCTGCTTGGGTCGAAAATATTTTCGTCTTCAAATGATAATAATGAGTGCAGGGTGCCTAGTGATTCACGAAAGAGGGTCTACTTGCATCAATTTCATCTGGGTTAATGTCATATGTTTCACATAGCCTACAGGATGAGGACATGTGATTTGATGCGGCTTGTGATTTGCTGTTGGAAGTTCAATGTAACATAAGGAAGTTGCTGCACAGTCTTCAATGGTCAATCAGCCAATCAACTGCAAGGTATGGTGAGATTTCATAAACTGATATCTCTTCATAAGACAATGCATCATCAGGCCTTCCTTTTCTCAACATGTTCATACATACTACAACCACTCCAAAAGCAGATCATGCTCCTGAATACTTGGACCCAAATCTCTGTAGTTTCTGTCTGTTGCAGCTCCAGGTAGGGTACAGTGTGTTATACAACATCAAGCTGCCTGTCTCTAATTATGAGGTATAGTTTTGCTTGCAAGCAAGTTTGCTGCCATCGTGTATTCGTTGGGTTGTTTATCCTAAAAGAGGACCCACAGCCTTTCCTACTCTTTGCAGACATCCCGAGCTCTCCAGTTGGATTGGGATCATGAACGCGACGAAATAGTTGGAGGGCCTCCATCCCACACCCATGCCATCATGTGAAGCAGTCTCTATGTTTCCTCTGCTCCGGCCTTCCCTGTGTCTGTCAAGCCATTGTGTGTTATCTGAAGCAAAATGTGGTGGGTTGTACATTTGTGGAATTCAGTGGCAGGCTTGGTTTGTGCATCATGGCTGGGAGAGAGGGGCTGCCTGTGACTGTATTTGACATGGGTGGCGGTCCACGAGGTTGCATGTCCGCCGGTGAAGTTTTTGTCCCCCTTATTTTGTTGATGTATTAGGTACTTTGTTGTGAACTATTCAACCTACCAGTAGTGTCAAAATCCGGGCCTCAGACTTCCTATTCTGAGTGAGTGCTTGCAATACCTTGGCAAGTGATGAATTGATTATGCACACCTTTAGCATTTGCTTTATTGGCTCTCTTGTAGAGAAGGACTTTGGGGAGACATGCAAGTCGATGGAGAAAATGTGGTCAAAGTACCTTACACCCTGTCAAGGAAAATGTGGTCAAAGTACCTTACACCCTGTCAAGGCGCTGTGTGTTGTGCTGAGTCGTGCTCCCTAGTCTTACCTTCCTCTTATGTTGTGCCAAAGCAAAGCAAGAGAGTCAATTGCTGTTTGAGGCTTGTTCATTTTCCCTTCCCCTCGTTTCTTTGGAGGTTCTCTATTTTGATTATATTTTGGTTGTGCTAACGCATTGGACGGCCAGCTTTGGTAATTGATAGCTTTGTTCTTTTGTGAGAAATATACTTTGATAGGAGACCATTCAAACTTCTCTCGTGGCTGCACTGAGAGAGAGAGAACTCAAGATGGGATGGAACTATGGTGCCCAATACTTCAGTCCAAGATCCAGTTGTGCAACAACTTGTGGACAAGTGGGAAGCATCAAGCATTTTAGCCGATTTGGCATGTTGGAGAAGGGCTGTGGATGCTTTGTTGGAGAAATTAATGCCAGTAAAATTTTCCTCTTCTTTTTCCTGAGACAAACTGATGTGAAACCTAAATCTGCCTGGTAGGGACTATTTTGTGCTTCTAGTTCTAATTGCAATTCCCAATCCCTTTTCTTTGTTAAGGAATGGGCTGCTAGGACTCCTTCATTTTTGGCATGATGCGGTTGACTAGTAGTTGTGGTTGGCAATCTATGTGCGTGTGGGAGCTTGTGCAGGGAGATTGTCATAGCTCAACTATTGCCCTCTTCCCCGTCAATGAAAAGGGATCCGGTGCCTACCTACTTTAGGAAGATCAATCGGAGGAAGGTGAGATGCGCTCCATCTGATCATGATTGCTGCACTTGCCAAAAATCCATACTAGATGGTTCAAACTGTCAGTGAAGGTGCTTGAGATGTGTGTCGCTCCAGGAGGATTTAGGACGTCTTGAGAAGGTTCTGGAACCAAGCAACTGAGGCCTTGGGATACCGGGCCAGTCTGTTGTTGAAGTCGACATAATACATTCCAAATCTAACAGTGTAACCTAATTCCCATTCAAAGTTGTCCAGCAGTGACCACGCAAAATAGCCTCTCACGTCACAACCGTCTGAGCTGCAAATTCATACAAACAAGGCAACAAACTTGGGAATGATCAATACATGCATCACAACCTGACAACTCTTGTAAATCTCATTCTATCATTGCATATTAAACGGCTGTCGAGCTACTCGACATGAAATTTCTGGTGGAACCCCGAAAAAGATTCCACGTGATCCCAGATGCAGAAATTTACACCCAGAGAGACAACACTAATTCACATCTATGGGCTCCAGGGACCATCAACAAATGGTTTGGTCAAGTTACCAATATGGATAATCTGCTATATAATCCCTTGGATCGGGGTCATGAAAGGTACCACAATGAAGACGTACAATGTCTCTCCAACATTCTTTGTTCATGCATTGATACTGAACAAACTAGGCCATGCTAGTCTGTATATAAGCGATCGTAACGAAAAGCCAGACAAATGAGGATACCTGATTGCTGCAACCATATTCGAAAGGTAGTCATGAAAGTACTTTATGCGCCTATCGTCTTGTACGGCAACTTCCAGAGGGACTGAAGCATTGTTGTATTCATCCACGCCTGCCAGGGCAAGGAGGGCCCTACAATCAGGACATCTTAGGACTATTGTCTTTAGTTCACCCGTATTTCTGGAGGGAGCCTTAATCCCTCTTGAACATCAGAAGTACAATCCATGTAAGTCCAGTCATAAGTACATAATACTTCCCCAACGCAGTTCCCGTCTGCCATTCTCCATTCCCACCTACCAATCCAACGTTGAGAAAGAGGTAATAATGACAGTGAAGTCCTAGGTACCATTCTCTGTGATGTAGACTATGGGGTTGTTGTAGCGCACTCTTATCCAGTTGAGTATTTTGCGCATACCCCATGGCACAATGTATAGCCAGCTAGATGATGACTGCAAACATGTACATTGTAACATCAGGTAAAGACTAAAGAAGCGCATTAAATAGCTAGAATGTCAAGGAGGGTGATACTACACCAACTTGAACTGCACAAGCTTCCTGGAAGTTGCATATATCTAAACAATCCTGCCTACAAGATCGATCCTCAAACTCTGGCAAAGACTTGGAGTCTGCAAGGGGAGAATATCTGGCAAGGAGATACTGAGAGAGCATCCTAGTTTGTACCTGTGGTCCAATAATAACTCCATCACGATATGCTGTAGAGACAGAAACCACTAAGTGAAAGAGATTAGAGGGCAAGGAGATGCTCAACAACACTGTACATACATTGCAGTGTTAGTCTTTGAGACAATTCAACTTCACCTTTTGCCAACATATTTTGCATTTACACTTTAGGGAACAAAGTTGAATGCAAACTCTTCTAATCCTTTATAAAGTGATCCATTATTCAACAAAATGGAGAAGGAATGCCAAGTGATATTACAGAGTATTTCCTGATGGGTGGGCACTGGTCCACTCATGCACGTTTCCATTGCAGTGCAATGCCTCAGCGAAAATTAACTAACTAGATTGAGGATGTGGTAGTACCTGTTAAAGTGACCTTGTCATCTTCAAGACTGCTGCTATTGTACGTTGCATACTGTGACTCATAGTGGTTGAGTCCAACAAAATCGTGCGAGCCCTTTAACAAAGCTGATTGCTCTGCAGTGAATTTAGGCAGGCGTGGGCCAACATATTGCCGCATGACAGCTGGGTAATCACCGAAAACTACAGGGTCCATGAACCTACAAGAAACATATATCAGACTCTTAGATCATAATCCCATTAAAGTGGAAATATTGCATTTGCCAAAGTGATGTTTCAATCAGGATGAGCCACCTGGAAGTATATAGAGATTGTACTCATAAGACGTTGTTTGCCGTAGCCTTGTGGCCATTGACCCCGCGCCCAGTTTGAGCGGGAACCAAAGGGACAGAACCTACCTCTGTCAGGGGCTGACGTTGGTAGTAAGACTTACCTTCATATAAAGAATTAATCCGGGTTTTCCAGATATCCTCTAGAAATCCCTTCACACAAGCATCAATCTGCTGTGTGTGATTTGCCCAAAAACTAGGCCTCAGGAGGGCCTGGGCTTTTGGCTCAGCCTCGAGACTTTCAAAGTTGGTAAACAGGGGTACAGGCACAATTCCCTTGATGGATTTGAAGAGAGCGTCTCTTTGGTGAGAGAACCCCGGACAGTGTATCAGAAAATGAATACTGTCTTCAGATTGCCCACACATCGGGCAATTGCACTCTCCCTTTCCTCTCTGCTTCTGTTTGCTGTTCAAAGGTAGGCTTCCTGCCCTGAGTTTAAATTTCAGTCTAGTGCCGAGAGTGGGTAGACCCTTGAGGTCATCCAAGATGTCCTACCCCATGTCACTGACTGGAAACAAGTTCAGGGAAGTTTTCTGCCTAACTTCATTGAAGTATATAGAGAGACTTCAGAACAGGTCAACCCTTGATTGATAGAGGACTTGGTATCCTACATGGATGATGATATCCTGTTCTTCCAAATGTTTGGCTAAAAGTCACGCCATGAAAACATCTTCGGATTCTATGTAATGCAGCTGCATGCCCAAAAAGATAAGAGGAACTCCACTGGATTAGTAGAGGAATGAAGCTAGCTGTGGCCAGCTATGATCATGTGGCGTCAAAGTCTCAGTGGCATAGTTACGCAAACGTGGTACATAGTGTGCAAGAGTGGACACCAACAACCAGATTCTAAACTGTGAAAGTATGATTTGCACTTGGACAAACGTAATTATGCAAAGACAGAGCTGACTCACCACCCAAGAAAGAAGTCGATAGCCCTGTGTGCAGCTGCCACATCCTCAGAGGAGTTTGTGAGAGGCTCACGCCAGCCAGAGTCTATAATGATACCTATGATGCCCTTTTGTTGTTCCTGCATCCCCTTACCTCATGCTGAATCACATGTATAAAACTCTTACAATGTCAACACATTGCTGGAGTCTGCAAATATAGGCGTGCTCAACCAATGTTTGATAGACTAACATAGAACTTCATAGCCCTGGGAGCTCGCATATGACCAATTACTTGACCCAATGGAACAATTTCTTGAATGTAAATTCTTGTCAGGCAGCAGTCCTCAGAATAGGAGGAGAAACAGATACCAGCTACAAGATCCATGAGCTTAACATCTTGCCTTCACAATCTAGACAATAAAATTTAGTGAGGATTGCAGACAAGTTTTGCCCCTGACAGCTTCTTGGCAGTATATTGTGCATGAGGTTGAGGAAGCAGCTGGTCTGTGGTTTTGGGAGATTCCAATTGCAATGACAAAAGGCAATTACCTGGAAATATTTCCTGTAGATTGACACGGCTGCCGCATGGGAATTGAGCGCATTGTGTGCAGCGATGTAAGGCTCGGTAGTTGAGTTTCCGGCCTTGCAGTGCCCATAGGGCTCGGAGCAACGGCCAGGCGCATGAACCCCTGTGGAATAGCCTTTGATAGCAATGGTGTGTATCTCATTGAATGTGATCCAATGCTTCACTCTGTCACCAAACGCTTCAAAGCAAAATCGTGCAAAATTTGCATAAGCCTGCCTGCAGCGCCCCCCATATGCATGATCAATGGAATCATATGCTAGCTCTCTAGAGCACCAAGATCTTTGCAGTTGGGAGCATGGGCAACCGTTACAAGTCCATTTTGACATGGTAGCAACAATGCACTACATTTTGGATGCGGAGATTGAGTGTCGATTAAATTTCGGCTCTCCCTAATAGCTGTGATACATACATAATTCCAGTCAGATGTAGGCTTAGTTGCTAATTCATAGCATACTGGTGCCGTTCCAGGAGAAGACACCTTTCCTGCCGTCCTCTTCAAAGAACATCCCATGTTGATAACCCTGACCAGGAAGTCAAATATCAATCCATGACCCAAAAGCTTTATAGCTCGCTATATATATGGACTCTAGGGATGGTCTCAATGGAGTCATACACAATATCTGGAGAGAGCCACCCTCCCATTGATTCTTCCAGCGCCTGGGGCAAGTCCCAGTGGTACAGTGTCACATATGGCTGAATACCTGGTGCGCCCTCCCGTCAAAGTGACTAGTATAAGGACAAGCCATGGCTTTGCTGCATGTAATTAATCTCTAATTACTTGGTTACATGAATTCTTCAAATGTTAATTTCAGCCATGAGCTTTGCTGCCAATCCCCGCCTTTCCTTCAATACTATACATGAGCAGAATGGAAAAGATCCATATGCAAGTCCAAAGGTGGAGATTGAAAAAGTGTACTATTCTGTTGTCCAGAGTACATCACTTATCTTTTGTTATTAACTTATGGACAAGTACATTGTTTCATCTTCTTGGGTCAAGTTAGCAGGAGGAGAGTCTGCATATGGGATTTGCCGAAAGACCTGTGTACAATACTATGTTATTAGAGTGTAGCTATTAAACTTACAAAGTGTTGTGACTAGTGGATCAGTTGGGTGCTCTTACAATGTTCCAGAAGAGTGTTGATGAGGCGATTGTAGTAGACCACACCAGCAAGGTTCGCTTGCGGCCCCTTCCCAGCTGCGCGGGATCCGTGGAATTAGGATGGATTAAAGCCATCCCGACTGGTGCCATCTTGTGAAATAAAAGATCTAGCCAAGCTGACATTAGGAGTTGCTCAAGGAACTCATGAAATCTAACTGTTAATGTCATGCTTAATTAATTTTCATAAATGCTTATAACTGAAGGACGAGGATTATTGCAGACCTACTTGGAAAAATGCGTGACCAAGAAAGAGAGATGCGATATGCATCTAGCCCCATGTTTTTAATGCGAAGAATATCCTCCTGCACAGGTAATTGCCAAGCCAAAGAAAAGCCAGTGCTCAACATGTATATTGGTTTCAGTTTTGACCTGATTTATGTGTTTGACAGGTTAAAGTCGCTCGTTGTTACAACTTAGTAAGTTGAATACCTCAGAGGTGCAGGCCTCCTTGGTCCAATCGATGTTGGGCACCAGGGCTAGCTTGCAGCAACATGTGACAGAGAAATACTTCACAATATTCTACGATCGAGAAACAAATAATTTACAATTCAGAGCTTATAGATGAGAAGAATTTGAGGTATGTTTATAATGAAGCATAATGTACAATATCTTAGCAGAACGGAAGTGACAGCACTTGCAGAGGCAGGAAATATCAATCTACAAGTTGGTCAGTAACTTGCTTAAACACTCTCTTCTCTGACTAGTCTCTCTCTATAGCTGAGAGCTATTAACAAGAGTATGATCTGCAACAGACTTATTCCTAAAAAGGAAACCGGTGTATGTAGTGAAGCTCAGGAGTCAAGCCTCGCAGATCCTACATCAAATTGTAATTCACTGCAGTTCGTGTGTAGGTGATGGCCAGCTAGTACAATAATGTTCAAGCAACTGGAAGATGATATTCATATATGCCAAAAGTTTAAGAGTTGAACCAGTGTACATGATGGAGGAAAGGAACTTTTAACATGATTTCTGACCATAAGGAATAGAGTTAATGCAGTAAGAGGTCTACAACATACCCGGTAGCGGTGATACTCATCGTCAGCAATATCTCCAGTGTCGTTATTTCGTATTTTTCCTGTACAACAAACAAACCATTGTCATAAAAAAATTCAGGAGATCTTGGCCAACAATAACATCTCTAGATTTGGTATGGAAAGTAACCAACCCTGTATGATCTCATGTACATAGTTTATTGTAAACAATGAATTAAATGATTAAAGATTAATCATGGATGAAAGATTAAATGCCACCCCCTGTAAGGTACATTTAAGCTAAATTATCCAGTTGGTACTAAGTTTCTTCAAATGACGTCACCATGGCAGTTCAATGGAACATTATCTTGTGGTTGATCGATGTTTTCATTGAGCTTATGTAAGTACTCTATCATTAGTCTATATACAGATCTCAGGACTAGATTTTGACATCTGATGACACCTTCTGATCTGAGAAATGGGCTGTCCAGCTGGTCCTTCACGCATTGGTGAAGTTCTCAACAGAGTCGAAGCCTGCATGCAGGATATTGATTCTAGATCAATTGTAGATTTTGCGCCGAAAAGTCATATTGTCTCTTCTCGAAACTCCAGCTGGGCAGCATGGCGCATTAAGTGATACCACTGTGCCTGACCAGCACTAGTAGTGTTTGCCCAAGTTTTATGCAAAACTTGTCGAAGAGAATAGCTACCGTCACCAATGACTTTCTTACATGTAGCACACGATTGATTCCAAAGAAGGTTGGATCTAAGATTGTCCCATGCCTTGTGGGGATCTACTCTGCCCCAGCTCACTCTAGCCAAATCCCAATCCTCAATCAAGGCGTGTGAAGGAGATGCGACGTCTCCAAGGAGGGAAGGGGAACCCAACCCCTCTGGTTTTCCTAAAGGGGGCCCAGGCGTGTTTCGCAAGCTCACACTGCCAAAGGCAGTGCCTTGAAGTTTCAGCAATCCCAAAATGACAAACACGGCAAAGGAGAAGTGACCCATCCTCTCACTCCACTTCCTTGCACTTCCTTGCAGGCCCCCCAATTCACAGTAAGCTAGAGGAAAGTGGAAACTTTCGGGGCTCTACTAGGGTCCCAACCACTGCACCAAATCAGAAACCTCTCAGATACCTGGTACAGGAGGCTTTGCCCCAGACTTGCAGACAAACACCATGTCCAAATTAGGTCAGGAGTGCATGTGCATGGGAAATAAGGATTTCTTCCGGGCTGCACTTCGTCCAAGGTCTGGAGCATTTCCCTGAATCCTAGTACATGTCTACATGGCATTTTTAAAAGAGTACTACAAATTACATGTACACAACCTACCTTGGAACAAGAGTTCATTTTTTGTTGGGTCCTCTCACAATCTCTTTTGCAAATGGGATTTAGGGCTTGGTACGTTGAAGTGGGCATTTCCTGCCGCCTAGTTGTTTGCTTCCTCCTCGGAGGGTTCTTAGTTCTATTGAGAGAATCTCTGAGGAGTTCCTTCTCCAAATCAAATCCCACTACGACAAGCATGTACATCCAGAGATGCAATAGGAGAAATTGCACATGCCAGCAGTTCTGCAACCACATGTTCTATGTCTGGGACGGGAACCATCGTTTGCTAGCTTGGATGGGGTGCAGGGCCAAAAAAGAGGAACTGTCGGGACCTGGAGTGTGAGAAAATTTGTCCCAGATGCTGAGCCCTTTGCCGTCCTCTTGGCATGCACCTTCATACTGCACATACCGACGTCAATGTCCATTTCAATTTCCTCAACATTGCATACTTATTCAATCTGTTTGAGCAACACCATTTGAACCAATACCAATATCCATATAAGATATCTACACAAGTACCACGATGAAATGAAGCTGAAGTGGTGCTTTGCTTCTACAGAGTGTCCTCCTGCCAATCATGACCATGAGATTTGACTTCTAGAACTGGTGCGAACCGATCAGATAGGAATACTTTCAAATTGGGAGCTACACTAGCACATACTAATACATGTATATTACAGTTTAGGCCCGTACAAATTGCAGTATCTAGAGGTAGACTCAAACAACCTGCACCTTTATCTTTGCAGAGGAAAATTGAACGCCCAGAATGACCTTCTGAGGTCTTCACTTCCCTCACGTCGTATGTTCAGAGAGAAACACCTCGACATTGTGAGACAATGCAAGAGAAACAGGCCTATGATTATAGAGATCTATCAAAAGGCATGGGGAGTCCGTACTTGGTAAGCAGAAGACGCGGTCCCAAACACAAAGCCATCGGGGAAGCTGCTCCTTCGTAGCGTACCACTCACTGAGTCATCAAGCTGTGTTGGTAACAGCAAATCGATAGCAGATTCAGTGCACCGCACACTTTTGGTTGTGAATATGGCCAGGTGCGCAATTACCATAATTGTAAAGCCTTCCAAGGTTAGCCTCTTCATTGAGGCCATCGTCATTCTCTCGCTTAATTCGCACTGAATTCTCTCTCTACAAGTTGAGTCTCAAGAACACGTCCAGTACAATGTTATCCCGCTCTTCCCCAGTCCCTCTCAATACGTATGCAGCTACGTGTCTTATGTCTACCTCTCTTTCTCTCGCCACAACTCACTTCCTTGTGCTTCAGGTCTTCCGGAACTCTCTGCGCATTTATTAGTCTCCGTTTCTAACCGAGTACTCAGTGTGTGCATGTGCGTGAGAGCAGAACAAGTACCGCAGTGAATGAAGAGGCCAGGCGAGTCCGACACTGGACCCCTGAAAGATTTTGGTTCTTGCCATTCGTCATCATTAACAACTTTAACTTCAACAGGCCATTACACCACGGTCACACGCGATGGTGACGACAGGGTCCACTATAAAAATCTGGAGCTCCATTGATTATCGTACTCAATAGGCTACCACGCGAACAACTCAGTTTTTCATGATTCTGCACCAGTATGACGACACGAACACCGATGATGTCAGAGTGGCCGTCTTTCACCTCGACTACATAGTACTTCATGAACGCGATGTGATAAGGGAATCATTGGCATGTGGACGAAGACGACAGTTTTTTTTTGTTTTTTAACGAAAGGGGACCGAGGCTACATTAAAAAGGTCATTAACCAAAGACGAGAGTTATGGATGCCAAGACTGAACGCAATTTTGCTTGGTTACCGGAAGATAGTGATGCAATTCGGGAGTGGTTTGAAGTTTGAAACCATCGATTTCATGGAGCAAACAGCAAACCACACAAACCGGCTCTTGATGGTCCTTCATTACCACAAGTACGAGCCCCAATGCGGCAGGTGCATATGAGCAGCCGGCCCTACAGGCGTTGAAGTCAGTCCACAACCTTCTTCCACCGTTTGCCAGTCACTTTCGATGACAGCTTCTAGCCATGCAGGCAGCATACGATCTACAAAGCAATGTAAGTATCGGTTTTTCTCCACAGCAGCTGCCCTCCTCTGATCTCCACACCATAAGAAGAGCTCGAAAAAACTCTTCCATCCATAGCCACTGGCAAATCTGATCAGACCTTCGAGAAGCAGTTGTGATTCTTGTGAAGTTTCGAAAAACAGTCGAAATGGAGCAATGGAAGTCCTAACGTGGGTTTGAACCAAGGACATTGGTAGTAATAAGAAGCCTTGGAAGGTGAGCTTTCCAGTTGTAAAGTGCAGCCTCCAAATCGATAAAGTCCCCGTACTTATAAACCTCGTCACTAATCACCTTGACAGAAGGGGTGACCTAATCACAGCGATTAGGTCACACTTGTCTGCTAAGTAGGTACTAGGATGAGGGCGGATTAGCATAGCCCTGTGTTTTCAAGGGCGAGGGTTCCCGCCTTTCTGCACTTGGCGCCCAAATCGGCTTTGCAATATTTGACGCGTACACGTGGCGAGTACCCGTTCGCCGTCTGGGTGATCAAATAGGGGATTCAGTAGTGAAAGCCAGAAGGGTTCAGCCACGTGGAGTTGATAGGAGCGTTCAGGATTCGACCTAACTATAGAGGTCCCTCATACTCTGCATCATCTCTTTCCCTTGTGTGCTGCTGCTGGCGCCTCTGTAGTGTTGGTCTTCTTGTTGATTCTCGGTCTGTGCGATCCCTGGATGTTGAGGAGTACCGCGGGTGAGCTTCGTGCCAGGTACGGGTTGTTGTGGAGAATTAGCCCGCCGGAGGAAGTTGTAGGAGTTTTGTGGTTGGAGGTTTGATCGGAACTGCAAGAATTGGAAGGAAGTAAGTTTGTGTCCGTCTCTTTCCTGCTTCTAGTCTTTTTCCTAGTTCTCTGCTGTGCTCAATTCAGGTTTCTTCCGTAGCAAGCTTCGCCCTGGGTGGGGAGGACGGTGGAGGTGGAATTCCTCACTGGGATTGCTTCGGAATACGTGGAAAGTAAGAAGTAATTCAAGGGGAGGGGCTCGGAGGGTTTCTCTTGCTGCACATTGCTTCTGGCTGTTGACTATAATGTGGAGACCTAAATTTGGAGCACTTCTCGACGAGGCAATACATGTAGTTGGAATACATCAAGCGAACAGCAATAGTCATAACGATTTTACTTTTTACTTCATCATTTGCCACCGGTATGTGTTAATCCCACCAGCATCAGCTGGACGACACTCATCTCAGTACTTACTGGCACCAAGGCCACCAAGCAGAGCTTGTGTTCCGGAATGCTCCTGTTTATATTCATACCTGCCGATACAGAAAGCACCTGAACATGGTAACGCTTGATTGTAGAGTCATGAGTGCTACTGACCAGGACTGTATTCTGGCCACAATCCCTATGTAGTCTCTTCGGACCTAGTGTCTCAGAAGGTGGGAATTGTGGCAGCAAGGAGTCTCCTCCTTTGTCTAGTAAGCGCTCTGGAAAACCTAGACACTGTTGTCGTTTGGATAGAATTGTGACCTGGCTACAGTGGGAGGGAGAATTTCTCACGCATTTGTGGCCATTTAAGAAGACTCGAGAGTTTTTTCATTCGCCTGAGTGCCAGCCTATCCTCGCCTTGTGTCTTGCAGGTCTACAAATGCCCCGACTTGAGCTCTGACCTTGCCACCTTCAACCACATGTGCATGTAAGTGAAAATCCTCAGGGCAATTATTTTGAGAGAGAATTGTGAAGCTTATGTCTTGCCTTTGCTGATTCTGGGGCTGCCTCAATTTCTAGAAGCCCTAAAACCCAACCTAGCTCCTTGCATAACACATATGAATTGGGCACGAAAGGTCTTCAAAGGGAGAGGAAACATTCTTGGGCATCAACAGTGGGATTGGTGTCCTAGAAAAAATAAGGACAGCAATTGGGGAAGGACCTTTCCAACTCCAGGTTTTAAAAGCCCTGTGTCTTGGGGGGGAGGCAGGGCAGATAGCAAGCAGGAGAATTTTGTTCTGGGGATGAGATATCATGTATACCTCTGAAAATTTGTGAAGCAGCGGTTTTGAAGTTTGAAGGCTTCACAGAAAGATGTGTTGGGGGAGAAGGAAGTGGATGAATCCAATTTGAGTGTAATGGTGGATTTTTCAAGTGACTTGGTTCATAGCGGCTCAGATTCATCTGTTGAGGTAATTGGCCATAAAGGTTACAGGTCATCTTTAGAGAATTTAACCATAGACCTTAGTATGGAAAGTTGTGGAGTTGGCTTTCCCAAGAGCAAAGACCTTGTACATAAGGGGCACACACAGCGTGGAAATGAGGATTGCTCCGTGCATCCAATGGCATCGTATTGAGAGGCTCCCTTCCTGCAAGTCCTGCTAAAGGTGTACGCATGAGGTGAAGCCCTTCCGCAGGGTGAGGGAATAAAGCGATGTAAGGAACATTGTTTTCTTCTCCCTGTCTGGATCCACGGCCACAGACAATTATGTATAGAGAGAGAACTCTGTGAAAGCATATGTTGAGATTGGGTTCTTGGTTGTGAATGTAGAAACATGGCAAGGTTAGAGGGAGGGAAAGAACTGCATTAGGGTCAGTCGTAGAATTGGATATGAAAGAGAATGATGGAGACATACAGAATGCAGGGAAAGGTGAAATAGACATGTTGTGTGGTGGGCTTGCGGTTGCAGTTGCCTCAAGGAGTGGGGAGGGAGGCAAACAGGAAAGAAGAAACATCGACTTGTGCACCAACAGTGGGATTAACCTTGAGCAAGACAGAAGGGGCAGAGGCTGGCCATGAAAAATGGTGCAAAGCAAAGGGTAAGGGAGCTAGCCAAACTGTTGAGCTGACTATTATTTTATGCAATATGCGGAAAGAATCTTTGGTCCTTTTAGCTACGGTATCATGAAAGGAAGTCTGGGAGTTCTCTACAGCTCAGCTTGGTATGTTTTTGTTGCTACACTGGTCAAAACATGTCCTACTTTTATGAACTGCGATGGCCGTCAGTTTTGTCATTCATTGGTAGTGGTTTGGAACAGAAAATTGCAAAGAAGGACGTGGTCCGGATGGAAGAGAGGCTTTGGCTTTGGTGATGAGAATCCATGGAGTGCGGAAGGAAGCTGTTGGACCTGCTGCTAGCTTCCCTGGAGAGACAGGGCCAGACAGCAAGAGGGATTGCCAGTCCTGTAATAAGCCTGAAACCTTGAAAGACACAATTGTGTGTGATAACTGTGAGAAAGGGTTTCATCTCAACTGTGTGAAGCTCCAGTCCAAGGAGGCTCTTGAACTTGATGACTGGCAGTGCCTGCCCTGTGCTACAAAGAAAGGACGTGGTCGCCCTCTGAGCAGGGTCAAAGCTAGTTATGAGGACGAGAAACTGACAGAAAGAAAGAGAAGTGACGAGATGGAAGGGAAGAGAGGTGTTGAGAATCATGAATCTATAAAAGTGAGAAAGGAAGGATTAGATGATACCTTTGGAGCTAGTCCTCACACGAAAGAGACCAGGGGACATAGGGGTAGGGAATTGAGAGAGAGGGAGAGAAACGAGGAGAAAGAGGAGAAGCAAGAGGATCAAGATGAAGACAGTGATTATAAGTCTACTAAGGAAGGACAAAGGGGGGGCTATGGTCGCAAATCTCGATTCCGCAGAGGGGGCACTACAAGGAAGCTTTTGAGAGGGGTTTCTAACCAGCAAGATGAAGTGACTAAGCAGGAAAGGAACACAGACAGAAGCCCTATAAAAGTAGAGCTTGAAGGCAACATCAGTGGACATAGACAGGGCAGACTCACCCCTAATCTCAGGTAGCAATCTTGTCAGCCTTTCCGAACTTGGGTCCCTTACTGCAAAGATTAAAGACAACTTGGATGGGTTAACCTGTAGTCTTTAACGGTTTTCTTTTTCTTCTCTTTGGGTGTGTATACAAATTTCAGGCGGAGAGGCATTGGTCACAGGCGTCAGGTAATGGGAAAATGTGGAAGACACCTGCATGTCATCTAATAGTGGTCATGATTGTGTCATCTCTCCAGGGTGGCCAATCATGGTCCTTGTAGGGGATCGGGGCCTGGAAATGAGGTTCAGGTCCCGTCTGGTTTTCGGAAAGTTTTTAGTCTGAGCTGGAGAATTTGGTCTGATAGTAATCATGAAGAGGGTGCTGGGCTTGTGAGGGAGACTATCCAAACTAAACAAGATGTCCACAATATCTTTTTGGACAAGTTGAGGATCTTTGCAGTTGTCACTCTCTTGGTTTTCAACTACTGTTCAAGGATTGGGGATAAGGGTGTACTTGCATTAATTGATTTATTCTTTTGCTTACCAGGGCTACTTCCACATCTGTGCCTATCCAAGCGAACCTTGAACTGGCGACAAGACCAGTGGCCGGTTGCCCAAATGTGATCAGTAAAGGAAGTGATGCCAGAATTGTTGGTGAGAGGAAACCTGGCTCTTCGCTGGGGGAGACTTTTTCAGAAGAGGAATCGAAAAAGGAGGGAAATGAGGCCTTGGAGCAGCTGCGGGACTTCATAGCTGGAAAGCAGGGATGCCTTGCACAAGGGTGGGAGGTAGTAGTCCGGTGGAGACGGGGCAAGGACCGTGTGTGTGATAGGTACTACGTCTCCCCTGATAAGCAGAAGTTTAGATCACGGTTGGAGGTGGCACGATTTCTGGGCCTTGTGGGTGGGAAGAAAAAACAAAATGAAAGGACTGTATTACGGTTGAAAGACGGTTCGAACAGTGAGGTTTCGAAGCGTAAGGCAGACAACAGTGCGGGGTCCAGTGAGAGGGCGGTGAAGATGGTGAAGAGGTGTGAGCACAATGGTGTCAAGGGGGTGAGTTGGATGCAGATTCCTGTACCTGAGTTTATTTCTCTGTTTTAACTCAATCTAATGTGATTTTTTGAGCATATTGCACAATTGTACAGATAACAAAAAGGCAGGGTCACAGAAATGAGCTTTGTCTCTCTGTAATTAGTTGCTAAGGAGGACAGGAAGGAGAGCAATGGGTGAGGGAGTTTCCTTGAGAATTGGAGGGGGGTGGTGTAAGGTTTGACAAATGCCTTCAGATTTGACTCCTTGATTAGACAAAAGTGATGACCACCTCAAGTTTTATTCCTTAAATTGGCAAAAGTGACACACCCTAACTATACAACCCCTTAGTGAGGCAAAGTTGGTGCATAGTGATGCAATTAAACCCCAACTTTTACCCACTGACCAGATTTGCCTGCATTGAACTGTCTGTTGCAGTTGGAATTACCCATTCGTTGTGGAGATTTGGCCATAGAACGGCTTGGAGCAGTGAATTCATTGCATATTGGTTGTGGCAAGAGTCATGTCTGGCCCATCGGGTATCGGTCTACTTGGCATGACTCTGAGACAGGCTCGTTCTGCATCAGTGAAGTGGGGGATTCTGGAGATTCAGGGCCAATTTTCCGGGTTACCAGAAAATCTTGCTTGACAGTATCTGAGTCTGTTAAGGTTGCAGTGGCTGCCACTTCCGAAGGCAAAAGTGCGGATGGCAAAGGAAACTGCCCTGTTGAAGCCAATCGGATTGAGGCAAGCTCAGAAGGAGGAGGTGACAGTCTGAAGACCAGGAAATCTGCAATGATTAATGGAAGTTCTCATAGGCAAAGTGTTGAGATGACAGAACAACAACAAGAGTCTGTCAGGAGAGTGGTTGAGGTACAAGAGAACAGTATGGAATGTAATAGAATGGAGGGTGCCGGAGAAGAAGATTGCTTGGAAAGAGCTGAGACCAGCAGCAGATTCAGCTTGAAGATGAGGGAGGAAGACTCATTTTGTGGTGAGGTTCAGCATCTGAGCAATTGCACACAGTGGATTAGTTCCCAGGAAGAAAGTGAACATCCAGGGATGGCACTACTTGAGGATCATAGAGAGCTTAATATCTACCCTGGCAGCAGCCTTAGTGACAAATTTGATGGTTACGGCGAAGCTAAAACCGCGAGCTACATGATGGGAAGAAGAAATCTGATGGGAGATTTTACAGGCTTCAATGAGAAAGGAGGAGTGGACTTTGTTGGGCAGAGAGAGGGTGACGGGGTGGTAATGGATTTGACAGGCAGTGAGGTTACTACAAAGGATGTCAAGCCAGAGTCAAAGGATTTGATTGGAGAGTTCACAGTTGAGGCCAAGTCCCCTTCTGAAGCATGGAGGCTGTTTTCTCAGCAGTTTTTAAAGCGCTGCAGGAACTTCCCGGACCTGTATAAATTTCTCCAATCTATTTGTCCTCATGCTGTAGACCACATCAGTGAGAGGGGGTCCCCACCAGAATTGGACCATGAACAGTCTGAGGATGGCAATGATGGACGATCTGACAAGGGAGAAAATTGTACTACCAATGGGGCAGGTGGGGGAAATTTATTGGAATGCAGCCAAGTTATTGAGGATGTAGAAGGTATCGGTCAGAACAAGTCATGCGGTGGGACAGGAAAGGTGGTCCACACAAGGAAACGTACAAGTGATGCATTGGAGATTCTGTTGTATAAAAGATTGGAGGAGAGAATGGGTGAGAATCGATTTGGGCTTGATCTACCAGTAGTGCAGGACTTAATCAAAGCTCTTGCAGCCGGTGAGACCGGTAAGCGTTGCTCTGACGAAGAGGGGCAAGCGATCAAGGAGGAAGCTAAGTGGGAAACCCCAGGCCCCCCTACGTGGGCTTTGAGACTCAGGGACAGGGCAAGGGAGAAACCGGCAGGAGAAGCAGGTAGAAACAATGCTCTTCCAGGGGTGGGTGAAGGCAAAGCTGACAAGCCTTGTACTGAGAAAGAGGTGCAAGCAACCAATGAAGAAGCAAAGTGGGATACCCCAGGGACCTGGGCGTTGAGACTCAGGGAGAGGGCAAGGGAGAAACCGGAAGCAGGTGGAAGTAAGGCTCTTCCAGGGGTGGGTGAAGTTGAGGCGGACAAGCCTTGTGCTGAGAAAGAGGGGCAAGCAATCAAGGAAGAAGCAAAGCGGGATACCCCAGGGCATCCTACCTGGACTTTGAGACTCAGGGAGAGGGCACGGGTGAAACCGGCAGTAGAAGAAGCAGGTAGATTTACTGGCCCAACTGAAAATTGTGGATGATGGCATCTTGGGTCAGGGTGACTGGTTTACATGTGTGTGGAAGTTTTGTGAAGAGGGGAAGCAGGAGAGAGAAAGAAAGAAACTGTATAAAATATCCACAGGAAGCTGAAAATATGAATAAAAGAAATTCCACTAGGGACCTCCAGAGCCCATGGGGAAAAAGCAGTGGAGAAAGAGTTATTGTTTGGCTGTTGTGTATAGCATTTCTCTAGCTGATGGAGGAATGTTTCGTTGAAGTGTGCCATTTTGTATGTGTCACTGTATACTTTGAATGTTTGATGTCCTTTGTTCATGCTTTGTTACTTGCAGCTATCACAGGTGGGGAGAAAGGAAGGAACAAACCAACTTCAGAACCAGTGATGGGAGAGAGGGTGCAAGATGATGTGACTATGAAGAAGAGGCCGCAAGATGATGTGGCTATAGACATGTTAGATGATCTTGAATTGCCAACCACGGCAGTCAAGACAGCTGCAAATGAGGGGCCGAATGAAAGTATTACGTTGGTAGAAGAGCGTCCACCCCCACCCAGGGGGCAGCCCCTTGGGAAAAGCCTTCCTGTGGAGCTTGTTGGAGATGTGCTTCAAGTATGTGCACTAGTACCAAATGTTCATTTACACCAGTCTTTATTTAATTACCTCATGGTTGTTTGCAGCTTCAGTCTTGAAGTCAGTATATGCAATCTGCAATAGCGAGAGTTTTGCTTGTTTCTAACAAGCATACATCATCCGCATGCCACCTTTCCACCTTCCCCAGTAGGTCTCCTCTTACCAGGTGGCTTGTAGAGATGTCTTCATTGGCATGTGAGGACCTGAAATATAGCTGTATTGGGTGTAGCATGATATACTTGTGGGGTGTTAACTGGAATTCTGCAGCAGAGTGTTTCCCAAACCCCACCTGATAGAGAAGGGGAACCAAACTCACATCCTTGATCAATACAACATGACAGAAGACTCAAGTAAATTGAATTGTTTGTTTACAATTTGTGGGCCTTTCAGCTCGGGGCTCTTTGAAGGTCTATCAAATCTGTTGATGACTGGTTTACTTGTATGCTCCTACAGAATTAATCAACTACATTGTCAATTTGTGTGATGACTAAGAACTGAAGTTGGCATTTTGTTATGAGGCATTGCATCTGACATGACACATCTTGGAGCTGCTACAGGTCTGGCAGTTTCTCTATCGTTTCTCTGAAGTAATTGGGCAAGAGTCAGTCCCTGCCTTAGAGGACTTGGAATCAGTGCTGCTCGGCATCGGGCCAGTTCATTCAAGGGGGGAACCAGTGCAAGTTCTGGGTGAAGAAGGAACTTCTCTGCCCAGCGAAGGTATAGGGAACAGGGTACAAAGCAAAAACCAAGAGCTGGCAGATGTGAAACCTGGCGTTGCAGGGGGGTTTGTGGCAGGAGAACTTGAGAGGCAGAGGGTTGGCGGAGAAGGAAGAACTAGTGGATGCGATTATACTGGTGCGAAGCAGCCTGCCATTGCGGAAAGGTCACCAGAGGGTTTAGATGTTGAGATGGAGAAAGCTAGTATGAAACTGGCGGATGAAAAATGGGTGGCTGAGGTCAAGAACAGAGTGCCCAATGAAAACAAGGGTACTCAACGATTTCAGGGGGATTTCTGTGCAATTGAGGAACTTGTAGCATTTGGGGATGGGACATTGAGTGACAGTCTCCAGAAGGTGGCTGACGTGCACATACCTTTACTGAAATATCTGCTGTCAGATTTGCAGTTTTGTGTTTCAGGTGCTTCCACTGATGGGGAATTTGAAGAGCTCAGAAGAAGGGGAAGAAAGCGAATTGGGGAGACAGCACCCCTTCCAACAGAGTTTGGGGAGGACCTTCCTATAAACGAGGTAACTTGGCCAGAACTTGCTCGTCGGTACCTTGTCATTGTGATGGAGATGAGGAAAAGCGACAACATTGCAGAGTTGAGACCTGATAAGCGCAACAAGCTGGCCAGATGCTTTCAAGGAGACGGTGGCGTGTTGTGTGGGGCTGTAGAGGGAGTTGTTGGTGTGGAAAGTGATGCTCAGGTCAGAGTTCTTAACTTTCTCCTAAAGGTCTTTAGGAAGAAGAATGCTGTTTTGATGTTTTGATGTTTGGTTTCAGCATTTTCACTACTTTCTGAGTTGTTGTATATGAGAAGTTTGTATTTTGTTTCAATTTGCCTTTGGTGTTATAGGATAGTGTAAGCAACCAGGTGCGCTCATCTTGTTGCCGTGGGAGTCTCAAGCTGCAATTTGCATACTGTCTAACAGGTTTCTCCGAAAGACAGAGTACAGTACAAGCAAAAAAGTAGTTAGATGGTATGGATTGCCCTCAAATTTCCTGCACATCTTCAGGTGCTAGCAGAGGCAGAGAAGGAGATTTTAACTCGATTGACTGTCACTCCACCCCTACTGTGCGATGGATCAATCCAACCAGCTAGTCGAGCACCTTTGGTTGAGCAAGAGAAGGACAGCGAGAATCTCGAGGAAATCCCTCAGTGGGTGGAAATTTTAGAGCCTGTGCGCAAAATGCAGACAAATGTTGGTTCCAGGATCAGGAACAAAGTTCGGGAAGCACTGGAGCTGGAGATACCTGATTGGGCCAGAACAACTCTGGAATGGTCAATAAGTAAGGATGTCTTTAAGGGCAATGCGTCAGGCCCAACTAAGGTATAGTTTGGCAGACCAACAGGATCCAGATACACTAAGTTCATCATTGCAACATGTAAATGTGTAAGTGGAACAAGGTAAGGATACAAATTATGGACTTGGGGTTGTGATGAGGTTCAGGTACTTCAAGCTGTTGTAGTGTACTTGTTCTGTGGAACAAGGGTAGAGTTGATAAGTTTAATTGGGCTGGAAAATGTCACTCACTTGTGTAGAGATATGACTTGGACTCTACAATGTTTAATGTGCCTCGTAGCTGGTAGGATGGTCTGGTCATTATCTCAAGTTGACGTCACTGTCTATTTACAGAGAGCTGTGGTGGAGGTTTTGGCACAATTTTATGGGGAAGATTTCAAGCCTAATAAACCCGCTCGGGAGCGGAAACCAAAGAAGCTAGCCCCTTCTCCTGAACATCTGATGCAGCGTTGCCGAATCGTTCTACGCCAGGTGGCAGATGCTGATAAGTCAGAAGTGATTTGCAATATGATGGAAGGCCCCAATGGACGTAAGTTGCGTGCTATGGTGGCTCGGCCCCTTGATTTTCGAACAATTGATGCACGCCTTGCCGCCGGGGCTTATGGGGGCTCACCAGATGCATTCGCAGCTGATGTGCGACAGGTATGGGGCACCCTTCCGCAACTGCAACTGTGCTGTTTCAATTTTGGCCTCACTTTGGATTTCTTTTAGGAGTTCTGTATGGAAAGGGGACCCACTGGCATGAGTTACTATTCTGAAGCTCAACAACTGTGGCAGATATGGAGGAACGTGGAGATTGTGCACAAGAGTGGCAGTGACATGGTGGAGCTTGCCACCTCCCTGTCTCACCTATTCGAAAATCTCTACAATAAGCAGGTTGTGTTTCTGTGTAGTTGTTCTGAGTCCGGTTTGGAATGAAATCAAAGAGTTGTGCAACCCTAGGCAGGTTCGATTGTGCGACCATGGTTGCAAGCATCGCATTTTGCTTAGTGACTGTGTCACAATGCCAAACCTGCCGAAGTTCTTCATTTGTGTATGACTATGTCTGATGTTCTGGTTGCTGACTGTTTGCCCATGGCCTGCATCACTCTCTCCCACATGATGCCTGCAGTCTATTGATTCTTAAATGTATCTTTAGTCTCTGTGCTTGGTTCCTGGCATAAGCTCACTGTAAGCCAAAGCTGCAGCTCTTCAGTGACACATACTTACCTTTCCCTTACCAGGGTCCTAAGCAATGTCTAAGTTGCTCCACAGTTCCGGGTTGAGGAGGGCAATTTGGATAGGTTATCTCTAGAGGATAGTATTCATGGAGTGTGCAACCTACATGAGGTGGAGTCTCGACCACTTCTCTTTAGCCGACCAGTGTCCTTCCGATCAGAAGTAGACTGTCTTCTCAGAGGTGTCATCCGTGTTGAGAGGCCTTTAGCTCTGAAGACCAGAAGTGCCTAGCATAGCAGGGTACCTCTCCATCCCAAGAGTTAGTTAGGCTGCATTTTACCAAGTTCCTGAGAGCCTGAAGTCTTCATTACATATGGAACTTCCTTTTGGTCTAAATGCCCTTTGGATTCCTGTGGATGTAATATCTTGTTTTTTCGTTTTCTCCCTCCCCCTGTTCCTTCAGAATTTAGTGGAGGACATGGATGGCCCAAGTTCAGTGAGGCCACAGCACAAACTAAGAGTAGGCTGCCTTCTGTAGCTCTCCATGATTTGTTTATTGACTGTTTGTTTGTGATCCGTATCAGCAGTTGAATCAGTTGCTGTAATCTTAGCAATGTTGTCAGGGATTTTGTTTAAATTGCCAAACTCCGACTGTTGCAGGTTATAAGCTTGATCAAGGGTGTTCTTGAATCAAATGGGAAACCCAGCAACTCTAACAAAGATGTCAATCTTCCTGAAGGACATATGTTGGAGATGCCAACACATACAGGGACTGAGATTCCAGAAAAGCCTGTGGATGGCAAGCTTCTCAAGGCTCGCTGGGAGGATGATGAAACATGTCGAATGTGTGGAGTAGATGAGGACTACGAAAGCATTATGTTGTGTGATGGGTGTGATTCTCAATATCACACATACTGCTTACTTCCTCCCCTTGAAAAGGTTCCTGATGGAAACTGGTTCTGCCCAGCATGTGTTGCTGTTGAGAAGGGCTTCCCAGAGGCGCCCGCAGTAGTTGCAGAGGGAGAGGTGGCAGGCACAGGAAAGGAAGGAGAAAGGCTTCCTGGGGGACTGGAATTGGAAGATGAGCAGTTCCATAATCATGGGATTACAGGGGATTGTGCTGTCGGAAAGGACAAGGCACTGCATGGAGGTCAGGTACCTGTTGTGGAGGGTTCAGTCCAAGCATTGCTGAAGAGGATGAAGGAGAAAGAGTACTGGCATTTGAGTCTGACGGATGTAAGAATCTGTTACTCCTCACTTCAAATAATACCTTGAGTCTCAGATAATGCTTTCACTGTCAATACAGTAAGGAAATGGTAGCATCCAACAGATGGCCTATTGGGTGGGCTCACTTATAAGCAGTTGTGGGTTCAAAGCCACATAAGAATGTTGGATATCACCCATTATAGCCATGAAAGGGGGTCGTTGGGTCACCATTCATCTAATGCATGGGTACCGGGGACTTTCGGGTTCTTGGGGGAGGTTTGGGCAACCGCGGTGCCCTGGTTATGGCCGTTAGAAGGTGCCCACATTCCAAACAGAAGGCAGTAGGCCTTCGGGTGAAGTGACACCATAAATTTGGCAGGAGTCAACCTTCACCTTTTTTAGAAAAAATTTTGAAGGGAGAGAGGGAAAGGGCACAGCTACAGGGCCTGAGAAAAGGGAGAGCACCCTGGAACCTCACGGTCAGCAAACATGTTTCATGGTGGATGCCCAGAAAGCAGTTCCACTCATGCTGGTGCTTTGGGGTTTGATGGCTAGGTTGGATCACTGTGCTGTCCAAACTGGCCTGCCTACTGTTGCAGGACCCAGGGCTGCTCAGTGTACTTTTCTTTCAACTTCGAACGAGTTGTGTGTTAACGATTCTTCCTTTTTTGAATGTCTTTTTGGTCTTATGAGTTTGGCTGTGACCAAATTTGTAACTAGTGTGACCATAACTTAGGGTCCAAATAATGTATAAATAAAGTAAAGGAAGGTCAATATCTAGAAGTCATCACTGGATGTTCAAGAGGACAGTCAAGCAATTATGTCACGGACTGTCAATGGGTGGATAGGACACAGAAGTAGCCTCATCACAGAGAAAAATGTCAATCTTTGTTGGCATAGTGTTGAAGTTATTTGTTTGTTAACTCACTATGCTTATGGTACATTGGCTTTTGCTTGCTGGGTTGGGTCCAACCACCAGAGGGTTTTCCTTTTGAAGTTTCTTTGCGATGAAGCACTGAACACTCTCCAAGTTCGCATGCACCTGGAGAAGAGTGTTGACTTGGCTTGTGAGCTACAGCAGCAACTTCGCACACTAGTTGCCAGTCAGCAGAGAGATGTAGAAGCTGCAAGAGGGGAGCGACAGCAGGCAGTGCTGGCTGATCAGCGGAAGCATGGAGGGCAGGGGAAAGTTTCTGACCGAGAGGTTCGGCAGCACAGGCAGATTATGAGTACTTCTTCAGGACCAAATTCCCAGGCAAATGACCAAGATGAAGTTACGTTAGACACTTGGGCCACAAGGCTAAGAAGGCGGCATTTTGAAGCAGGGACTGGAATTGTGAGCCCTGGTTTATCGCAAGTTCTGAAGGATGAGGCTACCGTGGTGCATGTGGAGGACAGCAATGGTAAGTCAGGAGAGCAGCCCACATGTGAAGAGACTGGGATAGTGGAGAATCTTAGCCCTGTTTCCTTGCAAGTTTTACAGGACAATTCTGAAACCCCCGTGTGTATGGAGAAGAGCCAGGGGATGTCAAAAGAGAAAGAAATGTGTGATGGCGTTGGGACAGTGAAAATTGATGAAGGTTTAAACAGGGAAGGATATGAGGTAGTAGAAGCTCATGTTTCAGACAAGAACGTCGGAACTGGAATGTCACATGGCAGTGATGTTGTATTTGATCACAGAACTACAGGAGAATCTCAACTGATGGGACGAAAAAGTTTGATCACAAGTGATAGCTTAGTAGCTGACTCAAAAAAGAGGAAGTTTTCAGATGCTTGTGTGACAGATGGGACAAGTGAACAAGCAACAGTTGTCGCTCTCCAGGAGAAAGGGGAGAAAGTCTTGGAGGGGGACACTGGGAGCAGTATCAAGCGTCTTAAGGCGGACAATGTGCTGGAAGGATCTAAGAACAAATGTGAAAGCAATGCTGACTGTGAAGGGGAGCATGTTGCACAGGTGTCCAGTCTCAAGAGAGAGGGGATAAAGTTGGATGGAGTATCAAACCTTCATAGGGAGGAGCCTCTGTCTGAGGTGTTTGGTGGAAAGGTGTCTGAGAGGGTTGAGGAGAAGCAACCAATTTGTGAAAATATCATTCACCTACCCGAGGTTAGTCAAGGGTCTGGTGAGACTCTCAATCATGGAGAGGAATGTAAAGGTCTCCCAAATATATCAGAGAGCCATGGTGAAGCTTTCTGTGCTGTAGGTGGTGAAGCTCAGGTTATCGCCTCCTCTTTCTTGCAATGCCCTACAGAGACACACCAGCCTGGTTTAGTGTTAAATGATACATCAGAGATAGGAGGGGTCAATTTGCAATGCACAGTTGAGAGAAGAGTTGATGTGGAAGGTGAGTGTGGATTGGCAACTGAGGAAACCAGTCTTTCCCCGGTGACTACTGGGACTGACAACATTACTCATGAGATAGGGATGAGCGATTTGAAAGGGAAATTGAGGCTGAGTACTGAGACACCTGAATCTGGAAGAAAGGGTTTGGTACGGTCATGTCGCAGCAAGCAATCTGAGTATGCCAGTTTTAGTGGGACTGGTGGGAAAAGGGCCACTAAGTGTGAAAAAATTGCTGATGATTGCCTGCTAGCAAGCATGCTGAAACGGAAGGTGGAGGTGAAGGCTCTGAACTCACGGATGGGTAGTGGTTATGGTGGTGAGAAACTGAAGAAGCCTAGGAGGGAGGTTGCAAACTCAGTGAAGTTCCACTGTAATGGTGCCGAAAATGGGGATGTTGATGATCTCCGACCAGAGGAAGTTGAGGTGCCTATGGCTGTAGCAGATTCCAGCCTGTCAGAAGACCTGCAGTCTGAGGAAGCACTATCATGCTATGGCAAGTCAAAAGTTGTTCTGTCGGAGGATGTTGAGTATGCGACACTTGAAAATCATGGAAATTTGAAGGTCAATGAGGGAATCGCAGCAAAAGCCAATGCTGGAGATTTGCTGGATGCAGAAATAGCAAGGGTAGAGGCTAAGCTTTTCAATGCAAGTTTGCGCAGGGACCATTTGGGTACAGATGACCTGGGACGAGAATATTGGGCCTTTGGTGGGTCTGATCAGAGGCCATGTTTAGTGGTTGGCAAATGGATCTCTGCATCAAAATCACAGTTGGAAGAAGGTTTGTAACATATTGTAGTAATGACAAAAGATTGTGTAGGTTTGTGAGGCTTTTGCATGGAGGCAGTCTTAAGAGGGGCAGAGGAGAGTGGGGGTCTTTCTGAAGCTTGAGCAGTCCTCCATCTATTCGATTAAAGTCGGGTTCTCCTTCTTTGCGACACAGCTTGGTCTTTTGAAGAGATTAGCTGCTTAAAATGACGGAAAGTTTTTGGGCCTTCCAGTTCCATTGAACTTGTCCATAGTATATTGACTTGTTATTTTGTGGTTTGGATGCTCAGATGGTAAACTTAACAGGATTGGAGATGAAGATGAGTTGGGCTGCCAATGGTGGGCTTACAAAGGGGATGGATCCCTCGATGCATTGTTTGCATGGCTGAGGCCTAGAAGCCGCCAAGAGAGAGCACTCAGAGCGTCTCTCACACAGTGGCGGAGGTCTGTGTTCACCAAGCATCAAAAGCAGCATATGCCTGGGACTCTCAATGAGCCAATTGATCGTCATCCTCATGCACTGCAACCTGAGTTGCCAAGCAAACATAGCACTGAGTCAGGTTACCCCATCGAGATGACTGCTTTCCAGAAACAGCCTGCCAGAATAATTGCCCACAATTTTCCAGGTATGAAAGCAACAGCTATTCTTCGGCGCAAGCCTGGTGGTGTGTTACGATCTAAAATTGTCACGAAAGATGGGAGTAAAACTTCTCAGCTGGAGACTAAACTGAACCGCTGCGAGTGCCTGGAGCCTGTCTGGAAATCCAGGTGCCATTGTCAGACTTGCCACGAAACATTTGATTCTTCTGCAGAGCTTCAGACGCATCAGAAAGTTTGCGCCAAAGCAGGCAGACCTGGTAGGAAGTCGTTGGAAAGAGGTCCATCTCCCAAGTTGCTCATTTCCAAGGTTAGGAGGAGCAAGGGGATGGCTGGTAAGTGGGCTGTCAAGGGTAAGAAGTCACTTGTAGTTGAGGGAAGGAAAGGAACCAAACAATCCAAGGCCGGGAAGAAGAAAGAAAGGAAGTCAGAAATTGGGAAGAGAAGGTCTGATAGGGCCAAATGGATTGTCAATGTCAAGACCACACCCACCCTTGTTGGAGAGATTGAGGAACTACAAGCTGATGATGAAGAGAACATGCTGGTGAGTGAAGAAGAACCAGAGCTTTTGTCTGTGTATAAGGAGTCTGTCAGGGCTAAGAGATTAGCACTATCCATGCCAGTGGAACCCCTTACAATTAGGGGCGATCAGGACATGCAGGACGAGACTATGGACCCTTTCTTCCATCGAGACAGTCCACCGAACGGCATCATGGAGGGTTCTGGGGACGAGAATGTTTCCTTTCTAACACCTGTTGAGCATGAATGGGGCCCAAATCTTCAGTCAGGAAAATCTGAAATGAAACAGAAAAAGGAAGGGTTGCGAGGTGGTCCAGGAAAGGTTGCCAAACAGTCATTAAAACAGACAGCAGCAGAGGAGGCTCTTGCGTCTTTTGACTATGCCTCCATGCCAATGAGTTTCTCCACCCCAAATTCAACACGAGATAGAATATTGCAAATTGGGTGCTTTGATGAGCAGTGCCCCACATTTGCACCTGCCCTATATTGTGCACCTGCATTTGATCCTTCTCTCATGATCCAACCATACTACATGTGCATGGACAGGATCCCTTCAATTGATAATGATGTCTTTTCTTTTACCTCTCCTCCTCTATCACATGTAGTTAGCCCGTCTCAGGAACCGGAACCTGTCAAGGAATTTGACCTCCAAAAATTAAAGATTATCTCATCGTCTGCTGATCAACATTCTGGAAAACAGCAAGTTGAATTGCATGCTACTCCTGAAGGTGAAGAGGAGGTTGTTGACGTAGGAACTTGCTGGGGTAATCGCTGGGACTTGGTAGCCAGTTTACCTCCCTTGGCAAGCCATGCTAGCAGAAAATCCCTTGAAGAGGCTGAAGGGAAGGACCCTGGCTCTTACACAGTTGGAGAGGTTGCTACTGTCACTGGAGACACGCTGCCATCAGATTCGTTGCAAGTGTCGGGCATTGAAGGTATTCAGAGAGGATTCCAGAGCACAATTTCTGAGCTACCCTGTGAGCCAGAGAAAGACATGCCTGTTGCTGGAGTTGGGAAGAAACCAAAGAAGTTCCCCGTCTCGGAAGCCTCACTGCGGCCCCTGGTTGGTGAGCAGCAAGGAATACTCAGAGGTATACAAATACGACTGTTGGACATAGAGGCAGCCATGGCGAGGGATGTGTTGGAGCCCGTGAGGTCTTCTTCTGGCAGGCGTCGGGCATGGCGGTCACTTGTCAAGTCTGCCAAATGCATTTATGAGGTATTTTCTGACTGCATTGTAGTAGACCTGTATCTATGTCCCAATGTAAGTCAACAAGCTGTGTAGACGGCAGTCATAGCAGAGAACTTTGAAGGGAGCATATGGTAATAAAAGATCTAGTTGTAAAAATCTTCTTAAGATAATCATGGACACCTAAGGACTGTTTCCAATCTGTGCCCTATTGATATAGACTGCAGAGCTCCTGATAAACTTGAAGACCTGGACATGAGGGCTGTTTGGAGACATTCACGTTGAGCACTGCATGTATGTTATGCTCATTATGTAGGTCTTTGAGCATGTCTTATTACAATGAGATAATACACATTGTATGCCATATGAATTGGGGTCTAAATACAGAGAAAGTCTGGGGCACTATAAACCATGTGGATATTTTCGAAGGCAGGTTTGGGTGCACAAACGTTCCATAACCAAATATTTGGTTCTGCCATGGCGTAGGGGGATAACCATGGCACAGGTCCCAGTGTGGAAGCTCATTTCTGGACTACCCCCATGCATTTAGTAGTGGACAAGATGCTATTGGGGTGTTTTAACTTTTATGTAGGTAAAGCAACAGGATAGGGTATTCTATCCATTGCAGTGCATTGGAGGTTCAGACTGGTAGGCTATGTGATAGAAGCTTGGTGGTCTGGAAGGTGCCTTCTCAACAGCAGTTCAGGGCTGAAGGCGATCAACTTGTTAAGCCCTCATCTCCTTAACGTCTCTCTCTCTCTCTCTCTCTCAATGGAGAGCCAAGAGATCCCGGTCCTCCCTTCCTACACTTACCTGGGCGTTGAATTTTCCTCCAATTGTAATTGGGATGCACATATCCGGAAAGTTGTTCAAACTGGCAAGGGCAAAGCTCTGGGGCTCACTAAATTTTACCTACTGCAGAGGGGTCAACTCTGAGGTTAAGAAAACCATGCTTTGCCACGTTATTAGACCTGCCTTGGAGTACGGATCTGCTATATGGGTTGATAACTCCAACCAGGCTAAGTCTCTAGAATCCATTCAAGTGGGGGTGCTTAAGGAGTGTATGTCAGCATGCTCCAAAACAGCCAATGTGGCTGTTCGGGGTGAGTTTGGCATTCCGTCCTTAAGCTCCCGACGAGATGAATTCAAGGTCAGATGGTGGGGTCAGCTGCAACATATGCCCAACACCAGATATCCTAAGTTAATCGACTCTATATCTTGGAAACAGGACCGCCCTGTCAAACAGGCTAAGTCCTGGCAGAAGAGAGTAGAAGAGATTCTCAAGGTCCTGGACCTGGATCCGCAAGTCTTGACCCTGCTGGATGAATCTGATTTAGAGGCTGTAGTGTCCGATGCCATGTCTGTTGTCATGAGATTGTCTGATGAAAATGAAGTTAGGCAGAAAACCTCCCTGAACTTGTTTCCAGTCAGTGACATGGGGGAGGACATCTTGGATGACCTCAAGGGTCTACCCACTCTCGGCACTAGACTGAAATTTAAACTCAGGGCTGGAAGCCTACCTTTGAACAGCAAACAGAAGCAGAGAGGAAAGGGAGAGTGCAATTGCCCATTGTGTGGGCAATCTGAAGACAGTATTCATTTTCTGATACACTGTCCGGGGTTCTCTCACCAAAGAGACGCTCTCTTCAACTCTATCAAGGGAATTGTGCCTGTACCCCTGTTTACCAACTTTGAAAGTCTCAGGCTGAGCCAAAAGCCCAGGCCCTCCTGAGGCCTAGTTTTTGGGCAAATCACACACAGCAGATTGATGCTTGTGTGAAGGGATTTCTAGAGGATATCTGGAAAACCCGGATTAATTCTTTATATGAAGGTAAGTCTTACTACCAACGTCAGCCCCTGACAGAGGTAGGTTCTGTCCCTTTTGTTCCCGCTCAAACTGGGCGTGGGGTCAATGGCCACAAGGCTACGGCAAACAACGTCTTATGAGTACAATCTCTCTCTCTTTATGTTCCGTTCAAACTGGGCGCGGGGTCAATGGCCACAAGGCTACGGCAAACAATGTCTTATGAGTACAATGTCTCTCTCTCTCTCTCTCTCTCACTAATATATGGCCACACCATCTTACGAGTACATTCTCTTGTACTAATCTCAATGGCAAATGACGGCAAATGACATCTTATGAGTACGTTCTGTCATACTAATCTTTCTTCACAAATTGGTGATGTGCAGGTTACAAAGGCTATTATCCTTCTGGAGCAAATGGTGAGGGCAGATTGCTTGAAAACAAGCTGGTGCTACTGGTCCTCACTTTCTGCGGCTGCCCGATCAGTCACACTATCCTCAGTAGCTTTAAAGCTCTATGCACTGGATGCTGCAATCATCTACAAGAGAGAAAAGCCTGCTAGTGATGAAGATGAAGGTCATTGCACAGTAGTCAAAAATAGGAAGAAGAAGAAGATTGAGATGGCTGTAAAGATAAAGAAGCGAATGTACACATAAGACGTTTTTCTGGCGTAGCTTTCTGGCGTAGCTTTCTGGCATAGCTTTCTGGCGATAGACCCAATGTCAAACAGGATTGGTCAAGTGAGGTGATTGGACTCTTGTAGTGGTGTCGTGTCTAGTTATTGCCACTGAGGTGGCAGTGAAGGTAGGTTGCGGGTACTGTCAGTTTGTATTAACAACTGCTAGGTGTCCCCAACAGAATTTTTTTTTCCAGTCTGTGACAAAAGACTCTGTAATGTAGGGCTCTGCTTGGGCTGGCCAGTCTTGTGTAAATAACTGGCTCACACGCAAATGTGTGACCTCATTTTTTGCAATGAGTGATTTTGCTTGTTTTCATTGCCACATTAGTGGAATTTGGAAAAGAGGCTAACGAGACCTTTCAAGTAAAGTGCTGGTGAGGCAATGTGCTTTATGTGTTGTGATGCAGCATGAAGTGTTTATCCACCTTACTGGGTACTGGTCCATCCGAATTATTCCGGGGAGAAGATTTCAAGTGCATACTCTCTACTTCTTGACCTCTTTCTCCCTGTCATGGTGGTCCAAGAAATTTTAACGCCGTACCTGTTATAATGGTGGCTAGTCTGGCTTTCAAGGTACCCAGCAAAGGTCACCAGGGGCAGGTATGGGTACACTGTGGGGTATGTTGATCTCATGCTGTAACTGCTCTGAACACATCAATAGTGGTGTGTGATATTGGGGTTTACACCTATGACCGGTTTGTCACTGAGCTCTTTCTTGGCTTTATGGCCTTGCTCCTGTGCCCTTTTTCTGCCCTTTTGCAGCAGGTAGGCTGCAGTGGTTGCATGGAGAAGACCATCTGAGGTTCTGGTCTTGTTAAAGTATATGCACAGCTGGGCACATTCATTTCCACGAGTTGATGCTGCTAGTCCCTGTAACTTGACCTTCCTACGAGTCTTTCTGTAGCCAGTGCTCGTATAGTGAATATACAATTTGTTGTACATACACTCGAACATAACATATTTGCGTGTCCATCTTACTTTCAGAATGACAGTCCCATCAGAACTGGGGATGAAGGAGTAGCTCTAACTGCAAACCGTTTGGATCTTACTCCAAAAGGAGTTAGTCCCCTTTGCTTTCTTTATGTATTTCATTGCAACTGTCTGCTTTCAGCTTGCCATTTTCACTCTCCTAATCCCTTCTCTGGAATCTTGTTCTAATGACACAGGAGTCAATAACTTAGTATGCGCTTCCAGTTAGACTACTCGGAAATGTCTGTGGCGGGGAAGCCGCGTTGGCCCTGTGTCTTTTCCAGAATAAAGTTGCTAAGCCAATCACCGTGGCCACCATTAGCAACGCCAAGACAACTGCGAGGGCCCTCACACTGTTCTTGTAGTTGCTTGGACTTCCTGCAACAAACATACAGGAATTCTGTTCGCCTGTGAGAGAAAGGAAAATGTTCCGCGGAAACCAAAGAGATACTTAGAAGTAAGGAAAGGAGATGAAGGCATGTGAACCAAAAGCCCAGGGAGCTACCTGTCTTAAGTCTCCCAATCAGTCAAGATGAGGGGGGTTGGAAACATAATCACCAGTATTGTCGTCTGTTCTTTGAACAAGATAGACAGGACATTGAACGCACAGGTCGGCGGTGACATTGCAGAGGCCCGGCAGCACCTTCTGCCTGGTTGCATTGACGTACGCAGGTGGATAGAAAGTGACACTACAGAGGCATGCCTGATACGCAATTGAAGCATTGTGAACTGCTGTACAGCAGTCCTCGGATGGGAGTCCAACTGAATCTGTGAGGAAAGGCAAGCAAACCCCCATACTACTGTTGCTACTTTGCAAGTCACTTTCAATACAAGCGGAAGGCGAAACCATCTGGTGGCTGGAAAGGTTGCATGTTGGTGGAGCTGATGCTCGGGCTATTTGTCCTCCCACAATCACCAGAAACACCGTGACCACCAATGCTGATTCCCATTTGACGGTAATTTGGGAACCCATGTTGTAGATTTCTGGTCTCGGGTGCCCTTTTCTAACTGTCCTAGCCTCTTACTCTCGTCGATCGTGGGTCTCTTCAGAGCTTCGCCCCATTCACTGATGGTGAATCGGACGAGTTGCCAAGCACTGCCTTGCCCGCAGCTGAAACATTGACCTTCCTGTTTGCTCACCTGCACCAGTAGTCTCTACTGCTTGCAGTTGCTCATTACCGAATAGAATCCGAACACTTCCCTTTCCGACTATGTCCTTCACATAACTCTAGAAGTTCCATCTAAGACGAGAAGCCTGAGCCACATTTAACTCTGACAAATAGAGGAATCGTATAACAGCAAGCTAAAGTGTAGGGACAGCGTTGGACTTAGCCGCGACTACAACCCAAAAACCAACCTCCCCTTTTAGAAACAGAGGTTAACGAATTGATATTGCACAGATCTTCCACAACAAGCTCGTTCGAGTAAAACACAGAAAAAGTCTGGAATGCATTGGAGACGATCAGAGAGGGACCGGAGATAATGCAGGTTCAGCTTATACACTTTACAGGACGATTTCAAACGCTGTCGTGACGGTATCCGATCGGCGCTACTGTCGTCTGGATCTGATTGCGATAGAGGTGCAAACACAAAATAACGACGCAGAGAGAGCCTTTATCCAGGAGCTGGAGAAAGACGACGATTGTTGTATCCCTGCAAGGAGTGGAAGGCACACAGTAACACACAGGTATGACTTCCAACTTTGAAGAGAAAAAAGCTGACAAGATGCGGGAGAGTGACACTCCATCGCACATAATAATGGGGTCTGAAACACATGTGCTGCAGGCCCCATCCTCCATGATTATAAGGTCATGGGCCATTGCTAGCAATCGTGGGGCCCGCACTTCACCTCACCCACCCACACACCATAGCCAACGTGAACATGAATTTCATGAATCAGAGGCAGACCACTCCACCTCCATGAATGTGCAAACGTGCACAGTGCACACCCCCATTGCTCTCGGACGCTGTGCAGTAATTGGTGGGATCTATCTAGTCTTTTAGTCAGACTTGGTCGCTTGGCTCTATGCAAAGTTTCTTTTCTCTTTGCCTCTATCCCTCCAATACTAAGTTTTATGCTCTTGGGCCCATTGGCACATTTAGCTATGTAGTTTCTCTGTTGATCATTACAGATGGGTGCACATTCGAATTAATAGTAGTAATAGATTGTTTCTTTTGTTGGCTTCTCCTAAGGAGACTCGACCAGGCATCATGCAATGATAGGTGCTTTTCTCCTGCTGTACCTTCCCAACTCCTTTTTTTTTTCTCTCTGAGAAAAGGGGAGGGAGCCCTTTAGAGCTTCATTAAAGATTATTGACGGGAAAAAATTAAAACCCTTACATGCCCCAAGGCTGCCATGAGACCTAGATCAGCGAACTGTGATGGAGATACCGAACTTAACACCAGTGTGATGTTCTGGTATTGAAATTTGCTCATACACGACGAGGACGGGTATCACACTTTAACAATTTACCTAACAGCTGGTATGTGTGTGCTTCAAAATTTCAAATTTACAGGTGCTGCATCTGATATGAATAATGTAGTAATGTTTGTTTACAGATGACGTGTTCACAAATGTTGATATCATGTCACAAATGATATGTTCAATGACATGATATAAACTGCATCAAGTGAAGAGAGTTTTTTTTTTTTAAATAAATAATTTATTTATAATTTATTATTATTAATTAATAACCGAAGGAACGCCTGTTAATTAAATTAAAATGAAAACAGGGAAAAATAACCCTGAAGGGAGTCACGGTGAAGCATACAAAGGGGATACCACCCGTAACCGAAAAGTCAGAGGGACACAGAGGAGCCTAAGACAGAAAGACAAAGGGGCCTAGGAGGTCGGAAGAGCAGGAGATAAGGAGGTCAGTAAGACCTTAGAGCATCCCCACCCTTCTCACTGAAATGGCCCCTCTGTGTCCGTTTTGAAGAGGTTGGTTCAGGACTCTCGAAAGGTGTGTGAAGGGGTCGGCTGCTCGTAGCCACACCCTTGCCCCTCCTTACGCCCTTGTATCCATTGTCCCCGCCTTGCTGGAGTTCCAGCGACATTCTCGTACGCTCTGACACGCTTCTCACACGTGCCAGCACGCTGTGACATATCCATGTTCAGGACGCTGAATATCATGCACATATTCAGTGAAAGAGAGGCGGTTCAGTGTCCGCCCTTAACGGCGTATACGATAGCGGGGCAAGGGTGTGGTAGGGAATTCCAAAAAGGCCTTGATGTGAAATGCATAGCAATTCACTTGATCACCCCCCTAAAAGTAGATGAAAATAATAGAGCTGAAGAGATAAATATGAAGGAACTGAATATAATAGAACTGAAAGGGTAAATCTGAAGGGAATTGAATATAATAGAGCGGCTGAAGGCCCGCTAAATCTGCAGGGAACTGAATACAGTGAAATTATAACACTCACCAAGTTATGAATGAATGGGTAACAATAGATGGACAAGAATCTAGAATATACTGAAAATGGCTATTTATTGGGGAAGATATGATCTTGATAGATAGGTATTAACTGGGGAAGGTACATCGGGAGAAAACAATCACTATCGTGTGGTCTCTCCTCATAAGGGAGGAGCCAACAAACTCCTCATGAGTTGGCAACTAGCTACTCACTAATAAAACCATTATTCATAGAATTGAAATGGACTTGAAATGACCCATTTCAACTCTTAAAATAGAGTTGAGATGATCCCTTTTTCCATGTCCACACTAAGATATAACCACATATTCATACTAGTCCTTAAAACCACAAATGCACACATGTTGTCTTGGTAGCATAAGTGTGGGTAGCTACATTACCTCTAGGACTATGGTACTTCTAGGTTCAGGGCATATGGAGGGCACTTGGTCCTAAGCTTCGTATTGTCCAAAGGTGTCTCTCCTCCAGCCAGTCTCAATGACCCAATAAGTCCCAATGTGTGCGATTGCTTATCCATACATGGTTGATTAGTGTTTGTTTGACTCCATGGTTTAATTTTGTTGCATCTGCTCAATCTACTTTAAAGACTCTACCACGACAAAGTGTTGTGGTGCGGTATGTGTAACAATTTCTTTTGCAAAGATCCAATAATTTTATGGTCTCACATAAATGGACAAGTTATGTTTACACAAAATTTATTAAATACATTATCTTGTCTTCAAACAATTCTTTATAAAGCCCCATATTTTTTGCCATACAATTATTATACCTACAACATAATTCTTCATTCACACTAAAAATAAGTTATTTTGAATATATATATTTATATAAAAATTCATTTACCAAAATACTAACCAACTATTATCTACTATCTAGACTTATGGTTCACAACTTCATGATGTTTGGACAATTGCTTGCACAAACCAAAATTCTAGTGACCACTGATATTTTGAATCGTACAATTATTTTGTGAGATTTGAATATGTCAGTTTACAACATAATTCTTCATTCACACTGAAAAAAATTATTTTTTAAGGAATTTTATTTACCATATAAAGCTTCATTTCAAATACAACCTACTACTATGTAGTATGGTTCACAACTTCATAATATTTGGACAGTTGCTTGCACAAACTGCAATTCTGCGGATCACAACTAAAAGTCGAAGACTAGTTTTAATATAGAGCAGGTATAGGTTGCCATAGTTCCATGTCATCATCAGCCACGTCATCGCCGTCATTGTTAATTTGAGCTGCCTTGAAAGAAAAACTGAAGTATGAAGCTCATTGTTTTCAAAGATTCTGCTCTAATATTATTTTCTTTCTTTCTTTTGTTTTCTTCACATATTCAATACAAATGTTACAGCACTTCTAAATATCAATATATGAAGCTAGGTACTATATATATATATATATATATATATATTTGTTTGTTTGTTTGTTTGTTTTTGTATTATTTTGTATTGTAGCGTTGAGATCTCCCAGACCGCGGGGCCTTGCAAGTACCACTCGATGAGTATGAGGAGGGGTGCACCGACTTGATCTCATAATTTTTGGACCTGCGCTATGGGAGATATGGAATTTGAAATACTTTTGGTCACTAGGAATTCGCGAAAAATAACAAAGTGGGCTCTCCTCGAACAATAATTGGCCCTTCATTTGTCTAAGTTTGTGCCCGTGGACATAAATGTAATTTGGGTTTATTTTTAAATACTGACGTTCACAATATTATTGTTTGTAGCGTCGTTGAAATCCCGGGGTCTCCGGCCACGATTTTGGTACAGTTGGAAACCCCTCGATGAGTAAGGGTGCACCGACTTGGTTTGACAAAATTTGGATCCTACGGGCCGAGAGCTATGGAATTATGAACAATTTTGGTCTCTAAAAATTCAACTAAATTACAAAATCGAGTGTTGGAAGGACATTGGAGGTTGCACTTGGGCCTTGACATGCATGAGATGTACTTGGATACATAGGCGATTGCACATTGGGCTTAGATGGGCATTTAGGGAATTCCAAATAGGCCTTGATGTGAAATGCAAATTCCTATTTGGAATTCCCTAGGGCATTGACATAGAAGACACACATGGGATACATAAGACATTGCACTTGGTCTTAAATTTCAATTCTTCACACATGGGCCGAGGGGCACATGCTACCCTAGAGGTCGCACTTGGGCCTCGACATAGGTGGGATACATATGAGATCTTGCACTTGGGCTTAGATGACAGTAGAGACTTGGGCCAACAGCACATGCTACCCTAGTTTATTATGATAAAACCACCATACCAAAATCAATGGTATGCTAGTTTTCGAAATTGTACAACAATATTACTTAACTTATTGAGAGGAATATTCTAATGTGATAGTGGATATTTTGTTTTACTGATTTTTGTGTATTTTTTTAAAGAGGCTTACAATATTTCAGGCCCTTACAAGAGGATGGGAGGAAATTACCCCATTTCGTATAAGCTATGGACCTGCTACTATGGAGGTATACTTGAAATCTGAACCCCAGACAACAGCCATGAAACCCAAATAAGACTATGCCCCACAAGTAAGAGGGATTGAATCCCAAATTACTTGGTGGGGGGGCATATTAACCCCTAATGGACGAGGCGCCCCGTTTTGGGTCAGGGTCGCGTCAGAAATCATCCACGATGGCAAATTGTTGGATAACCTTGGATGAAAGAACTTTATGAAGGAAAGTTGTGCGCCTTGATGTCATGCACCTGCCCGTCTTTATGGCACCCTAAAATAATAAAAGCCATGTCGTTAGTAATTTTCTTAGTGTGCAATTTTTTTAGTGTGCACGGGTGCCCTAAATTGGTCGTCCAGCAGCTTTTTGACTTAGTGACGTGGCAGGCTGAAGGGATGACAACAAGGCAAAAGTACAAATGGAAACAAATGCAAATCTCTGCCTGAATTTTTGTTAGAATTCTGAATTTCTTTTTGGAGGTAGTAGTCCATCATTCAAGGAACACTTTCACCGCAGCAATTGTGATTCCAAGGAAATTTCGACCCCCTAAGCCTGAATTACATGTCATTTGAGCTTCATGGTGTGTTTTGACCCCCCTGTTTTTCCATACAAAGCAACCTTATCAAGATTTTGGAATTCTGCTTTGAAATTTTGGGGCAACATGCTTTAGGTGCCACATAATTGGAATCTGGATGGGGTCTTGTGAGGAAAAAATATTTTGTCGATCCAATTTCTTGGTCAAACCATTTTTCCGCTCTAAATTTTTGGCTTGCAAATTTCTTATAATCTTCCAAACGACACGGTGAAATGAGCTGAAATTTTCACAGAAGCTGGATGAAGTAGGTAGCCTCCCATTCATATGGTTCATCCCTGTGGATGTTAGTTTCCTGAGAGATATACCCTCATCCAGGAGGGTATGTCCTCATGTTTTGGAGGGGGCCACCAAAAACTGCCTCCTCGATTTAGGGGTTAAAGTGATTAGTGTAAATTATTTTGTTATTTCCATTAAGTAAGATGTTGACCCAATTTAAAAAAAATTAGCTAGGTTGGTGAAAATGGGTGATACACCTATGTGGCCACCCGTTAGATGACCTTAGATGACCTTGTGCCAGCCAACTTGGATGTCATAAAGATCTTCACCTTCCCACCGGAAGGTGGGAAGATAGCCTTCGGGATCAAGTGACACCATAATTTACACTTGCTTCCATGTTCTCTATCAAGGAAACTTTGTGAAGCAAGGAAAATAGAGCTTTGCGAGGTCATCACCTCACAGAGATATGGAAGACTGCGTGCGACCACCCTGGCTCACAAGCAAAATATGAAGCTTGATTGGCCCGTTCAGAAAGCTCCCAAGTTCAAATTTTGAAAAATTTGGGCCAAAATGGAGTCTACATGTTTTTGGAGGGATTGAGTTAATGCAATAAAAGTCCAAGAGCTGCTTCTAAGGCAACAGCGCCTATAGTGGGCCCAACTATTGTGTGCATATAACCTGTGCAACATTTAGCCCAATGGTAAGGGCACAAGCCGCTTCATCTTCATTAAGACCAGGCCACCAACAAAGCTTCCATGGGCCAGAGGGAGATGATGGAGGGAGTGTATGGACAAGCAAAGTAGCTCACACCCAACTTTCCACCAGGACCCCCCCTGATACTACACACGTGAACTTCTCCACGTGCTTGAGGGAGACTCTCCACTTGCATGTTATGACAATTGGTGATCCAACACAGCCCATGCCATGTCAATTTTCTCCTTTTGTTTTCCCTTTTTTGGGATTCACTTTGTAGAGTAAACATTGGTGGTTTAGAAATTAGAAACAAAGCTTTAAAAACTTTCCCACACCTCCACCGAAAAATATAGAAAGGATGAGGCCTCCACCACATTACGACGCCTCCCCAAGGAAGCTTAAAATTTGGGACACCTCCACCACATTATGTCTTTGTGCCTTGCATTTTACTACTTGCATGCAGATCCCTTATTCTCAATACATGCAACTTGATTGGTAGTCACCCAAAGGTATGCCCTCTTTGATATAACCCAACACCAGAAAGGGGCACTACCCTTAAGGACGGGAAAAGGCTCTTATTTACACTAACTTTGGTTGCTGTTCTCTCTCCGTTGATTTAGTTCATATACGCTGGAAATTACCTCCCTGCAAGTTGTCTTAATTGTCATCTCTAAAGGGAAATTGCTTGTTACAAAAACTTTTGAAAAAGAAAGAGAGTAAGAAAAAGTTAGAGAGATATATATGATATATATGTAACTTGACTTTTTTCTTTCCTTCTAAGGAGGAGACTAAGTTATGTATATTCTGTTTGGTTTTTTTTAATTTTTCTTGTTTTCCAAAGGAAACTGGTGCTCACAATTCCGGGGGGCCCTTGAGGAGTGGGAAAAATTAACCCCCTTTCGGATAAGCCATTGGGCAGACGTCACCCCACACCAACCAGTCACAAAATAAAATCATATGTATGTATATATATTACAGAACAGGTGATGAATTTTATGAATAATTATTTAAGGGAAAATATTGTTTAAAATAATTAATTTATTAATAAATTCGCAGGAATTGAAAAGTGATGTATATATATATTATTTCCCCCTCCTCAAGGGCCTGAATTGTTCCCAGGTTTCCTTTAAAGAAGAAATATATATATATATATATTAAAATATTTTGGGGAAAGAGTGGCCCGGCCGGTCCCTCGAGTAAGTTACTTTATTGGTGGCCCATGCGCATCAAACCATCCATCATCATCATGGCTGCTCATGTGGATGCTGTACACGTGGAGAATCCAAGGTTCCAAATCGAGAGGTGAAAAGCAGTGTTGATGGCGGCTCGAGTCGTTGCGTGTCGAGTGCGAGGGAGAAGAGCAGGGAACACAAAGAGTCAAGGCTGCCGTCTGGACACTTCTTTGCACGAGAAGCGCAGCTTGTTTTTTGGCTCTTCCGTTTCTGCTTCTGGGCTCAGGTTTTCCACGTCTATCTTCAAAGGTCCGGTCCAATAAGCTTCTAGTACCCAGCTTCAAGAGCTCGTTTCCGTCTGCTGGACTACAATTCATCGCTTACTATATGTCATTATGGAGCCATGCTTCATGCACTGAAGGACTCTTGATTCTGGGCTTCATGATCTTGCGTGTGAGTGATTTGACTACTGGGAAGGATTTTAGTCTGGAAGAATAGTTGGGCTGCTTATTTTAAGCTTCTAGTATCCTTCAAGAGCTGGTAGGGAGCTGGTTTCCGTCTGCTGGACTACAATTCATCGCTTGCTATATGTCATCTGGAGCCATGCTTCTGAAGGACTCTTGATTCTGGGCTTCATGATCTTGCGTGTGAGTGATTTGATTACTAGGAAGGATTTTAGTCTGGCAGAATAGTTGAGCTGTTTGGAGGTTGGGTGATCCTGCAACATGAGCTGGAAAAAGAAGGGGTTTAGGTCAAACTTGTTTGATACGGATTTGCGATGCGAGTCGAGAGCACCGGCCTTGAGAGATGAGGATTTCAGAAGCTGGGGGCCAGACTCCGGCTGCAGTAAGGGCGAGAGAGAGCCTTTGATGTATAATTTTCCTGAGAAGGTGGTTGAGCGACCATGCTTTCGAGGGGTGAAGAGGATGGAATCGTACAAGGCGCCCTCTATGATGACGACTCTGGAAACCATTGCCGAAGATCAGCCTGATTTTCTAAATTTCCAACGATCCAGATCGGTCCCTGTCTTGAGTCGGCAATCATGCACCAGATATCGCACACTAGACTCCGGAAGCATCTGCAAGAGTAGTGAAATTTATGGGGTTCATAACACTTTTGGAAAAGGTAGCCGAAAGCCTCTACGTGACGACTCCTGGAAAGCTCTTGTGCGGGACTTGCTGAAGGGGTTCAAACTTCGTGAAGTTTGTCGTCGATTTTTCGCAAGACTGAGACCCCGTTCCTGAAACGTCAGGATCTGTCATTTGCACGACATAACAATTGTAGCTCGCTCTGGTACGAACTCGCGATGTTTCGAAACTTCCACGATTCAGGCTGGTACGCCGTGTCACAGTTCAAGCAGTCAGCTCAACTGTGAAATTCTATGGCGGAATATTGCTTGGAAAAAACTCATCGCATGTTTCTACGATTCAGAGCATTTAACCTTCGACTTCACTGTATAAGGGTAGATCATATCATTGATCTCAGCAGTACCAAATTGTTATGCCCCTGGGGAAGTAGTCAGTTGTCTAGCTGGCTATTGAACTGTCGGGTCTGACGGTCTGCCAACTTGTACAGATACTTTGTCATGAGGTTCTCGATCCGGACGTCACATACTTCAAATTGGGTATCAACACACTGGTACTAGGAGGGATGATTGCACGACAGAGGGTAGCTTTAGACAGTTGTACATGCCAACGTATCCACAGAAGTGGATATGTTACTAATCAGTCTGCAGTGGTGCCCTCCATTTCTAGACTCACAGTCGGAAGAGTTGACAAGATCCGATTCAGTAGAGCATGTTTGAAAATAATTACATGTATACTTCCACAAAGGTTGACATATATAATTCACGAGTGCACGTTTTCTGTCTTCAACCCCCCACTTCGTAGATATCGTCTGATCATTTGAATGCTACTGAAAGATCATTTAAAATAAAAATCAAAGCTAGATTTAGACCTACATCATGTTCAAAATCAGATTTTTACTGGTTGCATGTGATAGTGCACACTTATTAATTTCTGCACCAACAATTGCATGCAAGGGGTTGTTTTCCTTGCGCTCTCTGCAGTGCCATTTTGGGGTCTGGAAGGAAGTGGGCAGCAAGATATTTCACTTGTTATTTTGCTACACTGCAATCATTCATGTTTAGAAATTTGCTGATGATGATGTGACGATGATATGATGATGTGAGGATATTGTGTTTTAATACATTAGTTAATAGGAACATGATCTTGACCGAACTTGATGAGTCTTGAACAACCAGTAGAGAGTCAAGCAAGCGCTGCTAAAGGTGGAGGCCCCCACTATCCTTGTCTCACTCGTGGGCCTCTTAGTAGCAGCAGGTGCTGATGGTCTCCCATGCCAACGAAGCAATATCACAGCAGTTGCTACGGAAATGATATTGTTCACTATATTTGGGCAGCAGTTACTGGGGTTGAACAAATTCTTCACATGAGCACTGTACTGAGGCCGCAATTGGGAATCAGTAATATTAAGCTGAAATTACACGTTGGAAACTCAGCCTCAAAATGAGGCGATGAGGTCAATGTTTTCTTCAGATCCCCTTTGTAGCATCACTGGGGAGAGGAGGAATAGAGCAAGAAACCACCATGTAGCATAGTAGTAGCAGGAACTTTAAAGGAACTGTGTAATTCAAGACCCCTGCAGTATCATTTCGGAGGCAAAGTGAAAGACGGAGACATAAACGGGGGAACAATATACGGGCGAGGTGGGGGACACTAGTGCCATGACAACTTGGGGTACCTAGAGGCTAGTTTTGCAAAACCCAAGTTACACAATGTGAGTTCGGCACTCGTTCGGCACTAACCACTTGAGAATATACATGCACAATTGTGGGTGCGAGACACCTCTGTAATCTAACTCCACAGCATATCATTCTGCTGATATGTTTTATCGGTGTCAGTATTTCATTGAAGTTCTCAGGTGTCTCACTGCCACGTCTCGTGTACTTTCGGTAGTCCTTGCTCTTTTAGGGGCATCCCTTGGAGCTTGCACATGCATGCTCTCCCAAAGGATTTCTTTCGTTCTCCATACTTGAAAGCACAATTGATAGGGTCCTATCTGAACGAAATAATAATAGTGAACATGGATAGTTAGGGCCTTACTCTTGCAAGATTGGATACCATTCCGACCTATTCCACCTCTAGTGAAATTAGTTAACACATTTGCACTGTTCTCCTGCAGAATCAGCCCCTTGTTTTGTTTCGTGCAAGATGACAGCCAGACGCATTATGACTACTGAGCAACAGAGGCCCGTCCCAGCAGTTGAGGGGATTCAGATTTTTCTTCCGAATTCTAATGCTTCTGTTTTGCTTGTAGTCACATAGCTAGAAATAGCGGGCTCAGACAGGTGAATATAAAGGAGGCAAAGAGCATCAGGCCTGTTTGAAGTGCATGCCACTGTTTGGACTACATGGGGCAGTACAAATCGCAGAAAAATGAAACAACAGACAAAATGTGAACTACTTACTTTATTGGGAACAGAGCCTCATGAATCTCCTGCAGAACTTCCAAATCAGAAGGGCGGATGGGTCGGTAAGCAATGGCTGGAGGGTGGGTTGTGATGGGCAACCTGGGTGCCACTGTCAATGTCACAAACCAATTACCACTGGTGCTTGAAGACCCTGGTGCAGACACACCTCCTAATGCGTAACTGTGCAAACTGCCACTCTGATGCAGTAGCTGTTGCTGTATTTGATAGAAGGAATGATGCATTTGCTGTTGCTCAACCCCCTGTGACGCGAACATGATCTCGCATATTCAAAAGATCTCAAACCACTAGTCCTGTGGTGCCAATCTCACAAATGCCATTTCTGCTGCCCCATGGCAGATAGGTCATTAACCACTCACCACCAACCCTAATATCTGTCAGTCGCAGCTCACTTCTCCTCAGTTCACGAATCTACTGGAATTGAATTGATTCAAGGTCACACCCAATCATACCACGACAGAATACTGGCCTCTACGTATATTCCAGTTGCCTCCAGTATGGTTACTGTGACCCCTCATCAAAGAAAGGCAATCTAATAGGCCTCCTGAAAGCCCTGATAGACTCATGGTTGGTCATTGCTACTCCACCTTGGCCTCAACGTTATACAGAGTTTTGGCACACCAATCGGACCCTTTCTGTGTGGGGGACCAAAGGCCATGTGGTCCTGGTAGGTGACTTTAATGCCTGGGTGGGCAAGAGTCTACAACAAGACGATGTCATAGGGCTTTTGGTTGGTGAGGACACGCATAATTCCAATGGCAAAAGAGTTATGAATTAGAACTTCAGCTTCTGACCTTCAACAATAGATCCATAGAAGACTGTTTGCAGCTGTTGAAACCCTGTAAGACTTTATTTACAACATGTACAATGGGTGAACGTGCATAGGATGATAAGTTCCCAAAAAGGGGGGGCGGGGGGGGGGGGGGGGGGGGGCCAAGAAACAAGAGAAGAAAACACAAAGCTATAGTAAGCTACTCAGCTAGAGAAGAAAACAAAAGCTATAGTAAGCTACTCAACCAGCGACGAAAACAGAAGCTATAGTAAGCTACTCAAGCAATGCGACCCTCCTAGCCAACAACCTGGAGGAGATCAGGCAAGAAGATAGGCAAAGTGTCAAGCATAGGCGGAAGATGAGATGACGCGGAGCTAGCCACATCAGCCCGATGCAAAATAGATATGGCTTGTGCTCTCTGCAAAGCAATTGAAACACGCTGTCGATAGTAGGCGACAAAGACGGAGGCATGTGGGATGCCAGTGGACCCGCTCTTGGCTGCATGATGTGCACATGTCCGAAGGAAATCGTCGAAGTGCCGGTGCAATGAGCCAAATATCTCGACCGCCAGCGGAAGAATCTGTCGGTGGGGTGACGATCGCTGTAGTCGCGCTCCTTGGCCTGAGCTGCTACAGTGGCTGTCGTGTCTGGTGTAGTAGTTGCGCGAGAAGTGAGCAGGGAGGACAAAATCTGCAGGGAGACCGGACGGAGACCACACCGCACATTTGCGAGGTTGCACTGAAAGGCCCACGGCAGAGAGTTGGGTGACAAAATGATGGTAAGCTGAAAGTACCTGTGAGGCAGGGCCTACAATGTGTGTGTCGTCTGCCACCGACGGAAAAAGACAAGATGAGTGTACTTGTGCAGAAGTCGTGAGGGCGTGGACGTAAGCCATAGCAAACAAAGGTCCTCTTAAAGGGTCGCCTTAGCGGGTCCCAACCTCGGACTGAATGATGGAGCACTCACCTAGGCGAGAATGATGACTGTAGTATAGGGGAGTGGTGGATGCATAGAATAATCGAACAAACGGAATGAGCTGGTGGAAATCTCCTCCGGCTGAACGGAGCTCTTGAAAGATAGCCGCTCGTGACACAGTGTTGAAAGCGATGGTGACGTCGACCTGGAGAACCACCCAATCCGGATGAAGATCAAGAGCTGCACGAATCCCCTGAACCACCGCCTCGCAACCTCCTGGAGTGGCGACCCCAAACTGGTGAGGAAAAAGGTGTCCGGAGAAGGCATCTCGAAACTGAAGACAAAGTGAGCGGCTGACAAGGCGGTAAAGAACCTCTCCAACTGCAATAGGGCGGATGCCAGTACTTGAGGGTTTGCTCATTGCCAAAGAAAGCAGGCTCCAGAGTTCTTGTCTCCCTACACTTTACTCAGTTATCTGAGAGAGAGAGAGAGAGAGAGAGAGAGAGAGAGAGAGATCTCTGATTCAGATAGAGGTATCGATACAATGGGCGACGTCGCCGCCAGACCTCGGCAACGCCTGTAGCGCCGCCAAGTTAGTGGAGGTGTTGGCAGTAGCGACAGCGGTAGCAGCGCAAAGCGAGCGAGCAAGCGGACGTTATGCAACAGTGGGCCCCACGCCGGTCAGCAGCCTCGATCGGCTCGTCCCCCAGCTCGTTCAGCCCCAACGCCATACAGGTAGCTAGCTCCAGCCCTCACCACAACCCCTTTACTGTCTACTCCACCATCCCTGTCAGTTCGCTCCCGAGAGCAACGAGAGGTGTTGAACACAACCGCAATTGATCCTCCTGGAAGACCCCAAGGCTAACGTACCCCTACCCCTAGATCACATGTTCCTGATGCGCACCAGAGTCCAAGCTCCAGACACCAAGTTCAAGAAGAGTCGTCCTCTTCACAACGGTCTTCTCCACCGCTGATTCTAGGTTTTTCCATTGGCGCCCCACCGACCGAAGAACTTCCACAATGTCTGTTGAGCCCTCCCCCACTGCACCTCTCAGGTAGGGTTCGAGGTCCCACGCCAGTCACTTCTCCTCCAGGTTCTCCAGCCCGTTCTCGGCAGTGGCTTTAAGGCAGCCCAACTCCTCTTAGTCATGAGCCTCTCCACGTGCCTTCTTCTCCAGTTGTGCAGCCTGCATTGCCGACCCCATCACTCTTACCCCAACAGCAGGCGCCTATCCCATCAAACCATACCCCATGCCCAGCTTGCGGTCGTCTTTTTGCGCGCATCAGAGGGCTTGCAGGTCACCAGCACACGTGTGCGGCTCTTCATCAGTCCCACACAGATGATACTTCTTCATTTCAGCCCAGTGTCTTGCACGCGGCATTGGCTTTCAGCTCTAGATGTACTGGGCGCATTTCAGCTAGGACTGCCAAGGCCTCGTCTTTATACAAGAATTCCGGTGGCACTGCGTCATGAGATCCAACTGGCACTCCGTCTGCCCTTAGACAGGCTGGCTCGTGATCTTGCTGATATACCAGCATGGTATCTTTTCTTGTTATTTCCTCAGTGGTGTTTGGTTTTTCCCCCTCGTGGTGGTCAGTCAGGGCACAGAGAGACACGCATCCGTCTTTGCCGTTTTTTATCTGGAGAGCAGCGAACTTGTGAAAATACCCAAACTGAGGAACTGTCAATTGTGGATTATCTCGGAGTGGCATTCCACCAGTGTGCCAAAGTGGTGGTTGACAGAACCGATATTGGTTCTTCTGACCACTTTCTTGTCTGGATTGGGATCAAGAGTGTATTCTTAGCACCGAGAGATGGACTGCTGTAATATAGAAAATGACAAAGAGCTGTGGTCTAGATATTACCAATTCCGCAAAGATGTAAACCAGCATGTAAGACCTCAGAAGAAAGTTTATTGGGAGGAGTTGTACTGAGATACCATGGTGGTATATAAAAGAGATTCTGGTTCGCCTTACAGCGTTTGTACATGCCGAAAAATGGCCAGCAAGTACAGGCTTTAAGGAAATATAAGGGTGCAGTGGTGACTTCAATGGTTGACATCATCAAAACCTTTGAAACACACTACAGACTTCTTGGCCATGAATCAAACTCTAATAGCGAGGGGCCTTCTAAAGAATGGAAGGACACAGTAGAAAAAACGGTTCCTACATTCCAAGGCAGCCCTGCTGAACTGGAGTATATCTCAAAGGGTTACAACGCCCCCCATTAGTTCTTCTGAGGTCGTGGAAGCTGTCAAGCATCTAAGCGGCTATAAAGCAGGTGGACTTGATGGCATTGTCAACGAGCTAATCAAGTATGGTGATGCCACTATGAGGGTTTTAACCAACAAGAGAGGTTTCTGATTTGGTGTAGAGTTTGGACCCTAGTAGAGCCCCCAAAGTTTCCACTTCCCTCTGGCTTACTATGAACGGTGGGCTTCGTGCAGCGAAATAAGAGGATGGGTTACTCCTCCCTTTGCCGTGTTTGTCATTTAGGGATTGCTGCAACTACAAGGCACCTACCTTGGGAGTGTGAATTTGCGAACTAGGCTTCAGGGCAAACTTGCATAGCAGTTGTAGATCAGTGGCAATCGGCTCTCCTTGGATACATTGCTCTTCCTTCACAAGCCGCGGTTGAGGATTGGGATATTGATAGAGTAAGGGACAGAAGAGATCCTCATCAAGCATGGACACGTTAGATGTAAAAAGGTCACGGTAGCTATTCTCTTTGTCAAGATTTGCATAAAGTTTGGGCGAACATTATCAGTGCTCGTCAGGCGTACAGTGGTCTCGCATTTGGTGAGCCATGTTGTCAACAGGCTCAAGCTACCTTAGAACAAGAGTTCATTGTTTGTTGGGCCTCTCACAATGTCTTTTACAATTGGGATTTGGGGCTGGCAGTTGTTTTCTTCCTCCATAGGGCTAGTGGTTCTATTGAGTAAATCTCTTCCTTTCCCCTACAGGAGGAAACCAAAAAGGGGGTAATAATAATAACAGTGAAGTCGTAGGTACCATTCTCTTGTGATGTGGACGATGGGGTTGTTGTAGCACACGGTGTGCTCACGTTCTACCAACCCCCCGCACTCGTATCCAGTTGATTGCAAACATGTAGTGTAACATCACGTAAATACTGAAGAAGCGCATTAAAAGTTAGGATGTCAAGGAGGGTGATACTACTTGACCTTGCTCAAGCTTCATGGAAGTTGCATATATCTTAACAATACTGCCTGCAAGATCTGAACTCCAGATTGGGTCCTCAAATCTGACCTCCGAGTCACCTATGGGAGAATATCGGGCAGGGAGATACTGAGAGCATCATAGTTTGTACTTGTAGCCTTGTAGGCAAGTGATAAAAGAGGCCCGGGAGTTGAATGCTGCCTCAGCGGGCCTGCCTGCGTGGCCCCACCCCCGCCCTCCGCCTCCCCCCCCTCGGGGCAAAGCCGCGGCCCGCGGTTGCCGCGCCAGGCACCCCACTCCCACTCCACCTGCCGCCCCCGCGCCGGGTCTCTTGCTCGCAAAAATACTGCCACACATTGAAGTCAGTATTACTGTATGGCACGCATCCATCATGCATGCCCCATGAATGCAAGAAGTGCATCCATCACATCATAACTTTGCCATCATACAGTCATGTATGTGTGAACATGGCTCCTCATACGCTCATATTAGAGACCCTAAACATTCAAATTTGAAATTTGAAACAACATCCAATGTACCTCCAAAACGAATGGACGTCATTTAGCGGATGATTGTTGTCATCCAGGTGATTGACCACCTGTCCCCAGCGCTCTTCATCCCCTCATTCTCTGTCTCCGAAATTGTGTTCTCGCCAGTGCGTACATACAGGCGGAAGGGGACGCTTCGCATACGAGACATTTTTCTTCAGTATTCATGTCGCTTGAACAGTTCAATCATCTTCATATCGACCTCGCCCACAGTCTGTAAATGCAGAGGACAATCTCGAGAAACAACTCAGACGTTTCCTCCATCGAAGTGCTTTCACAGGTTGGTGTCACCACCGTAACTCTTTGCTCTCCTGCTGTCCCCCTTGTGTTTTCTTTCTGTTGCACACCATGAAGTAGCACTCCCAATGTGCGTATTCAGAGTTCTCATTTTTATCATTTCTTGTTGTCCTTGCTGTTATTGGCCTTTTCTTCATATTCTCTTGGCGGCGTGGTAGAAGTCCTTTGTCTCCATTGTCCTACCATTGGCTGGACTCGGAAAGTGTTCATTCCAAAGGTTCTCCTCATCTTTGTTATCTGTTTTTGGATGTTCCACACTACCACACTCCCTTCATACATGTCCATGAGGGTATTGTTCAGAATGAAATTTGGTACAATTGCAGCTCTGACAATGTCACCATGGACCTCTTTGCCCTTTTCCAGAGTTGCCAGGCTTGCACACGCATTGCAGATACACACAAACGTGATGTGGTCGGGCTTCACCCCTTCCCCCATCATTTGATCACAGGTCTCCAAAGCCTCCATAACATGTCTCTGCTGTGCATATTACCCTGCAAGGATCGCGTTCCATGACACCACACCTCGTTTAGCCATAGTGTTGAAAACTCCCTTTGCATCCTTAATGCACCCACATTTGGCATACATGTCCACCAGGGTTACCTGGAGTATGAGAATGGTAGGATATGCCAGACATCAGTGTGGTAAAGAAGAATTTGAGATCTATGAGCATAAGTGAAATGTGATCCCTTTCAACATGATGATTGCATAATATGCCCAACATTGGTTTGGTAGGGATGCTTTCCAGATCTATGAGCAAATGCAATGGGAAGGGGTGTTGCCCAACATGGCCACATTTGTTTGTGTTCTGAATTTGTGTGTTGGCCTAAGAGTGGTAGAAAAGGGCAAAGAAGTCCATGTTGACATTATCAAAGCTGGAACTATGCCAGATATACAATTAGTTCGCATCATTTATACCTTGCTGAGGATTTATGCTAGGCATTGGCTGTGTAGGTTTTCACGCTGCTACAAGTGTTGGCAGACGCAACTATCACGATGAAAGAGAGCAAAATGATAGAGAACCGGAGAGAATACCACGAGACATATGATACTGATGAATACGAGTCCCTCATATTCGAGGCCTACACAAGGGCAAGGGTCCATGAACCTGGTGCATCAAAGCTGAAAAACTCTGTTAAACTCTGTTAAAGAAGATGATTCAAACATGTGAAGCTAAAAAATTGGCTACATTTTAAAAAAGCTGCCAGAAGATATTAGCCACTTGCTTCAGCTTCCTGTGAATCACTGGCAAAAGAAAGACAACCCCAAAGACAACAAATGATCTGTTCATACAAACTATGTGCGCTCCCATTCTTAATTAAATGTACAATTGATTTGTGTCTCCATATGCATCATTTCTATAATGTGTTGCTCTGAACTCCATCTCATTGATTAGGCACCTATGGTCATCCACTGTCTCTCACAATCCTCCAAAGGTGCCTGTTCTCTGGCAGCCAGCCCATGGAGGTCATTGCAAGAAAATTTGGTGATGGCATTGCTGATGTAATTCCAGGTCGAGCTCCATGGTCAACAGGGACCAAGGGACTAGTAAGCCTTATAGACCAACGTGGGTAACTAATTTATGTATCACAACAATTTCCTTGCCAACTAATATAAATCCATGTTATAGATACCAACTCATTTTGAACTCTTTGAGCCATGTTGGTGGCGTTTGGAACCAATAGTGATAGTGCATGGTGACTTGCCTCTGCCCATAACGTGAGTGGCAACAAGGGTCAAAGCACGATCTTTTTCATCAAGCCAATGCTTGGACCCTTCAAACGCAGTAACAAACGAGCCCAAGGTACGGCAGTCACTTGTGTGTTGGTTGTAGGTTTGGTACTCATTTGGGGTTCCAAAATGGAATGAGATTTACCTGTAGGACAGATTCCTGAAACTGCTTGAAGACATTGGCTGTTGGCATGGTGGTCATCCATGACACATTCCCACCAAATGTTTGCTACTGCATTCTCTCTGGAATCTGGCCATATACTCCCCATGTTTCCTACAACTATCTCATGTGAGACATGAAGTTGTGAATTCTGCACATGAATTTCATGGAGGGGATCTCGGCCTGGTGAGGGTTGATGCCACTAATGGACAATAGCATGGTTGCCATTGGCAGAAGAATTGTGACGTTTGCTGCTTGGATGTCCCCAATACTCTTCCTCTGTTTGTGGGTCATCACCCGTTCCGTGCTTCTCTGACTGCAATGAATTATAAAGAGAACATAACCCTGGATTTTGACTACTTCATTCTTACTGCAAATAGCACAGTGTGCAGACGACACTCATAAGTCAATATGAGTATACATGCACTATATGCACATATGCACTCATACTTTCTGTATGTGTTTTCATTCATAGTATAATAACGTCTAATCTTCATTCGTTCCCAATATACATTATGTACGGTATGATTCATCCCAAAGTTGCAGTGGCTCTCCAACTTGCATGTAAAAGCTATCATGCATGCATCCATTCCATGATTTTATCTGATGACAATCGCAAGCCCTAGAGCAGCAGTCCATGAGACTGTTGCATGTCAGTCCAAGCCATGAGCAGCCCCATGTATATTGTTCTTAGGCATCTTCACATCCTTATGAGGATGGAATTTCGTTAGTATGCATATCATGAACACAAGCATGATATCTCAATGGAAGCAAGGAAAACCGGACAGAGGGTAGCTACCGTGTGAGCATGCTTACGCTTTAAGTGGTAAACGTGAGCAGAATCCCTTAAGCGTGAGCAGATTAGTGAATGGGAGCCTACAACCGAGGGAAGAAGATGACCTATTGCCGTGGACAAAACTACACTGCACGGACACAATCTCCACCCCATCCAACGGAAGAATCCTTGCTGGGTGACGACCATATGGTACGAATGTGCGATCAAAAGCTGCTGGATGAATGGTTTTGAGATGAATGAAAAAAAGAATAGATGAATGTTGGATGACTTTTGGATGAAAAATGAGCGACATGGATGAACCATGGTGCGTGTGCAAGTGCTCGGGATTAGGGTGTCGTCAACGACATCTTAATTCCCAATACGAGTTGACACATGACAGCTTATGGAAAAACCAAAATCCCAGAAATTGTTTTTTCCCAAAAACATTAATCAAAAAAATTTCAACCCAAAAAACTTTCAAGGCGAAGAAGCCTTGGCGGTTAGGCGGTGTGTGTGCAAGTGGTGGGGATTAAGGTGTCGTCAACGACATCTTGATTCCCAGCAAGTTTTCAAAGAAAAAAAAAAAAAAAAAAAACCATTTTTTGTTTTCCCCCGAATGTGCAAGATTAAGGTGTCGTCAACGACATCTTATTTCCCAGTACGAGTTGGCATATGACAATTCATGGAAAAACCAAAAACCCCAAAAAAAATCTGATGGCGAACAAGCCTTGGCGGTAAGGCGGTGTGTGTGCAGATGTTGGGGATTAAGGTGTCGTCAACGACATCTTAATTCCCAGTACGAGTTGGCACATGACAAATCATGGAAAAACCAAAAATCCCAAAAAAATTCACCCAAAAAGTTTCAACCCACAAAAATCTGATGGCGAACAAGCCTTGGCGGTAAGGCGGTGTGTGTGCAGATGCTGGGGATTAAGGTGTCGTCAACAACATCTTAATTCCCAGCACAAGTTGGCATATGACAATTCATGGAAAAATCAAAAACCCCAAAGAAATTCACCCAAAAAAAATCTGATGGCGAACAAGCCTTGGCGGGAAGGCTGTGTGTGTGCAGGTGCTGGGGATTAAGGTGTCGTCAATGACATCTTAATTCCCAGTATGTGTTTTGAAATGTTTATTTATAAAGCATGAGTTCACCTCTCTGCCTTCTTTAGATTTGGGTGTGAGCATTTCTCTCAACCTTGGATACGTGGAAAAATGACAAGTAACCCTTCCTCAATCCACAAAGCAATGTGGATTCATTGTTGGCAATATACACTGCACTTTTACAATTGATTTGCAAGCAAGACTAGAATGGTTTAAAGGATTTCGGAGCTACTACTACAAAACAACTTTGTATTATTTCATTTATTTCATTCATCCATGTCTCATTCATCATACAAACATTCATCCGCCATTCATCCCTCATTCATCCCAGCAGCATCCATAACCGAGCTTGTAATACTGGCCACTATGCGCAGTAATAGGTCTTCTAAGTCAAGTAGGCGCCCGCGGTTATAGGTGGGCAGATCCTGAAGCGTGAGCAGATTTCTGCTCACGGATGTTTCTGCTCGCGGGATCTGCTCATAGAATAGCATCCCCCAACCAGACATGCTACCTTTTGGTCAAATAATTTAGTTGAAAACCTTTTATGGGTGCATGATACCGACAAAAAAATGGATTTAATGTGCTGGTTGAGCCAATGCAGCAAGTCAAAGTTGAGTCCATCACCATCTCTTCTTCCCACATTGAACAATGGGGGTTAACAATCGTACGCCCACCTACTATAAGGATGGGTATCTAAAAGACCAAGAAGTCCACCATGTAGCCAAAATGCTCTAATGTAAGAATTCGGCCATGATTTGACTCCTAGAATCAAAGTAGTGACGGCCTTCTTTCACTAATCCTGCATGACTACATTAAGAAAGAAGAGATATAAATGTGATACCATCCAGCTTCAAGCCTTCATATTGAATTTGTTCAAATTGTTGGAGGGCTTCCTCACACCATCCATGCTATCAATATCGTGCAATCGTAGTATTCCATGAGACCAAATCTCGTTAAGCCACATTGTTGAATACTTGGTGTGTTTCCTCCAAGCTTCCGTATTTTGCATACATGTCAGCAGGGCAATTTCCAGAACGATATCTAACCAGTTTTCATTTTCGATGAGGCCAACATGGACCAATTCACAATATTTTCGTGGCTCCTAACATGCATTGAGAACACAATGAAAGTGACCCTACCAGGCGCCACCCCTTCCTCTTGCATTTTCCATACATATGGAAAGTTTCCTGTGCATACACATGTGCACTCTCTATGCTCCCACTTTTGGCAAATGTGTCAACAAGGGCAGTATCCAGAATGCATAGCTGCAACTGAACCCAACCCTAAACCTTTGACAATGGTGTGCATGTCATTTATCCTAAACCCTAAACCCCAAAACATCATGAATGGACTGCATATAATATGAAATAGGTCAATATTGATCATAAACTTTGTGAACTAAGTTGTTAAGGAAAGAAAAAAAAACGATAGAACATATGTGCACATCCCTGGAGCGAGCTATTGAATTATGGAAAGTGATGCCCGAGGTCACCTTCAATTCTTGTAATACAACATCAATCAAAAATTGCAAAGTCGACAGCTTTATGCCTTACTAGTCTCCCCAGGTCCCAAAAGTATCAGCAAAGTAACAAACTCTTCACCTCAGCTCTATATGAAACCCACTCTTCACCTTAGCTCTATGTAAAAGCTTGCATGAAGTGCCCAAAACTAGCAAAACAGACCCACTTTTGCACTTTGCTAACTACTATAGTGAGAAAAGGAGACCTGAGTCACAATATGAAGATTTGTGAACCTACGCATTCAATATATGTGAAAGAACCAACAAAGAACGATTGGGTTTTAAATGCTCATTGCAGAACTCACTCACCCGCAGAGTACAACCTGGAGGAAGAGTAGAATGAAGATCCGGAGAAGACAAATGACAAAGTCGATCGTTTTGGAGCGATAATAAGGACCTGTACGCAAGAAACGTTTGGAGTGCAAGCGTTGCAACCTCTGAACACGGCGACCACATCCTCAATCGTAGCAGGATTGCCACTGCTGCCCACAAAATCGACGTGCACCACAGGACGCCAACAATAGCAACGAAAGCAAGAGCTGGTACGTGTATTCTCCACCTACCCTCATCATTTTACATGCAATGGCATGCATGGGGATGGAGGGTGATGCCATGCATGAGGGCAGAGGGCACGTCTCATGTCCTGGCAGGGGGAACATGAGGTGCGGGAGGGCGTGCCGCGCGGTGTGCGGGCGATGGAGGGGGGGTGGGCGTGGGGTGGCGGGGGTCCACGCTGGCTGAACCAGCTCCCTCGCATTCAACTCCAGGCCCCATCTAATGCTTGGCGCAAGAAAGAAGGAGAGGGGTACCAGCATCCGGAATCATGGCAGCGCAATGAAGTGAAGTGAAGTCCCTTTTCTTTACGCTCGAGTGTGAAATTGGTGGGATAGGCTCATGTTGGGTGACCCAACTTGTATGATGGCTAAGTCATGAAGTCATGGATGTATTTCTTGCATTCATGGGGCATGCATGGTGGATGCGTGCAATACAGTAACACTGAGTTCAATGTGTGACGGGAGCAAGGGACCCGGACCCGGTGCGGGGGCAGCGGGAGGGGGGCGCCTGGCGGTGCGACCGTGGGCCGCGGCGCTGCCGCGAGGGGTGGGGGCGAGGCGGAGGGCGGGGGTGGGGCCACGCAGGCAGGCCCGCTGAGGCAGTCCCGGGGCTCTTTTATCACTTGCCCTCTCGGCACCTGTCCGAAGTCCCAGAACCTGCAAGGACCAGAAACAAACAAACAGACCGGATCCGAATCCCGATTCCTCAGAATAGAAACGCAGTATTTTGTTTTTTCTCTTAATGAAAGGGGACGGAGGCGGAGTAAATATATGTACAGCGTCACCTGTGGACCACAGGTACAAGTACGGCAGAGAGCAGCGTATGAGTTGATTGTGCGTCGGAGCAGCGATGATGGCTGCATGTAGTTCCTCCCTTGCAGGGGCCGCAGGAGTGCAGTGCTCTGCGGGCCAAGGACACACAGGTAGGAGGAAGGCTGTAGGATCCCCTGAGTTTTTCGGCCTCCCTATCAAAGTAGGAGACAAATCTGCCCCCTTCAATGCTGCGCTTGAGATCAAAGGCCCCGAAGGCCGATCGGCAACAGTTTGTTCCCTCAAGGATCTGAGGGACCGCATTCAGAGCGTCAAGAACACTCAGAAGATCACTGATGCCATGAAGCTTGTGGCCGCTGCTAAGGTGAGGAGAGCGCAAGAGGCTGTCGTTAATGGCCGGCCCTTCTCTGAGAGTCTTGTCAAGGTCCTCTTTCATGTCAACTCACAGCTTCAAAATGAGGACATCGACATCCCATTGACTCAGGTACTTCCCAGGTTGCAGAGTACACGCAGTAGGTTATGTGGTATCGTAAATTAGGAAGGCAAGGAGCTTCCTAACGTCCATGGGAACTGCAAAGAGCTCGTGGCAGAAACATCTTTTGCTGGACGGAGTTGGTTTCTTGAAGATTTAGCCGCATCAAGAAAAAGGTAGATAAGTTAGAGGATTTTTCGTTTTCAGTGCATTAATTCCATTGTTACGAAGCAGGCATCATTTGCCTCGCAGAAGAGTATGCCGGGAGGAAGCACACACCGTGCACTTGCTGAGCTCAAGGATGACATGCCTGCAGTGTGTTTGTTGCCGAGTAGCCTTGATGTTCGACATCTGGACAGTTTGTCGATTATCTGGCGATACTTCGAGACTCCATTAGCATCTGCTCATCCTTTGGCCTTTCATAAATGCTCACCAGTCTGCACGTCGTGACTCTTTAGGTGAGGCCAGTGAAGAAGATTGCTTTGGTGGTAATCACTGGCGACCGTGGCCTTTGTGGAGGCTTCAACAACTACATTCTCAAGAAATCCGAGGAGCGGATGGAACAGCTGAGGAAGATTGGTGTAGAGTATACCGTTGTCAGCATTGGAAAGAAGGGAAATAGTTACTACAGGAGAAGGCCATCCATTCCCGTAGACATGTTCCTTGACTCTGGAAACGCTCCAACTACTAACGAAGCCCAATCCATAGCCGACGAACTATTTTCTTTGTTTGTTAGTGAGGAGGTGGACAAGGTGGAGCTCTTATACACGAGGTTTGTGTCTCTGATTAAATCTCATCCTGTCATTCACACGCTTCTCCCTCTCTCTCCCAAAGGTGAAGTATGTGATATCAACGGCAACTGTTTGGACGCCGAGGATGATGAGATGTTCAGATTGACTACAAAGGAGGGCAAGTTTTCTGTGGAGGTGCAAACTCCGAGAGCTGATACCCCTGAACTCACAGGAATCCTTCAGTTTGAACAGGAGCCTGTTCAAATACTGGATGCCTTGCTGCCGCTCTACTTGAATAGTCAGATCTTACGTGCCTTGCAAGAGTCAATCGCAAGTGAGCTCGCCGCCCGAATGAACGCCATGAACAATGCCAGTGAGAATGCAACGGATCTGAGGAAGGACCTCTCCATCAGATACAACAGGCAACGCCAAGCAAAGATCACTGGAGATATTTTGGAAATTGTTGCTGGTGCCAACATCACCATTTAAAGGGAAGATTTTATCTCCAGTTTCATGACCTGATGTGCCTTTCCGAAGTCAAGCTTCATATCTCCCACTGGTTGGTACACCTACAATCCAGAGGATTACAGTTTATTAGTCTGTGCAGATTTTTAGGGTTCATCTGGGGTCCCTACCTAGGAAAGGTTAATTCAGCGAGGGGGCAGATGTCTTTTGGCCCTCACAGGGTTTACTGTGTACAAGAACTACCCTAGAGTCCCACTCCAACAGCAAAGCAACGTGGTCACTTACTAAACACTCACAAGCAGACATACTTTTTCACATCTCCAAACTTTGTGAAAATATAGAATCCAGATGCTCGGGTTCCATGGGCACACAGCAGTGATATGATCCATCCTCCGAGCTCAGGCATCCAGCTCCTAACATCTCCAGTGTGGGTACTAGCATTTAGATCTCATTATTTACTGATCTCATCCCGGAACTTTTATGAAGAAATTAGAGAAAGTCCTGTGGTAGATTTAAAAAATGCTATCAATTTCAAGAACCAATGCAAGTAAGAAGCTCGGTACATGCAGCATAAATCAATAACAGCAAACCCAGATACAATTACAATCACAATCACAATCACAATGCGGACTTGCAACGACCATGGGATGAAATCTTGGTGAGTAAACACTAACTTTTTAGAACAGTCATGCAAGTAAGTCAATCCCCCTGAAGCAGCACCATAAGAATTTCAGATGGGCAACAAACTTGTGCACAAGGCTGCTCATTCTGAATTGTCTTCACAGACATCTTCAAGCTTCAAAGAAGCCCCACCATTCAAACCACAATTAGAACAGCACTCTGACATCCTGCCACTATGACCAGACTCAGGCCAAATCCCCTCTTCAATCACTACCTGCTCCCGTCACGTGCACGCCTAAGCTGGGTAGACACTAGACACCGCTATGGGCTCTTGGAAGGTTGATAGGCCAGAGGACATGCTTCATCGGCACATCATAGCCAATAATCTCGGGAGCGATGGTGGATGAACGAAGTAGCTGCGTAGATCATGAATGAAGCCAGACACTTGCACCTTTCCAGGAGAACATCCTTTTCACCAGTAGTCCCCACAAGAACTAACCCCATCTTCAAAGTGGTGAAAGCGGCTGGCGTCCCGTACCACAATTGCTCGACCAACAATCTTTGAGATGAACTTGGTAGCGGTGTGGCAGTCACCACACACCTGAAGATTCTTGATCAGACGGAGAGGCGTCCCAGGGGCCGTACTGATCAGCCCAAACCATGGCCAGCTTCTCACTGTGGTTGCAAAGAGAAAATTCCTTTAGGCTCCTCCCCCACATCATGCAATGCAAAGCGCGTGTCAGGCACATACCCTGCCTCCTTCATCTGTCCAGACAATCTTCTCAGCTCAGCATGGATCTCCTCAATTTTGGGATGCAATTTGTCATCTACAACAAAGGTGTGCACCCTGTTGCCAACCTCAATGCAGCAGCGACCTGGCTCCTTTCTAACCCCTCTAACATTCATCATTTGTCTCACTTTCGCAGTATCGTCCCACCTGCCAGCTGCGGCATCGATGTTTGATAACAACACATACTAGGCCATCGTGGCTGCATGCATAGAGAACACATAGGACACTTGCTGGCCCAGCCTGCAGTAAATCAGACTTCAAACATGCAACCAAGTGAACACTTTGGGCATGACAAGACTGACTGCGACTTCATTCTACATGATGTACAGTTGCCCCAAGATATACATCCTGTAAGGTGTTTTGGCATGGAAGAAAGGCCTGCCCTGTCACAGCATCCAGAGCATCCCAAAGCATGCATCGTGCAAGGCCTTTCTGGGTATGTAAGAACAGTCTGTCATTGTATATATTCAGGACCTGTTTCCCACATCATTCGCTCATATGTCTCCAAAGCCTCCATCCCGCACCCATGCTGAGTATATCCTGCAATCATCGCGTTCCACGACACCACATCTCGTTCTGCCATATTGTCGAACACTCCCTTTGCATCCTCAATGCTCCCACATTTGGCATACATGTCCACCAGGGTATTGTTCAGCATAACATCTGGTACAATTCCCACTGTGATGATGTCACCATGGACCTCTTTGCCCTTTTCCAGGGCTGCCAGGCTTGCACACGCATTGCAAACACAAACGAATGTGACCTGGTTGGGCTTCACTCCTTCCCGCATCATTTGCTCATGTCTCCAAAGCATGCATCCTACACCCATGCTGGGCATATCCTGCGATCATTGTGCTCCACGACACCACATTTCGTTCAGCCAAACTGTCAAACACTCCCTTTGCATCCTCAATGCTTCCACCTTTGGCATACATGTCCACCAGGGTGTTGTTCAGAATGACATCTGGTACAATTCTCGCTTTGATGATGTCACCATGGACCTCTTTGCCCTTATTCCAGGGCTGCCATGCTCGCGCACGCATTGCAAACACAAACAAATGTGACCCGGTCCGGCTTCACCCCTTCCCGCATCATTTGCTCATACATCTCCAAAGCGTCCATCCCGCACCCATGCTGGGCAAATCCTGAAATCAATGCGTTCCAGGACACCACATTTCGTTCAGCCATATTGTTGAACACTCCCTTTGCATCCTCAATGCTGCCACATTTGGCATACATGTCCACCAGCACGGTGTTAAGAATGACATCTGGTACAATTCCCGCTTTGATGATGTCACCGTGGACCTCTTTGCCCTTCTCCAGGGCCGCCAGGCTCACGCACGCACTGCAAACGCAAACAAGCGTGACCCGGTCTGGCTTCACCCCTTCCTGTATCATTTGCTCATATGTCTCCAAAGCCTCCATCCCACGCCCATGCTGAGCATATCCTGCAATCATTGCGTTCCAGGACACCACATCTCGTTCAGTCATATTGTCAAACACTCCCTTTGCATCCTCAATGCTGCAGCATTTGGCATACATTTTCATCAGGGGGCAGTTTTCAGGATGACATCTGGTACAATTCCTGCTTTGATGATGTCACCATGGACCTTCTTGCCCTTTTCGAGGGCTCCCAGGCTCGCACATGCATTGCAAATGCAAACAAACGTGATGTGGTTGGGCTTCAGACCTTCTCGTATCATTTGCTCATATGTCTCCAAGTCATTCTTACCATACCCATGCTTGTTAAATCCAGCAATCATGATATTCCACGTGATCAGACTGCGTTCAGGCATTTTGTTGAACACTTGATGAGCATCCACAATGCTCCCGCACTTAACATACATGTTGACAAGGGTGTTATGTAGGAAAATACTTGGCTTGAATCCGCTTTGGATAATGTGAGCGTGCACCTGCTTTCCGGCTTCCAGGCTTTTTATCTTGATGCACTTATGCAAGAGACAGACATAAGTATCTGAATCTGCTGAAATGCCTCCTTGGTTTAAAATCTGTACAGCTTCTTTCAGTTGCCCTGCCTCACACAGCATCGTCACGTGCCCAGAGGCGTCAGAAGAGGTGTGGATTCCCACTCTTGGTCCTCTTTTGGAAGCTGTGGTTATGGTGGAGGTGCGTGCATTTACCCACTGTCCCATTTCCAGTTGACCATCTACCCGTGCAGGTTTGTTGTGGCTATCAATCCACAGGGACTTGAGCTTGAAATCTGGCCCTCTCAGATGAATCTGGACCCACATTACATCCGTGCTCCTTCAGCTCTCTCTGCCTCAGCACCAACAATGCATTGATCCTCCCCTTGCTGCTAGCAGCTGACAATGACAAGGTAAGTCTTTCCTAGCAAACATCACTTACTTCCCATGCTGAATTACTTCTATTGAGGCAGCGACTGCATTGCAATGGGGTTCGCCAAAACCCCGACCGGTCGGAGGACTTTCGAAATGAGCTGGGGAAAGACAATGACAATTAGAAAGCTTTGCAAAGAATCTTGTTGTCTGCTTCTCTCTGTAATTTCACCTTTTTGCTTGGCTTGTCCCACCATTGACTGGGATCCGAAATATATTCCTTCCAAAGCTTCCCCTAGTGTCTGAGGTCTGTTATGTGATAATTGCCTGTTGCCACATTGGCAGTAACATGTCAAAATAACTCCAAACTAGCATAGATCCACCCCACCAGCTAACTTGCAGAGCTCAACATGAAAAATTAGGAAGTAGTCTGATAAGAGGACAAAACAGGCTTTGTTGAGGAAAAACGTGCCCTCACCAAATTGTCCTTGACCATGTGTCATTTATTTTCACCCAAGGAGGATTCAACCAACCATCAACCCAAAGTACCGCTTGTTTGGGTTGCTTGTATCTGTAGTCAGGTGATCTCGGATTGGTCTGTGAGAACCACCACGTGCAGCTGAATAGATTTAAACACTGCCTCCTAGACCAAGCTGACCCTCCTGAGTACCTTGTAAACACCAGGAAAAAGAACAAATCACAAATACTGACAGGAATTTGCAGAACAGACAAAAACTTCTTCACGTCATATATTAAGAAAGCCACACTTTGCCATTGCGACTGTCCCGCCATTGTGGAGGATCTTTCAAAACATCATGCCAGCACTGCTCCATGCTCCCCGGTAGACCTTCGTGCCCAAAACTCCAACAGCATCAACACTCTGACCGGTTCCTTTGTGGAGGAGTGCTAGTGTAGCTTTCAACAATATTCATGCTAGTCACTGGCTCCATCGGACTCTACACAATGAGGAACGTACCAACACATCCAAACGTACACAGATGACAAGGCTGCCCGTCTAATCAGGTTACTGGGAGTCATACTCACTTTCATCTGGCAGCTTCCACCATCTACAGCAGAAACAGAACCCTCACTTTGATATCTTTCCACCATCACGAGACTGCTTTTCATCATGACGCAAGGCCTCCCGCACTATGTTGACATCGTTAAAGCTGGAATTGTACCCAATGTCATCCTGAATACTGCCTTGGTGGAGACCTCTACAGTCTTTTGTAGGGCTGCCAAGCTTGTATTTGGCATACATGACCAGCAGGGCAGTTTTGAGAATGACAACGGGAACAATTCGAGCTTTGACTTGATGTCACCATGGACCTCCAAGTGCTTTTCCAGGGCTGCCAAGCTCTCATTTGGCATACACTGAAGCGAAGCGAGTGGACAGGGCCTGGGGTATGGAGTCGTCAGGAAAACGTTGGCTAAGGCATAGCCAGACAGCTGCTGCACACCTATTGTTTGAGCAGCCATGAATGTGAAATATTGACATATTATCGTTAAGCTGTGATTAGCATGAATACAATATCTACCAGCAGTAATCTAATGGAGTTGGACATTGAGGCATGATGGTTGGGATTGGATGGGGGGGATCTTGGTCGTATGCAGAGTTTTACAAGAGGGGATGTCCCTAAGGTAGCAAGCCTACAGCCGGCAGTTGGAGCGTCTATTGTGGTTGCCTTCTCTGTTACTTTTTGGTTTGCAAGCTCTGCTTTTGCGAGGTTTGGTCTTCTGTAGCTCTGTCTCTGGTCATTTTGATTTCTAGAGGATATCTGGAAAACCCAGATCAATTGTCTGTTCCAAGGTAAGTCATACTACCGGTGTCAGCCCCTGACAAATGTAGTTTCTGTCCCTTTGTGTTCCGCTCAAACTGAGCGCGTGGTCAATGGTCACAAGGCTACGGCAGACAACGTCTTATGAGTACATTCTCTGGTCATTTTCCTTCAGTGCTTCCTCCTCTGTGTCTTTTCTCTCCCTCAAGCCCACACTCTTGAAGGTGTCACTGTCTCCCCCCTCTACTTTGGCTTCAGGAAGTGATCAGTCTTTGCTTCCTACTCAACATAACCTGCATAATCATGTGACCAGGTGATGTTGCAACTTCAGGTCTGATTCTATAAATATACTACTTCCTTTGGAGCCAGAGGTTTCAACTGTTTCCGGTCCAAAGGAGCTTTCTCTGGCAAAGCACCTGAGATCAATTGGGGCCAAACTGTTTCTGGTGCTCACATTGTCGTGAGCAGAAGCAGGTATTGTACGGCCAAACAATAGTTAACCAATGGGATAGAGTTTGTGAAGCAGTGCGGCACTTAAAAGCAAGGTTAAATGGCCGTTGTGTGGGAAATGCTTACGATGAAGGCCTTGCACCACTTACCATTGGTATGCCAGATACTTTGTATAATGTACCCACCTGCTGTTGGGTTGAGGTCTGTTAGTTTTGAAATTCGCTATGCATATGAAGTTCATACTGCAGAAGACAGCGTCTTGGGGGGAGAAATTGGTGTTGACTCTGGTCTGTGGGGGGCATCTGGTTTGCTGTACGATATATTGTGTTTCACAGCAACATTCAGAAGTTGAGTCAAGTAGCCTGAGTCTTAGACAGCGGTATCTGTCACCAGTGATTTAATTGAAGGTTTGCTCACCACCTACGGTTTGGTCTGGATGGCTTCAACAGGATCTGATGGGCGAGTTTGAGCCGACTAGACTAGCATGTTCATGTTCAACTGGGTTTTAGTTCTGGGGCAGTTCTTGCAAGGGACTACTTGGAAGTAACACACAACACGAAATAATATGAACACACCTGCTGTGGCCAGCTGCCAAGTTGTGCTTGGCTGTAGCTGAAGATTAGCAAAGCTCCCCAAGAAACTTTTGAAGATATTGATGATAAACTGTCAAGTGTGGCCTGCTATTTCAGATGTTTGGCGGGGAGGCTCTGAAGTATGTGGAATATGTTGAGTGCTTTCCTGAGGGCTTTAAGAGAGAAATTCCAATTTCAAAGGCATGTGCGGCTGCCAACATTCAGGGGTTCCCAACCTGGATAATCAATGGCCAGGTGAACAACTGGTTTTTCTATTGGGGTTTGGTTAAACTCTCTGTCTCTCTCTCTCCACCACAACATCTAAAGGGGGCATTCTCTCGTTTTTCCTTGTCCCTATCAGAAGCCTTAATGAGGAGTCCGTAGGGCTTTTAGTGACTGACCTGCATGAGGCATTATACTCTGCCTGCGTGCAACGTTTTGGTTTCAGTGGCTCTACCGGTTTCTTTGAGTGTGTCCCAATTGTTGTGTGACATCCTGCGCACGTAGTTACTTTCTATTTTTCTTTCTCTTGTATGTCTGTGCCCATGTGTTCCAAATGAACTTCTTACAGAGTGACTATGTATGTCTGCCATCATGGTGCATGGTTGGGTATATGCACAGGCATTTGAAGGGGAGCGGTCCTGAATTCTCCCAATTGGTTGAAGCTTCAGGATTTGACATTAATAAAATTGAAAATTGAAAAAAAGCTTTTTTCCTGTACACTAGAGAGGAAGTAAAGAGAACCAGCCCTTACCAACAGTGTTTCCATGCCGGTCTAGGCTTTACACTGGAAGTTTTGTCATTGCCACTCCAAAGACATGGGCAACAAAGAGTGCCGTGAACTATCTCTACTTAGTCTCCAACCACTAGCAAATGGTAGTGAAGATATAGGCATCTGGAGTTCCTATCCTTGTCAATTTGATCTGTCCGTATGCAGGATGCAGAAGCAGTCACAAGCACCAGCAAGTGCTGAATGCACTGATCCAAGACTAGGGCACTGGTATAAACTACAGATAACACAAACGGAGCACAAAATACAATCCCAAAAAACAAACTGCAATATTGTTTTATCACAGCTACCACTGGCATCAGTGAGTCCCAATGAGAGAGATGAAGCCCTATTATATTATGACCACCGTTGCAACCGCAAAAGGACAAACAGGAATGGAGGAGTGATGCAATTTTTCTTCCACTAATGTTTTTCTACTATTTCCAGCGCATGAGGCTTACTTGAACAAGCCGTTGAGTTGGAACCTCAAGAGGTGTAGATTCATGGGTTTGGTTGCTGATGTTGCTCCAAAGCCAGGTTCACTTGGTTTTTATGTAAGGGAGGTGCTTTAAGGGTAGTGGGCCGGTCAAATCAGACAGCTAAGCTTACAATGTTTTGATTTTTCTCCATTTTTTGCCAAAGCATCCACTCCTGCCAAGGTGGAGGGTCTAGTGTCTACTCCCAGGTAGGGGATTTCTCTTCTAAAACCTTAAATCCCTTGATGAGGGCATTGTGGCATATATATATACATGGCCAACGAGCTGGCATCAGAGGGGTCCCAGAGGCCTTCTATGTAGTAGGCAAGCGTGTGCCTCATAACATTGTGTTTGTTGCGCGGGTGCTGATCTTTCTGCACTACTGCTGTTGCAGTATTCATCTGTACTGGTGAACTGCAATGTCCACGTTTGTCTTTCTGAATGCCAACGCACTGTTACAGGAATAAATAGACACGTTTGCCCGCAAAGACACATGCACATACGGCCCAAGTCCAGCGGAAGGAGACCTCTGAGACCCTTCCTGCCTGTATGCAGAGTATACTCCATTTCCTACCCCATTGGGACCTCTGAGGTTCTGGCCAAGAAAACAAGCTTAACTAATTATTTGAAGTAAGAGAGGTTTAAAGAGAGAGAAAAGTCATCATACTCAAACAAAGTTCTAAATTGATCATTCTGGACAGAAACTTGAACATCAGACAATGACAGCTTACAAAAATTGATTCATGAGCTGGTACTGAAGACAAAGTGAGGCATCAACAATCTGATGCCTGATTCCCCTATATTCAAACAAACACAGTCTGTAGACCATACCCCACAAAAGGTATTGCCTATGTGCGGTTGTTATTAACTTGCAGTGAAGTCTTCATGGGACATCTTAAGAGATTTAAGGTGTTCTGATACCGATTTGGATTACCATCACTGCTACATGAGGCGTTGCCTTTTGTAATCCATAATATCAGTCTCAGAGGCTCCAACAACCTCCTCCATTACCGAATCCATGGTTTCAACCTCCATCTCCACGGACATCTCGGAGGCCAGCTCGGAGGTTTCAACTTCCTGCTCTGATACGATCTCAGTGGGTGCCACCTCCATCTCTGATACAGTCTCGGAGGTTACGGCCTCCATCTCTGGTATAGATGGGAGAGTCATAACTCTCCCCCACCAGTCGTCCTGGAGAAGAGTTTGACTCAGGAATTCAAAAGACATCTTCTCCATCATTCCAAACCCGGGGGCCTGCTCTGCATGCTTTGTTGCGGCCACAAGACTGTAGTAGTGAAGGAATGCAGGAGTTGCTATGAACGTATTCCAGATTTTCGCCACGGTCCTGAACTGGACCACCTGTTTCAGTGGCAATCTAGCCACCACCATCATTAGGATGCTGTTTGGCAACACCTGGTAGTCTCCAGAGTCTGTACTTATGCTGCTAGGTTGATCCGCCATAGCAAAATTGGAAGGTAGACAAAATGAGAGACGAATACAAAATGCTGCACTACAAAGCCCAATCTCCGAAACGGCGGAGACAGACACACAGAGATCCAAGAGCTGCCGCTCAATTTAAGCAACTCGCTCATTCGAATATTCGAAAATTCCCTCCACCCCCTACTGTGAATTCTATACGGATTCGTAGATCGACCCATCTGGAAGGACTGCTGCAGCGCTGTTCCTCCTCAGACCTGCTGCTGAGCAACAAGAAAATTTCGAATTTTAAAAAGGAGTCATTCTGTCGTAGATTAGTGCCTCATGGGATAACTACTGTGCATGAAGGGAGGGTCTAAGTGTTAGCAACTGCAAACTGATTGAAGAGAATTATGGTTGAGCTAACCATGCATTGTAAGAAGTTAGAGGTCTCCATCCAAATAAAGCTTACAAAGATCTCGAATAGATTCCCCAACGTGCCCAGTTGCCTGTAGTTTATTAAGTGAAATCACAACCGAATGGGACATTTGAGATGAACGAGTGATGTGTGAGGATATCCACCGCTTCAGCTTAATATCAAAGTCACCATCGCTCCCATCTTAGCAAGGCAGGTCACATCGGCCAGTGGAGCACCCAGCCACTCCCCCCATCTAAAATCTGAGGACCCATCAGGGCCCACCACTGTGTCTATCACAAATGCTAGAATACTGTGGTGGGTGTTCTCCTTGCAGTGGATGGTGCTTCTTGGAGTTCCACCCTTGGCTCACCTGTTTAGATACTGAACTATGTATTTTAATAGAACCCTGCTTCTCAACAGCACGGGGAAATAATAATAATAATAATAATCCAGCAGTTACAGTAGTTATAATTCACATGGTCCCCCACCCTCTCAAATCTGATCAGTAACTTACTATTGGATCTATCTGAACGCTAGTCTAGTTCTCAACATTTGTGACCATGCTTTAACATCGAAATCAATACATGAAGCGAGATGTTTGTTTTGTTTTGTTTTGTTTTGTTTTGTCACGTTCAGATGTTCCAAACCGCAAGGCCCCAGCGCGCTGGTGCTTGGTACTGTTGGAAAGCCCTCCATGAGGAGGGGTGCAAGGGCTTGGTCTCATGATACTTGGACCCGCGTTGTGGGAGATGTGGAATTCCAAGTACTTTTGGTAGCTGGAAATTCACAAAAATTAGCAAAAATGGCAAAGTGGGCATTCATGGGATTGGAGCCTGGACGGGAGAGATATCAAGGGAAAGGTCTCCAGTTCAAATCTGGTCGTAGGCTCTCTGGAAAAACAAATTGATTAGATAGGGGACATAGATGACACTTGACCCTAGTAACTAGTTAAACCATACTCATATATTTATATGTAACCCTCCGACATTGCAATATAATCCAACTTCAGTATTTCAGGACCAATAGGTTTATGTGCATGTGTTGCAGTCTTAAAAGTTTGGCATGCTGGAACCGGATGCTTGTATTTTTTATTTTTTTATTTTTTGAAAAGAAAAGGGACGGAGCCATGTTGATCAAATTAGAACGAGGAAAATATAACTTGCGGAGGGCCATGCAATTTAATGGGGGAACCTCCCAGAACACCACAATGGGGAGCAAAATGTGATGAGTCATGGTTCACTGAAGAATTAGCTGGTAAGAACCAGACTGATAAGACAACAACCAGAATCTAGATTTAAGATATCTAAGCTCTAAGAAGCTTGGTAAGAACCAGACTGATAAGACAACAACCAGAATCTAGATTTAAGAGATCTAAGCTCTAAGAAGCCTGGCCGAAAGAAAAATATGCAAAGACAAGAGATCAAGGACCTCGTAAGTGTAGAAAAAAGCAACAACAGAAAACAAGGGTGTCAACGTTTAGATCTGAGGGCTTCGAAATTAAGGTGGGCCTTAATTTTGGAGTTCCCGTTCTTCTTATGTTTCCAGTTTATATCATCTTCGAGCTCGAGAGGCGAGGGCCAAGGGCTAGAGGGGCCACCATTGATCGGGGAAGATTGCATGGAATTCACATTTGTCTGCAGATCTCGTGCATATGATGTCTCGCCACCCCCATGATGAGTCGAATGCTTGAAGTAACTTGGTCAGTTTTTCTTGAGAACATTTGCAAAAGAGCTGCAAGCAAGCCACCCCAAGCTTTCCTCCCCTCAACCCAAAGATCAAAGAAGATATTCCTAAGCACCGTATTTATGCAAGCCTGAAATTCACCGTCATACCAATTTAACACAACGGATCTTCCATATGTGCCAGAGAGGGACATTTCCATCCCTGCCAGTCAGAGTGAGAAATTGGCAAAATATTTGTTTTGGTCCAAACCTTTGGGAGCTATAAGGTGAGATGGAGGCGGCTTGTGAAGACTCATTTCATCCTAGTATATATAGATAAGCTTGCATCCAACTGTTTGCCTAGTGGTCAAGGCACAAGGTTGCCTTGCAAGTGGTCGTGGGTTCAGAGCCACATAGGTGTACATTAGATGTCACCCATTATGGCCAACCCAACTATAAAAGGGGGGTAACTATCAACTGGTTACTTACCTTGTACCAAACCGAAGGCAGTAGCCTTTTGGGATGGAGGTTGGGTTAGATGTGAGCAGGCTCACGCCTCTGTGCGCCTGCTCACCGTGAGCAGAAGAAGATATATCGGAAATTCCAAGAATATTCCTGAAAAGATACGATGACGAAACTAAAATCTGCAAATTGTGCTCACGTGAGCTGAAGCCACGCGAAGTTGGGGCATAAGGAATATCCAATACGTGCCATCTCCATGAAGGATTTTCGTTGCTTACTAGTTGCGTATTTAGTCAAGTGCAGGTGACGCTCGATACAATCAGTACTACGCGAAACTAGAATTATTTCATTCTATTTCGCCCACGAAAGCATGGGTACTGACATACCGTAATAAGCACATAACAATTCATTAGTGAAATAAAACAATCTCACGTCGTCTCTTTCATGCAAAACCAAACACATCATATTTTGTTTCGTCCACGAAACCATTGGATAATGACCTACGCAGCAATACCTAAAAATTTCGTTGGCGAAACCCGGTACCTTGATGTATTTCGCTACTGAAACCCGTTGTTTGCCTCATGATATTATTGTGTGTTTTGGATGGTATTGATTATTGTGACTTTGTTTTCCCCTAATGTGTTATTCTTTTGTAGGATACCAAAGCTGTAGATAACACTATTTTAACTAATTCTGGACTTTTGTTTGGTCCAGAAATAATATGAGAAATATGAATAAACAAAATTTATTATTGAAATAAAGCGATATATATGATTATTTTGGTTATAGTGGTCTACCTCAACCGGCCTTCGTTATGTCTCAAGAGGATTGTATTTCATGCCCTACTTCGGTTCACCCTCAAATCAAATCAGGATTGGACCCTCCTCATTTGTTTTTGAAGCCACTGGTCAAGGTCTGGAAGGGATTTGGTGGACAATACACCAAGAGTAACACTCTGCTCATTGACGACACCGCCATGAAGTGTGTATTGAACCCACTCGACTCATGTCTTGTTCTCAATCCGTTCCAGACCGTTGAGACTGATGGTTGCTATCTTCTCAAGGTTCTTCAGACCTATTTGCTTGGAATGAGGAAACATCCCACTGTTTCAGGCTATCTTAGGAAAAAAAAGATAGGGTTGAGTTTTTTTCCCAATGTTTCAAACGATCCCAAGTTTAGCCCACTCTGGGATTTTATTGAGGACAACGGTTTTAAGAGTCTCAGATATAATGCTTCAAAATAAATTATTTTTTATCAATCCCATCTCACTCGAGCTATTGAATATCTTCATGGTTTCTCTTTTTCATTTCTTTGTAATCACACACGTGAAAGATATGGTACTCTAATTTTGACTCATTTTCAGTTGAATTCTTGACGCACATTCCGGGCAATCCCAAGACTCTGATACATGCCTTCATACGGGGTGACGCACACCTCAGTTCGGTAAACTCCCCTTCAAGTCATAGTTACTCGCTTTGATGCGCGCGCCTGACTCCCAACCTGGCCGCCGGGCCAACTTGGAGTTTCGGCTGCTCACCGGGACATAACGGTCCCCTTCCGCTTCCCTCTAAACCCTCCACCTATTTGGGACTAGGAGAATTCCCTTTGGTAGATGGCAGTCCGGAACAGCTCCCCACTCTTTGGTCGCTTTCCGGCTCGCTCGCTTACTCACTAGTTTTTGGTCACCAACGGGCTTGCACCGTTCTCGGGGTTACTACTCCCTATATATACTTCTGTAGCTGTCCGCGGAGGTTTCATAACCAGCCATGCCATTTTATGGCGAACCACCACGAAAACCCTCGACTCCCGGTGGTGAGTCGCGGTGAGTCTTGGCCCACTCACCGCGGCCCCAATGGACCGTGATGAGTCCCAAGACTCCCCACGACTCCCACCTCGAGGTCTCCACCCCATGGTGAGTCCTATGCCACCCCCACTAAGTCCCACTAAGCTACCACCACCCCTTGTGGAGCCACCTCCACCGCAACCCGGTGTGCGGGGCTCCACCTAGTGAGCGCCTCCGCCTCCTTGAGTGCCTTGGGCACTCAAGGGTGCTTCAGCCCCCCATACCTATCGCTGCCGCTGCCCCCACCACAGGGGCAGCCCCTCATGTGTCCCGACCCCCTGCCCTCAAGGCAAAGGGCCGCGACACACACCCCTACCAACAGGGAGTCGATGTCCTCATCGACTTGTCCATTTTGTAGAAACGAACATCCAAGTTGTGGCGTCCCACATCAAGGAGTTTGTTTCCGTACCATGGCGTCCCATGGCAAAGAACCAAACCCCACACTTGACTCCACTCTCCACTAGCTAGTTCGGCCGACTTCCTCCAAGTCCCGGCCAAGGGTGGAGCCTCTCCAGCTCCTCCCAGTGCACTCTTCTTGGCCTACTTCAAGGCCAAGGAACGATCCTCCCCGAGGATCGAATCGCCTTACTGCAACAACATTGCTTGCGATCGCTCATGATGCCGCTTTTGGCATCACCTTGAGCAAGGGTTCACCTGGAACCCTCTTTGACTAGGAAGATAACCTTGAACCAACCGTGCGCCCCAATCACTACAATTGGGTCCGCCTTGGAATGCTGGCCTGAGGTACGGGAACACGCCGAAGCCGCACTACGACTTCGTCCCGAGGCTACACGATTATAGTACGTGAACGGAAGCACGTAGCTTCCGCGTTAGCCCGCACTACAAGGCAACCCCCTCGGTAGCGCAGTTATAGTACGCGCACGCGCCAGGTGCGCACTAGCACTTGAACTCCCAAATGAGGCGCAAGTTTCCTTGCCCCTTGGATGGGAGTCACCCGATTTCGGCACTACGCAAACACACGATTAACCCAATTTACCTCTCCCACTTTTGTAAGCTAGCATGCATTCTACACACCAGCCAACCACACCATGCATCACCATTCCAAACACAATAGGACGCACAATATTTGGAACCCATTTCCTTTATCACAAATTTTGTACAATACAAGTTTTTGCAATCGGATTCCTGAGCTAGCTAAACCGGGCTAAGCATGCATTTCCTCCCCCACGCTCCAAGGTTGATGTCCCCATCAACGCTTCTTCCGCTTTTGAGGTCGCCCTTCGAACGCTGCAACTGCCTCGGATGCGTTTCCCATTTCTGAGGCACGCACCCAAGATGCCTCCACAAGATGATAGCCCTTCCATTTGACGAGATACTCCGTTTCTCGGTTCTTGAACCTCCTCGACTTAAGTATTGCCTCCACCTCGTACTCGGGTTCATTTTCATGATCCAACAGCATAGGTGGCGGACGCAACACTTGCTGCCGATTCGGACGTGCTTCATCTTTGAAGTAAGGCTTCAAAAGGGAGACATGGAATACTGGGTGCACCTTGCTGTTTGCTGGCAGCTCCAATTCATACACATCCTCATTCATAACCCTCCGAATGCGAAAGGGACCCGCATACGGAGGTACGAACTTCGGACTCATTTCCGGAGGTAGTCGAAAATTCTTGATGTTCAACCAGACCTCTGTGCCTGCCTCAAACTTCACTTCCCTCCGCTTCCGATTCGCCTGCCTTTCATACCGTTTCCTAGCTTTGGCAATGTTGTACTTTGCGAGCTTCAACAAACGCTCGCGTTCTTCCAGTACCGCCGCTACTGCCGGTTCCTCAACGTCCTGGGCGGCCCAACTTGTCGGCACCAGAGGTGCTTTTCCATAGACCAACACAAAAGGGGAAACTCCCGTCGCGGAGTGTTCTGTGTTATTATAACAGAACTCTGCCGCGTCTAAGTGTTCCATCCAGTCTGATTGGTCTGCCGACACGTAATTCCGCAAGAATTGCTTCACTACGGAATTCACTCTTTCCGTTTGGCCGTCCGTCGTAGGTCGGAAGGCGGTGCTCATCTTCAGCCTCGTCCCCATCTTCTTCCAAAGTGCTCTCCAGAATTTACTCGTAAACTTTGGGTCGCGGTCCGAGACAATATCCTTCGGGACTCCATGATGCTTTAAGACGTGGGCGAAGTAAAGTCGCCCTGTCTCCTGCGCAGTTGCCGTCTCCTTGGTGGGGATGAAATGGGCCATTTTACTGAACCTATCTACCACCACCATGATTGCATCGAATCCTTTTGACAGCGGCATAGCAGTCATGAAATCCATCGAGACGCTTTCCCAAGTCCCCTCTGGAATCGGCAAGGGTTGTAACAGCCCCGCTTGCTTTTTATACTCGCTCCGGTTTTGTTGGCATGTGGTGCATGTCTTTACATACTCCTCTGCCTCCTCCCTCAGTTTGGGCCAGAAATACTCTTTCTTCAAGAGTGCCGCAGTGCGCTTGGCTCCACCGTGGCCCGCAAGCGGGCTATCATGGCATTCTCTCAAGAGACTATCCCTGATCCCTCCCTTTGGCACATAGAGACGTTTTTGCTTATACCGGAGCAGTCCGTTTTGCAAGTGGAACTGCGATTTAACCCCCATTCTCAAGTTCTGCATCACGCACTTTGCCAGCTCATCCTTCCGGCAAGCCTTCCGGATCTTCCTTTGGAGCGCCGTCTCGCCCTTGTACACCAACAAGAGCTGCTGCTTTCTACTTAAAGCATCGGCCACCACATTGTCCCGTCCCGGTTTGTACTGGATATCCACGTCGAACACTGCCAAAGTATCTTGCCACCTAAGTTGTTTTGGGGACAACTTGGGCTGCGTGGCAAAATACTTCACCGTGACATTGTCCGTGAACACCTTCACTGGGTTGGAACCAACATAGTGGCGCCAGAGTTCAAGGCAATGTACCACCGCCTTCATCTCTTTTTCGTGCGTCGGCCACCGTCGCTCCACTTCATTCAGTTTCTTACTTTCGTAAGCCACTGGACGTCCATCTTGCATAAGTACACCCCCAATTGCGAAGTCCGATGCATCTGTATGAATCTCAAACGGACGATCGAACTCCGGGATTTTTAAGACTGGAGCTTCCGTCATCCGCTGCTTCAATTCAGCAAAAGCTTGGCCACAAAATGTGTTCCATACCCAGACTTTGGATTTACACAGAAGGTCCGACAGCGGCCCGCGATCTTGGCGAAATTTCTCACATACTTCCGGTAATAGGAGGCGAGTCCTAGGAAGGATCGCACTCCCGGGACCGAAGTCGGAGGCTCCCAGTCCAAGATCGCCCTCACCTTTCTGTCATCCATTTTGATCCCATCCTGTGTAATCACGTGCCCCAAGAACTCCACTTTTGTGACCCCGAATTCGCACTTTGAAGCTTTGGCATACAGCTTCCCTTCTCGCAATTTTTGGAACACCCTTTTGAGGTGCTCCAGGTGCTCCTCCTTTGTTTTCGAGTACACCAAGATGTCGTCGATGTACACGATCACAAAGTCATCCAACCACTCCTGGAAAAGGCTGTTCATCAGCGTGCTAAATGTCGCTGGTGCATTGGTGAGCCCAAAAGGCATCACCAAGAACTCATATGAACCATACCTTGTCCTGCACGCGGTCTTCTCCTCATCTCCTTCCGCCACCCGAATTTGGTGATAGCCGGAGCGCAAGTCGATCCGGCTGAAATACTTCGCTCCTGCCAACCGATCGAAGAGGTCGTCGATCCTTGGCAAAGGGTACCGGTTTTTGATAGTCACCTTATTCAGAGCCCTGTAATCGACACACATCCGCAGCGTCCCATCCTTCTTGTCTGCAAATAGCACCGGGGCTCCGTAAGGTGACTTACTCGGCCGGATGTACCCCTTTGACATTAGATCTTTGAGCTGAGTCTTCAGCTCGACCAACTCTTTGTGGCTCAACCGGTAGGGCGCCTTGGCAGGCGGTTCCGATCCCGGTATCACCTCAATTTTGTGGTCAACTCCTCTTCGCGGTGGCAAGCCGCTTGGTAAATCCTCCGGCATCACATCCTGGTATTTCTCCAAAATCCCCTTGATCCAATCTGGGCTCGGCTCCCCATCGCCTTCTCCTTTCACTTCTCTAATGTAAAGCAAAAACTGGGACTCGTGTGTCTCCTCCACGGCCCACTCCTTTGCTGATAGAAGGTTTATTCGCCCTCCCACGGATTTGGGCGTTTCCGACACTCGTAAAACCTCGCCACCATTCCCACATGGCAGCGTGACTACTCTCTTGCGGCCATCTATGACCGCTCCGGATTTGCTCAAAAAGGTCATTCCCAAAATGAGATCCACTCCATCGATCTCGCAGATAGTGAAGTTCTCACGTCCCTCCCAACTCCCCAGTTGAAGAGGAACATCAAACGCCAACCTTGTCGCCAACTGAGGTTCTCCTTTGGCAGAGCGCACCTCAATAGAGGCCCCCACGTCACTTGTCGGGAGTCCCAACTTTCGCGCCGCCGCCGGCGTCATGAAGGAGTGCGACGCTCCTGTGTCCACCAACAACGACACATTAGTTCCGGATATTATCCCATCCACGAACAATAACTGACTCCCTTTTCGTAAGGCGCCAGTTTCCTGATACAACTCACAAGAAAATTTGCCTACCTTGCAAGTCCTGGCGACCACCGCTTCCACCAAGCGACTGATGGTATCTTCCGACAGCTCCGTGGTCGCCCGAGTCATGTTCAATTGCCGGGGCTTCGTGCACTTCTTGGCCATGTGCCCGGGCTCCCCGCAATTGAAACACACTCCATCAAAGGTCGCCTTCTGTCCGCCATAAGTCGCTCCACCCGCTTTTCCTTTCGAAGCACCGGGTGCCGCCTTGACGTGTGAAGGACCTCCCTTCGATTTCCACGTGCCATTTTCGCCGCGTGGCCTATCCCACTTCTTTTCCGGTCGGGAGGAGTCACCTTCCCGCCGGGTCTTCTTGTGGTTCAGCTCCGTACGGCCTTGTCTCTCACCCCTAGGGACATCCGAGAAACATTCAGCTCTCTCAATTGCCTCGTTCAAAGTCTTGGGTGGCTTCTCCTCCAACTTCCGCCTAGCCCATGGGGCCAGTCCCGCCACAAAGTTGAAGACCATTTCTGGTTCTGCCATGTCCGCGACTTCGAGCAACAGCACATTGAAAGCCTGGACATACCCCCGAATGTCATCTGTTTGCTTCAAATTCCTCATCTTGTCCCGGGCAAGCCAGGATGCGTTGAGGGGCACAAACTGTCTCTTCATCAATTCCTTGAACTCACTCCAGTTCAAGGTTTCCGGGCTTGGGCCTCGGTCGTGAAGGCGTTTCTGCCACCATTGTTGAGCATAGCCCCTCAAATAGGTGGGAGCCACTTCCACCCGATCCTCGTCACTCAACTTGGCCGCCCGGAAGTACTGCTCTAGCTCCAGGAGCCAGGTGTTGAGTGCCTTCCGGTTTCGAACGCCCTCGAAGGTGCCGGGTTCCTTAGGCTTCACCTTAAACTTTGCCTTGGTGGAAGTGGCATTAGCCGCCTTCAACACGTCTTTCAACGTCCCGCCAAACTGCGCCAACAACCCTTCCCAAAAGGCTGCCGGCATGGGAGGCATCTCTTGGTTTGTCGGAGCTCTCAAAGATTCCTCGGGCTCCGACTCCTCGGATTCCTCCCGCTCCTGAGCGGCCTCGTTTTCGGAAACATTAATCGCTTCCTCAAACGGCCGCCTCGGTGACACGTCGCCCCCATCGGGCTCACCGGGATCATCATCTTTTGGGCCGTTCCGCTTTCGCTTCGGCTTGCCCGACCCCATGATGAGGCCAATCCCAAGGACGATCGCGTACTGAACTCTAGCTCTGATACCAAGTGTCGCACACCTCAGTTCGGTAAACTCCCCTTCAAGTCATAGTTACTCGCTTTGATGCGCGCGCCTGACTCCCAACCTGGCCGCCGGGCCAACTTGGAGTTTCGGCTGCTCACCGGGACATAACGGTCCCCTTCCGCTTCCCTCTAAACCCTCCACCTATTTGGGACTAGGAGAATTCCCTTTGGTAGATGGCAGTCCGGAACAGCTCCCCACTCTTTGGTCGCTTTCCGGCTCGCTCGCTTACTCACTAGTTTTTGGTCACCAACGGGCTTGCACCGTTCTCGGGGTTACTACTCCCTATATATACTTCTGTAGCTGTCCGCGGGGGTTTCATAACCAGCCATGCCATTTTATGGCGAACCACCACGAAAACCCTCGACTCCCGGTGGTGAGTCGCGGTGAGTCTTGGCCCACTCACCGCGGCCCCAATGGACCGTGATGAGTCCCAAGACTCCCCACGACTCCCACCTCGAGGTCTCCACCCCATGGTGAGTCCTATGCCACCCCCACTAAGTCCCACTAAGCTACCACCACCCCTTGTGGAGCCACCTCCACCGCAACCCGGTGTGCGGGGCTCCACCTAGTGAGCGCCTCCGCCTCCTTGATTGCCTTGGGCACTCAAGGGTGCTTCAGCCCCCCATACCTATCGCTGCCGCTGCCCCCACCACAGGGGCAGCCCCTCATGTGTCCCGACCCCCTGCCCTCAAGGCAAAGGGCCGCGACACGGGGACAAGACTATATCTAGTGACCTCCACTATTCAGTGGAGGTTCGCATTCGTGCATTCCCGGATTTATGATTATGTCTCTTTGGCAGGTTCAAGGAGATGCTGACAACGTCATCGGTTCCTCAAGTCCCCTAAAAGAACCCTCCGGATCAGCTGTGAGTCGGAGTATTGAAGGCTTTCCGAGGGTTCACGATGGTGCTCAAATTGAGGATGGATCCTCTGTCAGACCCTTGTCCTCCCGGGAAACGGGCGACACTCTTCTCCTCTCGGGTCCTCCTGGGGGTAAAGTCCAAGGTGCAGATGAAGAACACAAATATCCCAGAGATTTTATCGACCTTTCCCAACATTTCTCACCCTCCCTGTTCAGTACGCAGGGTCTGGTCTATCCAACCGTCGGGGACTCGGCTACGGCTTCGCTGCACCTGCTTCCGTCTCTTTCTCGCATATCTCCCCAGCACGAGGGTTGGACAGCCCAAATCCGCAGGAGTCAGGTGACTTAATCTCATTTCTCGCTCCTTGCTCATTCTCCTAGTTTCACTTAGTTTGGGGTCTGATATTCATCTGTTGCTCCAGGTAAGAAAATCTGCAGATTATGATCTTCCTGTCAAACGACGTCTGCATTGGAATGCAGTTCCGAGGTAAATTATTCCTTCGTTGCGTTTTCATTCCATCTAGGATGTCAAGTGCTCAAGGGACAATTTTCTGTGCTTGTCTGTTGTTGCCCCTCCACTTCTCCCCTCGTTCAATGGCAAAACATCTACAACATTGACACAGCGTGACCCTGAACTGCTCGCACAATGTTCTGCACCAAAGAGGCGAAAAACAGCCCCCGAGCCATTTCCTTCCTCTGCAGGGAATCATTCCAAAGGACAAAAGGCTGACAAAAAAAAAAAAAACGGACTCCAAACACATGAGGACTCCCTCGGATGTTGTGGCGCCTCGTCAATCCAAGCCCGCGGGAATCCACTGTTCTTCTGCAAGACATTCCAATAAGGCTTCAATGGTACATTTCAAAACAATTTCTCCACTTTCGTTTGTAGTTTTTTTTTCTGTCCCAAACTAACTCCGTAATTTTTATACAAGCGAGTATGGAGCCGCATAACTTCTTGAATGCGCCTCCCGACAAGGTGCGTCTACTAACCTCCACTTGACAGTTGACGTTCATCTTTTCGTGATCTCGAACTCTTCGATATATGGTCTACTCTTGGTCCTTTACAGTAGTCCATTGTCGGGACACTTATGTCTCCGAAAACGTAGAGGTCACTCTGAAACTAAGAAACACTACATTGTGTTGTTTCTGACGGCGAGAACACTTAAATAGATGGTATGTCCTAACGGGTTCAAGTAGGACTTGTACATATTGTCTACAGTGTCGATGAGGAGAGTATTGGATTTGTAAGCCGTCGGGTCTTCCTCAGCAAAAATGTCGTAAAGACGTTTAAAGTAGAAGGGATTTTTGGAAGCTTTGGGCCATTTTTCGTTGAATGTCGATCTATGCATGACGGAATTCTCACTGCTGTAAGTTCTGACCTGGGAATAGTACTTCCCAAACACGGCCTTGGCGATAGTCTCGACGTTCATTTCAGGTCCAGTGTTCCAAAAACAAACGGCAAACTTTTATTTAACGAATTCATCAAGACCGTTTCGCGTAGCTAACTTGAATTTCCCTGCGGAGATACAAGGCTGGGTGGCAGGAGGTGTTTTCTTTCCATCCTTTAGGAAAACCTCACAAAGGTAACCGATATCCAGAACCAGGACGTAGTATCTTGGTCGGCATCCGTTCGGTCCCCAAGGAAGGGAATGCTCGTTTGGATTGACAGAAAGGGAATAGTCGACTGGAGGATAATGCATGTTGTCATGTGGAATAACAGAAGAGTTCATTATTAATTTCAATTTGAGAAATCCCAAAGTAGACAAACGGAAGAATGGAGTTGAAATCATTACCGATTTTGGAGTGGGCCGCTGAGATCCCTGGGCAGGCTGCTCCTCCTCTTTCCTATCTCTACGTCCAACGTTATCGTCCTTCTCTGTGGAGCCAGATGGCAACCTCGACTGTCCAGTGGAGGTAACTTGTACGACCAGCTCAGTTTGATCCACTCTTCTCTTCACCGTCTCAGTGTCGATGGAGTCGGTCCTCGTGTGTTTGATCTCCTCAGACGTCGTCTCACGAATCTACAGGAAATTAATGAAAAATCCCACGGATGACGACTATGGTGGTCCAAAATGATCTGACAAAATTACCGAATTGAGCAATACCGAAGATGAGACTGAAAGACCAATAATAAGAGTAATAAGAAAAAAGCCAATGTTTTACCCGAATTGGGATCTGTTGTTGGATTACGCGATTGTGGTGCTATGTCTCTTCTCCTTCCCCGCGAGTAAGAGGATTCTCCGACTCAATCCTTGCGTCCCTTGATGGCAACGTCGACTGGATAGTGGAGGTTACTTGCGGAACCGGCTCAGGTGACCTGGCCCTCACTATCAGATCCACGTGTCTTTTCACCGTTTGAGTGTCCTTTGATCCTTTTCTTGTGTGTGTCATTTCCTCCGAATTGGATTCTTGGATCTACAAGAAAAGTTATCCAAATCGGTTAATGGCTGTCCACAAAGGTGTGCGAACGGAAATATGTATCCGGGTGGAAATATGTTTTATTCGGAAGTCCAAAAAGACGGATATGGGAAAAACATTGGGATTATATATAATTACAATATTATAATTTTGAAATAACATTCGGATTATTCCACTCACAAGTATGTATAATTGCAATATTGTCATATTGTATTCAGAAGTGTGTACGAATAAACATTCACTAATTGTCATTCATTACCTACATCCAGAACCAGATCCTGGGTGACATTCTGGGACACCAGCTCACGATGATTGTTAACGGGATCCGATGACATAATCAATGGCTCGTCACCTTCCACAGGTGTGAACCTTTGACCGAGGGTTTCAACTAACTCCATCGATGTCGCTTCTTGTCCACCTGGAGAAGCCGGATTCTTATTCGTGGTGTTATCGGAACTGGAGGAAGAGCTGTCCAGATTGTGTACATCTTGTGGCGCAATGCGTTCTTGGGTATTTGGAGTACTACCTAGATTATCGAACCGTGAAATTTCCTGGCCCTCTCTTTCCCTTTCCAACATTAGCCGCATCTACCCCTGGACTCCGTTGATGATTTCCATGTTCTTATCTTCGTCTTTCTCTTCCTCGTCGTCCTCTTCTTGTTTCTCCTCCATTTCCTCGTCCTGATCCTTGTCGTGTCCTTCGTCATCATCTTCTTCGTCCACTTCATCATCCTGCAGTGAGTCTCCGTCATCTCCGTCTCCTGCGATAGTCTGACTATCAATCTGGAGGGTCCTGAAATAGGCCTCCATCTTGCTTCTACAAAATTTCTTTTTTGTTACAAAGTTTATGTTGAGCACACGAATATTTCTTTCCTGCAATGAAACCAAACAATGATATCAAAATAAATCCGACGAACACCAACCATCGATAAGCTTTCTTTTGAGACAACTACCAAACACACCAATCTGCAGAATAACAAACACCCAAAACACCCACAACTCCAATAACATGAACCTCCACTGCCCAGTGGAGGTTAACAAAATGGAACAATCAGACACAGGTTAAACACGCTTTTTCGACAACGTCAATAATACGATAGTTAAATCCGGAAAACTGAAAACACAGACAATTCCAAGATGCAGAATCCGCTTACAAGCAGAACGTATGTCATTGCCAGTTCACACAAGACATCTCGTCCTTGCAAAAAAAAAAGACCAGGTAATCGTAGGTGTCCGGCCTCAGCTCATGATTGTAAGTCCCGCACTCCATCTCCTGCGAGGTCGGGTGTACATCTGGTCCTTGGATAACGGGATTAATTGGGTCCGGCGATAACAAAACAGTTTGAATGTGGTCATCCGGATTCACCATCTCCTCAGTTGTTGCCAGAAATACGTAGTCGAGGCATAGGACCGTCCGGGAGAAAATAGTCGTGATCGTGTGTTGTCCACCGATGACAAAAAATCTGGAATTTTCCACCTCCTTCCAGTTTCGAGGTTTCGAACCAAAAACCTCCATAGGCTTCTCGGGATTTGCGGGAATCAAATAGACTAGATGTTTGGAGTCGAACACCCGGAGCTGGTAAAGATGCGCTTTGACTTCGTCTTTGTGCTTCACATTTAGGGGCCTGTACACCATATCCCTGGGATCAAGCTCCATCATGGAAACTTTGACGTCCTGGGTCGCCTCAAACCCAAAAGGAAACATGTCATTGTAGTCTTGCTCCAGCCTCTCCAGTATCTTCTCATACTTGTCTTTGTCGAATATGTCTGCAGCCTTGGGTTTCTTGGTATTTGTCATGAACGCAAGATCCATCTCCTCCTTTTGTTTCTTCTTTCCCCCTGATGTACCGGCTTCATTGTCATCACCACCAGCGACAATGGATTTCCGTTTTCCCTTCTTTGGCTTCGCTCTTGCAGCCTCCTCCTCCCTCGTCTTTGCAATCTCCTTACCCTTTAAGTAAAGCACATCCAAGAAAATACCCCAAGCCATGCAAAAACCTTCATCTGTAAATTGAGTACCCTCGTCGCAATATGTGAACCCCGCCCGAATGGACTCTCTCATCATGGCCTTCCTTAGAATTCGTACCTCCAGTTTGAAGCCAAACGTTCTGGGAAATCTACCATCTTTCATCATGAACATTACCAACATCGGAAATTCCACATCCATCTCCAGCTCTACATCGACCACATCTGCATATTTGAGCTCGGCGACCTCTGCACCAATCTTGTATTGGAACCGAAACTTATGGTCCGGAGGTGTGCCAACGGGTACAATGCCCCATTCTGTGATCTCCGGGTTCAGCTCAAAAATTGTCAGGTGATCATTCTTGAAATTCGGAGATTTTCGAGAAACAAATGAACCACAGATAGGTTTGCACATTCCAACAATACAATCCCTCGGGGTAATGTTGTTGTCCACAGAACAAACCACCTCGGTCCTCAGACATATATCATGACAACCATACAAGATTCCCAGGACAGTAACCTCCACTGTCCAGTGGAGGTTCAACAATTCATACGCTCATAGCTGACATATAAAAGAGTTCAATTCAGGAGGAAAAAACGATTTCACTTATAAGAAGAATAATACATTTATTCAGAGAAGGCTCGTCTCGCCATTCCATACATCATGCAATCTCAAAATTGTTTATGTAACGAATATATAATTTCTACAAGAAATCGATATTCTTTTGTAAGATGAGTTTCATCTTTTCATTTTCTTGTATCTACAATAACTACAGGTGGCTCTCTCGAATCATCCTCAAGGTTTCAGGGGAGTACTCTCTAGGTGTATATGTCGGAGAATCTCCAGAGATGTATTCTGGAGAATCTGCAGGGACATATTCTGGAGAATCAACGGGGACATATTCTGGAGAATTTACAAGGATTGCATACTGAGGAGAGTGAGGACTGTATCCTGGAGAGGACGGAAGGACGGATCCCGGGTACTGTTCACTATCTCCTATAGAAATGTCATTATCTGAATCAGACTGAAGATTACAGTCATCACTTTCATCTTTCTCTTCCTCTGTTTCCTCCGTTGTCTCCCGTCGAATAACTCCCTCGAACATTGATTCGTCAGTGCCCGAATTTATGAAGGTTCGCAAGTCAAAGCCCACATATGATATTTGATTCTCAGATCTCTTCTTGAAGGTTTTTGTTTTCGATAAAACCAGTGATTCGTCTTGGTTTTCTGCTTCGTTGATGCTTACTGGATTCTGTCTCCTTGGCCTCTTACAGATGTCGACGACGGTCTCAGAACCATCTTTGGCCACCGTGTGCACTCCTACGCCCGTTCTTTTTATACTGACAGAACAAAAAATCAACGCAGGGGAGGAACCTACATAAGTCTATCTCAATACATCCTTATGTTGTGCCTTGGCATAGTAACATGCAGGAACCTCCACTGGGCAGGCGAGGTTCGTGTGGTTTGTCGTGTCGGAGTTTATGGAGGTCTACTAGAGGTCTAGTGGTCTACGGAGACTAGTCCACTAGAGTAGCCTAGCCCCGAAGGAAAACCCGTTATCAAATATCAAAAATTCGGAAAAACAATCGCTAAAAACCATGATCCTAACCCGCCATAACCCTAATCCATAACCCTAATAATCCAACAACACCAGTAAACCAGGACCACAAACCCCCCATACCAACCACCATACAAACCACCAGCAGAGAAGCAGCAATGCATTGAAACACCTAAACAGCTTTAATCAATTCAAACTAATTGAAACAGCTTTGGAACCACATGAATTGAAAAGAGATGCTCCGCATCAGACAAGATAGCACACTCACGAAACATGACATGCAAGAATCAAATGGTGCTCTATAACCTCTGGAACGAAAGCGAGTGAGGAAGAGAAGCAAACCAACAGCGACGTGGGCGATGCTGACCAACAAAAGCAACAGCAAAACAAAAAGAAAAGCAAATCAACAAACAGAACAAAGAGAGAATGAGAGAATGACATCAAACCACATGCGTAAACGAGAACATTACCTGCTAGATGCGTGAGCCATTTCGGTGCCTCTGTTGCTGACCTGAAACGCCTGACCCTTAAGCTTCCACCGCTCCGCTCCGCTCTGCTTCCTTCCCGTCTCCTGTCTGCACTTGAATCCGCTGTTTGCTTCCTTTCCTCCACTGCACTCTCACGCTGCACTGAACTGCACACTCTCTTCTCTCAGCTCTCACGGCACCCTGCACAACACAGTCTCTGCTCTTCACGCTCTCCGCTCTTCAAAACTCTCTCTTTTCTAGCGCTACTCGGTCTTACCACTTCTGCAGCGCTTCCGCGTACACAATGGAGTGGTGAAAGGGTGGGCTGAACGACCACACCCCTTATATGGTGCCGTCGCGTCGGATCTGAACCATCGCGTCCTTTCGAAATCGAACGGTTGCGCGTGTTCCATCCAACATCCATGCAAATATCATCCAATTCATCCTTTCTATTCTATCCATCCATTTTACGAATGACTAGATGAAATGAAAAAACAGATGAATGAACGAGAAAATATGACGTTAATGATCCCTTGCACATGATCATCAATTATAACCCCGTGGGATATTTCCCACACCCCACACGTGACGATAAATGAAATGTACAAGTCAGATCATCTTGCGGCGTTTTGCCGCTGGGAATTATTGCTCCTAACCATGTCTACATTCGGCGGATTAAGGGTTGGAATATTTCCTCTGTCACTCATTTACGCGTGCCGCATTCTCGGCCGAGTGTCATAGCTGCACCTTGTCATCGGCGTCAGGCCATCATCCACTTGGACAGCATTGAATGCGAAATGTGTACTGCTTTATAAGCACGAGTGCGAGACCATTGAACCACCGTTATCGGCCGTTATCTTTCTGGCATCATAATTGTTACATAGGGATCTACCAGTAAATGACACTCTTTTCCGAAATCGGTCAAAAAGTGCACTCCTGCACCATCCAGAACCGTTCGATTGTGGCCATACCAGATATGAATGGCGACGGAAATCGATCCGGGAGACAATGTATCGCACTATCCCATTGGAGGAGTTCCAGCGGGCAACTTGGTTTCCACCTCTATATAAGGTCTGAGTGCAAATTGTTCAAACTTCTATCTCCATACCTCTCATTTGCAGATTGTGTTTCCCGCACCTCTCTGGTCATCTCCCACCTCACTTCCCATACTGCACCTCTCTGAGCATCCAGTACCTCTGCGGCCATCGCAGGTGTAACTCTCTGAATTTCCATAATCTCTCGTGTGAACTGCATTTTCACCCGTAGAAAATGTTAAGACATCTATGTGTTTTCTATACTCTACAGGAAAATCTACTTATTTGTCATCTGCATGTTTAGAAATTACAGTCCAATACTCTCCGATTTCTGTATTTCGTTATAGGCCAAGTCGTGGACCTCCACTGGACAGTCGCGTCAATGCTCACATCCATCCGTCATTACAATTATTCATCCACGTAACCATGTTCATCCACTAATATTCATCCGTCCGACTTTTCCATCTGTATCTCATCTAACCTCCACTGTACAGTGGAGGTTATATAATTAGACACAATCTTCAAATGACATGTTCCAGACCAAACAGCAATTCCATTTCTATTCTACTTCTCTGAAACGTTCATACGCGATGTATTTTCCTTTTATTGAATTGATTCATCTCTAAATATAGTCTTCACTCATACTGCTTATTACTGTCAGTAAGGTCGTCACGGAGGGGTTTCCAGTTTCTTGAACCTCGCGTGTGCAGTGGAGGTTCCGGTTATCATGATTTTAGAGACGGGTCAAAGAGTGTTTCTTACTCTTCCCGAGTCCTCATCTCCAGTAGCCACTAGGGACTGCCTTAATGTCTCCGGGGTTGGGACCTGTCATGGACAACAATTATCTTTCTCAACCATTTCAGTGGTTCTCATCTCATGTGATGAAGCACACTTATTATGTCCTCTTCCTTATGGACATATGGATGCTAACACCTTGAAGGAGGCCATTGGGACCCCGGTGATGTGGAATGTTGGCGAAGTTCTTGCGGAGAATAACGAGTATCAAGGAGGGCCTGACATGAATCCTGATTTTATGCCGGAGACAATAGATACTGCCAAGAATTCTAACGACGACGAGGATGAATCAAACCACAGACCATCGAAGAGTTCCGGGAATCCGAGCGGAGGACTCGGAAGAAACAACTGGACGAGGTGATCCTCAATGACAAATTGGGAGAGAACGATGTTGGAGTTCTTGTCAGCAGAATACTTTCTGGAGGTTCTGGATCTTTGATGTCTCTTGTAAAATGGCCTTTAACAAAAACACGACTTTTGGAAAGTGGGAAACTACTCTCAAATGATCTGGAGAATTTTATTAGATCCTCTAACAGTATCTTGTACGAAGATCACGAGGCAGGTGTGAAGAAAGCGACGAATCGACATTTTACGAGAAAGAAGAGGGATCGAGATTTGGAACACTCCAAAAAAAGAATGAAGAATCTTACTCTGGAGGAAGTCCGGTCCGTGAGCAGCAAACCTTGCTGCAGACTTCACTGTTGTCAATATTTCGATTGGCGAAAAACCTTGGCTATCCGTACTTTTTTTTGGGGTTCCACTTTCGATGAGAGGAGAGAACACGGATTGAATGTTTCGAAACGACTTCACATGGTGGAAGGGACCTCTCGCAGGGCATACGTTACGATTGAGGGTGTGGATGTATGTGAGACTGTTTGGTGGACAATTCATGGAATTGGCAGGTCCACATACATGGAGTACAAAAAGTTGAGTAAACAGGGTTGGTTGTCAAGTCTCCATGGGAACCATGGAGTGAAGAGGCCACGTCCAAGGACGCTTCAGGCAGAGGGTAACATTATGTCCATTGTCAACGGAAATACTGACCTCATGCCCCATAAGACAAGATGCATTGGGGAGGGAAGGAGGGATACTTGAGAGTCTTTACCACCTGAAATGAACTGGAAGTAAATACGAGTCGAGTCCAATGAGGTATGAAATCTCCATTCTTCAATTTCTTTCCTGGAAGATTTTTCTGATTCTATGTGGATGATCCTCCCTTCGATTTTGTCTCTTTTGACTGTGGTTCTAGCTTCATGAACCTCCACTGTCCAGTGGACGTTCCTTTCCTGACCCTGCCTTATTGTAACAGACCAACAGACTTTTCGGGTTGGAAGGAGTCTCGCAGTCGGCTGTTAGCCGCATCCGGAGTCGGATATTTCCTAACGTGGAGGTTCGTAAAACTGGGAGTACATTTGCGAAGTGCACGGAGTGTGAGATGTTCAAGGACCTGATCAGAAAGTCTGTCAAGAGAAGTGTGGAACAGGTGACACACAAACGAGCGTTTGATAAACATTTGAGGCACCAAGAGTCGTGCAGAAGACTGTACCATAGCTGGAGGAATGAGTCTGTTATGATTCCGGAGGAGTTTCTCTGTATTATTCACGACAAAATGGATCATATGAAAACAGCTGTTCCAAGGCTACAGACTCCAAATAAGATGATTTTTGGATTGGGTCAGCTTCCAGTTTCACTAACGGGAATGGTCACGCATGGACACGGTGATGGAGCTTACGGTCAGTATTCTCTTGAGTTCTGGAAGGGAAATTCAAACTTTACAATTGGTTCTTTGGCACGTGGCCTGCGCCAGCTGGAGAAGCCAACCCGTCGCGAGTCCAGGAACATTTTTGATTACCGACTTCAAAACGAGTTCTTCGAATAACTTTTAAGAGGTAAATCGAGATGTTTGGATGCTCTTAAACCCTGCAGGTCGTAAGACAAATGTGGTGCTCGTCCACTTCCGAGAAGATTGTACTTGCAAATGGACAACTCTGCGAAGGACAATAAGAACAAATGGATGCTTGCTTTTCTATCCCTCCTGACTGCCAAAGATGTTTTTGAAGAAATCCAGCTAGGGTTCCTAATGGTCGGACACACCCATGAGGACATCGACGGATTCTTCAGCTACCTTTCGAAGAAGCTAAAGGAATGAAGCACCTATATTCTTTCGGATTTGATGAGGTCTGTTATAACCTCGCAAGATCTGCAGTTCATTCCACAGATTATTCAGGAGGTTCCCGACTTCAAGAATTTTGTCAAGGGCTGTATTCTGGATGGCAAGGAGGTGTTGGTCGGGATTTCGGAGATGCACATCTTCCGGTTTTTTAAGGATGCGGAGGGCTGGCCTGTCATGAAGTACAAGAAGTCCGCTACTGATGCGGATTGGCTTCCAACAAACATAGCGTGAAGATCTGGAAGTCCAATCCTGACGGGACTCCGAAGCTCCCAGAAGGAGACACAGTTGCCATTCCAAGGAGACCTATCTGGGGAGTCGGGGACGACTTCTCCGAAAAACAATCATTCATTAAGAATGGAATAAGAAAATACAGGGATTTTTGGACGAAATGAATGATGCTTGACGATCATTACAGAGGTCGAATGGAACAATACGACCAGTACAAGAGGGGATGTCCCTAAGGTAGCAAGCCTACAGCCGACAGTTGGAGCGTCTATTGTGGTTGCCTTCTCTGTTGCTTTTGGGTATGCAATATATGTTTTTGCGAGGTTTGGTCTTCTGTAGCTCTATTTGTGGTCATTTTGATTTCTAGAGGATATATGGAAAACTCAGATCGATTGTCTGTTCCAAGGTAAGTCATACTACCGGTGTCAGCCCCTGACAAATGAAGTTTTTGTCCCTTTGTGTTCCGCTCAAACTGAGCGCGGGGTCAATGGTCACAAAGCTACGGCAAACAAAGTCTTATGAGTACATTCTCTGGTCATTTTTCTTCAGTGAGGACATATGAGACGATATTCTGAAGGAGCTGCGGAAATTTCAGAGCGAACGAAAATCATTTGGATGGGCATCCATCCGTTGGCCCATCGAACGAATTTCGTTTCATCTCATATTACATAGGGAGCCGTCTTATAGTATGTGGAACATACTGGCCTGAAGTTTGAAAGCAAACAAAACTCATCTGGATGGGCAACCGTCCGTTGGGCCATTGAATGAATTTCGATTTGTCGCGGCCCTTTGCCTTGAGGGCGGGGGGTCGGAACACAAGAGGGGCTGCCCCTGTGGTGGGGTAGTGACAACGTTAGGGGCTCATCACGGTCCATTGGGGCTGTGGTACCAAGTGGACCAAGACTCATCGTGACTCATCACAGGGAATTGAGGGTCTCGGTAATGGTTCACCATAAAATGACTTGGTGATTTGTGAAACCCCCGTCGACACCTACAGAAGTATATATAGGGAGTAGTAACCCCGAGAACAGTGCAAGCCCGTTGAGTGGCCCACACCTTTGAAGGTGTCACTGTCCCCTTCCCCTACTCTGGCTTCACGAAGTGATCAATCTTTGCTTGTTCCTACTCAACATAACCTGCATAACAATGTGACTAGGTGATGTTGCAACTTCAGGTCTGATTCTATAAACATACTACCTCATTTGAAGCCAGAGGTTTGAACTGTTTCAGGTCCAAATGAGCTTTCTCTGGCAAAGCACCTAAGATCAATTGGGGCCAAAATGTATGGCGCTTTCTAGTGCTCACATTGTCGTGAGTAGAAGCATAAAAATCTCTGTATTTCTTAATACCATTTTTTATGAATGACTGTTTTTCTGAGGAGTCGTCCCCGACTCCCCATATCGGTCTTCTTGGAACGGCATCTGGGTCTCCTTCAGGGAGATTTGGAGTCCCATTAGGATTGGACTTCCACATCTTAACGCTGGAGTTTGTAGGAAGCCACTCCGAATCAGTAGCTGACTTCTTGTACTTCATAACGGGGCAGCCATCCGCATCCTTAAAAAATCGAAACACGTGCATCTCTGAGATCCCGACCAAAGCCTCATTTCCATCATGAATACAACCCTTAACAAACTTCTTGAAGGAACCTCCTGTATGATTTGAGGAATGAATTGCATATCTTGGGAGATCATGAATGACCTCATCAAATCCGGAAGAATGTAGGTGTTGCGTTCTTTTAGCTTCTTTGAGTGATAGCTAAAGAATCCGTCAATATCCTCATGGGTGTGTCCGACCATGAGAAAACCAAGCTGGATCTCTTCAAAGACATCTTTGGCAGTGAGGAGGGATAGGAAAACAAGCATCCATCTGTTCTTATTGTCCTTGGAGGAGTTGTCCATCTGCAAATAAAGTCGTCTAGAAAGTGGTCGAGCACCACGTTTATCGTGCGGCCTGCAGGGTTTCAGAGCCTCCAAACATCTCGATTTACCTCTCATGAGCGTTTCAAAAAAATCATTTTGAACTTCAGTGTCGAAAATGTTCTTGGATTCCCGGCATGTCGGCTTTTCCAGTTGGCGCAGGCACCGAGCCAGTGACCCAATTGTGAAGTTTGAATTGTCTTTCCAGAACTCAAGGGAAAATTGAGCGTAAGCTCCATCTCCGTGTCCGTGCGTAACCATTCCTGTCAATGAGACAAGCAACTGACCCAATTCCGAGACCATCTTGTTCATCGTCTGTAGCCTCGGAATAGCTGTTTTCCTATGATCCATCTTATCATGAATAATACATAGGAACTCCTCCGGAACCATAACGGACTCATTCCTCCAACTATGGTACAGCCTTATGCATGACTCCTGATGCCTCAAGTGCAAATCAAGCGCCCGCTTATGTGCGTCCTGTTCGGAACTCCTCTTAATCGACTTCTTGATCAAGTCCTTGAACATCTCACATTCTGTGCACTTAGCAAAGGTGCTTCCTGTTTTCCGTATATGGCTTATAGCTGGCTGCGAGACTCCTTTCAAACCGAGCAATTTGTTTGTCTGCACCCCAACTCCCCAGTAATGTCAACGTCCACTGGACAGTGGAGGTTCTACAAAGTGGAAGAACAAGAAAGCATGATGGCATCAAAAAGAATAAAATCATCCACAGTATTTTGAAAAACGAAAGGGGACAATGAATAAAAGTCACCTCGTTGGACTCATCTCGAATTCTCTTCCAATTCATTTCGGGTGGCAAAATTCTCAAAGTATCCCGATGTCCCTCTCCAATGCAACGTGTTTTGTGAGGCATAAGGTCAGTATTGGCATTGATAATGGACATAATGTTCCCCTCTACCTGGAGTGTCCCTGGTCGCGGCTGCTTGACGCCACGATTTCCGTGGAAAGATGACAAACAACCCTCTTTATTGAGCTTTTTGTACTCCATGTACGTTGACCTTCCAATTCCGTGTATTATCCACCACGCTTTCTCACAAACATCAACACCTTCTATCGTAACATACCACCTGTGCGATGACCCATCCATAATGTGAAGTCGTTTTGAAACATTCAATCCAAGTTCTCTTCTCTCATCGAATGACGAACCCCAAAATGCAGTATGAATTGCCAAGGTTTTTCTCCAATCAAAATACTGACAGCACTGAAGCTTGCAACAAGGTTTGCTGCTCACCGACCTCACTTTATCCAAAGTAAGATTTTTCTTGCACTTTTTTGAGTCCTCCATATTGGATGGATTCTTCTTCATAGTAAAAAGCATGTATGCTGCTTTCAATACGCCAGTACCATGGTCGTCATTCTCCATGTCACTGCATGATCATAGGAAACTTTCGAGATCAAAGGAGAGTATCCGGTCATTTTCAAGAAGTCTTGTTTTTGTTAACGGCCATTTCACAATCGACATCAGTGAACCGGACTCTCCAGAGATTGTTCTGGTGACCAGAACCCCAACATTGTCCTCTCTGAGTTTGTCATTCAGAATGATCTCGTTAGGAATGCATGCCTGAATTCGGCCTTCGAACATGGCATTTCCGTCCTCCCCAAGAAGAAGACACTACAAGTTTCTCCAACAATCTCTCCCCAGACTTGCAGACAGATCCCCTTCAGTCTCACCGTTGGACGGAATATCATTGCTTTCAGTGCTTTGACATTGATAATCACTATCTTCTGTGATGGAATGACATCCTGGGTTTCTCGGGGATGCTGAATCCACAGTTTCATGCGTACGAACAAATGACACGTCCCACACAACTGGAGTCCCAATCGCCTCCTTCAATGTGTCAGCATTCATGTGTCGATAAGGCAAGGACAAGAGCCAAATGCGTCATCACAAAAGATCAGGGTAACTGAAATGGTGAACAAACACAAGTGGTGTCCGTGGCAAGTTCCCTACAAACCATCGGTGAATTGAAAAACAACAGTGAAGCAATGACGCAGGAATGCACTGAAGCACAGAATGGAACAAGAGTGAAATGAATTGACAGAGAATGAAACAGGATTGAAGCAAACAACGAAGCAAACAATGAAACAGAAACCTAATGTGCACTGAAGCACGGACTGAAGCACTAAAGACAGTGCAGTGCAACATAGAATGAAGCAGGATCCAAACGAATTGAATCTAGAACAGGCCACATGAATCGAGAGCGGGCCAACACAAAACTGAGAACATGCCAACACATGAATTCAGAACAGGCCAACACAAAACATAAAACAGAAGATAAAAAGAGGGAGTTTTCAATGTTGTACCTGCTTGTGCCGGCCATTTTGGTGCCCCTGCAACCACAGTCCTTCGTTTGATACTCTCTTACGCACCTCTGCCTGCCGGTAATTGCACTGTGCTCACGCCTCTACACTCGTCAATCTCCACTTGCCACTATCCGGTCTCTCTTTCGCGCTCTTCAAATTTCGCCTATTTCACTCTCTCACCGTTCACCCTCTCCTCTCTCTGCACTCGGCCAAGTCTGCTCTCTTTCTCTCCACGCTCCAGTGTCCAGTCGCTGCAAAACAAGCTCCAAAACTCTGCTCTTTCACGCTCTCCTCTCTCAACTGTTAAGCTCTCACTCGCGCAGCGCTTACGCGTAGAAAATGGGAAGCCCAAAGGCCGGGGTCAAAGAGCGCCCCCTTATAAGCGACCTTCAAGGATGATCTGAACCATCGCCTCCGTCCGAAATCGAACGGTCGCGCGGCCCAAATGGATGTTCTGCCCCATCCACGCAAACTAAAAGTTGAACTAATTTCATCTGTGTGGATGGACAATATTAATATTGTTCCACGAATGCACACACGTTTGGACAGATGACTCGATAGACGAATGAAAAAAGGACGAAATGATTGTAATGACGCCATTGGTCAGACTCTGCAACCCTCATGCTTACAAAAATCTTAAAATAGATTCGATGCCAACAAACCTTAACCCACGCCCCAAACGCACATGTGACCACCCACGTGACATGGCTAGGCAGTCGTTTTGAACTCAATCTGCCAGAGGACACAACGCTATACCTACGGATTCGTCACATTGTATAATCATTGTCTCATTATGAGCCGTCCACAATTACTTTCGGCTGTTAGCCGTCTGGCGTCAATATTCCCTGACAACACCCGCAAAGTGTCATGTGACATACGGCTTTAAGGATAGTAGATGGCCCCTCGTGTCGGGCATTCCTCGATTTAAGGTCCAGAGCCACAATAGGGACTGCCCATTTATCGAGGGATACCCGACACGAGGGGTCCATCCCTACATTAAACATGTGCAAGCAAGAAATGCACAGCAGAGCATTCCGCACACCTGTAATGCACCGCCCTCGCTGTCCAATGCAATGCGCCGGAATGAAATGCCCCGGCCTGCCCAAGTGTTTTATTCACTGTAACAGCACGATAAATATAAAGAGAACAATCTCAAAGTGCTTTATGGTTCACCTCCGGATTTCTCCTAGCTAATTATAATGATCAATTGTTAATGTGCAGTCCAGAATAAGTGGTGGCGATTAGCCGCCTGGCTTCATTTCTCCAGGCCACTTGTCAGAATCGACATCCTTCACATTTATTCCATAGTCTGCTGTTAGAGCCGCACGATTATGATGCTAGACTTGTAGTCTTACTAACGTACAAGTACGATAGAATTCAGTCTGATCGCGGCCGTTATCGTTTGCTCCATAATTAATGACAGGACAATGGCTGCTATCAATAAATGGAAAATTATGCACACTTTCAATGAAGTCGTGATTTGAAATAAGCCATTCGATTCCGCCTTAATCCACGGTGGCCACAATCAATCCGGGAGAGAAAGCATACCACAGTGCCATTGGAGCGATTCCAAGATGAAAGTTACATGTCACCTCTATATAACGTCCGACTCCACACAACACCAACTTCCCACTTTGAACCTCTCACTTGCTTCTTTTCTCTCACGCATCTCTCTAGACATCCTGCACCTCTCTGGACAATGTGTACCTCTTTGCTTGTCCTGCACCACTCTGCCCATAGGGTACTTCTGAAGCAGCCTCTGAGTCTCTCCCTGCTTCCTTAGTCTCAGGTGTCAACTGCACATTTCTCACGGAGGATAGTATGATACTCATTTTTTTGTGTACTCTCCATGTGCGCCAGCTAAACTTCCTTTTGTTTGTCTAAAGTTACTCCCAAACCTCCACTGGGCAGTCGCCACATTAATATTCATCCATCCATAGAATCAATTTTTCATCTACAGAGGGCTTATTCATTATCCATTGTTCATCCATGTGGTTGATTTCATCAACATATATCATCCAACCTCCACTGTCCAGTGGAGGTTGGCATTTGTGACTTCATCTGACAGTTCAGATAGATGTAGTCTATACTCCGCCCTCATACTCCAATTTAATTCCAATTGTGTTTCATTAGTCCCAGTGTAGATCCAAACATTGACTTTACTTTTTCAATCCATATTGTTTTTCTCATTCTAAACCGTCGAAAAAGTTATACTTAAAGTTTCTCCTTTCGGTGGCACGACGTTCTTTCCTTCAGTTAATCTTCATCCTGCAATAGGATTTTACTGAACCTCCACTGCCCAGTGGAGGTTACTAACTTCATGGGGTTCCAAGTAGGCCAAAGGGTGTTTATGTTGCTTACTGGATCTCCTTCAGTTGTTGCCTCAGGAGATTGCCTGAATGTTTTGGTTTTGTGTGGTGGTTTTGTGTGCAATTGGGTTTGTGTGTGCTTGTTCTGGTCGATTAGGGTAATGGTTTAGGGTGGCGGGAGATTACCGTGCTGGTTGTATTGCTTGTTTTGTTCATTGTGGTGGTTTTTTTAGGACAATGGTTTCGGAAATGCCCGGATGTTTATTTCTCAACCATTTTCTTGATCCCCAAATCCAGCGTTAGTTTGTTCTTGTTAATCAATAGTTGATGCATTTCTTCCCATTTAAATTCGATTTTGAATGGAAATTTTCATTTCTTATTCAATTTTGTCGAATTCGGCAATTCTGAAAAACCACGATAGCCTAGTGTACTTGTATTCTACAGTAGACATAGGCTAACAGTAGGCTTCGTGCAGGCCAGAGTAGACTATTCGTAGACCCATGTCATGCACATGAGGAACCGAAAATTGGAACCTCCACTGCCCAGTGGACGTTCGCGTGACTTCTGTATGGGGAAGCTGAATGGCATTTTTTTCAAAGTAAGGACGAAATCGGATAATTCCGGGAAAATTGAAAATCAGTTTGAGACGATGTGGGAACGAGTGATGGAATCATATATGTAACATTGTAAGTGTGATACATACTTTCCAACGAGACTGGGAAACGATAATTGGAAACCTCCACTACCCAGTGGAGGTTCGATATTTCTTTGGGTCAACCAGTTACACACTTTGATTAGTTTTTATGTCAGAATGAGAAAGTGGAACGAGGATGGGGAACCGGTGTCTGACGATGAGTACAACACCGACAGATTAAATTGGAGCAAGAGACGGTGTTTGGTAGACGTGATGGAAGTGGACCATCCAGATAAAAAAACATGGTGTTTCGGAACCAGATGAAAAATCCGGTTGGGGGTCTATCGAGCCGAACAAAGTGTCTGTCAATGACGAAAATATGATTGTAGAATCCCTGTCGTGCGCATACATATCGCTACACAACTACATCGCTATCCAAAACCACACAACACACTAGTATATCACTAGTCCACCACTGGTCCAACCACTAGGCTACAACTAGTCAGTCACTAGGCTGCCACTATGCTGCCCACTATGGCAGTCACTAGTCCACACAATGATAAAGAAGAAGAATACAAGCACGAGCTCACAAATCTGAAGCATAAACTCATGCATATATAACCTCATCACTCAAATACAAGTCAAGCCAAGTGCACCCCACGCCATGGGGAATCCACACTACGGCGCCATAGCTAGGTGCGGTGAGGCTCAACTCGAGAAAGATGAGCCTCCCGCGCTTGCCGTGAAGATAACCACTCCAGGGCCTAAATCTGCCTTGACCCCTGGATTGACACTTGGGCCAATCCCAAATGTCAATATGTAAAAGCTAGCTATTTCCTAGCTAGTTTCACACTAGTGGTAAACTAACTTGACAGCTGTCGTGCGCATACATATCGCTACACAACTACATCGTTGTCCAAAACCACACAACACATGTGCACGCCACACACTAGTATATCACTAGTCCACCACTGGTCCAGCCACTAGTCCAACCACTAGGCTACAACTAGTCAGTCACTAGGCTGCCACTATGCTGCCCACTATGGCAGTCACTAGTCCACACAATCGCCCCCCTAGCTGGTGCTTAGGTCCCTCTAAGTCCAGGTAGCCACAAGATGTGATAGTGACCATAGCCTCACTAAGTCCTCCACCACTATCCCTACTACACTCAAACTCGATAGATCAAGAGGCCGGGTGCAAGAGTTGCCCCATCGTTAGTCGCCGTCTTGCAACCTGTGAACTTGAGCTTGGGATCTCATGTATTGACTCCTATGAGCTTGGCCTCCCATGTCTTGTTAGCTGCCTCCCACTATCCCAAGCAGTGTGGACACAACCAATCTCCGTCAAGAACCTTCTCAAGAGGTGGTGTCAAGCATCCCATATGCCAACCCCTTGAGCAACGATCACACACCAGCATGGTGGCTGCCCCTTTGGCAGACCCACAGAGCATGCACCTCAAACCTGCAGGTACCACTGCCAAGTTTGGGTCAATTCTGCCATCGACATTGGGAAGGTGACATGGCGTATAGTTACGCACATAGTCCTTCCATGTCATGCCATCCCGACCCTCCAAGATCAGGACCCCTAAGGGCAACACCTCTCGAACCCTCAGAATAACACGCCCAACAGTAACATCCAGAGTCGTAGGAGCAGTCTGCTGCAAATAAACATAGTCACAAGGGCTAAACCTCCGAACCCCAGGACGATATCCTCCACCACGTATAGTGGCATACCTCAACGTATCACGATGCTGTGGATGGCAAGGTTCTCAAAAGCCATGGGCATGACTTTCTTGAATAACTCTGCACGCTGATCACATGCACGTACCCACACGTCCGGATTGTCAAGGTTAAGGACTTGAGCAGTGTCCCTACGAATGGCTGTAGGCAAATCCGGCTCTCGGCCAAAGAGAAGGAAATATGGTGAGAAGGAGGCAAGTGATGCTTGTTTGCTGAACCTATAGCCCATGGCTAACCAAGGAACGTGAAGATCCCAATCTCCTAGGTGTCCCTTCTGCAAGCCATACTTGCGCAAACCCCTCTTCACCGTCTGAACAACTCTCTCTGCTAAGCCATTGGCCTCAGGATGATCCCGAGAAGTGGTGCGGTGGTCTATCAAGGCTTTATCACACAAAGCCTGAAACTCCCCCAAGAACTCTCTCCCTTGGTCCGTGAGTACCTCAGCTGGAGCACCAAATCGGCTAAGCACACGATCCAAGAATGCCTACGCAGCCCCTCACTAGCCTTGTCAGGCAATGGAACCAACTCAATCCACTTGGAGAAGTGCTCCACCATCACCAACACATATCTGTGGTGGCACATAGTCAGTGGCAACGGTCCTGCGAAGTCAAGACTCCACCTATAGCCCAATCCCATGATTGGTAAATGATGCAACTGTGGTGTAGGGGTGTTGAATGAAGCACGCACCCTGTCACACACCATGCACCTAGCCACAAATTGTTGCACCTCTGTATGCATACCACGCCACCAATACTGCCCTTGCAGTAAACTGTGAGTGCGTCGCACTCCAAAATGCCCCAACTCCTCATGGGCATGCCGCACTAACCGTGCACGCTGTGTGGGGTGAGGCACAATCCTCACCCAACCATCCTCCCACACTCGAAGTAGGTGTATCCCCTCCCACTTGAACCTCTTGGCTCGTTGCAGGATCCGATCCCTCTCCCTGGCAGTCACAGTGGCTGCCGTGTCTCCCGTGCGGAGGTAGTCCAACACAGCCGAGTGTCTGAGGACCCTGAGGCTAGTGATGGTCCAACATCTACAATAACAAAGATTGAATCGGTGGTCTTGGAAATTAGAAGGTCCGTAATAAAGTCCATAGACACGGACGACCATGGACCCTTGGGAATGGGTATTGGTTGAAGAAGGCCGTAAGGTCGATGTCGTGGTCCCTTCGCTCTAGCACACGTGTCGCAAGATTTTATAAATTCTTTCACGAGTTTCGACATCTACGGCCACCAATAGTCCCTCGATTTCAACTCCAATGTTTTGTTGAAGCCGAAATGTCCTGCAACCGGAAGATCATGACATGTTTGAAGAATTCGAAGTCGTGTAGGTCTTGGAGGTACGTAGAGAAGTCCCTTGAAGTAAAGTAAGTCATCTTTGAATTCAAAGTCGTTTGTAACATGTGGGTTGTCTCGAGGTTGATTTAGTTGACTTCGTAGTGTCGTAGCAAAATGGTTGCTCTTCAGTGCTTCTTGAATCTTCTTTATGATCTCTACATCGTCATAGGTGGACATGAATAGCATATTCAATTGGAGATTTGTTGGTTTCAAGATGATGGATTTTTGTTGGTCAAAAGCTGCATCCCCTTCTTTTGGCGTAAGATACGATCGTCGAGAAAGAGCATCTGGTTTTCCTTGAAGATGTCCGAGACGGTATGTAATAACAAAATCAAACCTTGTTAGTGACATACTCCATCTCGCTTAATGTCGATTCAAAACACGAGCACTCATAAAATCGATGCTAGAAGTTCTTTGTCATGGATTTCATAATTGATCTCCGCAGCGGAAAATTTGCAAGAACGAAAACCAACAGGGTGGAGTCGGCCATCTGTACCGTATTGAGAGAGTACCGCACCAAGTGTAAAGTCCGATGCATCTGCTTCTAAGAAGAATGGTTTAGATGGGTCTGCATGTACCAGTATTGGAGTTGTTGTAAATGCTTGCTTCAGTCTTTCAAATGCCTGGTCAGCCTTCTCGTCCCATACAAATTTGTCCTTCCCTGTGAGTCGTGTCAATGGTGCAGCAATTTTGGAGTAGTCATTGATGAAGATTCGATAGAAATTTGTAAAGCCCAGAAAACATTGTACATCTCGGACCGAAGTTGGTTTAATCCACTCGATGATGGTTTGTATTTTCTTCTGATCCATAAAGACGTATTTTGTCGGAAACAATGTAGCCTAGAAATTCGACTACAGATTGATGGAAAAGACATTTCTCCAACTTGACATATAGTTCTCTTTGTCTTAATTTATCAAGGACAAGGTGTACATGGCGGCCATGTTCTTCATTCTGTGAAAAATATCAAAATGTCGTCCAAATAGATGACTACAAAGTCATCTAAAAATTCTCGAAAGATGTCATTCATCATATGTTGGAAAATTGCTGGAGCATTTGTAAGACCGAAAGGCATAACACTGTATTCAAAATGTCCATACCTTGTTCGAAAAGCTGTTTTCCATTCGTCTCATTATTTTATCCGTACAAGGTTATAAGCTCATCTCAAGTCGATTTTCGTGAAAATCTTTGCTCGTCCCAACTAGTCGAGAAGCCCAGAAATCAGCGGCAACGGATAACGATTCTTGATTGTGATTTTGTTGAGACCGCGATAGTCGACACACATGCGTAATGATTCGTTTTTTTTTTTCACAAACAAGATAGGCGCCCCCGCGGATGATTTTGAATGTTGGATGAAGTGCTTCGACAAATTTTCATCAATGTATTCACGTAATGCAGCCAACTCCGTCTGGGATAAGTTATATATTGGGCCGAATGGTGGTTGGGCTCCTTCTTGTAACTCAATTGCACAGTCATAAGGATATTCTAGCAATATGTCTGCATTTTTCTTCTCGAAGACATCTTTGAAATCTTGATATTGATCGGGTAATGTTGAAGTACATTTGTCTGTTGTGGTCTTGATCGGAGTCGCATAAAATGCAAATGTCGCCTCCTTTTTAGTAGCTCTCATGAAAGCTCTAGTTCCAAGGAATAAGGGTTGAATACCTTTGATATTTCTACATTTTTGTCTTGCAGAATTTTTTCGCGATCGTCAGTCGATGTCGGGATTGTGAAGTACGAACCAGGGAAGTCCAAGGATCACATGATTCGTTGGAGACTGGATGACATTGAAAACAATATGTGATGCTTGATCTTTAAGCTTCACTTCAAGTGGTCGAGTTTTATGGTCCATATGTCCTGATGCTAACGGTCGTCCATCGATGACTTCAATGGGGGCCGAGAGTTTCTTCTTTACGAGCGTTAAATTGTGTTGCTTCGCAAAGTTTTTGTCCATAAAACAAGCTGAAGCTCCCGAATCCAAAAGTGCTTCTACAGCGATATCTCGATTTTGCACTCTGATTTTTACCGGAACTGTGAAACAGGGTGCAATGTCTGGAGGTAGAAATAGACATTTTTTCGGTAAGAAATTTGTGGTGTCCAGCCGCATGGTCCCTACTGTGACTGGACATCTTCGTTTTCCGACCTCCTCGTATCGAACACTTGAGTTGTGCCCCAAGCTTTGAATCTTCTCTTGTTGGGGTAGTTTAATGCTATGTGATCTTCTTCTCCGCAATAGAGGCATAATCCATTCGAGCGTCGTCTTTGTTTTTCTTGTGGCGTTAATGGCTTGAATCAAACAGCATCAATCTGCATATGATCACTACTAGATGTCTGATGGATCATTGTGTTTGGTGTCGTAGTAGCAGTGACATGATGCATCGTCGACCATCCAGATCGCTTCTCTTGACGTCTTTCGAACAAACGATTATCGCATACAATGACTTGGGTGATGAATTCACTCAGTGTGCTTACGTTTGGCATTGTCGGCAACAAATCTTTTACATCATCTTTTAGTCCACATCGAAACTGACTAATGAAGCTCTTCTCATTCCAGTCAAGGTCGCACGCAAGTTGTCGAAATTCGGCAGCATAAACGGAAGCATGATGTGCTACTTGTCGAAGATTTCGCATTTTTGTTTTTGCAACCCTCTCTCTATCATTCTCTCCAAACGTTGCAGTGAACTCGGACATGAATGCTTCAAAATTATATAATAAATGCGAATTTTTTTCTAGTAGCGGTAGATCTTGCTTGGTCGGGCCTCTATTCTTCCCTTCCCTCTCTTTACTGTTTTCATTACTTTGTACTTGTAGTTGCCAAAATCTCTCTTGGTGGAGGCCAGTTAATCTGGGGTTTTTTTTGGGCTGGGATATTCTGCAGGAGCAGCATTGTAAATGGATTTTGGTGTGGGGGTGTTGATGTTTTGATTTCTTGTGTTTGGATCCCCTAGAGGAGATCTTTGATGCCATTGGGCATGCCAAAATCTTTAGCACTTTGGATTTACGATCCGGAGTAGGGCAGTGCCTGATAGAAGGGTGCCCATGAATCCCACTTGAATACCTTCATCGGGGTAACGTTGTGGATGTAGTCGTAGGAACAGTCATACTTGTTGAACAAAACCGCGAAATCTTGATCTCGTCCCATCGCATTTCTCGGACATGCTGATCTTTGGTTCTCTTGTACTCTGTTGAAGAGGAACCGTTGCAGTAGGAGCTGTTGCAGTAGGGACTCGTATGGTTGAAGATCCATTGTTCGACTCCTTTAACTCTGAAATTTGTTGTTGCAAATTGTGGAGAGCGTTGCCAAGATCTTGAGACTGATCAGCTTGCAATTGGTTGGTAGATGTACGAAGTTTTTGCATCTGGAGCCAGCTGAAGACTCTGCAATGTAGCGACCATTTCCGTAAATGTGCTTTCCATCTTAACTAGCTAAGGAACAAACTTTAGTCTCGCCAAACTGTCAAGGACGAGAACATGACTGAACACAAACAAGAGATAAGACTAGAGGTACAAGGCTAGATAAGAAGTCAAGGTCGACGTGGCCGAATGCACAATGAGTAAATATGAATCAAGACGATCTTTATAACAATGAACAAGAGTACAAGATATTGGAACACGACTTGAATACTGGAATGCTGGAAACTGGACTGAAGTACTGGGAACTAGAAACAAGAGTAGCTTGAATTGGTGTTGTCGAGACTGAAGAGTGTCCAGTCTCGCCTCCTATATATACTGGCCACTAAGAAGCTTCCCCAAGAAGCTTCCCCTATGGAGGTTTCTTGCTGGAGAAGTTTCCAAGATTAAACAAAGGTTTCTTGATGAAGAAGCTTCCTTAAACAAATGAGGTATCTTGATGGAGAAGTTTCATCCAAATGAAGCTTCCTCAGTAGTTTCCCAAGTTACTCTTGGTAATTTAATAAACTCTCGGTACTTCGTAAGCAATGGTAAATCATGGTAGATCATGGTAAATCACGGTAAGTCATAGTAACTTTGTGTAACACGGTAACTTGGTAACTTCTGGTATTTACTCCTGGTAAGTTCCTCTGGGCTATGTCCGTGACACTCAACATTTAAAGACAAATTGGGGACGGATTACATCCAAAGCAAGATCAAGATGAACATGGAGACAAAACCACTCACGGCCGCTTTTGTTAAGTACCTCTCCTCCATCAAGAAAGCTTATGAGGATAGAGAGGATGCCATGGGGATTATTTCAGCGAGTTTCAAGACTCATTACGCTATCATGGGTGGAGAAACAAAATTCACCGATGCCAAGTCCCGTCTGCGACTCACACTGAAGAAACGGTTTGACAACATAGCGATGGTGTTTGTCAATACAGTTTCTGAAGACGACTCTGTCGTATTTGAGTCCAAGGATTATGTGAACATACTGGAGGCCTTTGTGGCTCAAAAAATGAACACGAGTGCTTTTGTTTTCTTCTCGACGCAACCGTCCTCGGCCAATCTGGTCTCCTACATCCAAAATGGTCCCGGAAGAACATCATATCTTGTCCGTCAAGGATTTCATGTTCCAGGAGAGTATGAAAATATTTACAAAAACAACACGAAGACTTTCTCTCGGACTATACTGTGCCTGGACTATGTTTTTCCAGCGACACCTGAGGAGCTGCAGAATCCGGACGAGCACATCTCCACCGTACTCTTAATCGAGCCAATACAGCCGATTCTGGAAGGGCCTTCTGAAAAGCCATCAGCTTTTGAAGAAGAGTGCAGAACTTATAATCATGAGCTACGAGCTGACACATACGACTATTTGGCCTCCATGTTTTGTCGAGACGGGATGTCCGCTGTCAACATCTTCGGAGGTGTGATGTTGACATACGCCCTTCATGTAAGTGTAAAATATTTTTGCATTTTATATATGAATTTTACATTTTTGATCCAACACGTCATCTGTTTTACTGACTGGGTTTATCTGTTGGCAAGAAACATTCGAGTGCTTGATATCAACCACTCAACCAAAAAAACAATTTGCAAAGGAAAAGTTGAAGCGAATTTTAAGAAGCTTCAAATTGAGATTCGTGACAATGTTGCTGAAGAGGTTGACGGCAGAGACGATGATGAGGATGAGGAGGAGGAAGATGAAGACTTGGAAGAATGAGGCGGACATTCCGAACACGGAGAGGAGGACGAGGGCATCGATGGTAACGGGGACAACGAGGGCCACGATGGTGACAATGCAGACCGTTGGGAGGCTGGACACCTAGATGTGATTCAGGACTACAGAACTCAGTCACAGTTTGGTATTGAGAACATCACCCAAGACGTTGTGGTCCACAAGGTCGTGATTCTGGATGGGGATTCGTCGAGTTCAAGCGAGAGAACTAAGAGTAATCCTGCTTCACCATCAAGGGGTGCGGAGGCAAGCTCAATCGAGGTGGGCGGCAATATTGTTGGGAGTGCAGAAGACTGGTTCAAACCTGTAGAAGGGGATGAGCCGACGCCAATGTCCCCGTTTTCCGCCAAAGAGAGGGTAGAGAGAGCGAGGACAAAGAGCCTGTGTCCCACAAAAGACAGCGGACACAGAGGGAGGACTACGAGCCTGTCCCCCGCAAAAATGGACAGTGGTGACAGAGGCAGGACTAAATGCCCATCTCCCAGAAAAAACAGCGGAGGCAGAGGCCAAACTCAGAGCCGAACTCACTCTCAAAGTGTCTCCCAGCATGTCAATTTGGATGTAGGTAACGAATGACACCTGGAGATTTATGGTGTCTTTAAGCATTATAAAGGGAACAAATTGTGTGTATTGCATTTGGTTGTGTTCTGGTTCTGTTTTTGCCAATACCTTATCTGTATCTTGATATTTCCCACCTTCTTGAACTTTACATGTGACTGACGGTAAGAAATCTCGTATAGATCCATGAACGGAAATTGGAGGAAATCACACAAACCCGGACAGAATCCATCGCGACTGAAGAGGCAGGTGGACTTAACAGTAAGGGCCAGCCCAACTGATCCGGTCATACAAACAACCTCCACTGCCCAGTCGACGTTGCGAGATGGAGGAAATGTGTCGGAAATGGTCGTTGCTCACTGCGAAGGAAAAAAGAGCGAGCAGCAACAACAGCAAATTCGAAATCCCTCCCCAAAACGGGTATACACCTCATAACCATCTTAGCTATGTTCTACTTTTTCCTTCTTCTAGTTTTCAAAATAAATTAATTGTTCTGTTATTCCACAGGATGATATGATTCACCCTCCAATCGACTATCACAAATCTGTGAACCCACAGGATTGGTATCACCTCTCTGAGGGACCGAAAGGATGTCGACCAGGATATTACGTCCTGGTTCTTGATGTCGGTTACCTTGGTGAGGTTTACCTCAGAGATGGCCCGAGATCCCCTCCCGCAACCCATCCTTGTGTGTGCGCTGGAAAATTCAAGCTTGCAGTCCGAAATGGGTTGGACGACTTCTTGAAATGGGTCCTTAAGCATTTTAAGGTCTACTTTTGGAACACTGGACCATTAGAAAATGTCATGGATATAGGGCTGGCTTTGTTTGGAAGAAGGTTTTATAAGGTCAGGGAATTCAGCAATGAGAACTGCATGAAGCATAGACAGACGTTCAGTGCCGAATGGCCCAAATATCCGAAAGCGCCAATATATCTTAAACGTCTCTACGACCTTTTCACTGTAGACGACCCTGTAGCGTACAAATCAAACACACTTCTTATCGACACTGTAGAAAATATGTATAAGTCGTACTTGAACCCAAAATCGATCGGTATCTTCCTTCCAAAATATAAAGCGCTCGTCGACCCATATAATGACAAGTTTCTTCTGGATGAACTCAAACCGCACCTGGAAGAGTTGCGGTTATCCGGAAAAGACGCTGATATATTCAATGTGGAAAAATCCATAGGATGTCCACCGTATAATGACCCAAAGGTCAAATGCTTCTTGCTATGGGATTTGCAGTGACACGTTTATCTTAGAAAACAAAAATTTCCTGACGCTTCCTTGGAACAGATTGAAATGTAGATGGCTGCTCTAGATTTTCCTGAACCTTGACTGTCTAGTGGACGTTGCTCCAAATGTCAATCCTGTCCTTGGTTTATCTTGATTACCACATGAGTGGATGTATGAATTTCTCACAGATTGCAGCACCAGTTTCTCCAGTTGGGAAAGGATTGCGCTTGATAATATTTGATCTGAATGGAGTTTTGTGCAAAGTCTTGAAGCACCAGAAGAGCTACAGTGTCCCCCGAATGTCCGAGACAGACTACAAGATACCAGCTCTTGTTGGATTTCGATTTGTCTATAGGCGGGAAAAATATCGTGAGATGTGGACAGAGTTGAACAAACATTTCCGTCTAGGTATATGGAGCTGCATGATGTACAAGAACTTGCAGCCTATCTTGGACTTTATGCTTCGGGGTCTTCCTGAACCGGAATTTGTTATGTCTCAGGAAGATTGTATCTCCTGTCCCACTTCTGTCCACCCTCAATTTATATTAAGATACGACCCGCCGAGTCTGTTTTTGAAGCCATTGATGACGGTCTGGCAAAGATTTGGTGGTCAGTACAATAGGAGTAACACTCTACTCATTGACGATTATGCTATTAAGTGTGTGTTGAACCCGCCTGAATCCTGTCTGATTCTAAAATCGTTTGAATCCGTTGAGACGGACTCTTGCTATCTCCAGAAGGTTCTTCAGAAATATTTGCTTGAAATGAAGAAATCTCGCACCGTTTCCAGTTATCTCAGGGAAAAGAGGATAGGACTTAAGCCTTGTCAGAATGTTTCCACCGATCCCAAGTTTAAGCCTTTCCTGGATTATGTTGATGATTCTAATTACAAGAATCTCCGATATGATGCTTCAAAATAAAGATTTTATTGATCAACCACGTCTGTGATTCAATGTTTATTTTTGATTGGTTTTTTTAAAGGTTGTATTGTTTTTCTATAAAAATTGTTGTGTACTGTGATTTCCTTTTCAATCTGAATTGACATGGAATTGTTTGCTATTTCCTAGTCCCATCCATGCGTTTCTCCACCCTATACTATCCCGATCCTCTGAGATACAGAAACTCGTCTTGGGGGCTTCTTCAAATCCGACAACCTCCCGTTTCTGTACATTGACCTTGTAAGTTCGTTTCTACAGGTTCATGGCGATGCTGCTGATGCCAACTTCTTGTCGGGACCTCCATTGGAATCCTCTATATCAGAAATTCGTCCACAGAGGGACAACAATCACACTACTGTTCAGATTCTGTCATCGACGGTGAAGCATCATCCAGGCACTTGGCTTCCCTTCAATTGCACGACCCTCTTCTTCAGTCCATTCCTGAAAATGATGTTCTGTCGTATGATCGTTTAAGATTGAATGTCGAAGATGGAAGCCAACTTGACAAATGTGTAGGGGATTTCGTGGACCTCACTCTACAATCCTCACCCTCCATGTTAAGTGTCAATGGTCTGAAATCTACCTCGAGAATATCATCCGTTGAGGAAGCCAGCTGAGGCTGCGGCTCCGCAACACACTGTTGCCTCTCTTCCCTCCTTCTCTTCCCAGCATGAAGGTTGGACAGCCCAAATCAGAAGGAGTTAGGTAAAATTACTTATATCTGAATTCTAACTCGTCCTTTTGTTTTCCTTAGTACTGGGTCTGATGTTCTTGTTTTACTCCAGGCCAGAAAATTTGCGGATTGTGACCTTCCTGTCAAATGACGTCTTCATTGGAAATATGTTCCGAGGTAATCCCTTTGTTACGTGTGAATTCCATTCAGGATGTGGAGTGCTCAAGGGACAATTTCCATTCCGTTCCCCTTCTCCGCAACCCTTTCGATGAGGACAAGGACGAGACTTCAATTGCAACTTCTTGGCTTCCCGACCCTGCAGTGTTGGCGCAATGTTCTGCACCGAGGAAGCGAAATAGGGCCCCCAAACCATTTCCATCTCTTCTACAAATCGGTTCCACCAGAAAATCCTTCGTCAGAGACAAAACAAACTCGAGGAAGAAGAGGAATACCTCGGATATACCGTGGTCTCGTCAAAACACGTCCGTTCGGATGTCAAATTCGCCAGCGAGACTTTCCAATAAGGTGACATCGGTATTATTCGATATCATTTCTCCACTTTCTTCTCTTTTCTGTTCGTTTGGTTATATACTAATTGCCTCCATTTTTTCTCAACAGGCAGGGATGCAGCGCGATACCTTCATCAATTTCCCTCCGTACAAGGTACTTTCCTGAACCTCCACTTGGCAGTCGACGTTCCTCTTCTTAGCAATATTAACCCTCATCTTCAAACATTCCAAGCCCACAACATTGTGCAGTATTTTGCCATTTTCTGCACAATCGTGTTGATCTTCCATACACTCAATCATTCTGGGTTGTGTATATTTTTCATGGCAGAAACACTAATGTCAGTGTGTGATTAACCTGCTCAGGATAACTTTGTCTCTCATCCTTTACATGCAACAGCGGGGAAGAGGAAACGGATGTTGTTAATTTTGAGTGTCAATGGACTCCTCTGCTACCGGCCACCCCCAACCGGCGGTGAACTGTTTAAGGAGAAATTTCGTTTCAGGAATGTGACACTTCAAGTTCTCGACAGACCGTTTGTGGTGCCTCGGCCTGGAGTCTTGGAGTTTCTGGACCTTGCATTGAAGCATTTTTACGTGGCCATTTGGTCATGTGCTGATAGAGTTGTTCTTTGTAGGATGTTGGAGAGCTTCGTCCCCACGAAAATAGCGAAGAAGTTTTGCTTCATATGGTCTACTGAGGATTGCAAAGATACCATCGGTTATATCAGGCCCGAGATGAAATATCTCGTGAAGGATATTCGAATTGTTATTGTCAGGTACCTTGGTAGACCGTTTGCTACGTAGGGGCAAATACTTCTTGTAGATGATGAGCCATCAAAAGGCCTGCGAAACCCACAAAATACTGGATTTTTCCCTTTCTCATTCAAGCCTTCACCAAACGGATTGCATGACCGGGATGATATGACAAAAGTAGTGTGGCCATATATATCGGAGATGGCTGGAGCTTCAACAGTTGTTGATTACATTAGCGAGAACCGGACAAAGTGTTCTCATAAGCCTATTGGTCGAGACCATGCCTGCTGGGCCTGGTATGGAAGATATCTTGATCCTCGTATTTGGATCCCACAACAAAAGGAAGCTGATTACCTTGGTAGGCACGTGGATCCCACTGTTCTGTTGTTTGTTCATAATTTGATTCTCCAATTCTTTTGCAGCAGCATTTGTATTCTTACCTCAACATATCCATATGCAAAACTTCCACTTTGGGCCTAACATTTGTCATTTCCATCGCTTGAATTCTAAAAGAGGAACAAGAGTTGCGTGATTGGGAAGAATGGCGGGCGTGCCGGGAGGCTTCAAGGGCATCAAGTAGAGTTGGCAGTAACATTTCAGATGACAATGTCAGCCGGTTTCACCTTCCTGAAAGTATCTCCGTGTCCTATGGACCGGAGACCGTTGCAAGTGGTTGTGGTAACCGGAGGCGTCTTCGGACACATGCCTTGACTGCGAGCCGTTTGGGAGGAGGCTCAGTATTATTAATGAGTTAATATAAGCCGTAACGGTTCTATGGCTTCAGAATCTATGGCTGTATGGCATTAAGTCCATGAACGGATGGACAGTTGACGTTTATTTTTCTGTTGGTCCATACACTCGTTTTTCTATGTTGTCCTGTTCATCACATGCCATCATTGTTTAATATTTGGTTCTGCCATTATTCCATGTTTGTTTGTGTATGTCATTTTGGATATCGGAGCTCTCATCATTGTTTGATTCATTGCATCCCCCCATTCCTTTTAATGAACGTCAACTTGGCAATGGATGTTCATCTAAGACCACAAAGCATACTTGTATTTTTGCATAGAATGTGTGGAGGATTACATAATTTGTTGTTATATAGTGCACAAATAATCAAATAATTATAGATATATCTCTTTATTTCTATTATAGATTATAATTATTTATATATCTTGTATTATTTCTGGACCAAACAAAAGTCCAGAATTAGTTAAAATAGAGTTCAAGGGAATTGTGTCTGTACCTTTGTTTACCAACTTTGAATGTCTCGAGGCTGAGCCAAAAGCCCAGGCCCTTATGAGGCCTAGTTTTTGGGCAAATCACACACAGCATATTGATGCTTGTGTGAAGGGATTTCTAGAGGATATCTGGAAAACCCGGATCAATATGCAATGTTTTGGTTTCAGTGGCTCTACTGGTTTCTTTGAGTGTGTCCCAATTGTCGTGTGACATCCTGCGCACGTAGTTACTTTCTTTGTATCTTTCTCTTGTATGTCTTTGCCCATGTGTTCCAAGTGAACTTCTTAAGGAGTGACTATGTATGTTGGACATCATGACAGGCGTTTGAAGGGGAGCAGGAATTCTCCCAATTGGTTGAAGCTTCAGGATTTGACATTAATAAAATTCAAAATTGAAAAAAAACTTTTTTCCTGTACACTAGAGAGGAAGTTAAGAGAACCAGCCCTTACCTAAAGTGTTTCCATGCCGGTCTAGACTTTACACTGGAAGTTTTGTCATTGCCACATGGGCAGCAAAGATCCCGCGAACTCTCTCTACTTAGTCTCGAACGTACACTAGCAAATGGAAGTGAGGATGTAAGCATCTGGAGTTTTCTACCCTTGTCAATTTGATCTCTCAGTATGCAGGATGCAGAAGCAGTCACAAGCACCAGCAAGTGCTGAATGCACTGATCCAAGACTAGGGCACTGGTATAAACTACAGATAACACAAACAATCCCACATGACAAACTGCAATAGTGTTTTATCACAGCTACCAGTGGCATCAGTGAGTCCCAATGAGCGACATGAAGCCCTATTATGACCACCGTTGCAACTGCAAAAGGTGAAAATCAAAGCTTCAGAGGAGAGGTCAGACTCATTGCAAAATAGAGAGCAGATGCAGGAAGACAGGCGTGGCACAGAATACAGGGGTCTGGGTGAGTGTAGCCACAGCAGCATGGGTACTCTGTCCTGTATTTCCTTGGTCTCCTTGTATGCAGTGACCCCTTGGCGCTTCCCTTGTCTTTTGGACGCGTCCATGCGGTCCAGCAGGGTTTATCTCGGTTCCCTCCTTTCCCTTAGAACAGAGATCTCTTTTGTTTGGTTAAAAATGTGCATGGGTTTGGGCAAATTCATGTACTTTACAGAAAAGAAAACCGGCCATGGTTCAGACGTTCAGTTCAGACCATACGTGGCTGGAATGAGACAAACTGGAATCGAGAAGTGATACTTGCACTAATGTTTTTCTACTATTTCCAGCGTATGAGGTTTACTTGAGAAAGACAAGCGTTGAGTTGGAACGTGTAGATTCATGGGTTCGGTTGCTGATGTGGTTCATCTGTAAGGGAGGTGCTTTGAGGGTAGTGGGCTGGTCAAATCAGACAGCTAAGCTTACGATGTTTTGATTTTTCTCCATTTTTTGCCAAACATCAACTTGCATCCACTCCTGCCAAGGTGGAGGGTCTAGTGCCTACTCCCAGCTAGGGGATTTCTCTTCTAAAACCTTAAATGCCTCGATGAGGATTGTGGCATATATATATATACATGGCCAACGAGCTGGCATCAGAGGGGTCCCAGAGGCCTTCTATGTAGTAGGCAAGCGTGTGCCTCATAAGATTGTGTTTGTTGCTCGGGTGCTGATCTTCTGCACTACTGCTGTTACAGTATTCATCTGTACTGGTGAACTGCAATGTCCATGTTTGTGCACGTGCATGCATCTCTCATTTCGGTTTCTTTTTGAATGCCATTGCACTGCCTGGTAACAGGAATATATAGACACGTTTTCCTGCAAAGACAGATGCATATACCCAAGTCCAGCGGAAGGAGACCTCTGAGACCCTTCCTGCCTGTATGCAGAGTATACTCCATTTCCTGGGACCTCTGAGTTTCTAGCCAAGTAAACAAGCTTAACTAGAATTATTAGAAGTAAGAGAGGTTTAAAGAGAGAGAAAAGTCATCATACTCAAATAAAGTTCTAAAGTGATCATTCTGGACAGAAACGTGAACATCAGACAATAACAGATTACAAAAATCGATTCATGAGCTGGTACTGAAGACAAAGTGAGGCATCAACAATCTGATGCCTGATTCCCCTATATTCAAACAAACACAGTCTGTAGACCATACCCCACAAAAGGTATTGCCTATGTGCGGCTGTTATTAACTTGCAGTGAAGTCTTCATGGGACATCTTAAGAGATTTAAGGTGTTCTGATACCGATTTGGATTACCATCACTGCTACATGAGGCGTTGCCTTTTGTAATCCATAATATCAGTCTCAGAGGCTCCAACAACCTCCTCCATTACCGAATCCATGGTTTCAACCTCCATCTCCACGGACATCTCGGAGGCCAGCTCGGAGGTTTCTGCTCTGATACGATCTCAGTGGGTGCCACCTCCATCTCTGATACAGTCTCGGAGGTTACGGCCTCCATCTCTGGTATAGATGGGAGAGTCATAACTCTCCCCCACCAGTCGTCCTGGAGAAGAGTTTGACTCAGGAATTCAAAAGACATCTTCTCCATCATTCCAAACCCGGGGGCCTGCTCTGCATGCTTTGTTGCGGCCACAAGACTGTAGTAGTGAAGGAATGCAGGAGTTGCTATGAACGTATTCCAGATTTTCGCCACGGTCCTGAACTGGACCACCTGTTTCAGTGGCAATCTAGCCACCACCATCATTAGGATGCTGTTTGGCAACACCTGGTAGTCTCCAGAGTCTGTACTTATGCTGCTAGGTTGATCCGCCATAGCAAAATTGGAAGGTAGACAAAATGAGAGACGAATACAAAATGCTGCACTACAAAGCCCAATCTCCGAAACGGCGGAGACAGACACACAGAGATCCAAGAGCTGCCGCTCAATTTAAGCAACTCGCTCATTCGAATATTCGAAAATTCCCTCCACCCCCTACTGTGAATTCTATACGGATTCGTAGATCGACCCATCTGGAAGGACTGCTGCAGCGCTGTTCCTCCTCAGACCTGCTGCTGAGCAACAAGAAAATTTCGAATCTTAAAAAGGAGTCATTCTGTCGTAGATTAGTGCCTCATGGGATAACTACTGTGGAGGGTCTAAGTGTTAGCAACTGCAAACTGATTGAAGAGAATTATGGTTGAGCTAACCATGCATTGTAAGAAGTTAGAGGTCTCCATCCAAATAAAGCTTACAAAGATGTCGAATAGATTCCCAGTTGCCTGTAGTTTATTAAGTGAAATCACAACCGAATGGGACATTTGAGATGAACGAGTGATGTGTGAGGATATCCACCGCTTCAGCTTAATATCAAAGTCACCATCGCTCCCATCTTAGCAAGGCAGGTCACATCGGCCAGTGGAGCACCCAGCCACTCCCCCCATCTAAAATCTGAGGACCCATCAGGGCCCACCACTGTGTCTATCACAAATGCTAGAATACTGTGGTGGGTGTTCTCCTTGCAGTGGATGGTGCTTCTTGGAGTTCCACCCTTGGCTCACCTGTTTAGATACTGAACTATGTATTTTAATAGAACCCTGCTTCTCAACAGCACGGGGAAATAATAATAATAATAATAATCCAGCAGTTACAGTAGTTATAATTGTTTCACATGGTCCCCCACCCTCTCAAATCTCAGTAACTTATTACTGGATCTCTTACATTTGTGACCAAGCCTTAACAACGAAAGAATTAGTTAAACTTAAGGAGACCCGTTTCGGGTCTTTTGAAGTAGATTTTCCTATGTATTTTTTGCAGATGTCAATGTTTTTTAATGATTCCAATTGGAATAAATTTTCTAACAGCATGGCCCACCCTCTCAAATTGAAAGCAACAAATTGTAATGAATTATCCGACCTGTAGATTTTCTAGAAAATCGAGGGGTCATGAAACTGGAGCATGCATGAAGGGCCATGCACAGTCAGTTGACTGTCTCCCTGGCAAGTCATAATTGGCCCGCAGTTGGGCCCACTCCAATAGCCCTCTTTTGTAAATTCTACCATTGGACTTGTAGGTTTTTTTACAGACTCACTATTGTAGTATATTGTATATTCTGCACCCTCACCACGGGGATTGCGTGAAACATGTAATTACAAGAAGTTAATTTTCACAATGGGCTCTTCTTGAATTCCTAAGCTATGGAGATCATTTTGATCACCCCATAAGCACATACAACGGACCCTGACAATAAAAAAAGTTGTTTGGCTTGATAGGATAACATACCACATTTCTATGTGGAAGGTAGGAGCAGGAAAAATCATCCTGTCATTCAAAGACCTTGGTCAAAGCTCAAGTTTCATACTTTGCAGAATCCAAAACAAGAAAACCCCCCCTTAAAACACTAAAATCTCTCTTGTCGTGTGGTGATTTTCTCCACAATTTGTTGGGCGGATGTACATGGTAGGCAAGGTGAATATGGTCAGGTTCAAAAATTTTGATCTAATATGGTAGGTGTGTAGCCTCAATTTACTCACCCTAGGTTATTTTTCTGGGGGCTGAAATTTGCCCAATGGCGGGCCCTTAACCCCTAAACTACGAGGGGATGCAAATTGGGTATCGGCGGGATTCAGAACAACGTCACCGGATTCAATATAAATCCGGCAACCATTTGGCTGACTTGGAGGCCGGAAATTTTACAAAATCCTCCATCCCAAATGCAATTTTGGAGGTTTTTGGGAAATTCTTGGGCAGTGTAGTGTAGTTCTTGGCCTAGCACTGTCTTACCATTGGAAATCCACATTGGAGTAAAATTCTGGGTCCCAATGGGCCTGAACCATTTGCTTTCCAATTCAATATTTTGAATAATTATCTACCATCCGCGCAGATCGACCAATGAAACGTAGTGAGAGGATACAACGATAAAACTCTTTTTTTTTTCGTTTTTTGCCCTACGGGCTTTTTCCTTTGGCCCGTATTCTCTCTTTGCGTTTCCGGGGATGTACAGAGGAAAATAAGCGGGGAGTTCTTTTCGTTAAGCTCACTTCGTGGCCCTCACCCTTCGTCAAGCCCGTGAAGGTGGCGCGAAGTGAAGAATACTTAATGGCTTCGCCATGGTCGCCTCGCCCCGCTTGGCCGGATCCGGATTGACGATAAACCATCTGGGGTGGGGGAAGCGATGCACGAACAGAAGCTGTTAGGCTCCTGTGCCTCCTCTCCCTGTATAACCCGGAGACAAAAAAAGGCTAGCCAGACGAAAGAGGGGGGGGGATAGATGGTTAAGGCTTGGCGCGTAGCAGCAAGCAGAATTAGGCCAAAGATCAGACAGATCGATAAGAAAATAGCATTCACATACAAAGCAACCCCCCCTAAATTTGGCAGATTGGGGTGAAATTTGGTGTGAGGGTTTGGGATGCAGCACCACATTAGAATATGACACTTTTTCTTCCAGGAAAATTTTGCAACATTGATGTTTTGCTGACCAATAGCAGTTTATGTGCATGTTTTGCAGTCTTAAAAATTCTGCATGCTGGAAGTGGATGCTTGTAATTTTTTATTTTCATTTTTTGAAAAGAAAAGGGACGGAGCCCTGTTGATCAAATTAGAACGAGGAAACAATAACCTCGTGATGGGGGGGAACCTCCCAGAACACCACAATGGGGAGCAAAATGTGACTAGTCATGGTTCACTGAAGGATTAGCTGCTAAGAACCAGACTGATAAGACAACAACCAGGATCTGATTTTAGGAGATCGAAGCTCTACCATCTAAGAAGTTTGGCCAAATGAAAAATATGTAAAAACAAGAGATCAAGGACCTTAAAGGGTAAAAAAAAGCAACAGCAGAAAATAAGGGTGTCAACGTTTGGATCTAAGGGCTTCAAACTTAAGGTGGGCCTTAATTTTGGAGTTCCCATTCTTCTTATGTGTCCAGTTTAATATATCATGTAGATCTTGTGCATATGATGTCTCGCCACCCCCATCAGAGTTTATTTTTTTAAATTCAGAAAATAGCACGAGTGGCTACAGAGTTTTGCAGAGATTAGGCATATTTTCTGTTCATCCATTCAAATTAGGACAGAATCATCCACATCCATAATTTCATATCATCCATATTTGGCGAATTCATCCATTTTTATTTTTATTTTTGGAGAAATTTGGCGATTTCATCCATAAAAAACATGGAATTTGCTACGGAATATTCTTTTCTATTTTTTGAGGTCGCCATTTGGCGAAAATTCGCCAAAAAAAAAGGCCGACCCCCATGATGAGTCGAATGCTTGAAGTAACTTGGTCCGTTTCTCTGGAGAACATATGCAAAGAGCTATAAGCAAGCCACCCCAAGCTTTCCTCCCCTTAACCCAAAGATCAAAGAAAATATTCCTAAGCACCATTTTTATGCAAGGAAATTGACCGTCATACCAGTTAACGCAGCGGATCTTCCCAGAGAGGGACGGTTCCATCCCCGCCAGTGAGATTGAGAAATTGGCAAATATATGTTTTGGTCCAAACCTTTGGGCGATGGAGGCTTGTGAGGGCTCATTTCATCCTGATGCCTTTATTTCCTTATTCATCCATCCACATTCATCATTAGTATTTTTGGGCTTTATACCATTGGATACCGTTCCATATCAGGACTACGCAGGTTAACCCTAGTATGTTGGCTCAATCCTACCCGTTCACTCATTCCACGACCTAGATGCGGCGCCTCTATGGCGGGCCTATCACGCCTCGTCATGCGGCAGGCGGGCTCAAGCCTAGGTCTGATGTATAAGCCCGGGGTTGGCGGTCTTTTGATGAAAGGGTGTATTTCCTGTGTACATGGTGTTGGAGGTGCATGTTGTTTAGCTTGGTCCATGTGTGTCAGCATGTGTCAGACTTCTTTACGCGGAAGATCCCCTTCTCGTCCGCAGAGCTCCATCTTCTTGTTCACACCAATGTTGGCCGGATATGGCATCCGGACATACATACCCCACGGTTATTTGCAGGTTATGCACATATTCATACCCGGAAAGTGCAGCCCCTGGAGGAACCGGCTATGTACTAGGTAGCATTCGAGAGGAGCCCCGGATATAGCAGGGAGCCAGAGGGAGCCACGACCTACCGAGCGGCGTTAGCGGCGAGGTGTCATTGCGACTTGCTATATCCGATAGCAAGGCTCCTCCTATTGGACATAACCAGTTTTTAGGGCAATGAGCAAGTCAATTTAACCTTGTACATACCTACCACCACCGGATATAACAGGGAGCAAGGACCTACCGAGCCGCGTAGGTAGTTAAGATCTAGTAGGTGGTAGAATACCACCTATAGCACCCCTCCTCAAATCCAGTTAAAATCAAGTAAATAGGAAATTAATTAGCTCAGCATTTGGCTAAAACAATAGTTATAAACTTAGTGTATTACAGGGGCGCCTGAAGGCATAGAGATAGATGATAGGAACGTTTGAACTCGAGACCCACAGGCCAATACACGAGTGGCTTACCACCAGGCCAAGAGCCCTCTTGTGTGGTTTTACACACAAACACAAAAATGCTAGAAAAAGTAAAAATATAAAAATGGATGAATCCCATAACCGGTACCATGGAACCGGCAATTTTTAGGATGGTAACCGGTAGATTGAGAACCGGACAAGAAAAAATTCATGTGTTTAATGAGAACCTATAACCCAGATGTTTTTCAAACCTATTGTTATACCCTGCCCCGGCCATCCATTTTTTTCAAGGAGTAGGCCATAACCGGGACTGGAAGAGGTCTCAAAACATGGTATCCGGCCAACCCTTACACCCCCTGACAAACTGACATCTAGGAGAGGACATGAGCATATCCTCTCACGCACAAAATGAGAGGTAGCATGTAGTATTTTCCTTGTTCATTGACAGGGGCTGTGGGGCGTTTTAGGTGTTGCACGGGTGATTTGGGCGCTAAGCAGCGTTTTTTAGAGATGGCGGCCCACCACCTTGCCTCATTCTTGCTCACTGCTCTGCGTTCTCATTGTTACCTTGCTTTTGTTGCATATTATGGCATTGGTAGTGGTCTCTAGGTGTGTTGCAAGTAGAGAGGGGGAGTGCTTTAGGGTGCAACTTGATGTTTCCTTAACCTTGAATTCTTCTTCAGGTGTTGTTGCGGAACAGCTTGGCATTGTTGCCTCTGCTGGGCCCCTTGTCACTGAGCCAAGCACTGACCCTCAGAGTCTTGTTGTTAGACTGTCGTCTCCTGTTCACAGTGATTATGGCAACATTTAAGCTGCTGAGGCCTGGACGTCAAGGAGTGGGAGGTTGGCCAACTCTCTAGATAGTTGTGATCCTGAATATTATAACTTTGACAACTTTCATGACATGGGCCCTGACTATTTTTATCCTAGACAGCATGAGCTAGATTTTGAAAGGTAGATTGAGAGATCTCAAGAGTTTGAGGCTTCATTGTGATCAGTTCTGGTTTGATAAGATAGAAAAGACGGTTGATCTTGACGCGTCCTACCTCACCGAGCATCACGAGTCAGTTCTTGCCCATCCATCTGAACCTGGCTTGGTAACAGAGAAAGCTAGTCGTTAACAAGTCAAGTTTTGGATTTGAGGAACTCTGAACGATTGTCCCGGGTTGCTCCAAAATTCGGTCTTGAACCGTAGGCAGTTTGTTCTTGAGTGGTGGAATGGGTGAAGGGGTCCCCATCCTTCAACTCAAACATGCACAAACTGATGTTACAGTCATGCGAATCGAGTATTAATCGATAACAGAATACCCAAATGCAATTATAATCACAACACTACTTGCGGCCGACATGGGATTAGATCTTGGTGAGTCAAGGCTGGCTTTTGACAACATTCGTTTAAAGGTAGTCAAGGGCTCTATCTGAAGCATCACCTAATCAAGCTCAGTCCGACTGGTATTCACTTTCATCTTCAAGCTTCGAAGAAGCCCCACCATCCACACCACAATCAGAACAGCACTCTGATTTCCGTCCACTATCAGCGGAGTCAGTCCACATTCCCTCTCCCTCACTCATTACCTGCTCCAGTCAAGTACAATTACAGGCTGACCCCTCTACAGCCTCTTGGAAAGTTGATATGCCAGAAGAATTGCCACAACAGTGCCAATATTCTCAGGATCAATGGTGGGTGAATGGAGTAGCTACGCAGATCATGGATGAAACCAGACACTGGAACCTTTCCAGGAAAACATCATTTCACCAGTAATCCCCACAAGAACAAAACCCATCTTCAAAATGGTGAAAACAGATAGCTCCCGTACCACAATTGCTCGGCCAACAATCTTTGAGATGAACTTAGTGGCCGTGTGGCAGTCACCACACACTCGAAGATTCTTGATCAGACGCAGACGCGTCCCAGGGGCCGTGCTGATCAGCCCGAAACCAATGGCCAGCTTCTCACTGTGGTGGCAAAGAAAAATTCATTTTGCTCCTCCCCCACATCATGCAATACAAAGCGCGTGTCAGGCACATACCCTGCCTCCTTCATCTGCCGAGACAATCGTCTCAGCTCAGCATGGATTTCTGGAATTTAGGGATGCAATTTGTCATCTACAATAAAGGTGTACACCCTGTTGCCAACTTCAATGCAGCAGCGACCTGGCTCCTTTCTAACCCCTCTCAGCTTCATCATTTTTCTCACCCTTGCAGTATCAGCCCACCTGCCAGCTGCGGCATAGATGTTTGATAGCAACACGTAAGTTGCGGCATCCTGTTCATCCCACTGAGAATAGATGTTGCTGCACGTTCAGCCATATCCACATTGCCATGGATTCTGCAGGCACCAAGCAAGGCCTTCCACACCACAGCATCTGGTTTCATTGGCATTTTATTAATGAGGTCCTCTGCCTCATCCAATTGCCCCGCACGTCCAAGCAGATCCACCATGCAGCCAAAGTGCTTTAATGTCGGAGTGATACCATGATCCTGACTCAGGGAATCAAAGTAGTGTCTTCCTTCATCCAGCAGGCTAACGTGGCTGCATGCAGAGAGAACACATATAAAGGTGATACTCCCTGGCGTAAAGCCGTCCTTTTGCATTACTTCAAATAGCTGCAGTGCTTGCAACAATGCTGGGCATATCCTGAGATCATTGCGCTCCAGGAAATCACATTTCGTTCAGCCATGTTGTTAAATAATACCTTCGCATCCTCAATGCTGCCGCATTTGGCATACATGTCCACCAGGGCACTATTCCCGCATCATTTGCTCATACATCTCCAAAGCCTCCATCCCAGACCCTTGCTGGGCATATCCTGCTATCATCACATTCCAGGAAACCACATCTCGTTCGGCCATGTCGTCGAACACTCCCTTTGCATCCTCGATGCTCCCGCCTTTGGCATACATGTCCACCAGGGCATTGTTCAGAATGACATCTGGTACAATTCCTGCTTTGATGATGTCACCATGGACCTTCTTGCCCTTTTCCAGGGCTGCCAGGCTCGCACACGCATTGCAAATGCAAACGAACGTGATCCGGTCTGGCTTTACCCCTTCCCGCATCATTTGCTCATATTTTTCCAAAGCCTCCATCCCAAACCCATGCTGGGCATATCCTGCTATCATCGCGCTCCAGGACACCACATTTCGTTCAGCCATATTGTCGAACACTCCCTCCGCATCCTTAATGCTGCCACATTTGGCATACATGTCCACCAGGGCAGTATTCAGAATGACATCTGGTACAATTCCTGCTTTGATGATATCACCATGGACCTTTTTCCCCTTCTCCAGGGCTGCCAGGCTCGCGCACGCATTGCAAATGCAAACAACCCTTCCCGGATGATTTGCTCATACGTTTCCAAAGCCTCCATCCCGCACCCATGCTGGGCATATCCTGTGATCATCGCACTCCAGGACACCACATTTCGTTCGGCCATATTGGCGAACACTCCCTTTGCATCTGCGATGCTCCCGCCTTTCGCATACATGTCCAACAGGGTGTTGTTTAGAATGACATCTGGTACAATCCCCGCTTTGATCATGTCACCATGGACCTCTTTGCCCCTTTCCAGGGCTGCCAGGCTTGCGCATGCATTGCAAATGCAGACAAATGTGACCCGGTCGGGCTTCAACCCTTCCCGCATCATTTGGTCATACGTCTCCAAAGCCTCCATCCCAAACCCATGCTTGCGCACGCATTGCAAATGCAGACAAATGTGACCCGGTCGGGCTTCAACCCTTCCCGCATCATTTGGTCATATGTCTCCAAAGCCTCCATCCCGAACCCATGCTGGGCATATCCTGTGATCATTGTGTTCCAGGACACCACATTTCGTTCAGTCATATTGTTAAACACTCCCCTTGCATCCTCGATGCTGCCACATTTGGCATACACGTCCACCAGGGCGGTGTTCAAAATGACATCTGGTACAATTACCGCTTTGATGATGTCACCATGGACCTCTTTGCCCTTTTCCAGGGTTGCCAGGCTTGCGCATGCATTGCAAACACAAACAAATGTGATGTGGTTGGGCTTCACACCTTCCCCTATCATTTGCTCATATGTCTCCAACGCATTCTTACCACACCCATGCTTGTTAAATCCTGCCATCATAATATTCCACGTGATCAAACTGCGTTTAGGCATTTTGTTGAACACTTCATGTGCATCCATAATGCTCCCGCACTTGACGTACATGTTGACAAGGTTGTTGTGTAGGAAAACGTTTGGCTTGAGTCCCCTTTGGATAATGTGAGTGTGCACCTGCTTTCCCGTTTCCAGGCTTGTCATCTTGATGCACTTACGCAAGAGACAGACATAAGTATCTGAATCTGCTGAAATGCCTCCTTGGGTTAGAATCTGTAGAGCCTCTTTCAGTTGCCCTGCCTCACATAGCATCCTTACATGCCCAGAAGTGCCAGAAGGGGTATTATGGATTCCCTCTCTTGGTCCTCTTTTGGAAGCTGTGGTCATGGTGGAGGTGCCTGAATTCAAGAACTGTGCCGCCGCCGCCGCCACGTCCAGTTGACCATCTACCCATGCAGGTTTGTTATAGCTATCGATCCACAGGGATTCATGGGTAATCTTGTGCTTGAAATCTGGCCCTCTCAGATGGAACTGGACCCACACTCCATCCCTGCTCCTTCAGATATCCTGCCTCGGCACCCGTAATGCATAGATCCTCCTTGTTGCTAGCAGCTGACAATGACAACCTAAATTTTTTCTAGCAAACACCCCAACCCTACTTATCACAGAGGAGTTCCTATACAAGACTTTCAAAACGTGTTGGCCACACCAGAGAGGATGACGATTTGCAAGAAAGCTTTGCGACACATCTTGTTGTCTGCTTCTCTCTGTAATATAACAGGCATTCACCTTTGGGCCTCGATTGTCCCACCATTGACTGGGGTCCCAAAAATATTCCTTCCAAAGCGTCTCCTCATTGTTTTGGGATAATTGCCTGTTGCCACATTGGCAGTAACATAACAAAATCACTCCAAACTAGTATAGATCGACCAGATAAGCTAACTGGCGGAACTCAACACACAAAATTAGGGACGACCCCTGATAAGAAGACAAAACAGGCTGAAATGTGTTGAAGAAGAAGGGGCCCTCACCACATTGTCCTTGACCTTGTGCCATGAAAGCACCTACCTTTTCTTTCACCCACGAAGGATTCAACCAACCATCAACCCAAGGGACCTCTTGTTTGCATTGCTTGTGTCTGTAGTCAGGTGTTCTCGGATTGGTCTGTGAGAACCACCACAGTGCAGCTGGAGAAATTTAAACATGGCCTTCTAAGACCAAGCGAACGCTTCCAAGTACCTTGTACACATAGGAAACAGAACAAATCATGACACTGAAAGGAAGAGCCCACTTTTGCAGAATGGACATACTTCTTTACATGGTATATCAAAAAAGCCACACCTTTCCATTGCGGTTGTCGCACCGTTGTAAAGGATCTTTAAACAACTAATGCCAGAGATGCTCCATGCTCCAGGGTAGACCTTCATGCCCGAAACTCTGACAGCATCAACACTTTGACCGCTCCCTTATGGAAGAGTGCTAGCTTTCAACAACATTCTTGCAGGTCACTGTGGGCTCCATTGGAGTCTACACCATGAGGACCATAACAACACGTCCAAACTTACACAGATGCGAAACAAGTTGTTCATGACAAGACTGCCCCTCTAATCAGGTCACTATCAGTTATACTCACTTTCATCTTCAAGCTTCGAAGGAGCACCACCATCCAAACCAGAACCAGAACCACAGTCCCACATCCTTCCACCATCACCAGATTGTTCTCGATCTTGTGGCATGGCAATTAGTTTATCTTTCACCCAAGGAGGATTGAACCAACCCTCTATCCAAAATCCCTCTTGTGTGCGCTACTTATGAGTGTAGTCTGGAGATTTTGGAGTGGTCTGTGGAAACAACCAAGGAGCAGCTGAGCAGCCACAGTCGCAACCTTCCCTAGTACCTTCCAAAGTCCAGGGAAAGACCTTGAGCATCCTACTTCAATTCCCCCCCTAGGCATTCCCTTCTTAGAAAGAACAAGCTACGATATTGATAGTAAACAAGATATTGCACCGCAAAGCGAGATTTGAACTTCACTCGACAACTAAGGGTACAATCCAATCCACCCAGTATTACCATACCAGAGTTCCTCCCTCAGACATACATCCTGGGGAAAGCTCACCTTGTGAACACTGCAGTCCCACCATTGTGAAGGAACTTCACAGAACTCCTGCCACCGCTGTTCCATGCTCCAGCGTTGACCTACGTGCGAGATATACATATTATCCGCCTTGTCTAACACTCACTTGTGCTTTCTTGATTCTTTGCCTTGTTTCTGCTAGATTTCTCAGCAGACAATTCCACGCCTGGATCCTACGGTGCATACAACATGGCGAACACAAGAAGAAAACCGCGAAGTGTTTCGTGTCACACCTGATTTGAACGGCACCCCTGAAGGTTGGCAAGGCGCCATTGCTACTACATGCAAGGGATTCCATCCTGTGCGCATTGCCGAGGGTAATGCCGGTTTCGGCTCCACAGCCGAGCCCCTCAATCCGCTGCATGACGCTCCCGCATGACTGAAGCGAGTGGACAGGCACTGGTGTATGGAGTCGGCCTGTGCGGTCAGGAGAACACCGGAAGACGCTGCCATCTCCCCCGGTGAGTGAGAAATTGGCAGAAGATATGTTTTGGGCTGCGTACTCGCAACCCCGATGCAAGAAATTGGTTGAAATTTACAACAAGACTGGAGATGCTTAGCTGCTCCTGGTCGTTTTCAGAGACCACACTAAAATCTCCGGACTGCAGACTTAAGCTGGTTTAGCATCTGTGTAAGTTTGGACATGTTGGTGTGTTCCTCATTGTGTAGAGTCCAATGGAGCCCAAAGCGACTTGCATGAATGTTGTTGAAAGCTCCCTAGCACCTCTCCGTGAAGGAAGTTGTCAAAATGTTGAGACTGTCGGATTTTCGGGCACAAAAGTCTACCTTGGAGCACGAGCAGAGCTGATCCTTCACGATGGTGGGACAATCGCAAGGTGTGGCTTCTTAATGTACTAGGTGAAGAAGTTTGTCCATCTTGCAAATGGGGCTCTTGGCTCCTCCTGTTAGTATCACGATTTGGTATGAATCCTCCATGGGTCATGACACAAAGACAAGGACAATGTGGTGAGGCTCCTTCTTCAACCTTTTTCAGCCTGTTTTTGCCCTCTCATGCGACTCGTCCCTGATTTTGCATGTAAAATTCTGTAAGTTAGCTCGTTGGGTGGTGGTTTGTAGTGAATTTTGACATGTTGCTGGCAGCAGGAGAGTACCCAAAAACAGATAACGGAGATGAGGAGAAGCTTTGGAATGAATACTTTTCCGACCCCAGTCAATGGTGGGACGATCAAGGCAAAAAGGTGAATGTATGTTGGATCATAGAGAGAACCAGACGCAATTCAACATTGGAACTAGTGTGACAAGGGTACACCGTCATTGTCAGCTGCTAGCAGCAAGGCGCATGATTTGCGCAGAGGTAGGGACAGCTGAAGGAGCAGGGATAGAGTGTGGGTCCAGATTCATCCAAGAGGGCTGTTTTCAAACTCAAGATTACTTATGATTTCCTCTGGATCAATAGCTACAAGAAACCTGCATGGGTAGATGGTAAACTGGAAGCAGCAGCGGCAGCACAATTGATAGAATCAGGCACTGCTAATGAAGGCACCTTCTTCAACACATTTTGGCCTGTTTTTCCCTCTTATTACAGTCATCCCTAATTTTTTGTGTTGAATTCTGCAAGCTAGGTCGTTGGGTGGATCTATGGTTGTTTGGAATGTTTGACATTTTACTGCCAACCTGGCAACAGGAAAGTAACCAAAAACAGATAACAGAGACGAGGAGAAGCTTTGGAATGCATACTTCTCCGACCCCAGTCAATGGTGGGACAATCGAGAGTCACAAGGTGAATGCCTGTTAGATTAGAGAGAGAAGCAGACACAATTGAGCATAGGAACTAGTGTGATTGTTTGTGAGAGCAAATCTAGACTGTTATTATCAGCTGCTAGCAGCAAGGCGGGGATCTATGCATGATGTGTGCAGAGGCACGCATAGCTGAGGGAGCAAGGATAAGAGTGTGGGTCCAGATGCATCCAAGAGGGCCGGATTTCAAGCACAAGATTACCTATGATTACCTGTGGATCAATAGCTACAAGAAACCTGCATGGGTAGATGGTCAACTGGAAGCAGCAGCGGCAGCGGCACAGTTGATAAATTCAGGCACCTCGACCATGACCACAGCTTCTGAAAGAGGACCAAGAAAGGGAGTCCACAATGCCTCCTCTGGGACTTCTGGGCATGTGAAGATGCTTTGTGAGGCAGGCAGACTGACAGAGGCTCTACAGACTTTAAACGAAGGAGGAGGCATTTCAGCAGATTCAGATACGTATGTCTGTCTCTTGCATAAGTGCATCAAGATGAAAGGCCTGGAAGCTGGAAAGCAGGTGCATGCTCACATTATCCAAAGTGGATTCAAGCCAAACGTTTTTCTACACAATACCCTTGTGAACATGTATGTTAAGTGCGGGAGCATCATGGATGCTCACCAAGTGTTCAACAGAATGCCTCAACGATCTTTGATCACATGGAACATAATGTTGGCAGGATTCACCAAGCATGGGTGTAGTACGAATGCTTTGGAGACCTATGACCAGATGATGCAGGAAGGGGTGAAGCCCGACCGGATCACGTTTGCTTCCGTTTGCAATGCATGTGCGAGCCTGGCAACCCCGGAAAAGGGCAAAGAGGTCCATGGTGACATTATCAAAGCTGGAATTGTACCAGATGTCATTCTGAACACTGCCTTGCTGGATATGTATGCCAAATGTGGGAGTATTGAGGATGCAAAGGGAGTGTTTGTTACTATGGCTGAACGTGATGTGGTGTCGTGGAATGCGATGATTGCAGGATATGCACAGCAGGGGTGTGGGATGGAGGCTTTGGAGACCTATGAGCAAATGATGCGGGACGGGGTGAAGCCCGACCACATCACGTTTGTTTGCATTTGCAATGCATGTGCAAGCCTTGGAGCCCTGGAAAAGGGCAAAGAGGTCCATGGTGACATCGTCAAAGCTGGATTTGTGCCAGATGTCATTCTGAACACTGCCCTGGTGGACATGTATGCCAAATGTAGGAGCATTGAAGATGCAAAGGCAGTGTTCGACAGTATGGCTGAACGGAATGTGGTGTCGTGGAACGCGATGATCGCAGGATATGCACAGCAGGGGTCTGGGATGGAGGCTTTGGAGACCTATGAGCAAATGATGCGGGATGGAGTGAAGCCTGACCACGTCACATTTGGTTGCATTTGCAATGCATGTGCAAGCCTGGCAGCCCCGGAAAAGGGCAAAGAGGTCCATGGTGACATTGTCAAAGCTGGAATTGTGCCAGATTGCATTCTGAACACTGCCCTGGTGGACATGTATGGGAAATGTGGGTGCATTGAAGATGCAAAGGCAGTGTTCGACAATATGGCTGAACGAAATGTGGTGTCGTGGAATGTGATGATCACAGGATATGCACAGCAGGGGTGCGGGATGGAGGCTTTGGAGACCTATGAGCAAATGATGCGGGAAGGGGTGAAGCCCGACCACATCACATTCGTTTGCGTTTGCAATGCATGTGCGAGCTTGGCAGCTCTTGAAAAGGGCAAAGAGGTCCATGGTGACATTGTCAAAGCTGGAATTGTACCAGATGTCATTCTGAACAGTACCCTGGTGGACATGTATGCCAAATGTGGGAGCATTGAAGATGCAAAGGGAGTGTTTGTCATTATGGCTGAACGTGATGTGGTGTCGTGGAATGCGATGATAGCAGGATATGCACAGCAGGGGTGCGGGATGGAGGCTTTGGAGACATATGAGCAAATGATGGAGGAAGGGGTGAAGGCCGACCGCATCACGTTTGTTTGCGTTTGCAATGCATGTGCGAGACTGGCAGCGCTGGAAAACGGCAAAGAGGTCCATGGTGACATCGTCAAAGCTGGAATTGTCCCAGACGTCATTCTGAACACTGCCCTGGTGGACATGTATGCTAAATGTGGGTGCATTGAAGATGCAAGGGGAGTGTTTGATACTATGGCCGAACGAGATGTGGTGGCCTGGAATGTGATGATCGCAGGATATGCCCAGCATGGTTGTCATAGGAAAGCCCTGCGACTATTTGAAGGAATGCAAATGGAAGGCTTGAAGCCAGACAGTATCACCTATATATGTGTTCTCTCCGCATGTAGCCACGTTGGCCTACTGGATGAAGGAAGATGCTACTTCGGTTCCCTGAGTCAAGATCATGGTGTCACTCCAACAGGAAAGCACTTTGGCTGCATGGTGGACCTTCTTGGACGTGCCGGGCGATTGGATGAGGCCGAGGACCTCATTAATAACATGCCCATGAGCCCAGATGCTGTGGTTTGGAGGGCCTTGCTTGGTGCCTGCAGAATCCATGGCAATGTAGAGATGGCTGAACGTGCGGCAACATCTATTCTCAAATGGGATGAACAGGATGCTGCAACTTACGTGTTGCTATCAAACATCTATGCCGCAGCTGGTAGGTGGGACGATACTGCAAAGGTGAGAAAAATGATGAAGGCCAGAGGGGTTAGAAAGGAGCCAGGTCGCTGCCGCATTGAGATTGGCAACAGGGTGCACACGTTTGTTGTAGATGACAAATTGCATCCCAGAATTGAGGAAATCCATGCTGAGCTGAGAAGATTGTCTGGGCAGATGAAGGAGGCAGGGTATGTGCCTGACACGCGCTTTGTATTGCATGATGTGGGGGAGGAGCAAAAGGAATTTTCTCTCTGCCACCACAGTGAGAGGCTGGCTATTGCTTTCGGGCTGATCAGCACGGCCCCTGGGACGCATCTCCGTCTGATCAAGAATCTTCGGGTGTGTGGTGACTGCCACACCTCCACCAAATTCATCTCAAAGATTGTTGGCCGGGCAATTGTTGTACGGGATGCTAATCGCTTTCACCATTTCGAAGATGGGGTTTGTTCTTGTGGGGATTACTGGTGAAAAGATGTTTTCCTGGAAAAGTGCTAGTGTCTTGCTTCATTCATTGATCTGTGTAGCTATTCAGTTCATCCACCATTTTCTTAGGATACTGACCATGATGCACTGTTGATGGCATTTCCTTTGGCATATTCTCAGGAAATGATAGTGGGGTCTACCCAGCATAGGTGGGAAGTCAGCCCATAATTGCACTTGGCTGAAGGAGAGATTTTGACTGACTCTGGTGATAGCTTCAGAAAATCAGAGTGCTGTCCCAATTCTGGTCTGCATGGTGGAGCTTCTCCAAAGCTTGAAGATGAAGTGCATACGATTTGTAATGAGCTTGATCAGAGGGGCAGCCCTGTGCACAAGTTTGTTCAGCATCATAGGACATGTTTGTATGTTTCTCACGGCGCTGCTTCAAATAGAGTGCTTGACTAACTTGCATGGATGTTGACAGCAGCTTGCATAGTTTATGCATCAATCGGTGATACTGCTAGTGTACATGGAAGCAGGTGCTGGTCGCTGGCGTGACTCCCACTGTTCTCAATAAGTACTTGAGCTGCCGATCTCAAACAAGCCAAAAGCTTCCACTTCAAGGAAAGTGAACTTCTTTTCCTGTTGCTTCCAGCAGCCGTCCAATATCTCAAAGTTGGACCCAAAAACTTATGATGTCGGTTCAATTACTATTGATAAAATTACAACAAACTAAGGCCCCGGCCGCACCAGCCTGCTACGCTAGTGTTAAAGGAGTGTTAACAACTGCTATCCAGTGATTTCCGGCCGCACTGCCCTGCTCCAGGTATTTTAGTGCTAATAAATGTTATCTTCCCCTTCCTGGTTTAAGGCGAATTTAACACTTACCCCCCGCCCCAATGCTAAATCTAAAACAGCGTGTGGTTTTTGGGCAGCTGCCCAGCACACTCTCTTCATCTTCCACTACACGAGCATGTTTTCGCCCTTTTCGCCCTCGCTTCGTCTTCCACTACACGAGCATGTTTGAGCCTTGGGCTCTTGAAGACCCATCATGAGCATCTCCCACTTGGTACCTCAGACACCAGCCCAACATGGACTTATTGCACTGCACCCAAATCCCTCGGATTTAGTGGTGCATATAGAGGTTGGGTAGCACGTGAGCAAGCTCACGCTGTGTGCACCTGCTCACATGGGCAGAAGGGCAAGTGATAAATGAGGCCCGGGAGTTCAATGCTCCCTCATCGGGCCTGCCTGTGTGGCCCCACCCCCATCCTCCGCCTCGCACCCCCCTCCCAGTGCCACCACGGCCCGCGGTCGCCGTGCCTGCCGCCCCCCAACCCCTCCACCCCCGCCCCCCACGCCGGGTCCATCCCTCGCCATAACACTATCATACATTCTCACCACTGTCATTACTGTATTGCACGCAACCCTCATGCATGCCCCATGAATGTAGGAAATACAGCCATCGCATGATGACTTTGCGATCATACACGCACATGACTACTCAAACATACATATTTGAAATTTGAACGAGTCCTAGAATACAGACACACTATAGCCCTCAGTATTACAAGGTACGACGTTAATGAAAACAGTTAAAGTATTGTTTAACTTGAAATAGTTTCCAGTGATGCTGACGACCTTGGTGAAGGAGTTCAAGCTCAACGCAGAAAAGTACACGTACCATCATGCTTATCACCTTCTTCATGCAATGCGATCGTCCATCCATAGATGCCTGCATGACCCTTTCAGATACCTCCATCTCACAAGCTGCGATTCTCCTACAAACAGTCATTTGTGTGTTGCCATTTTGCCAAATGTGCAGTTTCCTTGTAGTCACAGTCATGTGTACTGCCCACGTCTATTTTAGGCTACTTTTTCGTCATGAACTCCATTTATGCATGGCTGCATGATCCTCTCATAAATTTGCATCTGAGAATATGGGTACTCATGGAAGCATACCTGACTCTACATTGTAATTTGCTGCTAGCACTGTCTCATTTACCTGTTCGGGTGTAATTGTTAAGGGTTGAAGGATTGTGTCTTCGTCTTTGGTTTCAAGTTTGTATACAGTACTTTCCCAATTACATGCCCCTCTATTGTCCACAACTCTTTCAGGCGCTCCCCCCTTTTATTCCATTAATGCAAGGTTCTTTCTGTTGTAGGTACCACTGCTCATTCGGGCCAGAGGACAAGACTTCTGCTGTCTTAGAGGTTACATCCGCCATGGCAGTGAAGAAGTGGAAACCCAAACCTCCAAAGAAGAAGGGTAGAAAGGCAAGAGGTGTTGCAACAGTTAAAGAGCAAAAATCAAAAGTACTGAGGACATCCAAAACAAAATCTGGTGAAGGGGATATATATGCCGATTTGCAGTCAAGCAATGCTATTTGGACCCAGAAATCGTTGTGTACTACGAGAAGAGGCACGTAAATCGGGCGGGAGACATATCCCATGGGCCAGCACATGATTGTGGTCGGGTTGCATTGGTCCCCCACATCAGCGAAGAAATGAAAGCCTGGGTACTGCATAAGTTACGACTTGGACTAAGCATCAACAAAATCATGGCGAAGCACATGCAGTGGATGAAGGAAACTATGGAAGCTAGATTTCCGGTCCCCTCGCTCCTCTGTATTCCTGATCAATTCTGTTGCATGCTTGTTCATCCTTTGTACACCATGATGGTGTTTGATGAGTGGCTGAATGGTATTCCAATCGCGTACATAATCACGGCAAGATGCAAAGCCACAGATCTGCGACCTTGGATGCAGGCACTAAACCAGCAAATGCAAGCCGTCAAGGCCGAGTGGAGCCCTAACGCCTTCATTGTCAACGACGCAGATGCGAAAATCGGTAACTCCGCCTCCTACACTGCTGATCCTTTCACATATCCAACGTGCACACATGTGTTACAGTCATTCAATCTCACAACAAACAGCTCTGTGTGGGGGGTTGTGCAATTTTCCTATGTTTGTGGCATGTTCGGCGAGCCTAGCAAAAAAATGTGGTCTCCAAGATCAGAGATCCAGAAGTACGTGCCGCAGTATTGCAGGATCTTGCAAAGATCATGTATGACAGAAAATGCACATCTGGGGATGCAGGTGAGGCTTAGGTACTATACCAAATCATCTCCTTGCGGGAGAAGTACCCCAACGAGACTGTATTCTGCGACAACATGGACACCGAGTGGCTTTTGAAAGCGAAAATGTGGATGAAAGGTTCTAGAAACATACCACATGCCTTTCAAGACACTAATGTTGTCATAGAAACTTATTATGGCAACCTCAAGGCGCAATTGAAGTGCACCAAAAGTGTTTTGACTAGCATAAAGGTAGATTGGCTCATCTCCGAACTCACTGGTGATGTCCTTACCCATTACTGGTACATGTTTCATGCGAAAGCGCATGAATTTGTCAGAAACAAACGGCTGGAGGGGTTTGTTTGTAGTTCCATATTGCTTGCCAAGCACGTTCCAGATGGCAACGTCCAACTACCACAGACCCCTGGTGGCCCTGCACTTGTTCACTGCGCACGGGAATTGGGTAAGACATTCACAATTCAAAAACCTGAATCAGACTGGGCTTATTGTGATTGCTCTTGGGCCCAGAAGGGGAATATGTGCGCACACCAAGTGAAGGTTCTGCAGATGATCCACCCTCATCTCGAGGATGGCCTCATCGCAAAGTTCTGTGGAACTTTGATGGGCACATCTAAAGGTGGCCTTCACAATTTGGTGAGAGATTCTCAATCCCCGACTTATATCCCTTCATCTTCGCAAACTCTCCACATCAGAGGTCCCCTTCTTTGTCTCAGAAGAGTTCATTGCAGAACGTGCAGGCCTAGATTTCCACAGAATGGCAAACCATTCTGCAACTGACAGAGTCCAGTGACTACCTCTAGCAACATCTCCTTGCCTTGATAAGAGCTGCAAAGGGAAAGATTCTTGAGTTGACTGCCATGATGGAGGAGGGTGCTCAATACCCTCGCGAGGAACCAGTTATGAATGTTGTCCGGTAGGCTTCCTGCCCTGAGTTTAAATTTCAGTCTAGTGCCGAGAGTGGGTTGCGCTTGATTTGGATGTGACATATTGATGCGTCTACTCCCCTGTCCACACCCAAGAACTCAGTGTTGCACGTACTCCTTGAGCAACTTCTGTACACCAGCGAAGGTAAGACTGCGATTAGAAATGTTGCAGCGAAATTCATGTCATTTGGACAGTTACTATATGGTGGCATGGCCCCCTACGAGGAGGTCAAGAGGGGGGTGCTCGAAACTGCACATGACCTTGTTGACCGGCCATCCAAGATGTCCTATCCAGCCTATATGCTGCGGGTTTGGGGCCTGGGGATGTCCGGGAGGATATCATCCTGGTCAAAAAGCTCCCTGTCGTCCTCCTCAACATGGTCAGCCACCGGCGAAACCACCTCGAGCACTCTCCCCGTCTCTACTGCCCTCTCCCCGGCTTCACCTCGAACTTGCACAATCCGTGCTCTTTCTGGTGTTCTTTCCTCTCCTCCACTCTCCACCGTATGGGTAATTGCAGGGGCTGCTCTTGCCCGCGATGGTCTAACCAGTGTGTTACTGCCTCTTTGTGGTGTCTTGGAGGGATCCACCGTCTCTGTGCGTCCCTAGCTTACACATAATTCCTGACATGGCCATGACCTAAAATTTGGTTCTGGGTTGGTTTGAAGTCCTATGTACCTCCGGCTGAGCTCTAAACACAGTTCTTTGGAACTGTACAATGACACATTAATCAATACAAATCCAGTCAGAACCTGGGCAGACAACTCTTGTTTTCCTTCCTGAGAAAAAGGAAACATGAGTTCACTCTTCTTAAAGTGGGTACTTCGGAGAGCTTTTGGATTGTTTCAGATCAGCAGCTCAAGCAGCTATTGAGGACACTGGGAATCGTCCCAGCAATCAGCACCTACTTCAGGGGACACTAGCATTATTGCCAATCCCTGCGTGGGACTATAAACAATTGTTCCATACTCCACAATTTTTTCGTACATGCTACAGAATTCAGTCTTGTTCTGGAGTGGGTGAAGGAGTCCCTGACCTTGAACTCCAACATGCACAAACTGATGTTTTAGTGTGAGGGAGTCATGCAAAGCCAATTCATGGAGCATCAACCAACAACAGAATACCCACATACAATTACGTTCACTATGTGAACTTACTTGCAGCCGTCATGGGATTCGATCTTGGTCAGTTCAATAATTACAATCACTATGCAAACTTACTAGCCGCCGACATAGGATTGGTGAGTTGAGGCTGGCTTTTGACAACACATGCAAGTTAGTCAAGGGCTCTATCTGAAGTGGCACCATGAGAAACACAAACATGTCCATACAAGCTTCGAAGAAGCCCCACCATCCACAACACAATCAGAATAGCGCTCTGATTTCATCACCAGAGACAGTCAGAATCCCCCTTTCACTCAATACCTGCTCCAGCCACGTGCAATTAGGGGCTGACTTTCCACCTATGCTGGGTAGACCCCACTATGGCTCTTGGGAGGTTGATATGCCAGAGGAAATGCCTCAACAGTACATCATCGCCAATATTCTCAGAATGGTGGATGGACGAAGTAGCTATGCACATCATGAATGAAGCAAGACACTTGCACCTTTTCAGTAAAACATTGTTTCACCAGTAATCCCCACAAGAACAAATCCCATCTTCAAAGTGGTGAAAGCGGTTAGCATCCCGTACCACAATTGCTCGGCCAACAATCTTTGATATGAACTTGGTGGCCGTGTGGCAGTCACCACACACCCGAAGATTCTTGATCAGACGCAGACGCGTCCCAGGGGCCGTGCTGATCAGCCCGAAACCAATAGCCAGCCTCTCACTGGGGAGGCAAAGAGAAAATTCCTTTTGGTCCTCCCCAACATCATGCAATATAAAGCGCGTGTCAGGTACATACCCTGCCTCCTCCATCTGCCCAGACAAGCTTCTCAGCTCAGCATGGATTTCCTCAATTCTGGGATGCAATTTGTCATCTACAACAAAGGTGTGCACCCTGTTGCCAATCTCAATGCGGCAGCGACCTGGCTCCTTTCTAACCCCTCTGGCCTTCATCATTTTTCTCACCTTTGCAGTATCGTCCTACCTGCCAGCTGCGGCATAGATGTTTGATAGCAACACGTAAGTCGCGGCATCCTGTTCATTCCACTTGAGAATAGATGTTGCTGTGCGTTCAGCCATCTCCACATTGCCATGGATTCTGCAGGCACCAAGCAAGGCCTTCCACACCACAGGATCTGGTTTCATTGGCATTTTATTAATGAGGTCCTCTGCCTCATCCAATTGCCCTGCACGTCCAAGAAGGTCCACCATGCAGTCAAAGTGCTTTCCTATTGGAGTGACGCCATGAACTTGACTCAGGGAATCAAAGTAGCATCTTCCTTCATCCAGTAGGCCAACGTGGCTGCATGCAGAGAGAACACATATAAAGGTGATACTGTTCAAGCCTTCCGTTTGCATTCCTTCAAACAGTTGCAGGGCCTCCCTATGACAACCATGCTGGGCATATCCTGCAATCATTGCATTCCAGTTCAGCCATATTCTCGAACACTCCCCTTGCATCCTCGATGCTCCCGCATTTAGCATACATGTCCACCAGGGCAGTGTTCAGGATGACGTCTGGCACAATTCCAGCTTTGATGATGTCACCATGAACCGCTTTGCCCTTTTCCAGCGCTGCCAGGCTAGCACAAGCATTGCAAACGCAAACAAAAGTGATCCGGTCTGGAATTACCCCTTGCTGCACCATTTGCTCATATGTCTCCAAAGCCTCCATCCCGAACCCATGCTGGGCATATCCTGCGATCATTGCGTTCCAGGACACCACATTTCGTTCAGCCATTGTGTTGAAAACTCCCTTTGCATCCTCAATGCTCCCACATTTGGCATACATGTCCACCAAGGCAGTGTTCAGAAAGACATCTGGTACAATTCCCGCTTTGATGATGTCACTATGGACATTTTTGCCCTTTTGCAGAGCTGCCAGGCTCGCGCACGCAGTGCATACGCAAACGAACGTGACCCTGTCCGGCTTCACCCCTTTCCGCGCCATTTGCTCATACATCTCCAAAGCCTCCATGCCACACCCATGTTGGGCATATCCTGTGATCATCGCACTCCAGGATACAACATTTCGTTCAGCCATGTTGTTGAAAACCGCCTTCGCATCCTGGATGCTGCCGCATTTGGCATACATATCCACCAAGGCAGTATTCAGAATGACATCTGGTACAATTCCCGCTTTGATGTCAGCATGGACCTCTTTGCCCTGTTCTAGTCTTGCTAGGCTCGCACACGCCTTGCAAACAGAAATTTGCCCTTTTCCAGGGCTGCCAGGCTTGCACATGCATTGCAAACACAAACAAACGTAATGTGGTTGGGCTGCACACCTTCCCCTAACATTTGCTCATATGTCTCCAAAACATTCTTACCACACCCGTGCTTGTTAAATCCTGCCATCATAATATTCCACGAGATCAAACCACGTTCAGGCATTTTGTGGAACACTTTGTGTGCATCCACAATGCTTCCACACTTAACATACATGTTGACAAGGGTGTTGTGTAGGAAAACAGTTGACCTGACCCTGCTTCGGATAATGTGAGCATGCACCTGCTTTCCGGCTTCCAGGCTTTTCATCTTGATGCACTTACACAAGAGACAGACATGAGTATCTGAATCTGCTGAAATGCGTCCTTGATTTAGAATCTGTAGAGCCTCTTTCAAATGCCCTGCCTCACATAGCATCCTCACATGCCAGAAGTGCCAGAAGGGGTATTATGGATTCCCTCTCTTGGTCCTCTTTTGGAAGCTGTGGTCATGGTGAAGGTGCCTGATTTTATCAACTGTGCCACTGCTGTTGCTTCCAGTTGACCATCTACCCATGCAGGTTTCTTGTAGCTATCTACCCACAGGGATTCACAGGTAATCTTGTGCTTGAACTCTGGCCCTCTTGCAGAAATCTGGACACCCACTCCATCCCTGCTCCTTCAGCTATCCGAGCCTCGGAAACAATAATGCATACATCCTCCCCTTGCTGCTAGCAGCTAACAATGACAACCTAATTTTTTTCTAGCAAATACTCCAACCCTACTTATCGAACTCTAGTTCCTACACTGAATTGCTCCAAGACATTCAAAATGTGCTGCAATGCATCTTGTTGTCTGCTTCTCTGTAAAATCATTCACCTTTTTGCCTCGATTGTCCCACCGTTGACCTGGGTCCGAAAAATATTCCTTCCAAAGCTTCTCCTCATCTTTGTTTTCTGTTTTTGGATAATTGCCTATTGCCACATTGGCAGTAATATGTCAAAATCACTCCAAGCCACCATACGTCCACCAGATGAGCTATCTTGCAGGACTCAACATAAGAAATTAGGATAAGAGGAGAAAACAGGCTGAAACGTGTTGGGAAGAAGGTGCTCTCACCACATTGTCCTTGACCTTGTGTCATGAAAGCACCTAGGTTTTTTTTCACCCAAGGAGGATTCAACCAACCATCAACCCAAAGGACCTCTTGTTTGCGCTGCTTGTGTCTGTAGCCAGGTGAGCTCGGATTGGTCTGTGAGAGTCACCAGAGTGCAGCTGAATATATTTAAACATGCCCCCCCTAAGACCAAGCTGAACCTCCCGTGTACCTTGTAAACACAAGGAAAAAGAATCACGAATACTGAGAGGAAGAGCCCACTTTTGCAGAACAGAAAATTTTATTCACATTGTATATTAAGAAAGCCACACCTTGCCATTGCGGTTATCCCACCACTGTGCAGGATCTTTAAAAAACTCATGCCAGCGCTGCTCCATGCTCCACAGTAGACCTTGTGCCCAAAACTCCGACAGCATCAACACTTTGGCCCGTTTGCTAATGGAGGAGTACTAGTGTAGCTTTCATGCAAGTCACTGTGGACTCCATTGGACTCTACCCAGTAAGGAACATACCAACTTGCCCAAAGTTACACATATGCTAAACAAGCTTGTGCATGACAAGGCTGCCCTCTAATCAGGTCGGTGGGAGTCATACTCACTTTCATCTACAAGCTTCAAAGGAGCTCCACCATCTACACCAGAATCAGAACCGCTCTTGATATCTGTCCACCATCACGAGATTGTTCTCGATCTTGTGGCATGGCAATTAGTCTTTCTTTCAACCAAGGAGGATTGAACCAACCCTTCATCCACCAGCCCTCGTGTGTTTGCTGCTTATGTCTGTAGTCTGGAGATTTTGGAGTGGTCTGTGGAAACGAGCAGGGAGCGCTGAGCAGCCACAGTCTCAACCATCCCAAGTGCCTTGCGAACCCCAGAGAAACACCTAGCGCAATCCCTACTTTCGTTCACTCCGATATTGACAGTAAAAGCACATTTTGCAGAGCAAAGCGAAATTCAACTAGGGGTACAATCCACTGCAGACAATATTATCACACCAGAGTTCAATCAAACTCCCTCGGCATCCTACAACAAGAAATCTCACCTTGTCACCGTTGCAGTCCCACCATTGATCTTCATAGAACTCCTGCCAGCGCTGTTCCATGCTCCAGTGTTGACCTACGTGCGAAATTGACCAATTATCCGCCTGGTCTAACATCACTTGTGCTTTCTCGATTCTTTGCCTTGTTTCTGCTAAATTGCTCGAAAGACAATTCCACGCCTGGCACCCCTGAAGATTGGGGAGGCGCCAATGCAACTACATGCAAGGGATTCCGTCCTGTGCGCATTGCGAAGGGGGATGCCACGCTCCAAAGCCAAGCCCCTCAATCCGCAGCATGACGCGATGCCTCCCGCCTTGGGTATGGAGTCGGCGTGCGCGGTCCAGAGAACGCCGGGAGACGTTTCCATCCCCGCCTGTGAGAGTGAGAAATTGGCAGAGGATATGTTTGTGGTCCAGAAGTCCAGACCTTTGGGAGCTAGGGTGAGATGGAGGCTTCCCAGCAGCGCCTTCTTTTCCACGCTGCAGTCTCATCTGCTGCAGAAATTTGCAAGGAAAGCTTCCACCCGCTGCTCCACATCATCATCATCGTTGGTTGCGGCTCCATGCTTCTGATTCCGCGGGTCAATTTCCTTGGTTTCAGTAAGTGAGGGGTGCTTGCTACAACACTGCCAAACACTGAATTCAAAGAAGAATTTCTCCACATCCCTGTCCTGACTCAATTAGTGCACATTCCCACTTGTGCAGTTGGTCCGTGTATTCGCAACCCCCATGCAAGAAACGATTGCAACAGCAGGTGCGAGGTACCATGAGGGTCATGGTGCGAGGTACCATGAGGCCCAACTCAAACCCCCATTCCTCAGTTCCTCTATTGTCTAGTTAACGAGTACGACGTGTTTATATATTTGGAGTGAGTGACGTTTCGCGGGTTTCGCGAGGTTCCACAAGCAGCACCCTCCAAATTTGGTGCACCATCACTTAGACCCTCGATTGTCCATGTGGTGAGCCGCGGTGAGTCTTGGCCCACCCACATGGCCCCAATGGACCATGGTGAGTCCCAAGACTCCCCCCGACTCCCACCACAAGGCCTCAGCCTCATAGCGAGTCCTATATCACCCCCAGTACGACTCCCTGCGTTACCACCACCCCTCGTAGAGCCCCATAACCGCCACCCGGTTTGCGGGGCTCCACCTAGTGAGCGCCACCGCCTCCTTTGAGTGCCGAAGGCACTCAATGGTGCTTGAGTCCCCTTTCTTATTTGTTGTCATTGCTCCCACCACAAGGGCAGCCCCTCTTGTGTCCCGACCCCCCGCCCTCAAGGCACACCACATTGTCTCGTCCACGTCGAACATTGCCAAAGTGTCTTGCCACCTAAGTTGTTTTGGGGACAACTTAGGCTGTGTGACAAAATACTTCACCATGACATTGTCCGTGAACACCTTCACCGGATTGGAACCAACATAGTGGTGTCAAAGCTAAAGGCAATGCACCACCGTCTTCATTTCTTTATCGTGCGTAGGCCACCATCGCTCCATTTCATTCAGTTTCTAGGCTTTCGTAAGTCACTGGACATCCATCCTGCATGAGCACACCTCCGATTGCGAAGTCCGACGCATCTGTATGAATCTCAAATGGACGGTCTCCAAACTGCATGGAAAGAGGTGCAGTGCTTTCCCCACTGCAATGCATCAAGACATGTTTGCTACCATAGTGCCCACCTACAGATCGTCGAACTCCGGGATTTTAAAGACACAATCAGGATTTTTGTTGTTCTGCCATCAAAGTTGCCACTGACAGGGCCTGATAGAGACCAATTTCAAGTCCTAAATTTTTCCCCAGCCGGCGTGGGTGGATCCTGAGGAGGAGTTTTCACATTGAAGTTGCATTTTCGAGTTTTAGTTTAGTCTGTCTTGTTATTATTCCCGTTGACCGCGACAGTATGAGTAGGCATGCAACCGTTTCTAGTTTACTTTTAATTTAAATATGTAGCTTGCGGCTAATCAACTGGTGGCTTGATAACTTCTAGCTTCGGTGAACAAACAGGCGACTGTGCAATTTGCACTCTGTAAGAGTTTTGACCTTCTATTATATATTAACATTGGAGTACATAGTCATGCCGGATTTTTCCACTTTTCAACAATTTCGAATGTGATATAGAATATGATGTTCTCTACAGTTATGAGGAGAGATTGAGTTATTTCTCAGCAGTTGTGTTCAAACATTACTTGTTTTTTGTTGTCACACAAGAACTAGTGACAAAATGGCATCGTTTATCTACACTAAATATCCTTGCATGATTGGTTTGGCATTGGTGTAGGTGAGTGTCCTCCTTACACTTCCTGCTCTCACCAGCTTCTTAAGTGCTTTATGCTCATGTGGTAATACTCTATTATCTAGACTTGTATGAGACCCTATTACACTAGCATTGTATCTAGCTGTTTACCAAGTATTTGTTTAATGGCAAGGTATTATGTGAAGTACTTAGTTCTACCTATTCTGAAAATTGTTTTCTTTGAGCAGAGCAAGTATCAGTAGTATTGTGGCTAGTGCATGCATATTTGCACGAGTCAAGGGTGATATCTAGCATTGAGTATCTTTCAACAACAGTGATCTATGTGGAGCCTCAACTTAGGTTGCCCTCAGAATCTAAGATTTTGAATCTACGTCGAGGGAGACCATGCCAGACGGTTGGATGCTCGGCAGACAACTTGATAAACAAAATGCCAATCAAACCAGGTGCATCAGTGTGGGGGGGGCTTGCTTGGTGCTTATAGAGTTCACAGTGATTTGAAGCTAGCAGAATGTGCAGCAAAATGCCTTCTCGAATCAGATCCACGCCACCCTGCGCAGCCTACGTGCTGCTGCAGCTGGCTGGTGGGACGATAAATCAAAGATGAGACAGATGATGGAGGATAGAGGAGTCAGAAAGGAGCCAGGACGGAGCTGCATTGAGGTTAATAAACAGATGCATACATTTGTTGTAGATGACAAACTGCGCCATCCACAAATTGAGGAAAATCCATGCTAAGCTGAAGAGGTTGTCTGGGCAGATGAAGGAGGCCGGGTATGTGCCTGATACGCCTTTCGTGGTTGTCACAAAGGGCAGCTCACAGACGCATTCAGTTCCAGACTACCATTTGGTGACAAAAAAAAACAAATGATGACCTTGGGTGGGCTGGAAATTGGCCTGGCAGACCAGACTAGGAGGCTTAAAGGTTAAGGTCCCATAGCTAGGAGGATGTCTCTGCCATTAATCCTCTCGCTTCCACTATCTTGCCCTTTGTCATCTACCAGCCTTTCAATCTTTTGTTTTCTCTCCTTATTTTCCCTTTGTCCTACATCTTTCCTCCACGTTCATATTGCGACCTCTGGACGTCGCAGCAGGCGCAGCAACGCTGTCACAGTAACGACGTTTTTCCGTCGTTTTTTTATTTTTTTATTTTTTTAATCAAGTTTGTATTTTACAGGAACCTCCCTACGACCCCCTGCCGTTGAAACAGCAAGCAGGCGTTGCAGATTCCAAGGCCACCCCTGCTGCGACGTTGGGCCGTCGTTACTGCCCGCGTGCCTAGGGCTCCCTCTTCCCCATCCTGCCATCATCCGACATCGGGGCGGCGCAGCCAGCCCCATGCGTTGCGTCTGCGACGTTGGGGTGTCGCAATTTCTACAGCCCGACGGATGTCTGCTCTCCAACATCACAGAAAGGGCCGTGATGCCGCCGGCGCCGATTCACTGCCACGCCCACGGTTGGGTCCCAAACGGGCATCACTGACCCCCCATTTTCCTATAGTGTTTGATTTGTGGATGTCCAGATCGGGGTTTGACACTTTTTCTCTGGTCATTAACTTCATCAATGAGGAGTGGCTTCCATGCCATGTTACTGTAGGTTTGTTTGAGGCACTAGACACTTTTGGCGCAACACTGGCGGAACAAGTTAAAAAACTTCTGGCCGAATACAAACTTACAGACAAAATTATCTTGTATGTGAAGGATGAAGGGCTAACTTAATACTCTGGCTCAAGCTCTCACATCAGTTATGTCTTGCACACCTCTGCAACTTCAATCATCATTTGTTGGTGTTTGTTTTGGGCATCTCATGTCAAAGGCTTGCCAATACGCCACAACTAAGAGCAAAGTGGGGCCTGGAATGAAAGATGTTAGCCTTGTGGATGCTCAAATGCCTTGCAGAAGACAATAATATGGACTAAAAAATCAGGAAAGGGAAGACATCAATGGGATCTTGCTTGTAAGGAAGTTGGATTGTGGCCAAGAAAGCTTAAAACCCCTGTCAAAACTCGATTTGCCTCAAATGTGGTGCTCTTCCAAGTGACCTTGGAATATTCTGCAGTGATTAACTTGTGCTACAGTCGACAGTCATTACGACTTCAATTTCGGGTACCTGGGGATTCAACATGGGCCATTGCCGAGGCAGTCATCTCACACATATTATGAAACAATGCATTTTAAATCAAACTAGAGGATATTGGCTATTGTCGGATGCTTTGTTTGCGGCATTCTCTATTGCTACAAAAATGAGTCAAGATTATAATCGTCGGGCAGTCAAGAACCCTCCACTAACATGTGGTGATTTTGAGCAAAAGTTGGAAATCTTGTATGCTCAAATGGGATGAGAAGTTATCAATGTCTTGCAGCCTTTTCTGTCTTTTGCAGTCACTTTTAATCGAGGCCATGCACATAATATGTGTGCACTTATGCTTGATCTTCGGTACAAAGCCTCCCTTCAGTGCATCATGGACTATGGAGGACGAGAAAATACAAATGCTAGTGCAGAAGAGTATGATTCACAAGTCATGTTGCCACTATTGGTAACTACATTCAAGCACCTCAATCCAGCCTGTGCACATAGTCCTCCTCCAAAAGAGTCACTCCTTCATGAATCACTATGTGGAGTTTCTGCCTCGACTGAGGAGACGAGCTTAGGGCTTGTAAAAAGTGAGTTGTCATTGTATTGCTGATTATTGTGAATCCAGATGATGTCAAGTCTCCATTATTGTGGTGGAAGGATCATGAAAGCCGCTTTCCCAATGTAGGGTTTTTGGCTCGCCAATTTCTAGGAATACCAGGTTCGCAGATTGAGACCGAACGCATATTCAACATTGCAGGGATACTTACCAACATGCGTTGATGCCGACTTGGAGTGAAGAACATGGACAATTAGTGATGATTTTGAAGAACTGACCTAGCGATGGAATGATTAGTTGCCCTCTTGCTGATAAGGGAGTGGAAGAATTCATTGCTGAAGATAATCTCCTTGAAGATTATGAAGAAGAACTTGAAGATGCTGGTTACTTTGAGGATGTGTTGTAGGGCAGTTGCAGGCTAGAGTGTCTCAGTTTTGGCAGATGGTAACGTCAATGAAAGTCCATGATTTTTTTCTTATTTGGGAGCATATTTTGCGAGGTTGATTCTTATAAAACTAGACAATAGTATACTTGACACCTTTTGGGTTTTTCAACTCCAAAATGCACAATAGTTTAGGATGTATCACACTTCCGAAGATTTGAAGATTTGAACCGTGACTGACCTGGCCCAGATATATAACACTCAAATATAACATGGTAAATGGCCTGCTCTTTCTTGAATCATGTTATTGGATTATGTATTGACCTCAAGTTTCTAGGTGAAAGCACACATCTGATGGAAAGGACCCACAAGTTCTAGTCCGCGCAATGAGCCAAATGTGGAGTGCAAAGTCCCCAAGGTGGCTGCCAAGATTTCTACCACTAAAATGGATCCATTTGTGCTCCCATATTTGCATTAAGAGAAAGGAACTTGATGTGTACTTACCAACAAATGGCATAGAATAAGCTCTGACATCGCCGCAAGAGATATGCCCGGGAATGTTGAAAACCTAAAGTGGGGGAGGCACTAAAGAGAAAAAGCACTCGCAACAACCATATGGCACAGGGTTCAGAAAAACGGAAGGAGGGAGGGAGAGAGAAATGACTCTCTAGTTGAAAATCAGACCAATGTACAGTACACACCCCACACAACTAAGGGTGTAGCAAAGTGTAAACATAATCTAATCACAGTTCAGTATGAATCTTGTAGAGGATGTACTGTACAAAGCTTAGCTTTGTGGGTTGAGAGCTGTAACTATGGTACATCGATCCCACACTCAAGGTAAGCAAATAAGTCATGATACACTCAGAAGACTTCCCAAGAAACACCACGCGATGAAACTCCCTTCGCAGTAGAATAGCTTACAATAGGCTTCTCCACTGCGCATATTCCCTTTGCAACATGTCACCAAATAAGGTACTCATGAATATCTTTTGGGTCAGGATAACCACAAAACCCAATTCGAAGGCCATTGACTTGTTGAATGAACATTGTGTGCACCAAACACAACACTTCTCCAACTTGGCAAAACCATGCGGCCACACCCCAGCCTGCAACTTCACTGAATGTGACCATGCTTGGATGCTGGGAAAGGAAATGCTTGTGTGGGTGCCATAATAGCAAAGATCGAACCCCCGCGCTTTTGGCCAATAAAGGTTGACCCAAAATAGCAGCGCTCATCAGTAGCTTCATGCTTGTATGTCTCCCAAACCTTCACATCCTTGTGAAAAGGAAGTGGAAGGTAAGGACAAGCCTGCCCCAAGTAAATATTTCTCTTACTCTGAGAACCCCACAACCGGGTACCCATTCTCTTACAGGTATTGCGCAGCCCATTTTCACAAGGAACAGCCTGTAGTACACCTCTTCCTCCCTCACAACAAAGACAAAGATGAGCTGAAACTGGAACCATTTCAATTTCTACCAGCCATAGACAGGCCTCTCCACAGACGGAGGAGGCAGACCCAAGTCCTTGCAGTGTTGTGCATCAAAATGCATAGTTCCTGGGAGAGCCCCTGCCGCTTTTCTTGCCACCTCAATTCCTGAGAGAAAATAATGGCTGAAGGCCAGACCTCTTGCAACCATATCGCTGAGGTTGGGCATTGATGTTGACAAAGTCATTGTCCTCTTCTGTGCTTCCTCACCTGCGGGGATTGGCTTTTTCATGTTCGCTCTTCTGGAGTGCCGTGGGGGTATTCTGTCCAGGTCAGCAGAGTCCATGAAACGGTCTGTGGCAGCCTCCCAAGACAAGAGGTGCCGGAGCTCCGCAGAAAGTGGTTCCGGCTCAGAAGCCATAGCCTGCTTCACTTTCTCTACAAATTCCTGGGGGGTCCGGTAGATAAGGCAATTGGGGAATGGTCGGAAAAAGTCATTAGATGGGTGATCTGCACACACGACAATTTTTCCCATAGCTAGAGCCTCTGCCGTTGTCGTGCATACGACGTCACTAATGCTCGGGTTGATGAATACTTTGTACCTGCATACGGTTGATGTAGGGAGCTTTCAATGAATCTTGATTGAGAAAGAGACATCTAATAGTATACCTCAAGAAAATCTTAGCACCACCAGGATACTATGGCAGTTTTCAGTAGGAAAAGGCCCCTTCACAAATCATTCTTAGAACTCAGTCCTCCCTTTATTTGTCTGCAGGCCTGTGTCTCACTACCCACAGGCCCTTTCCCTCACAAAGAACTAGTCTAATGCTGACTGTAGTTGGCTACATCGTTCAACAGGATATTAACTAAAGTCCAACCAATCTGCTTAAAAAAGACACCCTCTTTCAGATAAACGCATTCCATCCTCAGAAACATGTAATATTCTTCTCAACGGAAAGGCTACCATATCCCAATCTACGAGGAGAACCTTACCCATGGAGAGAAGCATCTGCGTGGTCCCTCCCGTGGTGGAAAGTCATGGCAAGCCCATGCTTCTGAGCTGCAGCCTGAACCTCTTGTGAGTCCTCGCCAGTTCCAAAAACATCCAGCTCCACATCATCCAAATGCTGTTTGTTCTGCGCTAAAAGGTCAACGAGCTCTCTATATCCTTTTCCCCATATCATCTTGCCCAAGAAGTAAGCCCCTTTTGAGAACGCAGGCTTCCCTTCCTCACTTTCATTTGCTAATCGCCTGCCGATGTCCAGAAACATGGGGCTCACTCCATGGACATTGCACACAGATGACTTAGGGAGCTCTTGTGTAGCAGCTGAGAGTCGCAAAACCTGATGATTAGATAACCCCATGGTCAAGCTTTGTAAATGTAGGAAAAGGAGAGAACATCCACAATTGCCTATAAAAATGGTCTATGCAGGGAAACAAGAAAACACCACTTGTTCCCACCAGGGGAAAATGTTGGTCGCACCATGCCAATCTGGTTAGAGGTTGATTGAAATTTGTTTCAGGGCAGACATAACAAACAACAAAGCACAGGTTGATTCTTATCGTACAGTTACTAAGTACTGCGTTCACAAAGGTACTTCATAGGCACAGAGAAACACTCACTTTATCACAGTAGATCCGGACCATCCAGTTGTTTACATGCTCTAACAGAAAAGCCTGAACCGGTCCATTCTTCTCCCGTTTCACATATTCCAAGTAATTTGTATGAACGACCCCTATTACATGCTGGAACTTGTCAGTCCATCGCTTTCCATGATAATACCATGTCAGATGCTCAGGCTCCTCCAGTACTGCCACGTCCGCTTCACAATCAGGAATGAATGCGGAGATGTCCCCAGCTGCTAGGATACTTCGTTTCTCTGTAGAGAACTGCATGCCAGATTTTGATGCTTGGAGACTGAGTTCAATGAAAAAGTGATTACATGGTAAAGAAAAAATCATCCGTACCCCAAAGTAACATCCTATCCACAATAACAGGAAACCTAAGTGAGGCAAGTGAGCACAGAACTGAGTCATCAAGCATATTGGTTCTCAATGGGATCACATGCCCCTCTCACTCTAATCTTCACATTGACTGACTTTTTCGACCTGTCAAACCAAGCCCACCAACATCGGCCACAACAAAAGTATAATCACCTCATACACAGATAACCATATATCAGTAAGTGTCCTACCTTTCCAGGGTAGAAAGCAATCTTGAAGTTGGGCTTGAAACCAATCCGAGCTTCAACCCAATTGCGTACATACTTTTCCTGTTCTTCTGGAGATTCAAAGGTCATGTGATTCGGGTACAATTGCTCTTGATCTGTCTTGGATAGCCAGGGCACCACCAGAGTCACATTTTGCTTCCCAGCCTTAGCCAAGTAGGCAGCCCGGAAGAGAGGATTTACTGCAGTCCCTGTCATCCATGGTAAACTTGCTGTTGTAACAATTGCAATATTGCGGCAGGAATCTTCCATAGACTCCCTGGCAGACTCGTGTTCACCCCACAGCCCACCCTTGTAGCGGTAGCCTGTGCTCTGTACCACACTGGCAATTCGGACATCGAGATCATCCAGATTTTGACCAGCATTTTTTACTGTTGGGCCAACTTCTGTGCAGGGAATGGATGTCATTGAACAGGGCTGCTGGTCTTTGCGTTTACAGCTCCTTAGAATCTCACAAACTTTCTCTGATACATCTGCAACACACAGAATGTAGAGATATATCATTAGCCAAGGAAACTTCACAGAATGACTGTCAGAATGCTTCCAGGATTCTTCTCTCTCTCTCTCTCTCGCTCTCTGCGGCAAACGCATGTTGATGTGCTCTAGCATATAATCGACTCTACTTTCTTGGAAGCAAGACTGTCTTGTTCAAACAGGCTAAGTCCCGGTGGAAAAAGGTAGAGGAGATTTCCAAGACCTGAATATTAGGCACGAAGAACTAACCCTGCTATATGAAGCTGACTTGGATGCTGAGGTGTCTAAGGTCAGAGACTGTCCGAACAAAACGAACCCTGAACTTGTTTGTGACATGGGTGAGGACCTTGAGGATGATCTGTGGGCCTCCCTACCTCAGCACTAGACTGAATTTGAACTCAAGGCAGGGAGTATACCTTTGAACAATAAACAGATGCAGAGAGGAAAGGGAGATTGTCAATGCCCGATATGCGGGCCGCCTGAAGACAATATCCCTTATGCCGGGGTATTCTCATCAGAGAGCAACCCTCTTCAGGACCATCAAGGACATAGTCCCTGCACCTCTGTTCACCAACTTTCAAAATCTCGAGGCTGAGCCTAAAGCCATAACCCTCTTGGGGTCTAATTGCTGGGCAGCTCACACAGCAGATCGGTGCTTGTGTTAAGGCATTTTTAGAGGAAATGTGGAAAGCCCGGAACCAATTGTGTATACGAAGCTAAGTCCCACTACTGGAGTGAGCCCCTCACAAAGGTAGTGTCTTTTCTCTCCTATTCCGCCCAAACTGGGCACGGGGTCTATGGCTACAAGGCTACAGCAAACATTCCCTCCAGCAAACGTCCTCTTATGAGTACATTCTCTCTCTCATCTCTCTCTTAACCCAAGGCTTCACTTGCTATGTTTGATGCTACTTTACAACGATACATTTTACCAAACAAAAATGAAATTGAAGTCCCAAAATGTAAAAATGAACATCATGACAGCAGAATGATTTGCATGTTTTAGTGACAAGTTTTTAATCTCCCCACCCCAGGTGCAATATCCAGAAATCCAGCTGGGCTCCACAACATACCTTTCTTGACCCCTAGTTGATCAAGCAGTGGTTCAGACTGCCTAACAAGATTTTCCAGCAACTCCGGTACGTCTAAAGGTGCTACATCCTTTCCCTGTGGCTCCTGCTCACCCCCAACAAATTCATGATTTCTGTGAATGTTATCTTGTTGATCCCTTGATGCTACAACAACAAAGATTGCCATAAAGTCTGCTCTGTGAGTACCAAAACGTACTAAACTAAAATTGACATGCCAAACTCAACACTTTGTACAGTTCCACTCAAGGTCTCCGGCATCTTTCCAGCATGATTTGAACTGTACTAGACTTCAAGACCACCAAACATCCCCAAGAGGCGCCCCTTGGGCCCATGGTCTTACAAGAATCCCAATGAACTGACACTTGTGTGCCCAATACACTTCCGGCAAACCTACTGACAAAGCAAAAAGAGCCAGACCGTGGCAGAGTCACAAAGAAGCCAAACAGGGTTCTTGATGGGATGGAAAAGAGATCCTACCTTTGTTGCATCTGAACTTGTTGAGAGCTTCTGCAAACAAGAACAAGACCATGAGAACTTTAATCACTTGACATACAACTGTCGTTTGGGAGAGGTGAAGGGTAAAAATTAAAGAAAAAATCCTCTATCTAAAAGTCTCCACTCAACATGCACCAGTTCACGATGCACAGGAATCAACCAGTGAGGCATCCAGCACTGGCCCCTTCTCAGTCTGCCAAACACATTAATCCATCCACCACCACTGACTTTGCACGTCCAACCCTCCCTCCGTTTAGTGAACATAAAAAACTTCTCACTTGCGTACTAAATGAACTTTCACGTGAAGCAATTTTGCATGCGACCCAAGCAGGCGTTCAAGTCAGACCCCATGTGCCAGTGACCACTATGTGAAAGCCAGTGGAGATCAGAATAACCTGTGCTGACAATCAAACTTCTCACACAATCGTCGAGAAAGATCAAGCCGCTAATTCTCAAATCACGGTCTTCTTGTAGATGAGGACAGGCACGCTGTTCAGCTAACTCTGGCGTCTAAACATTGAGAATGGAGAGACAAGCCCCAGAAGTAGTTGGGGGCAGTCCTAAGGCATAGTTTGAAGTGCTTGCCTAAGTTGGCGCATAGAGAAGCTCGATCCATCCTAGTGGTAAATCTAACGAAACAGTCTCGTTCTACTTTCTCTTAACGCTTAGTCACACAAAGAGAGTCCACACATTACAAATTGCTTGACGTAGCTTTGTGACCATAGACACCGGGCAACCTTTTCCGCTGAGCCAAGTAGAAGCGGGAAGGGAGAGAGCAGAAAAGAGACACTACAGTTGCGAGGGCTAAGCATACCAAAAAAAGAGAATGTAAGAAAAAGTACAATACCAGATTCTTTTTGACGTTTTCATAAAACTCTGTCTTCTTGACATTCTGAAAGAATTCTGATGGAGTCTTGCTGGTGGCAGCTGTGCTCTCAAGGTCCCGCAGGCTCTCTTTCACACTTTTCCTTACACGGCGCAATGGCTCCCAGTCATCACCCAAAGGCTTCACTTGCCGGTTGGCCTTGTTCCTTCTTGCCCCTTGCTGCCAGTCCCGCGCCACCATCCTTCTCTCCCCTGTCTTCCTCCACTGTCCCCAATCTTTACTGAATCTGTCCCCTGCTTTCCTTGAGAAGAAATCCAACCCCGATTCACCATCTTTAGACACCAGGGATTTCCTAAGGGAAAGATCCAATCCTTTCGTATCCTCCCGGCGCTTTAAAAATTCGGGATCAGACCATGAGCGTCTGAAATTCGACAAACTCGGCTTCAGATTCTTGAGAAAATCAAAGTCCTCCGTCGCTGGCGGCATGGCCGTATTGTATTGCCCTGTCACCCGACCACTGTCCTTTTTAAGAATGTTTCCAGAGTTCTTCACATTGTTGAAGGAGAGCGACCGAGTCTTAATACTCTCCCATTCTTTATCTAAAGTGGTTGACAGATCCCTGAATGATTTCACCCTGGCGCTCATCAGCTTCAGATCAGTCTCTGCACTCTTCTGCACATCTAACAGACTCTTCGATATGAAAGACAAGGCCCTCTCCGCCGCAGCCGTCCCGGAATCTGGAGACGTCCCATCCCAGGGAGCCATGGAAATCGACGCAAAGCAATGATGCCTCAGATGGATAACAAATCTCTTCCAGCCGTATTGCTCCCACAAATCTCACCACTTCCCTCTTGTTCAATGCTGTCGCAATGCATCTACATACACCGAGTGTGCACGATCAGAAACACACATCATTTGCAAAGGAACGAGGGATTCTTCCAGGAAACACAGCGCCAGCGTTGCTTCGCGCCAGGCTCGTCGTCGGGCCTGAACCCTAACTTAGTTACCCCCATGCCGCACCTCTGCTATTCCCTAACCAGGCCTTCACACTCCCGAGGCTCGGCTAATAATATAATAAATCAAGTTTTCTAATGAGCTGCGGATCCTTGGGCTCGTGGTCTGGGGTTCAATCCCGTGAGCCTCGGGGCTTGTGTGTTGTAACCGTCGCCCATCAGGCTTCCTTTTAAGAAATCAAGAATTCCATAAATAACACGGAGAGCCGGTAGCTCAGTTGGATAGTACCCAAGTGATTCTGGGCTCAAAACTTGTTTCCTCCTTGTGTGTGGGTATTATTATCTTCTTCGCCTTGGGCTGTGTGCCAATTTTCTGATTTTGGAAGTTACTTTGAAGGACTCCTCTCATTATAATTAAGGGGCCTGATTTCTGTGCGGTCGCTTCGGGTGTTTCCCTTAAAGTATGTAGATATGAATATGTATAGTAATAAATCACGTAGTTTGGTTAGTTCCGAACTGGAATCCGGGGCAGCAGGTAGTGTGGTCCGGCGCTAGCCAAACGCCGCACCAGCAAGCGGTGGTGGAAGACGTTCGGTCCGAACCTCTTCCGTAAGAGCACAGCTGGCAGGCCAGGTGTGCCGGTGCGACGGCTGCCACATACAAAAGAGTGGGTCCATGGACACGTGTCTGGCGCAAGGGTGCAGCAAAGTCCCGTCTGCACCCCCGATGGAATATTCCCGATTCGTTGGTCCCATTGGGTCACGAGGTGTGGCCCGAACCACAATAATGATCCATAGCTGCACAGACTTAAAGTCGTACTCGTACTGACTAGGGCTACCGCCAGCAAATCTTGGTTTTTAGTTTTTACGTTTTTACCCGAGCCGAGAAAAATAGTACAGTGTGTAAGTATAACGTCAGCGAATTTACAGCCTATTGCTCACGCCTCAATGGACGGTTGAAGGCACATGTTGAGGATTGAACCCCGGATCACCCTAGTTGTGCGCAGACAAGGCAGCCAATACAAGGGCCTCCTGCAGTCAAAATGTAGGCTAACACAATCTCAAAGGTTAAAATATTAACTTACATGTGAACGACTCGTAGAGCTCTTTAGAAAAGACATTTTTTTTCTCTTGACAACCATTTTAATGTATTTTTTTATTACTTTATTGGCCCTGCCCGACAGCCTGGTAGGGACTACGCATCAAGTTGGCCAAAGTGACCTTAACCTTATATCACGGGTTGTTCCCATGAAACTTAATGGGAACATGAAAGTTTTTAGTTCCCAGTTGGGCACATGTTACACTTCATTCAATAAAATAAAACAATGGCACGGCCTCTGTGTATCTCACGCCCTATTATTTTTTTATTTTGTTTTAAAAATTGTACTTTATATCTGAAATCTTTATAGTTGAACGAATACTAAGAAAATGTTTCTCTAGAAACTAACAGGTTTTACTTTTAAGCTACATAGATTTCAATAGATCTTACATATGTAAAAAATGGATGGATATGATGGTTATTTTTAACCATGTCCTCTAACAAAGAAAACTAGACTAATGTGGATTTTCAAGTAGCTTCAAATACTAATTAAATAGTTTTTGTGGAACTAATTTGAGAGCTCTCAAACAAAGTTGGTTTTTCTAGATGGTGACTTTATCCTATCCATGATTCTCATTTTGAGTGAAAGTGGTGGTTTAATTACAATGAGAGGAGAAAATAACCTCTCCGCATGTTTGCGATGGCTTCAACATTTATCTTGGTCATTCAAGCAAATTGACAAAAATGTGCAGATAGGCCAAGCATACCAACCAACACCAACACCATCTGGTCAATCTTTCCATGCCAATCCATCGATATTGTTAACACATGCGCATGAAGTTGATAACATGTACCCCAAGTTGAGGGAAAAATAAAAACATCAAGCAACAAGCGAGTGGCTTATGGAGATTGAATGCATGCATAGATATGAATGTTTTGAAACCTTGTGGATGAACAGTGTGAGAGGATGATGGAAGAGCAGTTTTGAGGTTGCTAAGAGCATTGGACAAAGATCCACTAGAGGAAGCATGATGGCTAGCATGAACAATGCCCTTCATTTAAAAAAAAGATGAGACCATCCAAGGAAGGACTCCATGACATTTGTGGATTTTTTGTATAGTTGTTGTGTTTTGTATGGTCGATGTGCAAGTGGATCTCTATACCAGTTTGATGTTCCAATTACTGTGAATGACTTCCCTGATTTAAATGTGCCCTACACCAAGCTTTTCGTTGAATCTATTGAAAATCAAGACAATTATATTCCGGTGCATTATGGTCATGCAGTGAATGCTATTATTTTTAATATATAACTTGTGCTCATATCTACCTTTATATTTTCCTATGCAATATCACATTTTAGTCATAATATCCACGAGTTTGGATATCATCTTTTGACAAGACCTCCAATATAACCATACTTCGTCATTATCTTGAGTGAACATGTTCCCTCTAGATGAACAGTCAGGACACTTCCGCAACATCAATTGGGAGCAATCGACACCTTTGCAATATTGGTTGTGGTAGTGCCCTAAAATTTACCGGATGTGGACGTCGTCGACCGTGGCATGAGATTACCCTTTTGGCATCAGGGGATAGTTTGAAAAGCTCTGGTCTCATTGCAGAATGTTGTAAAATTTTTGATTTGTCAAAAGGAGTATGTCCTCTTTGGAGACTTGTAGATTGGTTCAAAGATTTACGCCAATCTAAAGCTTTTTTTGCTCTCAAGAGGTCGTGCAACAACTTGATTCCTCTTTCTTTCTCTAATAATGCATTTTAATCTGGCAATTAGGGATACTTTACTTTTAAATTTCAAGCATTTTCTGACAAATTTTAACCCATCTACTTTACTTATCAAGAAAATTATTCTCTGGCCAATTACATCATCAAAGATGCTCATAGAGAATCAAATCATCCATCATGCTAGTAAATAATAGTAAATAAATAACAGAATGTTGTAAAGAAGAAATATAGAGATCAAAGCAAAGAATTTTGAAATCAATATTTAAAATCAGAAAAAAATAGAAGCAAAGTCAGAATTGGACTGAATTAATTTGGGAGAATGGCAAAAATAAAATATCAAAACCAAAACATGAAGATTATTTTAAAAATTATAAAGTAATAATATTTGACAAAAAAGATTAACCCAAGAAAATACATATTTTAAAAAAACAAAAAAATAAAAAAAAAAAAAACAAAATGCATTTTATACATTTTAAAATCTTTTCGAAATTGTTAATATCTTAAGCCATAGAACAACGAATCATTCAAAATCAAAAAAAAGAAAAAATCGTCGCATAAAAAAGTATAAAATATAATATAAATCCCTATATAATAATATAGTGGTTATAGCCCTCTACCTTGCATAGCCTATCCTACCCCCTCTATTCATTATAAGTTAGCTCACATATCTCCGTCCTCACCTCTCTCCTACCTACCAACCAGCGTCCGGGAAATAATTTCAGTTGAAACAGCCAGTAGCCGCTCATTCCCAGCAGCAATCGGCTAAGTGGGTTGGGCAGTCGGTTGCTGCCCCTTAGTGGTAACTATACCCGGTCAATTTCCGAGATAATTTCTTTACAACCGGTTATATTCCTAATGATTTATTTTGTGTTCAGCTATAAATCCGGCCCTTATAAATATCAACGGGTTGACAACACAGTGTCAAATGCACAACAATAAGTAAATAATAATAATAATAAATAAATCACAACCAGTTTTAAGCAATTCAAACAAGTGAAGAACATTGTATCCTTATAGAAGTTGGACCTGTCAATGCCTTCAAACCACATGGAGGCCAAGAATTGAACCCGCATGGACAGGTGAGCTGTGATAGCAGGCAGCGAGTGCAAGCAGGCGTGGGGCTGGGGCTGCGAGAGCAACGTCCAGACTTATTAGGGTTTGCCCGCGGGCCCGCCCTCTTTGAGTTCAATATTTTTTCACCTAAACGCCCTTCCTTGGATGTAACCCGGCCCTGGCACGTTGGATTTCTGCCATGTGGTGGACTTCGACGGCCATTTCCATTTTTTGTAATATAAGAAGGGCCGGAATCCGTCCAGGCCTTGCCAACTAAGGCAGATTTCCTGTCTGTAATGAAATGGAAAGGCAAATATCCTTCCTAAAAGTAGGGCACCCGGTTGATTTCCACTTCGGCCATTTTTTCCCTCGGATCCATTTCCTGAGGTTTCATATTTCATTCGGAAATTCTGGAATTCAGTCGGCTAGCATGTAACTGGCTGCCGGTTCTCCCCGGACGTTGCTACCAACTATGCCACCACATTCTCAGCTTCGCCGCGTTGGGATGGACATTGGTGCAGCAGCCAAAATGTCCCTTCCATACAATCGCCATTTTTACATGGTTTATAATAGGCAGGTGGACTTCCATGTTGCTGAATGTCGATTCCCTCTTGGCGATATTTTTTTGGATCCGTTTAAGTTCGCCTCTAGCCGATTTTATTTTTCGGACGTCTAGGGCAGATATTTTGGCCTTTTGTTCATAAATCCATTTGTCTCTACTCATCCACCAAAGTGGGTTTTTGTAGCTCCCAATGGAATGACTCCAAAAACAAACAGCCCATCCTTCGTCCCCTTCCCCCAAATCCACATGAAAACTTACAAACTTTGTTTTTTTTTTAAAAAAAAGGCAAACAACTGGGAGCGACAGCTCACAAATCAGGCCCCTCAATAGTCCCCTCAATAGTGAGAGGAGAAAATAACCTCTTTCACGGTAACCTCACCATGAAGGTCACCAAACTATTGGTAGGCATATTTGAAGTAAGTATAAATAGCTGAAGAAGCTCCGTGGTGATTTTTTTCAAAAGTTATTTCGGATATCAAATGAAGTCATTTGTTCATGTGTGGACCAATATGTGCCCGTTTTGTAGTAAAATACGAAGTACAAGACGGACAATGTCACGTAATGTTAGGGTAAGAATTTGACGTTGAGAAACGATTGCCGTCATAAGGCAGAGTGTAGTATTATGAATGATAATGGTACCATTTGGGCTCGTGAGAATTACAGAGTTGTTGTCATGCGGCAGGTATACAATTAGTTCAGTTGTCAAACATATGCCAATTTTTGTGGCTCCCGTGACAAGCTTTCACTGAAAAATTGATTGTCGAATAAGCGCATTGAAAGTTTTTATTATAATATAGTGACTTGGTTATGATCCTTTTGCATAGCACACTTCATGAACATTTTGTGAGAAAATTGATGCATACAATTGCAGCTCAGAAGCACATACACTTTTCATTCCACCTCTGTTCACCATGAACAATCTGTGTTCACATCTATGTTCACGAGTTCTATGTTCGCCTCTGTTCACATTGAACAATCTTATTCTGAAGTTTACTAGCCATGCTGGATTACAACAAAAGGTGACAAAACAATATCCCAAAACAAGTGTGGACGAAATCCAAGGTACTATTCTTTGATTCAGTATATCACGCATTACCTATTAATCATATTGATCTGAAACCCCTCATCTTGTCAATTCTTCTTTACACTTGTCATGGTGTATCTATCAGTCATCCATCAAAAGTTTTCTAAATTTTGGCTACCTAGTAACATGTCCAGTTGCGGGCTTTTTCTTTAAAATGAAGTTATTTCATATTCCATTACTAGAGTGGTGGGCCTTTGAGAAATGAAATTCATGTACAAGAGTATCTTTGAGGCATTGCCACACTTTACAAATACATTCGATTTCGCCAATGAAACAATATCTAGTATCACAAAAAAATCCAAAAACTATTACTAAAAGACTGCCCAATCATTAAATCTCGATCATTGCTGAACGTTACAAATACATTCAATTCCCCAATAGGTTTCACAAATGAAATTTTTTGTCTACATATGAAATTGAAGCCAAAAATGAGGTGGCTCGAGCAGAGTTATGAGCAGTTCATGTTAGCATTAATATGCGACGACAAGTTTATCTTGTTAGATTTTGGTTCGAGCACATTTTCGTTTCACCATATAATATTTTAATTTATTCTCAAAATATATAGAATATTGTGTTATGCTAATGTGAGCATGCTCACATGTTACTCAACCTCACTACGACTTCCTAAGAGTTACTGCATTCTCTTTAGAAAGTGCACATTCATAAGATGTAAAAGGTGACTTCCAACATACACCTACCTCCCAAGGCTTCTAACCCACAATCCCTAAATGCTTGGCCAACTTATCCAAGTGAGATGTACAAATAGCTTACAAACCTACTTCTAACATACAAATAAAATAAATATCTGGAACCAACAAAAGAACTCGGATATTGCCCTTTGAAAAATAAAAAATAAAAATGAAAAACTACTATTCTTAAAGAGAAATCTAGTCTAGTCTCATTCACAATATAAATAACACACATGGAAATCTTCCGTTATGAACATGATCACTCACAACCATGATCTTACTCTCTACCACATCTAAAGTTTGTAACCAGTCAGGAGCTCAGTTGGTTAAGTGCACTTAGTGCCACCCAGATGTGTCTCAGGTCAAATCTTGCTACTTGAGGGGTGTGGTATTCTCTTCTCCCCTTCCTTGGACGATGTCTCACTCATTAGATCTACAGATCTTCTCTAACTTCTAAGTCAAGACTCAGAAATACAAGAAACAAAATCAAGTAAAGGCAAGCGAACCTGATAGTTACTCCTGTTTCTCATGTGAGCTATTTTGCCGGCTAGGTTGAAACCTCCACCACTTTGGGCAGTTGCATAACATGATGCCCAATTTTGTCTTTGCGTGGACAAACTAATATGGGTGAACATCTCTCCTCAAGAGAATCTGCTCCGAAAGGAAACAAAAAGATTACATCACGGAAATCCATCGGTTTGTGACAAACAGAAGTAGTGGCTGCCTCAGTTGGGGTGATGTCAGACCGTCCTCCAAGTGATTGTATGCTATCTTATTGGAGTCCATGCCCACCACGGGAGTTTTGAGCGCTATTTTATGGTGGTTCCCAGAAGTTATCTGGAAATACAGCACAGGGATGCTAAGTGCATCATCCGTAGCAAAATTTGATGAAGAGGGCAGGCAGTACCTCTTACAATTTGCTGTCACCGATTCAGCTGCTTGCTTTACAAAGAGTTTGTTTACAGTTTCACTTTTGAGGATGTGGATGGAAGGATATCAGTTCCAATTTTTGGAACATCATGAGGTGAATATGCACCACCATTAATTGATGACCAAAAAGTCAGCTTCCAACACTTGGTAAGACCGTCCGATTCTGAACATGTAAAGTAGTGAATTTGACCTTTATAGCTTATTTTTTTTATACCTTGTGCTGTAAGAATGGACCAATTATGCATGTCATGAAAAAAAATCCCATAATCCTCATTGTGGTGCCAATTGTGATACCTACAATCACATTGTTGATGTGCGATATGTACATTGTTCCCCTATTGATTTTGATTTTGATCGCCGTTGCCCTGTGTATAAAAATGAATAGTGTAGCAATTACATGATATCATTATAAAATCCAAACCCGCCACATGACCGTTTGATATAAATAGAATCAATGGGCCAATGGGCCAGCTCAATCTGGAGGCCAAAGAGGGGGAGTCTCCAAAGATGTAAGTCTAGAAGTTATGACATCATGGGAGGCCCAAAGGACCCAACAGACTGAGAACAGGAACAGAATTCAAAATTCAGAATTTCTAAAACAAAATCAAATAACTGCTCAAGCGTGGCATGAATGCCTCATGTAGTAGGCCGCCGTGCATTTCAGGTTCTCACAGCTAAATGCCTCTTCCATGGAGGAAGGATCGCTGAAGTACTGCCTAGATCTAGTAGTAAGCAGGAAACGATAGTGATGCCCTGTCTCCACTTTGCCCGTTCTGCAACCAGGACAGATCCTATCCTGAGGTGGTGTGTAATCCCTTTGTACCGATTTGGAAAGTGTGGGAATCAACTGTGCATTTTCCCAAAGCTGGTTGGAGAACTGAGAAGAGTGGTAGGAGGCATAATGATGTGGTAGTATCTGTCCATGATCTCATAGTATGTAGGACAAAAGAAAGCAACTATCTTCTACTTGGAGAAATGACATGGAAAGAACGAAAGAAACATCCACAGAAGGTCGGGAAGGCCCATAAGACAAGTAATAGAGATAGAAGATGGGGACCTGAATGAGCCATCTTTGATCAGGAACTCCTCTAGGGCTACACCAAGTTCTTCAGCTAATAATCCGCTCACCCTCTGGAATCATCATCCAGATTTCACTGTTGCTTTCAGGGATTGAAGTCTGGTGAACCATTCTTGGTTGTTTGTGGGATATGAGCGACATAGGAAGGTTTGAAGGTGTTCTCAATGTGTATGCTGAGTTGACGATGGGGGTTTAGAATATCTTGCTCTTGCGACTTGACTACCGGGGGCTCATAAGGGTATTCGATTTTGGGCACAATGGGCTTCAAATGGTGAGATAGCTGACAAATAAAGATCCGAGTTTTGGTATCCCAGACCATGTCTACAACTCATTGTGAAAAGCAAAAAATGCAAACTAGCCTTCCATAAAATGGGAGTTTAAGTTGATGTGTTGGAATGTGCAGTTGATTGCAAGGGCATACCCATATATAGATGTGACCAGAATACCATCCCTCCCATTTCAATATACAAAGGAAAACTAACAAGAGATTGTCTAATATCCATTTCCATGAAAAAATATTCTTGATCACGTTGTTCAAAACTTCCAACGTTGAAGACATTGGTTAAAACTTATGCAATACAATTAATTTAAAAAAAAAAAAAACCTTGCAAGAGGACAATGTGAAACAACAACGTGGGCAACTACCAACAATACTCCGAAAACAAATGTAAACTACGGTGGGGGTGTTCAATGTCGTGTGAGCACAAATCCACATTTAATAGGTCGACCTATTCCATGACATTAGATATTCAGCAATAAAAATTTCGCACTTTTTCGATCAAAATAGAATATTCTGTCGTAAATTCCCTATTTTCGAAAGGATGAAATTGCCAAACTTCTCCAAATAGAATATGAATCTTGGATGAATTCACCAAATACGGATGATATACATGGATGGAAGTACAGATGAGGATGATTATATCCAGATTTCAGTGGATGAACAGAAAATATGGCTATTTCTTGCAAAACTCAGTAGCCACTCCTGTTATTTTCCAAATTAAAAAGAAAAACACCGGTTGGAACCATTAAAAATATTAAAATCTGCAAAAACTACATAGAAAAATCTACTTCATCAAAACCGGAAATGGGTCTCTCTGGCAGCACCCACGTGGCAAGAATAGCATGTTGGCATGGTTAGAAAAGTGGCTATATACTAGGTGGCACGTTTTAACGGGTCCATGTAGGCAAAATCAGGCTCCTGATTTTCAACTAACGGCGCTTTTTGGCAATTTTTGTGGTTTTTACCCCACATAATTCCTTTGTACAAGTAGCTGACCCATTATGTTATTCTGGTTATCTGGATTTTCTCGCTCCGGATGAAAACCAACTAGTAGTGGCAAGAAATTTGAGAAGCCATATGCAAATGGTCAGGACTCTGGGACAAAGTTCAAAGTGGACTCTCTGATCAGGGGGCAAGCCATGGCTTATATCAAAGGGGTAACTCCCAAAGGCTTATAAGGGGAGCTACAGCTCACAAATCACACCCCTTAATTATAGTGGGAGGCAAGAGCCCAAGGCTCAAACATGCTCTTGTAGTGGAAGACGAAGCGAGGGCGAAAAGGGCGAAAACATGCTCGTGTAGTGGAAGATGAAGAGAGTGTGCTGGGCAGCTGCCCAAAAACCACACGCTGTTTTAGATTTAGCATTGGGGCGGGGGGTAAGTGTTAAATTCGCCTTAAACCAGGAAGGGGAAGATAACATTTATTAGCACTAAAATACCTGGAGCAGGGCAGTGCGGCCGGAAATCACTGGATAGCAGTTGTTAACACTCCTTTAACACTAGCGTAGCAGGCGATAGCAGGCTGGTGCGGCCGGGGCCTTAGTTTGTTGTAATTTTATCAATAGTAATTGAACCGACATCATAAGTTTTTGGGTCCAAATTTGAGATATTGGACGGCTGCTGGAAGCAACAGGAAAAGAAGTTCACTTTCCTTGAAGTGGAAGCTTTTGGCTTGTTTGAGATCGGCAGCTCAAGTACTTATTGAGAACAGTGGGAGTCACGCCAGCGACCAGCACCTGCTTCCATGTACACTAGCAGTATCACCGATTGATGCATAAACTATGCAAGCTGCTGTCAACATCCATGCAAGTTAGTCAAGCACTCTATTTGAAGCAGCGCCGTGAGAAACATACAAACATGTCCTATGATGCTGAACAAACTTGTGCACAGGGCTGCCCCTCTGATCAAGCTCATTACAAATCGTATGCACTTCATCTTCAAGCTTTGGAGAAGCTCCACCATGCAGACCAGAATTGGGACAGCACTCTGATTTCCTGAAGCTATCACCAGAGTCAGTCAAAATCTCTCCTTCAGCCAAGTGCAATTATGGGCTGACTTCCCACCTATGCTGGGTAGACCCCACTATCATTTCCTGAGAATATGCCAAAGGAAATGCCATCAACAGTGCATCATGGTCAGTATCCTAAGAAAATGGTGGATGAACTGAATAGCTACACAGATCAATGAATGAAGCAAGACACTAGCACTTTTCCAGGAAAACATCTTTTCACCAGTAATCCCCACAAGAACAAACCCCATCTTCGAAATGGTGAAAGCGATTAGCATCCCGTACAACAATTGCCCGGCCAACAATCTTTGAGATGAATTTGGTGGAGGTGTGGCAGTCACCACACACCCGAAGATTCTTGATCAGACGGAGATGCGTCCCAGGGGCCGTGCTGATCAGCCCGAAAGCAATAGCCAGCCTCTCACTGTGGTGGCAGAGAGAAAATTCCTTTTGCTCCTCCCCCACATCATGCAATACAAAGCGCGTGTCAGGCACATACCCTGCCTCCTTCATCTGCCCAGACAATCTTCTCAGCTCAGCATGGATTTCCTCAATTCTGGGATGCAATTTGTCATCTACAACAAACGTGTGCACCCTGTTGCCAATCTCAATGCGGCAGCGACCTGGCTCCTTTCTAACCCCTCTGGCCTTCATCATTTTTCTCACCTTTGCAGTATCGTCCCACCTACCAGCTGCGGCATAGATGTTTGATAGCAACACGTAAGTTGCAGCATCCTGTTCATCCCATTTGAGAATAGATGTTGCCGCACGTTCAGCCATCTCTACATTGCCATGGATTCTGCAGGCACCAAGCAAGGCCCTCCAAACCACAGCATCTGGGCTCATGGGCATGTTATTAATGAGGTCCTCGGCCTCATCCAATCGCCCGGCACGTCCAAGAAGGTCCACCATGCAGCCAAAGTGCTTTCCTGTTGGAGTGACACCATGATCTTGACTCAGGGAACCGAAGTAGCATCTTCCTTCATCCAGTAGGCCAACGTGGCTACATGCAGAGAGAACACATATATAGGTGATACTGTCTGGCTTCAAGCCTTCCATTTGCATTCCTTCAAATAGTCGCAGGGCTTCCCTATGACAACCATGCTGGGCATATCCTGCGATCATCACATTCCAGGCCACCACATCTCGTTCGGCCATAGTATCAAACACTCCCCTTGCATCTTCAATGCACCCACATTTAGCATACATGTCCACCAGGGCAGTGTTCAGAATGACGTCTGGGACAATTCCAGCTTTGACGATGTCACCATGGACCTCTTTGCCCTTTTCCAGCGCTGCCAGTCTCGCACATGCATTGCAAACACAAACAAACGTGATGCGGTCGGCCTTCACCCCTTCCTCCATCATTTGCTCATATGTCTCCAAAGCCTCCATCCCGCACCCCTGCTGTGCATATCCTGCTATCATCGCATTCCACGACACCACATCACGTTCAGCCATAATGACAAACACTCCCTTTGCATCTTCAATGCTCCCACATTTGGCATACATGTCCACCAGGGTACTGTTCAGAATGACATCTGGTACAATTCCAGCTTTGACAATGTCACCATGGACCTCTTTGCCCTTTTCAAGAGCTGCCAAGCTCGCACATGCATTGCAAACGCAAACGAATGTGATGTGGTCGGGCTTCACCCCTTCCCGCATCATTTGCTCATAGGTCTCCAAAGCCTCCATCCCGCACCCCTGCTGTGCATATCCTGTGATCATCACATTCCACGACACCACATTTCGTTCAGCCATATTGTCGAACACTGCCTTTGCATCTTCAATGCACCCACATTTCCCATACATGTCCACCAGGGCAGTGTTCAGAATGCAATCTGGCACAATTCCAGCTTTGACAATGTCACCATGGACCTCTTTGCCCTTTTCCGGGGCTCCCAGGCTTGCACATGCATTGCAAATGCAACCAAATGTGACGTGGTCAGGCTTCACTCCATCCCGCATCATTTGCTCATAGGTCTCCAAAGCCTCCATCCCAGACCCCTGCTGTGCATATCCTGCGATCATCGCGTTCCACGACACCACATTCCGTTCAGCCATACTGTCGAACACTGCCTTTGCATCTTCAATGCTCCTACATTTGGCATACATGTCCACCAGGGCAGTGTTCAGAATGACATCTGGCACAAATCCAGCTTTGACGATGTCACCATGGACCTCTTTGCCCTTTTCCAGGGCTCCAAGGCTTGCACATGCATTGCAAATGCAAACAAACGTGATGTGGTCGGGCTTCACCCCGTCCCGCATCATTTGCTCATAGGTCTCCAAAGCCTCCATCCCACACCCCTGCTGTGCATATCCTGCAATCATCGCATTCCACGACACCACATCACGTTCAGCCATAGTAACAAACACTCCCTTTGCATCCTCAATACTCCCACATTTGGCATACATATCCAGCAAGGCAGTGTTCAGAATGACATCTGGTACAATTCCAGCTTTGATAATGTCACCATGGACCTCTTTGCCCTTTTCCGGGGTTGCCAGGCTCGCACATGCATTGCAAACGGAAGCAAACGTGATCCGGTCGGGCTTCACCCCTTCCTGCATCATCTGGTCATAGGTCTCCAAAGCATTCGTACTACACCCATGCTTGGTGAATCCTGCCAACATTATGTTCCACGTGATCAAAGATCGTTGAGGCATTCTGTTGAACACTTGGTGAGCATCCATGATGCTCCCGCACTTAACATACATGTTCACAAGGGTATTGTGTAGAAAAACGTTTGGCTTGAATCCACTTTGGATAATGTGAGCATGCACCTGCTTTCCAGCTTCCAGGCCTTTCATCTTGATGCACTTATGCAAGAGACAGACATACGTATCTGAATCTGCTGAAATGCCTCCTCCTTCGTTTAAAGTCTGTAGAGCCTCTGTCAGTCTGCCTGCCTCACAAAGCATCTTCACATGCCCAGAAGTCCCAGAGGAGGCATTGTGGACTCCCTTTCTTGGTCCTCTTTCAGAAGCTGTGGTCATGGTCGAGGTGCCTGAATTTATCAACTGTGCCGCTGCCGCTGCTGCTTCCAGTTGACCATCTACCCATGCAGGTTTCTTGTAGCTATTGATCCACAGGTAATCATAGGTAATCTTGTGCTTGAAATCCGGCCCTCTTGGATGCATCTGGACCCACACTCTATCCTTGCTCCCTCAGCTATGCGTGCCTCTGCACACATCATGCATAGATCCCCGCCTTGCTGCTAGCAGCTGATAATAACAGTCTAGATTTGCTCTCACAAACAACCCAACCCTACTTATCACACTAGTTCCTATGCTCAATTGTGTCTGCTTCTCTCTCTAATCTAACAGGCATTCACCTTTTTGCCTCGATTGTCCCACCATTGACTGGGGTCGGAGAAGTATGCATTCCAAAGCTTCTCCTCGTCTCTGTTATCTGTTTTTGGTTACTTTCCTGTTGCCAGGTTGGCAGTAAAATGTCAAACATTCCAAACAACCATAGATCCACCCAACGACCTAGCTTGCAGAATTCAACATAAAAAATTAGGGATGACTGTAATAAGAGGGAAAAACAGGCCAAAATGTGTTGAAGAAGGTGCCTTCATTAGCAGTGCCTGATTCTATCAATTGTGCTGCCGCTGCTGCTTCCAGTTGACCATCTACCCATGCAGGTTTCTTGTAGCTATTGATCCAGAGGAAATCATAAGTAATCTTGAGTTTGAAAACAGCCCTCTTGGATGAATCTGGACCCACACTCTATCCCTGCTCCTTCAGCTGTCCCTACCTCTGCGCAAATCATGCGCCTTGCTGCTAGCAGCTGACAATGACGGTGTACCCTTGTCACACTAGTTCCAATGTTGAATTGCGTCTGGTTCTCTCTATGATCCAACATACATTCACCTTTTTGCCTTGATCGTCCCACCATTGACTGGGGTCGGAAAAGTATTCATTCCAAAGCTTCTCCTCATCTCCGTTATCTGTTTTTGGGTACTCTCCTGCTGCCAGCAACATGTCAAAATTCACTACAAACCACCACCCAACGAGCTAACTTACAGAATTTTACATGCAAAATCAGGGACGAGTCGCATGAGAGGGCAAAAACAGGCTGAAAAAGGTTGAAGAAGGAGCCTCACCACATTGTCCTTGTCTTTGTGTCATGACCCATGGAGGATTCATACCAAATCGTGATACTAACAGGAGGAGCCAAGAGCCCCATTTGCAAGATGGACAAACTTCTTCACCTAGTACATTAAGAAGCCACACCTTGCGATTGTCCCACCATCGTGAAGGATCAGCTCTGCTCGTGCTCCAAGGTAGACTTTTGTGCCCGAAAATCCGACAGTCTCAACATTTTGACAACTTCCTTCACGGAGAGGTGCTAGGGAGCTTTCAACAACATTCATGCAAGTCGCTTTGGGCTCCATTGGACTCTACACAATGAGGAACACACCAACATGTCCAAACTTACACAGATGCTAAACCAGCTTAAGTCTGCAGTCCGGAGATTTTAGTGTGGTCTCTGAAAACGACCAGGAGCAGCTAAGCATCTCCAGTCTTGTTGTAAATTTCAACCAATTTCTTGCATCGGGGTTGCGAGTACACAGCCCAAAACATATCTTCTGCCAATTTCTCACTCACCGGGGGAGATGGCAGCGTCTTCCGGTGTTCTCCTGACCGCACAGGCCGACTCCATACACCAGTGCCTGTCCACTCGCTTCAGTCATGCGGGAGCGTCATGCAGCGGATTGAGGGGCTCGGCTGTGGAGCCGAAACCGGCATTACCCTCGGCAATGCGCACAGGATGGAATCCCTTGCATGTAGTAGCAATGGCGCCTTGCCAACCTTCAGGGGTGCCGTTCAAATCAGGTGTGACACGAAACACTTCGCGGTTTTCTTCTTGTGTTCGCCATGTTGTATGCACCGTAGGATCCAGGCGTGGAATTGTCTGCTGAGAAATCTAGCAGAAACAAGGCAAAGAATCAAGAAAGCACAAGTGAGTGTTAGACAAGGCGGATATGTATATCTCGCACGTAGGTCAACGCTGGAGCATGGAACAGCGGTGGCAGGAGTTCTGTGAAGTTCCTTCACAATGGTGGGACTGCAGTGTTCACAAGGTGAGCTTTCCCCAGGATGTATGTCTGAGGGAGGAACTCTGGTATGGTAATACTGGGTGGATTGGATTGCACCCAGTACGTGAAAGAGCGTTTTACAAGGCAGCTTCCTTCCTCGCAATGACACTGGAGAGAGGTATGGAGGATGACACATGCAGGGAAGAGTATTAGACACCATCTTGCCTTGATCTAGTTCTACTCCAAATAAACAAATTTCCCCCATAGCCTGAGGCTGCTGCAATGTCCACAATCCTAAGAGCGTACAAATGGGGAATCTGAGGCTTGACCTGTCATCCCAATGAACTCATGTGAGCCTCAACAGTGAACCATATCAAGCATCCAAACTACCAAGTGAAGGCACATACGTTTTGCCAGATCAATGTCCACCTCTGAAGTAGAGGTCCGTGAAGTAGAGTGTTTTAACTACAATCAAAAGGGAGGCATGGTGCCAAATGTTCATTAGAAGATTGTGGACTGGTTCTAGCAAACACAATACACGCCCTCTTAAGAGGACTCTAACAAGTGAAGGTCATCACTTCCCAATCGCGCCCTTTCAAATTACGGTGATATATAAACAAGTTGCTCCTTTGACATAAAAAGAACTACTTTTCTTGCTGCTGGTGACTGTTTGACCTAACCCAGAAGTCCCCACAAGCAAAGGTACAAGAGACAGCCCCATCTCTAGGTCACCTAACTACTAGTATTGCGGCCACAGGACCTCACCACTGTCAGAAGCTTCAGTCAACAAGTCAAAATGGGTTGGACACATGCTTGAGGACACGCTGAGTAGCAAACAGATAAGCTCTGAAATGAGAACGAATGGAGGAATTTACTCTTCATTCCCCGTAGGGTATATCCTATCATCACACCAGAAATTATCCTCAATTTCATTACAGGCTGTACAAGGGCTCCATCACCCTCTGGTGCCCCCAAAACCTCTCAGCTTCCCCAAAAGGTTTCAAGAGCAGCAAAAGATAGTTTAAGCAAAAAAAATGGGACCTAGACCACTACAGTAACCTCCTTAGCAAAAATCAATTCAATGTGGAGCAAGAAAACCATGTAAAGCTTCCTATAGATACCCATTTGCTCCTATTTACACCCAAACCAACTGTATACATGTGGAGCTACACAAGGCAATCTTGTCAGTCGCGGGAATCCGATTCCAGAGAATCATCTTCTGCCTCACCCACAAGCACCTTGACGTAGGCTAATTGTGTTAGAAGGAGAGAGAAGACAATGCCATAGCTGACCAGCTTTGAACCTCGCATCCATGTTCCTGCCACCAATGCTGCGCACACAGATTTCTGGTTAGGACAGACTGGATGCTGAGGGCCTACTATGCTTGATACAGGTAGATCATAGCTGACATACACGACAAACATAAAAAGACTCAGCCTTGTAGCAGTTGCTTATATGTAGTACTCCAGGGGACAGAGGTTTCCTAAGTTCCACCAACTAAAATTTGCCATTATACTCATGCAGAGTCAACAATCATAGCAGGCAAGTACTCATTTAAGGGCAGGCGCATTGTAACTTCGACCTCTCCTATGTAGCTTGACATTTTGCATCTATATCACTGGTATCCAACATTTGACTAGGAGCAAGAAAATATGAGGTAACCACGCACAAGCAACGCAATGTCCGAGAGGTACCTGAGCTAGAACTCCAGAGGAAGGAGACGATGACCAAAGAGAGGCCCCCATATAGGACCTGCCTGTAACTGCTGCTGAAATCCCTACTGGGAGTTATTACCGTCACATTCTGTACCATATTACACAGCCAAAATGCCCATAATCAGCCTCCGTTCAAAAAAGCCACCCTAACAGACATACGTCATAGTGTTGTGGGAGGTTTTGAGAGAATGCTTAGAAAAAACCTATTGGCAAGTAGAATATCGTGGTACAGTATGCTGTCCAACCACCTAGGCACAAGAATAACCTCCATGGAAAAGAAAACCAGGATCTGACCTCTTTGAAGGAAACTTTTGAAGGTGGTGACTGTAGACGGAGGGGACCAGGTGCTGGATATAGATTCTTGAAGAACAATCCCTCGTTTCGTGAATATGCAGTAATTCGTTGGAACTCCTCAAAATCCTTCTGCTGTGCCTGATGGATTCAACCAGATACAACATACGACATCAGGGACACTGGCTAGGGACTAAGGGGAGCCTTCTACAATGAATATATTGCATCAAAGATTCTATGAAGCCCAGAGTGGTTACAGCAGTTTGTCAGATGTAGGTGGGTTAGGTTTAAATGCAGATCATGAAGCTCAATCTGAGTCTGTGCCTTTCGTCTAAGTTGGAGGCTTGGCCAGGTGTTCTGCTCGGCCATGGAGCAGATGATTGCTTGCATAATTAACACTTGTTGGAGAAGACAAATGAGGATCCCCCTTGTAGTGTAAGTGGATGTTAGAAACTGCCCACCTCCTAACAGAGGACAATAGCCCTGATGGTCATTAGATCTGGTCCCAGTCAGTCTACTTGTTCTTCAAGCAAGACATAATTTAGGTCTGGCTGTTGCAAACAGGTATTTCCCTGGCTGCAAAGCAACCTACCAGCTTTAAAAATAGGTCATGGTCAGATAAAGGTAATTCCATTGAACAGAATTGTTGTCTATGATACATAGGAAGAAGGTATAGGTACAGGCCCCTACTTACCTCGAGTTCTGCTCTTGTAATTCTAAGTTCACGTTCAATAGCGTGGGCATCCGCATCCAGTTGCCTCAGCACCTGGCACAATCAAAGTCCCTGCAGTTGTAAATACTCTTATTCATCTCGGCAAAGAAAGATCCCCACACGCTGGGTCTAAAACCTAGAACGGAAAAGTACAAGGGCATCCAAGTGAAGGAGTACGATAACCCCAAACCTCAGGTATCAAAATGATTTATAACTTATTCCACCACCTGTTCATCAGCTCAGTGGAGGTATGGCTCTGCAGCCACTTGGATGTGCTCGAGACATCTACCACCAGTGACACACCTCTTGCCCACTCAAGTGTGAGAGCCGATGAGACCATTTGTGAAATTCATTAGAAAAGTTCGGTATTTCCATAAACAAGGCACTAGGACAGTATACACCTGAGCCAACTAACAGCACTCATCCATTGGTGAATCAACATACAGGAAAGATCTACTCCCTAGATTGGAAGACACTGTGCTTTCTTAATCAGAGCTTATTGAACTCAAAAGAAGAACAAGCCCTGATGGACTGGGTGTGCCAATTAAACATTTAGATGCAGCTCACCCGGCTTTCTGTGGCATCCAGGCCCTTCATGGTGCGGTATGCAATGCGATCGTACTCTTGGTGGGCCTGTTGGGCAATGTTGCGCATGTGCTGCGACCTCTCATCAACAAAGTTTGACATACGAGCCTTCCCTAGTTGGATCTGCACCATCTCCACTAGCATTTGCTGGACCTGGGCATCCCCGCCCATTGCCTCATTGTGTCCAGACCCAGCCCCATACACACATTGTGTGATATTATTCCCCTTTACTTGCCTTTTTTTAGGGGTTCTACCACAATCTAATGTTGTCGCCAGCCACAGCTTGACCTGAAGTCTATTAAGAGAATTTCTCTGTGAAAGGGAGGCTGATGAGCTAAGCCATGCTGCACCCTGACACTCGGGGGCTCTCGTTTGGAGCTTTTCCATAGGGCATGCAAGAGTAGTATCCACATAAATCTGGCAAAGGTAAATTTCTCTTCGGACTGGCAAACATGGCGAGTGTCTGAAGGCAGAAGCTGTCTTGATAACGTGTCCACAGCTGGACTTTGTCTCTCCTCCACTTAGCCTTGATACTGATTGGGAAACCACCGAGGAGTGACTGAGTGTTGCCATCAGTGCTTGCTTCTTACGCCTCTCCAAGAGTCTGCCACACAACATAGGCCATCATCATAAGCAACATTCTTCTTACTATGGCTATACCCACAGACATCCATTCTAACAAGTGGCACAATCAAGGAATTCCTACATATGAAGGACAGCAGCTACGTGACGAGGTATTTTCAGATGGACAATGCAACACAGACCTATCTTTTCCATAGGATTTCTTGTTCCTGTACAGGAACTACTATACTAATGTCCAGCCTCACAAAAGCGCGGTCACCCTTAGTCAGGATTAAAATTCTGATGTGCAAACCTACCATTGTACTGTAAAGAGGCAATAACCGGTGTCCAAAATCTGATCCACAGATGTCCATGTGACGATTTACTATTGAACTTATGCACTGATGGCACTCTCCTTCCAGGTTACCGACCCAGCCATTCTTATAGCAATCCTTGTGACAAGTTCATTTTCTGGATCGGAGTTCCTGGGTTTTCACACTTCCAAACCCTCAGGGGCTGAATATGAGAATTTCTGTATTCTTTGAATGTGCCACTTGACTCCATCACAGACTCAAAGCAGCAGGCGCTGCCCTCTGCAAAGGACATGAGCCAATTTCACGGAACGTCCTCGGAGACAGCAACATCTTCCGCCATGCTCTCCTTTCATTTTACAAGTACTGTCGTGGACATCAAGAAACTTGCAGTGGTGTGCTGCGAATATTAAGCTGGAGAAAAACCGTCTCAATTCCATCCATGATGTAGTGCTAGAAATGGTTGGCCTTTACTAACTGAGACGTAACAATCTGGCAAACCATGATGCTACTTCACATCTGCCCCTCCTGTGTAGTGAAAACAGACATCCTGAATTTGTTGACATTTTTGTCATTGCACAGTGCAATGACTCCAACATGAAAATGCCAGCTCATGCCTGATGCCAAGCCAGGAGTAGATAAACCTGAAGTCACATGAGTAATCAGTCAAGACTGATCTGCTTCTGGGGCACAATTGAGAAAATTCAGGTTCTAAATTTGCCTTTCGATATATAACAGCTTGAAAAGGTGGTCTGCTAGCAAAGGCCTTCAAAACAGCTTTGCTTGGAACCGACAGTCTTTCTTCAAGCAACTTCCTCATAAGACCAACATACTGTGTTGGCTGGTTTTACAGATGACAAAAGAGGGCTTCAAAAAAGTCCACCAAATGTCTTGGGGACACTGAAGTAACGTTGAACTCCACTGATCTCCAATGCAAGTGCAGGTGCGTGCACATTTTTGGGATGTTTGGCTCCGGAGGAGAGAGGAACTCCTAGCAACACAGCTCTTAACCTGACATAACTTGATCAAGTACACCACAAGTTTCTTTCGTGGGTTGAGTATCCCTGAGGAGATTGGCTACTTGACTCTCTAGTCGTTGCAGTGAGTAAGATAAAAGTGACAAGACAAATACCTATACACCCTAATGTTGTTGACTAATAATGTAAATTCCTCTTGCACAAAAGGGAGTCTTTTGCCTCCTCAACGGAAAATCCCATGGTTTACTTATGTGATCCAAATCCCTCGGAGGAAACACTCAAACTATGGGACGGGAGGGAGTGTTGCCCAGCTGGGCGCACTAAAGTAAGATCAGCTGGAGGTCTGTACTGTGGTAGGTGAGACACAAGGTTGGTATTCCACTACAAATGAGACATTAGGCAGCCATCATAGAACGCTCACGGACAGTGGTTAGCAGTACATCCATACTCTTAACACTTCCATTTCTTACTTGACCCTCGGTTCCTGTGGACAGCTCAATCCCACTACTAGCAGGAGGAAATCCTTACAAGAAACTGACTAAGGTCAAGAGCAAGTCATAGCTCAAGTTAATTAAATAATTACAACAGCTGAATTTTCAAGGAACGTACTAAAGTGCAGCATCTTGAAGAATTGCGTTCAACAACAGCAAATTCGACACTAGCGAGATCATTATGCACCCATCTCAGAACTACCTACTAGGATTCCAACCCCCGAACACCCAGTGCTCACCCCATAGCTGTCACACTCTAACCAGGACCTTGATGGTTCGTCATCAACTAGTACTAGACAGTTCTTGACGTTAAAAGGAGGCATCTTTAAATCCTTCGAAAGAACTCACAACTGCTAATTTACTACTCTGCCCCTTTCTCCTTCTCCCTCATAAATTCTTTCTCTCTTGCTTTCTTTAGTCCGTTGTGCCCCCGCCCTCTCCCTCAGTCGTTCCTTACGGCCTCCTAAAAGTGGTAATTCAACACAGCCAACCATCACCATGAATTTCACGAAACTCCAGTTAACCTGTACCAACCAGTCCACCTGAAATCCCGAGACGTCTCTTCTTACACTCGGCTCTTTTCACACCACCCGAAACGTACACAAAGCTGCCAAAAACCATCTCCAAACCTCCAAATCAAACAATTTCAGCCCCCGACAACTCCTAGCACACCTAGCCTCCATCTCTTACAGATCCACCGTGTATGTATATTTTAGAGTCTCTACAACTCCAGCTTTCCAAGATCTAAAGTCCTTCACACCCGACCACAGCCAACTACACCCTCTGGAGAATTTCAACCCCACCTTTCACAAAAAACCGAAGCTCAAATCAGTACCTCCAAGAGCCCAACAAGTGCTTGACTCCAGCTCCACCTCTCCAGCTTCAACCTTCACCACCACAGATCGCTCGCATTCAACAAGGAAACTGCGATCGTGGCGTCAAGTGTTCTCAAGCCTGCAACTGGCGGGCCTGCAAAGCAAGCGCCAAGCCCCCTCTCTCCTCTGCGGCCCCACCCCACCGGCAGCCACCGGTCACTCACTGAGATTCCCGGCTACTCCCAGTTAAGCTCTAACCAACAGATCGAAACCTCTCTTACCAGTAACCCGGGCAGCCAGTCAGCCCATAAAGGTGGCAGATTCCATGAATCTAGGCTGCTGAATCCGGGCCATTTCGCCAACAGTATCGCCAGTATTTTTGCCACAATAACAACAAAATGGCTAAACCGTAGGCGACTTGTCATGATAGATGTAATTCATCCGTCTCTGGAGGTGTTCATCGATACTTTCATCGTTGCTTTCATCACAACAAGAGTCGTGCTGATTTAGCCAGATTTCTCCACGATTTAGGGTTTATGGCGAGACCAGGAATTCAACGCCCGTGGGACCCGGGGGGCACATGGTCTTTGGCGGCCGACACCGGCAGGACCGGTGCGCTGCGACTGTGACTCCTCCGGCCGGTGCGGCCCACCGTCGAGGAAGCCTCTGGCACCGGACGAGCTGGTGCGCCGGTCCCGGGTTACGCCACAAGCCCCCGTAACACGTGCTTGGCGCCCGGGCTCTCGATGTTTCGCCACGTCACGCAATCGCCAGACGAAAGTTTCATTCATACACTTTTCTTCATCCATCTCCGTCGCTCATCCAGTTTAACATGCCCGTCGTGGCGCTCGGAACGCGGCTCGTCGAGTTGGCCGCCATGGCGTCCACGTGTCGAGGTACACGTGGGTTCCTAATTTCTCGGGTGACATGGTTATCGGCTGTACTAGTGGCATAAATTTCTCGTTCGTCAAGAGATAATTTCTCGTTCGTCCAGGCAAAATTTTCTCGTTCTCGTTTCTCCTTTCTAGATTTTCTCGTTCGTCCAGCGAGGGTGATGGTTGCATCTCCCTCTTGTACTTACCGTCGTCCCCTGTTGGAGGAAGACTCTTTCTCTTGTAGTGAGGCTTCACCTGAAGTTTCCCGACTGAAGGAGCTTCATGAACTGGGATTTTGTGAGCTTAGTGGAGTATATGTTAGCAAAGAGAGAGAGTTCTCTTTCACCATTAATGCCTACTTCCCTTTCAGTGTAGCTTCTCTGCAGCAGCCATCTGCGAAGCTCGTTAAGGATGAGTCTTTGCCATATACCTTAAAAAGGCCATGAGCTAATTGCATGACACTGGCCTCTCTCACCCTCTAGCATCTTCTGCATCGAAGTTTCACAACTCCCTAGCTAGAGGTGGCAACTTGAAAGTACAAATTTTTATCAGCCCAGGCAGAATGGACTATCTCTTTCTCTCTGTTTTACAAGTTCTTCAGGCCAATAACAAACATTTTTGTGCTGGTCAGGAGACATGGGAAACACCGGATAAATTGGTTGGAGATGTCAATGGGTATAAGTGGACGGGTAAGATGTGTACTCTCAAGGCAGCCTCTGCCAAACGCGGCCAAAAAGGGGTTGGATTCTTTGTCCGCGATGTCTTGTTTGATAATTGTGAAATTATCAACAAGGGTTTGAGGTATGAGCATAGTATCTGGCTAAAACTGAATCTGAAGGGCGTGAATACGAAGGACCTCTTTGTGGGTTGTGTATACATGCCCACATAGGGGACCCTTAGTGTTGACGCAGACAAAGCCTTCGAAGATGTAAAGCTGGACTGTGCTTCTTGCCAAAGGTCAGGTGGTTCTATTGGGTGACTTCAATGCCCGGGTGGGCAAAGGTCTCCATCAGGACGATATCATTGGGCCTTTTGGTGAGGACGAGCTGAATTCTAACGGCAGACGGTTAATTAACTGTCTGGAAGAGCTTCAGCTTTTGACCTTGAATAACAGGACAAGAGGTGACCAAGTGCAGTGGACTCGTGAGAAATCCCAAACTGGGGAACATTCCATTGTGGACTATATCATAATGGACAAAAATTTGTTTCCCCAGTGTGCCAATGTGTTGATCGACAGAACTGATATTGGTACCTCTGACCCACTTCCTGGTTTGGACTGAGATCAAAAGGTGTTTTCCCAACACCAAGAGATCTGTAAAACGTTCGATTCGGAAGTGGCGCATAGAAAAATTCCATAATGAGGAGGTCAAGGCTGAGTATGTCCAGGCCTTGCAAGAGGATCTCCCTCATTTTGTCCACTCGCTCCATGAACTTCAGTCTCGCTCTGACAACGCAAGAAATGAAGTCGAAAGAGCAGTGGACTCTTGGGAGAGTTTCGTTTCCTCTGTGGCTGACAAGATCATTGGGAGGAAACTAATTGTCTGCGGTAGAGCTGTTAATTGGTGGACCAATGAGATTAACCTCAAGATAGCTGAGAGACGAGCCCTCTATAAAGAGTGCTGCAATTTGAAAACCAACAGAGAATTGTGGGCAAGGTACTATCAGCTCCGTAAAGATATCAATCAGCTTGTTAGGTCTCAGAAGAGATTATACTGGGACAAGTTATACAGTGAAATAAACTCAAACCACCATGGTGGTAATGACAAGAAATTGGTTGGCCCTTCAAGTTGAACAACGTTTGTACAAGCCGAAAAACGGTCAGCAAGTACAAGCGCTGAAGACTACTAAAGGTGCAGTGGTGACTTCATCGGTTGACATTGCCAAAACCTTTGAAAATCACTACAGTATCCTTGGCAGAACTTCAGGGAGGGGTGTTCTGCTGAATGGAGGGACACAGTTGGAAAAACTGTTCCTATGATTCAAAACAGCCCTGATGAACTGGAGTATATTTCAATGGCTTATAACGCTCGCATTAGTTCTTCTGAGATTTATCCTGGAGATTGGTTGGAGTCTCCCCTATGCCTACGAAGTCATCCTCAAACATAAGGGCTGGTATAGTGGTATCACCCACCCTTAACCCAAATCCCTCACTTTCCACATCCTGGAGGAGTTGATTGATGAAAACGTTGAAGAGCAGAAGGGAGAGAGTACATCCTTGAGCTACACCTTGGTCTATGTCAAAGAAGTTGGACTTCTGTCCGTTAACAGTGACATAGCTTTTGGTGTGAGCATACAAGTTGTGGACAACTCTCCACATCTTTTTCTTGATTTTGACATCCAGGAAAAAAACATAAGTAGGTTTCCCTTCTTTTTCCTTCCCTGGATAATCTGGCTTAGAGTGAAGATATGATCCACACAGCCCCTGTTTCGCCGAAAGCCAGCGTGGCCTTCGTGGAAACAACCTCGAGACTCCAGATCAACCTCGAGACGAGTACTTATAACTCTGCAGAATGTCTTGCCAACAGCATTGAGGAGCGTGATGCCACGGTAGTTCCCCGGTTCTTCTCTGTCACCCTTCTTGTATAGATTGACAATGACCCCCTGTCGCCAGCAAAAGGGGATCATTTCAGTCTTCCAGATAAGGTTAAAGAGGAGAACTAGGGCCTCTATCATGGGATCGCCACCGTGCTTGATAAGCTCGTTGACTATACCATCAGGTCCACCAGCTTTATACGTTTAAATGTTCAATTGCTTTGATTGCACGAAGAGATACCTCTCGTTTGAATCCTCTGGACGCAGAATCAATGAGCCTCTGTAGTCTTGTGTCGCTGCCATGGACCTACTCATCCTTAGTCTCCTGCAGCCTCTCTCAGATTTGGCCAAGGGGCAGTGTCTCCTTTATCATCCTTATGGTTGTTTTTCCTGAGGTTATATTTTCCTCAGTTTTATTAATAAAATTTGTCAGGGCTCCCCCTGTTCGAAAGAACTGCAAACAAAATTGAGCAATTGGGAATGCTCAGGAGAGAGAAAAGGGATGATGAGGACTCTGATGAGTCAGATGAAGAAGAAGAGCAAGAACTAAAAAGGAAGAGTAAGAGAAAGGAGAAGTTGAAGAGGGATAACTATGAAAAAAGATTGGAAGAAATCTTGAAGAAGTATGCCACAGAGGCAACACATTGGAGGAAGGGTGTATCGTGTGCAAAGTGCCAGAATGAAGGCCATACCACCACAGAATGCCACATGAAGGAGAAATACTGTACTATCTGTAAAATGGATAACCATTCTACTGAGAATTGTTACTACAACAGAAATAAAATAAAAAATGGAGTTAATTCTTTTGTTTTGTGGACCATTACAATAATCAGGCTTGAGGAGTAACTAGTGAACCAGGGCAAGTTTTTCTTCTACATTGAAGGTACAGGATGATCAATGGTCTGCCTGATCTTGCAGCAGGCTCCTCTTCCCAAGCCATCTTTATCAAAACTATACATCTCTAGCTCTACACACCAGGGGAAGGCAAATTTATCTTTTCTTTGAAAGAGAAAAGAGAGTCAACACCATGATGCAACTTTTCCAAGTGAAGCGCGGGCAAGATTGCTGATGCACATGGGAGGGCGGAGGTGAAGATTGACAATCTTCATAGCTGATGGGTATTGGCAGCCCAGACCAAGAAGTGGTATGGTAATTGGGTCTTCCTCATCTTGTGCTGGGATCTGAGATTGGCAACGGGTGCCAGTGCAGAGCACACGCCAAAATAAGAACAAGAGTGCATCATGTGAAGAGATGAAGGTCAGAAATTTTACAATTCGAGGTATATATGAATGTCAGGTTGTCTTGAGGACCTTAATACACAAAGTTCAAAGGCCCGGGGGTGTCTTTATAGTGTCACGGCCATCTTGCTCCTCATGATGGCCAAGCTCGGGGTCCGCAGCGGGCACAACATGGTACTCCCCAACTTGAAGGTTGTTGTCTGCAGACTCCAGGGGTTTCTGAGAGTAGAGCACATAGTGTTGTATGGTGAAGAGAATATCAAACGCTATTGTGAACTGCACCCATCATTCATCAACCCAGGTTTCATCAATCAAAATCCTGTAACCCTGCTAGGCCCCACCCACACACTCATTTCCATGCTTTCTCTCATCTTTTTCTCAGTTTTTATCTTTGGCTCTGGTTTTGTTTCCTCTCTCATGTTTTCTTCCATTTTGTCCCATAAGATCTATGAGCTTTCCGCAGACGTTATAAAGCACCATTTCATTTCTCATCTAGTTTCCCACCGGGTAATACTCAGCTTCAGCCCTCTTCTGTAGCTAATCATACCAGAAGAATCTGTTTGAGGACAAGGTTAATGGGCTTGAGATTCCATTGGTTCTTTCTGCTCCACCTCAAGTTCTGTATGAACATCGGTGGCAATTAAAGTTCTCACTCATGACCCCTTGCTAACTGTAGTCAGAAGCCATGCTACTTGAATGTGTGAGAGGTGGATGGGTAGCATCATAAGCTTAAGCGCTTCTTTGACTACAAGCCTGTAAGAAGAGATAAATGAAGCCAATCTGAATGAAGGCATACAACTTGGAAGAAGGTTAAACTAGCTAGCGAACAGACATACTGACCAGTGACAAGCCCACTTTGCCCACGTTCCCTGTAAAGTTTTGGAATGAATCTGTGCCATCAAGGTACCCACATTAGGTGATATATGCAAGAAAGTCACTCACCAGACTCTCGAAACCTGAGAGTACAAAATTGACTAACCAAACAAATTCAATAAAACCAGAAAATTTTGCTTGGGCGTCTAACTGGTGTAGCTTTTCACTAACCAACTAACCTGGTGGCAATGCCAGTACCTACCTACCTCAATATGAACACAGGCAAGCTTAAATAGAATCCATAAAGCCTATAGATTCATGAGGATGAAGCAATAATTGCAAGGAAAGACTCCATAGGTTAGAGGGGAGACATGCCTTGGTCAATGGATTGTACAACCATTTGCAGCAAGTTCGCGATGCCCCCCGACAAGTCCAAGACTATGTTTCCTATGCTCCAGCCCTCTGTACTCTTCCTCGTGAAGTTAAAATATGCCTGGTCAACCCCTCCCACTGTGTCAATCTCTGCCTCTCTGTCTCTCTTTTTTCGATGGTTTGTAAAGTAGTTTCTTCGTCTACTTTGTCCAGTGGATCCTCCAGGCTTCCTGTGGATGTTAGAAAATTTCCTTCTTGCTTTCTTTCCATTCCCTCATCTTGACAGTCTGCACCTTGTCCCTTGTACAAACAGTGTGACTGAAAGTTCGATCACAATCATGTGTCACTGCATTAAAATGAACAGATTCCAACATCATTGCCAGCAATGAGATCAACACACAACCCCGTGCAATTGGACTGCGGTCAGTCATGCATGAAAGTGATGTGGCTATTTGGGGTTTCATAACTAGGTGGGTTAAAACCCAGTGCCCTGCTCCTAGAGTGTGACTATCCCATTCTCTGATACCATGGACATTGGGTACTGCTCTTCCCATGCACCCTGAGTGTGCAGCAACTTAAGTACAATTTTCTCTTCTAGTGGCTCTATTACCGTAAGGGAATTTCTGTATGGACTAACTCTTGTTGATTGTTCGAGTTAGAGAGCCTTACCTCATATTAATTTGTGATTATGAATCTTCCAGTAGCTGCAGATAGAACAATTACATATAAAACTCTGAATACCTCAATTTTGAAAGGATTAGAGGGCTACCTGTGGGATGTATTTGATACATGTCATCACCAGCTGTATTATGCTGGATTCACCAGCCCCAACACAGCACATGGCGAAACGATTATATCAAATTTACTCTTCCATTTACTACAATCAGAAACACAGAGACAAGGGAGCGTATTAAAAAAGTCAAATATCAACAAATATGCACTGTGTGGGCAAGAGAGGACCTACTTGAAGCCATCAATGAGGAGTAGCCAGTTCCCACTTGGAAAGACTCTGAGGAGAAGCACTAGAGCTGCTCCCCAAACCACACTGGATATCCCAATGCATGCTGTCGATAGTCTCTGGCCACCCTTCTGTGCACCATACCTGAATGTGTGAGAAATCTTGAGAGAAGACATGAATTTGTCATGTGCACGGATGACAAATCTTACAACCAGGGAGGGCCACACACCACAAGAATAAATGGAAACAGAAGAGAGACATCAGCAGAGGCTACAGGGCCAAAATCAGAGTCAAGACGTTTAGACCTGAAATGTTCCTCACAACCAAAGACATGAGGGCATCGGAGTAGACTTTCTAAAGTTTGAAGCATTTCAAAGGCCGACTATAGACAAACAATGTTGCCCAAAATTTCCAGGGAGAAGGAAAACGTAGGGGAAGAGGGACAATAGTGAGAAGAAAGTAGTAGCCTAACAGCTCACTCAGTATCTTCCTTTTGTTCCTTAAAAACACCTTCACAGAACTAAGCATTTAACTAGAAGGAGGTACTCATCTACTGTTCCATCCTCAAGAGCATAGTCCCCACAGGAACTCCGAGAGGCGGTCATCCCAGTAGGAGAGAACAGACTTGCCATAGTGCTCCCACACAGCTGATGACTACTCCGGTTGCACTGAAAACTGAGTTTCGTCTCATGGATGGACTGGATTAACAGGAGTATGATGTTGATTCCAGCCCTGAGGGTATAGCCTAGCCATATCCCTCCCCAACAGGCGAGTTACAGGGACTTGACAATCACCTGATGTATAGGCTGAATTGTTCAATTTTATACTCAAACATTTTGAGGTTGATTCCAGCCATGCTGCTATATCCACCTGGAATTATGCGTTCAAAACATAGCTGTGCGAGGGGTTGGACTGCCGTCAAGCATAAATGTAGATCAACTACGAATAAGGGAGGGAGCGATAGAGATTGTACTCATAAGACGTTGTTTGCCGTAGCCTTGTGGCCATTGACCCCGTGCCCAGTTTGAGCGGGAACAAAAGGGACAGAACCTACCTCTGTCAGGGGCTGACGTTGGTAGTAAGACTTACCTCCATATATAGAATTAATCCGGGTTTTCCAGATATCCTCTAGAAATCCCTTCACACAAGCATCAATCTGCTGTGTGTGATTTGCCCAAAAACTAGGCCTCAGGAGGGCCTGGGCTTTTGGCTCAGCCTCGAGACTTTCAAAGTTGGTAAACAGGGGTACAGGCACAATTCCCTTAATAGATTTGAAGAGAGCGTCTCTTTGGTGAGAGAACCCCGGACAGTGTATCAGAAAATGAATACTGTCTTCAGATTGCCCACACAACGGGCAATTGCACTCTCCCTTTCCTCTCTGCTTCTGTTTGCTGTTCAAAGGTAGGCCTCCTGCCCTGAGTTTAAATTTCAGTCTAGTGCCGAGAGTGGGTAGACCCTTGAGGTCATCCAAGATGTCCTCCCCCATGTCACAGACTGGAAACAAGTTCAGGGAAGTTTTCTGCCTAACTTCATTTTCATCAGACAATCTCATGGCAACAGACATGGCTGAGGACACTACAGCCTCTAAGTCAGATTTATCCAGCAGGGTCAAGACTTGCGGATCCAGGTCCAGGTCCTTGAGGATCTCTTCTACTCTCTTCTGCCAGGACTTAGCCTGTTTGACAGGGCGGTCCTGTTTCCAAGATATAGAGTCGATTAACTTAGGATATCTGGTGTTGGGCATATGTTGCAGCTGACCCCACCATCTGACCTTGAATTCATCTCGTCGGGAGCTTAAGGACGGAATGCCAAACTCACCCCGAACAGCCACATTGGCTGGTTTGGAGCATGCTGACATACACTCCTTAAGCACCCCCACTTGAATGGATTCTAGAGTCTTAGCCTGGTTGGAGTTATCAACCCATATAGCAGATCCGTACTCCAAGGCAGGTCTAATAACGCGACAAAGCATGGTTTTCTTAACCTCAGAGTTGACCCCTCTGCAGTGGAAAAATTTAGTGAGCCCCAGAGCTTTGCCCTTGCCAGTTTGAACAACTTTCCAGATATATGCATCCCAATTACAATTGGAGGAGAACTCAACGCCCAGGTAAGTGTAGGAAGGGAGGACCGGGATCTCTTGGCTACCCCACTGCCACTTAAGATCACTTCCTCCCTCTCCTCTGTCGTTGAATGCTACCACTGCACATTTGCTGACATTAGCCTCTAGCCCCCAAAGATCAAAGTATCTCTTCGCGCAATCAATCAACTCCTGGAGATTGGTTGGAGTCTCCCCTATGCCTGCGAAGTCATCCGCAAACATAAGGGCTGGTATGGTGGTATCACCCACCCTTAACCCAAATCCCTCACTTTCCACATCCTCGAGGAGTTGATTGATGAAAACATTGAAGAGCAGAGGGGAGAGAGTACATCCTTGAGCTACACCTTGGTCTATGTCAAAGAAGTTGGACTTCTGTCCGTTAACAGTGACACAGCTTTTGGTGTGAGCATACAAGTTGTGGACAACTCTCCACATCTTTCCCTTGATCCCACAAGACCAGAGGCGTAACCATAGGCCATCTCTCCACACTGTGTCATAATCCTTTTTGACATCCAGGAAAAAGACATAAGTGGGTTTCCCTTCTTTTTTCCTTCCCTGGATAATCTGGCTTAGAGTGAAGATATGATCCACACAGCCCCTGTTTCGCCGAAAGCCAGCTTGGGAGCGATAGAGAGAGAAGCAGATTGAGGGGAAGCAATCAGTCAGAAGAATGCATAGAGAGCACAAAAGAGATGGTACAGAACCCAAGAAGGAAGGACATCCAGACCTCATAGAGGAAGATTTGGCTGAGGAGGACAAGCGTGAGAAGAACCGCATGTACAGAGAACGCAACATCATTTAGCGCCACTGGTATGAGCTGCAAGAGTGTAACAACAACAACATCACGCCTGACCCTTGTGAGAGCAATCACGCCTGACCCTTGTACACGGAAACACACTTTTTCCTACTTTCAGACATGTCTGTTCCCTTTCGTTCCACCAAACTGGCCACGAGGTCTGCGGCCACAAGGCTACGGCAAACGTCATATGAGTAAACACTCTCTCTCTCTCTCTCTTTGTCGCAGAATCTCCCTGTCCTCTAGGAAGCCTATTGACATTGGGTGGACTTGAAACGGGAGTACATTAATGTCTCTGTGACTAAATGCCGGCCTTGTGACCTCGTGTTCTTGTTTGTTTCGACCTGAAGCGCTTTGCTTCAGGTAAGGTAGTGCATTGGATTTAGTTGGAAAGCTTGGGGCCTTTCCCTCTTTAGAATATGCCTACACGGGCCATTCCCTGCAACTCCCTGGAGTGTGATCTCTGAATGGTAACAAGCGGACTCCTACCACTTGGGGGCAGCCCCTCCGCCCAAATTGGGCAGTCGTATGCTCTGTCTAGCATACTCGGCACTTGGGCTCGGGTTGGTTCCTGTGCTTAAACTTATGGCCTGCGAAAACAATCAAAAATTTAGCTCCTATCAACATCAACACTCCTCAGGGTGATCCCTGGGCATTGGTTACTTATGCCAAATCTAGGGCTTCATGTGTAGTTTTTGGGTGAATCCCAGGATGGACGATGTGTCCTTTAAAACTACATGCTCTAGCTTAGGCTTGGATTTCATGGCTAATGGTACCATCTCGAGACTTGATAACAGGGGTACGTTGAAGGTTGCAATGACCAAAAGTGCTTCTAATAGAGTCCCGCATCAATTCAATCTCAAAGAAGTTCGTCCCTTGACTGGCTGGAGAGCGGTCTTAGACATTGGTGATTCAATGGGGCGCTCTAGGAAGACAATCAAGGGCAACAACTTCAACTTGAGAGTTTCTAATCGGTTTGATGCTTTGGATGAGGTTGAATCCAAACAGCCAGAAGGACAAGATGCCCCTAAGTGTACGGAACCTGAACGTCCTGAATCTGAAGGATTTGGTACTCTGAATGGTTTACCAATCCTCAAGGTTTACACAAGACGAACAAATTCTATACATGGGGTAATTGTCCCCAAGCCGTCAGATGGACAATCTGTCCCTAAGTGTGCAGAGCCTGAACGTCATGTAACTGAAGGATTTGGTACTCTAAATGGTTTACCAATCCTCAAAGTCTACACAAGACGAGCAAAATCTATACACGGGGTAATTGTCCCCAAGCAGTCTGACGGACAATCTGCCCCTATGTGTGCGGAGCCTGTGCGTCGTGTAACTGAAAGATTTGGTACCCTGAATGGTTTATCAATTCTCAAAGTTTACACAAGACGAGCAAAATCTACACATGGGGTAACTGTCCCCCCTTTGCAGAACGGTTGGCCGTCCAGGAGCAATCACAAGCTACCTAGACAACAAACAATTCACACGCAAAGGGCTGGCTTGCGGCTGGCCACTTTCAACTTCTCAGGGTTGACCAACCAAAGGAACAACTTGAAGTGGGACAAGTTCTTCGGACTAATGATATTCATATCTGTGCTGGGCAAGAAACATGGGAAACGTCGGATAAACTGGTTGGAGATGTCATTGGTTATAAATGGGCAGGTAAGATGTGTACTCTCAAGGCAGCCTCTGCCAAACGCGGTCAAAAAGGGGTCGGATTCTTTGTCCGTGATTTCTTGTTTGACAATTGTGAAATTATCAACAAGGGTTTGAGGTACGAGCATAGTATCTGGCTAAAACTGAATTTGAAGGGCGGCATGAGTACAAAGGACCTCTTTGTTGGTTGTGTTTACATGCCCACAGAGGGGACCCTTAGTGCTGACGCAGACAAGGCCTTCGAAGATGTAAAGCTGGACTGTGCTTCGTTCCTTGCCAAAGGTCAGGTGGTACTATTGGGGGACTTCAATGCCCGGGTGGGCAAAGGGATCCATCAAGACGATATCATTGGACCTTTTGGTGAGGACGAGCTGAATTCTAATGGCAGACGGTTAATTAACTGTCTAGAAGAGCTTCAGCTTTTGACCTTGAATAACAGGACAAGAGGTGACCAAGTGCAGTGGACTCGTGAGAAATCCCAAACTGGGGAACGTTCCATTGTGGACTATATCATAATGGACAAAATTTTGTTCCCCAGTGTGCCAATGTGTTGATCGACAGAACTGATATTGGTACCTCTGACCACTTCCTGGTTTGGACTGAGATCAAAAGGTGTTTTCCCACCACCAAGAGATCTGTGAAACGTTCGATTCGGAAGTGGCGCATAGAAAAATTCCACAATGAGGAGGTCAAGGCTGAGTACGTCCAGGCCTTGCAAGAGGCTCTCCCTCATTTTGTCCAATCACTCCAAGAACTTCAGTCACGCTCTGTTAACGCAAGAAATGAAGTCGAAAGAGCAGTGGACTCTTGGGAGAGTTTCGTTTCCTCCGTGGCTGACAAGATCATTGGGAGGAAACTAATTGCTGCGGTAGAGCAGTTAATTGGTGGACTAATGAGATTAAACTCAAGATAGCTGAGAGACGAGCCCTCTATAAAGAGTGCTGCAATTTGGAAACCAACAGAGAATTGTGGGCGAGGTACTACCAGCTCCGTAAAGATATCAATCAGCTTGTTAGGTCTCAGAAGAAATTATACTGGGACAAGTTATACAGTGAAATAAACTCAAACCACCATGGTGGTTATGACAAGAAATTCTGGTTGGCCCTTCATCGTTTGTACAAGCCGAAAAACGGTCAGCAAGTACAAGCGCTGAAGACTACTAAAGGTGCAGTGGTGACTTCATCGGTTGACATTGTCAAAACCTTTGAAACTCACTACAGTATCCTTGGCAGAACTTCTAGGTCTAACAGTGAGGGGTGTTCTGCTGAATGGAGGGACACAGTTGGAAAAACTGTACCTATGATTCAAAACAGCCCTGATGAACTGGAGTATATTTCAATGGCTTATAATGCTCCCATTAGTTCTTCTGAGATTGTGGAAGCAATTGAACGTTTAAATGGATATAAAGCTGGTGACCTGATGGTATTGTCAACGAGCTTATCAAGCACGGTGGCGATCCCATGATAGAGGCCCTAGTTCTCCTCTTTAACCTTATCTGGAAGACTGAAATGATCCCCTTTCGCTGGCGACAGGGAAGAACCGGGGAACTACCGTGGCATCACGCTCCTCAATGCTGTTGGCAAGACATTCTGCAGAGTTATAAGTACTCGTCTCGAGGTTGATCTGGAGTCTAGAGGTTGTTTCCACGAAGCTAAGCTGGCTTTCGGCGAAACAGGGGCTGTGTGGATCATATCTTCACTCTAAGCCAGATTATCCAGGGAAGGAAAAAAGAAGGGAAACCCACTTATGTCTTTTTCCTGGATGTCAAAAAGGCTTATGACAGTGTGGAGAGATGGCCTATGGTTCCGCCTTTGGTCTTGTGGGATCAAGGGAAAGATGTGGAGAAATGTCCACAGCTTGTATGCTCACACCAAAAGCTGTGTCACTGTTAACGGACAGAAGTCCAACTTCTTTGACATAGACCAAGGTGTAGCTCAAGGATGTACTCTCTCCCCTCTGCTCTTCAATGTTTTCATCAATCAACTCCTCGAGGATGTGGAAAGTGAGGGATTTGGGTTAAGGGTGGGTGATACCACCATACCAGCCCTTATGTTTGCGGATGACTTCGCAGGCATAGGGGAGACTCCAACCAATCTCCAGGAGTTGATTGATTGCGTGAAGAGATACTTTGATCTTTGGGGGCTAGAGGCTAATGTCAGCAAATGTGCAGTGGTAGCATTCAACGACAGAGGAGAGGGAGGAAGTGATCTTAAGTGGCAGTGGGGTAGTCAAGAGATCCCGGTCCTCCCTTCCTACACTTACCTGGGCGTTGAGTTCTCCTCCAATTGTAATTGGGATGCACATATCCGGAAAGTTGTTCAAACTGGCAAGGGCAAAGCTCTGGGGCTCACTAAATTTTTCCACTGCAGAGGGGTCAACTCTGAGGTTAAGAAAACCATGCTTTGTCGCGTTATTAGACCTGCCTTGGAGTACGGATCTGCTATATGGGTTGATAACTCCAACCAGGCTAAGTCTCTAGAATCCATTCAAGTGGGGGTGCTTAAGGAGTGTATGTCAGCATGCTCCAAAACAGCCAATGTGGCTGTTCGGGGTGAGTTTGGCATTCCGTCCTTAAGCTCCCGACGAGATGAATTCAAGGTCTGATGGTGGGGTCAGCTGCAACATATGCCTAAAACCAGATATCCTAAGTTAATCGACTCTATATCTTGGAAACAGGACCGCCCTGCCAAACAGGCTAAGTCCTGGCAGAAGAGAGTAGAAGAGATCCTCAAGGACCTGGACCTGGATCTGCAAGTCTTGACCCTGCTGGATAAATCTGACTTAGAGGCTGTAGTGTCCTCAGCCATGTCTGTTGCCATGAGATTGTCTGATGAAAATGAAGTTAGGCAGAAAACTTCCCTGAACTTGTTTCCAGTCTGTGACATGGGGGAGGACATCTTGGATGACCTCAAGGGTCTACCCACTCTCGGCACTAGACTGAAATTTAAACTCAGGGCAGGAAGCCTACCTTTGAACAGCAAACAGAAGCAGAGAGGAAAGGGAGAGTGCAATTGCCCGTTGTGTGGGCAATCTGAAGACAGTATTCATTTTCTGATACACTGTCCGGGGTTCTCTCACCAAAGAGACGCTCTCTTCAAATCTATTAAGGGTATTGTGCCTGTACCCCTGTTTACCAACTTTGAAAGTCTCGAGGCTGAGCCAAAAGCCCAGGCCCTCCTGAGGCCTAGTTTTTGGGCAAATCACACACAGCAGATTGATGCTTGTGTGAAGGGATTTCTAGAGGATGTCTGGAAAACCCGGATTAATTCTATATATGGAGGTAAGTCTTACTACCAACGTCAGCCCCTGACAGAGGTAGGTTCTGTCCCTTTTGTTCCCGCTCAAACTGGGCGCGGGGTCAATGGCCACAAGGCTACGGCAAACAACGTCTTATGAGTACAATCTCTCTCTCTCTCTCATAGCCTGCGAAATCAATCACTACACCATACCATGTTGATAACAACACTCCCCAGGGTGATTCCTGGGAATTGGTTACTTATGCCAAATCTAGGGCTTCAGTGTAGTTTTTGGGGTGAATCCCAGGATGGACGTTGTATCCTTTAAAACTACCTGCTCCAGCCCAGGCTTGGATTACGTGGCTAATGGCTCCATCTCGAGACTTGATAACAGAGGCACTTTGAAGGTTGCAATGTCTAAGAGTGCCACAAATAGCAAATCAAGCTCAAAGTTTGTCCCTCGCAGTGGCGTGGTGGCTGGGGCCGAGGGAGTGGTGGGGGGGGGGGAGGCGGGTGGATGGTCAGCGGTCTTAGACATTGGTGATTCAATGAAGCGTTCTAGGAAGACAACCAAGGGTGGGGACTTCAACTTGAGAGTTTCCAGCCGGTTTGATGCCCTGGATGAAGTTGATACCAAGCAGCCAGACAGACAAGATGGGCCTAAGTGTGCTGAGCCTGAGTGTAATGTGAGGATATGGTACTCTGAAAGGTTTGCCAATCCTTAAAGTTTACACAAGACGAGCAAAATCTACATACGGGTTAATTGTCCCCCCTTTTGCAGAACGGTTGGAAGTCCAGGAGCAATCATAGGCTACCCAGACGGCAAACAATTGGAGATTATGTCGACACGTGGCGATACTCTCAGCATGGACACGTGTCATGTGTCAGTGCTACGAAATGGATGGAGTGAAATTCAATGACTTCCGAAACCACTTGTTGAGTGATCACAAAATGACTCATAGAGTCATTCTATGAAAACGGAGAATATACAATATCACTCACAGAGTGGTTATGTGAGTGGATGACGTCTCTCAGCAGGTCATTGGAATGATTACCCACAGAGTGGTGTGTAAGCTATTTGAGTAATTCATGGTGTCTCTCTGAGTGGGAACTATGGATTGGAGTGATTACTAACAGAGTGGTGTGTAAGTGATTAGGAATACCACTGGAGGAATTCATACCACTAGTACAGTAATATATCTGTGACTACTTATACCACTATACGAGTGGTAATGTAGGCAATTGTGCAAAGGGCTGGCATGCGGCTGGGCACTTTCAACTTCTCAGGGCTGACTAACCAAAGGAACCAAGTTGAAGGGGACAAGTTCTTCAGGCAAATGGTATTCATATCTGTGCAGGGCAAGAGACATGGGAAAAACTGGTTGGAGATGTCAAAGGGTATAAATGGTTCGGTACGATGTGTGCACAGTGCTAAGGCGGCCTCTGCCAGGCGTGTTCAAAAAGGTGTTGGTTTCTTTGTCCGGGATTTCTTGTGTGACAATTGTGAAATTATCAACAAGGGTCTGGGGTGCGAGCACAGTATCTGGCTGAAACTGAATTTGAAGGGCGGCGTGAGTACGAAGGACCTATTTGTGGGTTGTGTTTACATGCCCACAGAGGGGACCCTTAGTGCTGACACAAACAAAGCCTTCGACGTAAAGCTGGACTGTGCTAAGTTCCTCACCAAAGGTCAGGTGGTCTTATTGGGTGACTCCAATGCCCGGGCGGGCAAATGTCTTCATCAGGATGATACCATTGGGTCTTTTGGTGAGGACGAGCTGAATTCTAATGGAAGACGGTTAATAAACTGTCTGGAAGAACTTCAGCTTTTGAACTTGAATAATAGGTCAAAGGAGACCAAGTGCAGTGGACCCGTGACAAAGCCCAAACTGGGGGTGGATTAATCATAGTGGACAAGAATTTGTTTCCTCAGAGTGCCAATGTGTTGATCGACAGGACTGACATTGGCACCTCTGACCACTTCCTGGTTTGGACTAAGATCAAAAGGTGTTTTTCCAACACCAACAGATCTGTGAAACGTTCGATTCGGAAGTGGCGCATAGAAAAATTCCAAAATGAAGAGGTCAAGGCTGAGTCAGGCCTTGCAAAAGGCTCTCCCTCACTTTGTCCATTCGCTCCAAGATCTTCAGTCTTGCTCTGGCAATGCAAGAAATGAAGTCGAAAGAGGAGTGGATTCTTGGGAGAGTTTCGCCTCCTCTGTGGCTGGACGAGATCATTGGGAGGAAACTAATTGTCTGCGGTAGAGCTGTTAATTGGTGACCAATGAGATCAAACTCAAGCTTACCTGCACGAGCCTTCACCCTTAGACAATCACTCGAGCAATAGTTTTTATTCTTGGCTCTGGTTTTGTTTCCTCTCTCATGTTTTCTTCCATTTTCTCCCATAAGCTCTATGGGCTTTCCGCGGACGTTATAAAGCACCATTTCATTTCATTTCATTTCTATTTACTTGAATGTGGATACGTTCTTTGTAACAACACTCAAGAACTGCCTGGTCCCTCTGGCTCCTTCTCCATCCTTGAACATATAGGACAAACTAATACGTGATTTCCTGTGCTGTGCCCTGTAACAGTATATTTGAGTATATGCGTACACCTTCTACATGATTCATTCAATGACATTGCTCTCTTGGCTGGTCTACTGTAGCCAATGCCTTGTATCAGCATTAGGAAACCTGAAAGTGAGATGCTTGAGGATGTTTTTCCGTCTCTCTCTCTTTCCTGTTGCTAAGATCTTTATAGACAGCACTCAAGAATTGCCTGATCCCGTTGTTCAGATTTTTCTGTTTAAAATGGAATGGGGAATCGGATAATGGGATGACTCACTAGGATGACTCATGAGGGTGACTAATTAGGGTTCACCCTAGAGGTCTCAACCTAAAGAGGTATCTATTCAGACTCCTTCAACACTGTGATGGTGGCTACTTAGTATGGCAACACAAGGAGAGTTGACACAATGAGGAACTTACATGGACTTGATTAACCTCTACTCTGAATCTAGGAATACTTTTGCAAAACCAAGGGCTTCTAAACGTGCCCTTGCTTGAGTACTTGCTTTTCCTCTTAGGAAGAGGTGCTTGTTGTCATGCTTACTTCCATGGACTTGATTAGCTCTACTCTGACTCTTTGAATACTTTTGCAAATCAAAGGCCTCTATGTGTCCCATTGCTTGAGTACTTGGCTCTAGTGACACCTTCCTTTTGGGGAATGGGTGCTTAGTGACATGAGACCAACCCCTCCCTCCCTCTGGAGCATGGGCTGAAATAGCTGCTACTGAGTTCTGTACCTATGTTGACTGAAATGGCTGAAAGGACCGCCCTAACCTCTCCTCTCTTTGCTGGTACGACCTGTTGCAGGGATGACATTGATAAAAATTGTCAAGTGGTTTAAGCCTGGGGTTCCACAGGGATCACTAACCTGTTGGTTGGTTGGTTGGCTGGGATGGATCCAGGTGATGCCACTTCACCTTCTCTTGTTGCAGGAAATGCTACTAAGGGCAAGAGACTGAGTGAGGCTTTGAGCTTTCTCAAGCCTCAAATCTGTTTGTATGTGTTGATTGTGTACACATACTACTGCTGCTTTGGCTCTGAATGGTTTGTTGGATCTAAGAGCTTGTACCTACATGGAAAGGAGTCACCTTTAAGGAGACGTTAATGCTCTTCCTACTTCTAGTGTTCTTCCTATGATATGAAAGTGAGCAGGCTGATCTTGTTTTGAGAAAGGCCTACCTAATGTGCATCTGATTGCCACTTAGTACACCTAAAAACCAGTTTTCCAGCAAGGATATGTAAAGGGAGGTATGGAGGCAGATCTGGGTAGAGAAAGCTTGATGGTGCCTAAAGTAGGCTGTCGGATGTTGTTAAAAAGAGGCAAACACAACGCATTGTGTTTAGTGTTTCCTTGTCTAGCTCTGACATACTATGTAAATTCTCTCATTTTCTTTCCGCCCAAACTGGGCGCAGGGTCTATGGCCACAAGGCTATGGCCAACAATGTCTTATGAGTACAATCTCTCTCTGAGAGAGAAAAGAGGATATTGTAGCCCAATGTGCGGGCAGCCTGAAGACAATATCCATTTTCTGATACATTGTCTGGGATAATCTCACAAGAGAGTGACCCTCAGCACCATCAAGACCATTGTCCCCGCACCTCTGTTTACCATCTTTCAAAATCTTAGAGTGCCTACTTGGGGTCTAATTGCTGGGCAGCTCACACACAGCAAGTTGATGCTTGTGTGAAGAGCTTTCCAGAGGATATCTGACAAACCCGACCTAATTGTCTCTATCAAGGTACATCACACTACCTGAGTGAGCCACTCACAAAGGTAGTATCTGTTCCCTTTCGTTCTGCCCAACTGCGTGTAGGGTCTATGGCCACAAGGCTGCGGCAAACAACGTCTTCTGAGTACATTCTCTCTCTCTCTCTCTGTGTTCACTGTTCTCTAGTTATCCACTCCCCCAAATTCCAGTTTGCAGCAACTGCCCTGGACAGATTGACAAAAGGCCAGGCAGCCTCCATCCGCCTTCAGGCCAAATGCAAGCAGATACACCTGCGTCATCTACCGACCAAGAAGTGGCTGTTTGATAGCATGGTCACCCCAAATGCCACATTTGGTTGTGAATTATGGGCACCCTGCAGTCCCAGTTTCCTGGTGGGAAAAGAATCTGGAACCATTGCAGTTATCTTTCCTCCAAGCAATACTTGGCGCCAGAGGCACCACTCCATCGCACATACTGAATGCAGAATTCGCCTGCGTGCCACTTCAAACTGAGGCTCTCTTCCGGCTTACAATTTTTCTGCATAGGTTACAAGCCCTTCCTCCCAAGGGGCTTGTGGCCAGGGCCCTTGCGACATCTATTAGACTCAAAAATGCAGGTTTCAAACAATCCTGGTATGCTCGGGTGGATACCTTTTTTGAACGCCATGGACTCTCTATTGCTTCACTATTGCCAGTGAACCCAGAAGAGGTGGTCATCACATCCAAGCATGACCGCAACCAACTCATTAGAAAGGAGCTCATGGAGCTACATGTCAGGAGAACTTGGAAGTTACCCAACCTCACGACAAAGCTCCATTTCTATCGAGAAACATTCTTGGTTCTCCGAGATGATAGAATCTTGCGGCCCAATTACCTTTCGGCATCTTTATCTCCTTCTCTCCTGAGGGCTTTGGGGCAGTTCAGGGTGGGCTCCCACAACCTACGGATAGAGACTGGCAGCTGCGAAAACCTGCGGCGGGAGGACCACCTCTGTCCAGCTTGCACAGGGCGCAACCAGGAATTGAAACTGAAGAACACTTCTTCTTCTATTGCCCTCTGTACTATGAGATCCGTGGGAGATTCCATTGTCTATTCCGTGGAACCCAATCTCTCACTGAGGTCTTTCACTATGAGGATCAGAAATGCCTGGCAGCCTACCTGCACGAGGCATTCACCCTTAGACAATCACTCGAACAATAGTTATCTTTGACTCTGGTTTCCTGTTTTCTCTCATGTTTTTCTTTCCAATTTGTCCCATAAGCTCTATGAGCTTTCCGTGGACGTTATAAAGCACCATTTCATTTCATTTCATTTCTGTTCCGCCCAAACTGGGTACGGGGTCTATAGCCACAAGACTACAGCAAACAACATCTCAGGAGTACATTCTCTCTCTCAGACACACATAAATCTGCAACCTGCATACAGCTGCTATGAGCTAGTCTACAATGCCCTCATACCTCATCATAGCCATACTTCTCATGGTACTGGCGCTGAAGAGTGGAGCTCAAATAGAGGGAGGCATTATAAATGAGATATGATGAATGTTTGGTGAGGTTGAACACCACAAAATCGAAATTTAGGCCGACCACACTGCACCCGCACAACAACCGGACAAAGTTACAGCCAGGCTTACCAACTTCTCTTCTCTGTGTTGTCCTGATTTGAAAAATGGAACCTGACCTAGGTGAAATCATCCCACACATTTTTCTGAAGACCTGCAACAAAACCGTACAACGGAGGATATTCTGCAAACTTCTAACTGTATGACCTGACTAATAAATAAGCATATATGGGACAGAAAGACCTTCCCCTCCCCTCCTTGTCCCATTAAATGCCGATCCATGTAAGATTGTACTCATAAGACGTTGTTTGCCGTAGCCTTGTGGCCATTGAGAGAAAGTGTAAGAGAGAAAGTGTACAGTTCTACACCCAATGAGGAAACAAATAACGAGTTCCAGCATCTTTGTAGAATGGTGACAGGATTCCCCTTCCTGTCTTTCCATCCTTGTAAGCCATCCCAGCTAAGCCAGAACTTCCAACAGGGGAATTGCGAATAGCCTCCACAAATAAAAAGATGTTGCAGATCCTTTTGACATTTCACACATAAATAAGCAGCAAACATGTCAATAATATGAAATATGGGAAACATCCTGGTGCAGAATTTGAGGACAGGTTGCACCACACTGTAAATGTCACCCAACTCAAAAATGAATACTTAACTCGAAGGAGCCCAAATTTACCCCCTGCCTCCTCAACCATCTCTCTCTCTCCCTCTCTCTCTCTCTAGTTTGCTATCCTTGGCCATCCTCAGTTAAGGATGGGGCAACAGGAAGACTAACCAAGACTACGATTCTAATTCCCCCTGTATTTGCCCATCTGGAGCAGACCTCGTCCTTCTGACAGAGGTAGCGTAAATCGTAAAGAGAGATAAAGACTAAGTCTGACCAGGATAATACTGTCGTAAAATTGTTTGGAAGGTCAGAACCATTACCAAAAAGAACAAATATTATGAGGGGCGAAAATGATTAAGAAGTTGGAACATCCCCTTATATTTTCTCTCTGGGTTCCTCTCCCCAGACTCTTGTTGACCATGCCCTTCCATCTAACTTCTCCGTCTTCCCACAATGCCAGAAAATGCACAATTGACACCTACAATTCAACTCAATCGTGACCGCAGTGTACATATGAACTATCAGCTAGTGGGACTCACACAATGGAACCAAATCTAACCATCAACATCTTGCAAACTGCAAAATTGGAGGAGGAAGGGCTTCAGAGTAACCTTTTGCGACGGTAATTAAGGAGGACCTGTGGGTAAAAGCTGATCGACCAGACGACAAATGCAAACCAGCCCAAGACCAGGTACAAATCCTGCAATGACCCCGAATGCCACCCAGCCTCGTCGCCCATCTCTCTCTCTCTATTTTCTGTCTCTTGTATAATTCTGTCAGCTGCTGGGCAGACGACGTTCACCCTCGTTTCCAGCAACACTCATGGTTGAAGCAGAACTTGGCCGGCATTCATGTACAAAAGACTTCCTGCACTTCCTTGCAAACGCCTCTGAATTTTGTGTGGCCTCGTCCACAAGGACTTGACAGCGGGCCCCACTACATTAAAACTGTCCAAAGTACCCTGTTTCCCTTTATATATGGGAAAAACAACAGATTGTTAGCATGGTGTAGGTTGTGGCCTGGTGGTAGGTCGATGGTGTTGAAGCGATACAGATTTGGGTTCCATTCTTCAAACGCCATCTTCCATAGAGGTAGTTGTAAGTTTCATAAGCCAAAAATAATATGGAGTCCTCAAGGCATGAAGGTGCCAACAAATACGACCAGGCCAGAGCCCTTGCCAACCACCCATCTTGCCACGTCACCGGCTGATAAATAGACGACCCCAGACACCAGGAGACCGTCAGTTGAGCTGGCGGCTGGCCAGGTGGGGATTGGAATCTGAGCCAAGTGCACTGCACTGTCCACATGCATTGCACTTGAGTTATTTAAAACAATTGGTTTTCTCTTCTTTACTGTTCAGAAAAGGCGATTTTATATGGATGTTTACACTTGTCCTGCCACCTGGTAATCAGGGCGACTCTCTTGCTGGAGCTCCCTCACGACTAATGGCATCACTTCTCTCCACGCGCTCCCTCCCTTACTCTCACAGCTGCCTTCTTACCAGCTGCATTTTCATTGTCAATTGTCAACTCTCAGCTTATGCTCTCTTTTGTTTTCCAGTCTCCCATCTCTCATTTTCGCTTATTCCCTCTGCTATCTTTCTCTATGGGCCCCAACAGTACGATTCACCAACGCTCTAAAGGTCAGGTCTGGAGCCACCGAAACCTCCGGTCATTGGTAGGCCCCAGCCTTCCTAGGCACTGGGTTCTTTTTGGCCCACCAGGCACAATCTCTTGCAGGTGGCTTCCCAGGCCTTCCCAGACAGCACTCTCCCCCCTCTATCATATCCGTGATACATTGCCTGATGGCAGTAGAATCATACTGTCAGTGTCTGATTAACCAATTTGAAGCAGTGGGAAGAAACATGATACAGTTGATGAGAATGGGGGCATCAAGGGACCATCACAAATTGTTGGGATGAAGTTTCTGAGCATGCCTCTCCTAAGGGAGAGGATTTGTGGCAGATGTTCACGCTGATGAGCCATATTTTATTAACAAGAATGTGAGGCAAATTCAGTTGCATTACAGTGATTATAGGTTGGAACAAGGAAGTTTCAGCAGGTGGGGAGGACCTTCCAGCCTAAAATCGCAATTAGACTAGATAAACACCAAACATGGCGGTCTATATCAACCATTTATAGATAAAGCTGCCGCCTTGGTTTGAAAACCAAGGGTAGCATAGCAGCATTTGACCAAATTTGGTAAATAGGTGACGTTCATGGTTGCCACATGTGTTCCCTGACCTTTCCCTTGCCAAGCTTATCCTACATAGATTCAATTACTTTTGCTCACCATTAAGTCAAAATGAAAGGTGAGGCTTATAATGAATGATCCCCAAAACTATGTAGATAGCTGCCTAGTCTTTTAAGCTCACAAGTTCAGAAGATGACCTTTGGACTTGTTGAGAAATTTGGAGTACCATAGGGCTGATGCCTTGGCATACCGCTTTTGCCCATCCTTAAAATCCACATGATATAGGCCGAAGCGTGAAGTGTATCCCATTGCCCACTCGAAGTTATCCAGTAAAGACCATGCAAAATATCCACGCACATCAGCTCCTTCCCTGGATCATTAGGACCAATATGAAGTCGGCTTGGACACATAATCATTTATTGATTGCTTCTTCTGTCTACTAAGCATCCAACAAATGGCCAAGTCGTTCAGAGTACAAGGCGACATTACAAGCAGTCATGCTTCAAAGCCACCTAGTTGTACGTTAGATGTCACCCCATTATAGCCAACCAATCTATAAAAGGGGGTCACAGGAGTCAACCAGGAACCTGATGTGTGGGTACCTAGAGGCTTTCGAGTCCTTGGGGGAAATCTGGGCAACAACATTGCGCTGATTATGCCCATTAGAAGGTCTCCACTTTCCAAACAGAAGGCAATAGCACTTCAGGTGACGATATACGATAATCCATGTTCGCTTCAGCAAGAGTCCACCTTTCTATCTACTATGCGTCAACTGGTAAATACACAAGTGCTCTCCAAGCTCCATGAGACCTTTGAAAGGACTTGAGATGATTACCCCAGTTTATCAATCAGACACAGAAGTTGTCTATTCCTATCCTAGTACAAAGATGCAAGAGAAGTGCTGTCCCAGATTATGGTACCTGATGGCTGCCAGCACAGAACTCAGATACTCTTGGTAAAAATGGATCCGCCTTGTATCCTGCAGCATCTCCTCCAGAGGCTTTGACTCATCCAAGTCATCCACCCCTGCATCCAACGGCACACATAGATCACCACCAAAAACGGGGAAACAGACCCCCACAGCCACTAAACTTTACAGCCACTAAACTTTCAGCCACTAAACTTTACAGCCACCAAACTTTGGTTATTCAAAGGAATTTTTTGGGTTGATGCACAAGGACGGCTACTTTAAGTCAACTATCTGCTTAAATTCAACATGTGCGACCAAATGTACAACAATTTGTTGGAAAATTCATCTCCGGAACGACTCCAGAATAGAAAAGGGAACAAACCTCTCTTTTACAGGTATTACCCTTCACCTACCCTGCTGGTATCCAATGCAGAGGTCAAAGTAACCTATGTTTACAGGGTTGAAGTTGGCAATACAGCTGAGCCTGTAGCTCACCATTTTCTGTCACAAACAAAGGTGGCCGGTTGTAGCGCTCTGTTAACCAGATCAGAACCTTTTGAAGGCCCCATGGGACAATGTAAAGCCAGTCTGATGCTGCCTGCAAGGTCAGGTGAAGCACATTTCCATGAGGACCAGAACCAAAGACTCGTAGGCCACTACCACTCAACTACTACTGAAACACAAGGTTACATTCCCAAATAATAGATGGAAAATTACTGGATGCATACAGCTGCATCGTGGATCGGCCACAACTCCTCTGAGCAGGTTATAGCTACAATGTTCTATCTGTGGAACTGGAAAAGGGAGTGAAGGGATAGCGGGCAGGTCACCAGAAAGGAAGTAACGCCAAAGGGTGGTTTGTGAGTATGCAGGGTACTAAACGGATGGTTATCATCTCAACAGCAGCCTTCCTGCAAGTTAACAGCACATGCATCCCCGTGGACCTATTGATCTTTATCACTACTGTTCAGAGATTTTTTAGTCTGTCATTATTATAAAGGAGGCTTGCAGGCACAAGCAGCATGCTATCATCTCTGCTACGACTAGGGTCTTCAAGGAGTTTTACATAAAGCCATCAGGAATTTAAAGCTGCACCCTACCTCGTTTCTTCCATCCTCAAAATATGCCCACTTGCCCAAGAGAAGAGAGGACTTCTCAATCGAAATTCTGGACAATCACCCTACTCTCAGAATTACAAAGCTGAATCCCTTATGGGGGCGGCAACTCAGTAACAAGAGTATGGGTTGCTAGCTTACACGACGAGACTATATCCAGTTTTAAGGGCCACAAATCTGTTTGATCTACAGATATGAACAAATGCAAGTACAATACCACACGAGGAGCGTGTGTCAGATGAAGAAGGCGAAGGAAATGAACTGCAAGAGATCACTTACCCTGTCTCCAATTTGAAGTCCATCACGCTCCGCTGCGGCTCAACACACGAGTCAACTTGATTAATAAGAAGACCCTTCAACAGGACCCAACCTTTGCAAACCCTCCAAAGCACAATCAGATTGAGAGAGTTGCACCAGGGTGAGAAAGATAGAAACCTGTTGCAATGACCCGCTGATCTTGCCAGTAGTTTCTCTGCTGTGCATTGTCAGGGGCAGGGCTACTCGTCAGGTATCTACTAGAATAGTGATTAAGGCCAACGAAATCCACACATCCACGTAGCATTGCAGTCTCATCCACGGAGAATTTAGGCAATCGCTCACCGACATGCTTACGCATAATGGCTGGGTAATCACCAAAGAAGATCGGATCAAGGAACCTGCCAAATGAAGAAGTGATTGAGACGACACTTTCCCTCCCTTTTTGAACATGCGTAAAATATTAGTCCTGACCCTCTCCAGGCACTCTCCAAATTCTTATGAAAACAAAGTGCTGCTGGTTTGCCCTTGGATCTCTTGGGCCTGTGGCCTGCAGGGACAGGGAGAGGGAAGAAGAACATCTTAATTGCAATCTGACTCAGAAACAAGAAAATGAAAGAAGTGCAAGCACCTTACCAACCCGCTGCAAACAACAGAAATCTCTGAGCTGCTGCTTGATCTTCTGCAGAGCCTGTCATTGGCTCAGCCCACACACAATCCACGGAGATGCCTACCACACCACCCTGCTTAGCCTGACAAGAGCCACCCACTGTTTGAGAAGCAACATTCCAATGCAAGAAGACAAACTGCACACAGTGGTAATCAACTACATTCACAGACAGAAAGATACATATGCACATCGACATCATTTCACCACAACCTCAAACTCCCAAAGAATTAGACATGAAAAGATGCAGATATGGTACTAAGGCATGCTGGAATCAAAGCTGGAATCATCACTGAATTGTCTTTAGCAAGCCAAGCTAACTCTGGCAAGCAACAACCACATAATAAAACTTACCAACTACACTGACAATATTATATCAAGAACAAGTGCAAAAATAAAATACGGTCGAAGTAGACATTGAAAACTAGATGATAGGTTAATGGTTGATACTTGATGCCAGTGTCCAAAGAAGCTGTCAAAGAGAAATAAGTAGTGACAAGCAATACCTTGAATTTCTTTCTGTAAATATCCACAGAGGCGGCATGGGCAAGCAGCATATGGTGGGCAGAGAGGTATGGCTCAGTAGCCGAGTTTCCCTCCGAGCAGAGACTACGGTCGGAGCATCTCCCTGGTGCGTGGAATCCAGAGCCATACCCATTCCAGCTGGACTGCAAAGGCTCATTGAAGGTGATCCAGTGCTTGACGCGATCACCGAAGGCATCAAAACATGCTTCTGCGTAGTCAGCATAAGCTTTCCTGCCAATGTCAAAGAAGATATGCTGTGAACGACATGCAATGGACAATCAGCAGGCTGATCTTCTGAGTTAAAAATGCCTCAGTGAACGTTAGTATGAGTAGTGCCTTAGGAGGCCACAGGTGATCATAAGATTCATCAAAGGCTCAAGTGGTTTTGCGGCAATTGCAGAACTGTCTTGGAAATCCTCTTCACTCTTTTGTCCAACAAATGACAAACAAGAGTTTACCTTGCGTGGTTTACCCAAGACAAAAACTGAGCAAGGATCTAGATATATACCATCGGAAGCGCCTATGGTACCAGTGCATATTCGATTAGCTGAAGCTCATGTAGAGGGCATGTATGGCTGGTAAATTTGGTAGGAATTCTTCTAAAAGTGGGAATGTGTGGTTTTTCATTACCATGTTGCCTGCAAGCGTGTGCCATGTAGTGGGGTTTGTGGTACAATATTTTTCAAGAGTCAAGGCCATAAACAACTCCCTCTTTGGCTTGTTTGGCTATAGGATGAAAGTAGTGATCCATGGGTAGTGAAGTATGTTTACCTTTTTAACATACTGCAAAAAAGTTCTCTCTCATCTTTGGTCAAGGTTGTCTTTTGATGTGGATTTCTTGATGTTTTATTTTGTCCACTGGGACCACAGGGCCCATGTTGTAAAGTTTACTTTTCCTTTCTTTCTCACCACGTGTAAAATTTAATATCTTTCCATTTCACTAGGTGTGACCTTATATCTGATGTCAGTATGACAAAATTTGTTTCCCACAGCCTCCACAAGAGAGAGCTAACATCTCTTGCCATGTTCACATACTTCACAGGGTGATGCTATCCCTGTCAATAAAATTTTAAGATGGCCTTTGCTTGGGTTAAGCTTGTGTACTCAGAAGTCATGTCATGAACAAAGTTCACACAAGCGCATGAAAAACAGAAAGGAAGTCTTACACAATCTTTCGATCAATCCAGCCTGAAAATGAATCCTGGAGTGCCTGGGGCAGGTCCCAGTGGTACAGCGTCACATATGGCTGGATCCCTAAGCAGAACAGTCCAACCATTCCTCAGCAAGCACCTCAAGAAAAACAGGAAGTGCTAGAAAAAGTACTAGTTCTACAATTCGGTTTGCTGAGGTAATTTTCTTTTCCCTCCTTGCCAGATCATAGAGCGGAACTATCTCTCTGTATCTCTCCACGTAACCTTTGAGACATCTCCATACTGACAATCAAAGCGAACCAAAAGAGAAGTACTGAGAAGATCCCATCTACGGTTAGAGGGATTTTCAGAAGAAACAAACAGCAAAGAAAAGGAAATAGAAAGAAAAAGAAGTAAAGACAAAATAGGTATGGATACAAACAGAACAACGAATATGGATTCACAATGAACCCGTAAACTGAGAATAGCCCTATAGACTTCTGAGTATGAGAGTTCCTTTTCGAACCTTGCAACAACAATTGGGCCAATTGCAAGTACTAAAGAATTTTATAGAATCAGGCTGCCCTAGTTCTCCTTTCCGATCTCGCCTCGAACCTGAGCATTTGTCAAGATTTTTTCCCTGTGGACAAACATCACTTCCAGATGAAGAAACAGATCCTATTTCCAAAGGATCGCAAATTTCCAAAATGAAGAGACAGGTAAAAGGTACCCTTTTCAAGGAGGCCATCGATAAGGTTGCTGTAATAGGCCACCCCCTCCTTGTTCACCTCCAGTCCCACTCCATCTGCTAATGCGATGACATGCAGCAGGGTTGAAATCAAACCAAGACTTTCCAGTTTGAAGTCAACTCAGCACTTACCATTATGCCATCCTAGCTCTCTCCTAACTCTGTTAATGCAGGAGGAGCTACAGCATGCTCTCTTGAAAGTTGCCGCATTAGAAAATTCTAATACCAGGAAAGATCCGTGCCCAGGCAATCGAGAATCGGTATGCGTCCACATTCAACTGAGTCATCAACTCAATGTCCCCCTGCTGAACACAACTGGTAAGAACAAAAGATCGATAGAAGACAGTTGTCGAAGTGTTCAGTTGATAATTCACATAAATTCGAACAAAAAACATATGGTTTGAAGCATTTCAGAAAGCAGAGGACAATTAAAAAATCAAAGGCGGGTTTGCACTGAAGGAAGGAGATGCATGCCTTGTACTTGTGATACTGATCACATGCAACGTCTCCATTGCCTCCATCCAAAACTTTCCCTGCCACAAAACAACACAGGCATTTCCACCTTTGACCGCAGACTTCGAGAAATGTGCACAACAATTTTCATATCAATCCAAGAATGGAAATACAACCACTCGAGCAGAAAACCCCAAACAGCAACCTCCCAAGCATCCACTGTCGGGAAACTCATCCTCCAATGCTAAAATCACTCTGTTTAGATGGTAATTGGTGTTTCGTGTCAGCGAAGTAGAGAACCTGGGGTGTGCGAAAATGTGTCCCAAATGCATGGTTTCCGACCCCCCTCCTGGGCTGCACCCTCCACCTGTAGAAGTTTGCCAGCACTTCATAGTAAGAAGGAAGGGCAGGGAGAGACCCACACCACTCCAACATCAAGGCATGAGTACTAAGATGCCAAGAAACTTAGAATTTATGTCATTAATTTAGTACTTCATAACTTTTTGGAATTAGAAGGATTTGTGTGCATTTTGTTGTATATCTTTGTGTGGAATTAATTGTACTCTAGGAGTTGTTGAAGGCAAATTACTAACAGAGTTCAATAACTGTAATAGAGCCAGAAACTATCCAAGTTTTGCTGAATGTCAAAAATGCTCTGAAGCTATGGGTTATCGTACAGCCTACATAGATTTTCTAAAATCTCTTTTTTCTCCATTTATCTAGCAAATGCAGCTAGCGAGAGACCATAACTTCAGACCACGGTTGCTTTGCTTGCCTTGAGTAGACTATCACTGATTCATGTGAATGTGTCTGAGAGAGAAGGACTATGGTGCCACTGCTATAATTAATACACAAGCCCACATTAATTATGAATTAAAACTGCCATTTGCAAGTTACAAAAAAAAATGGCAAGAGTTATTACTGCCAATCACCAGTACTTGTAGAAAGGGAACGATCTTCAGCTTCCGAACATGGCAAAAACGCATTTAGGTTTATGACATGCTAGCTAAGAGGCTAGCATTGCTCGGATACAGTGAATGGTCTTAAGCTTTTCTTCTTAAGACAAATATAAGCAATTCCATGTCAACCACTGCAAATACTACGGAATGACCATCATGTGATATCAACTTGTTGAGCGGAAATTTTGTCAAGCATGATATTTGAGTCCTAGGGACTTCCTTTCCCGTTATGACCACAAACGTGCGATTGGAATGGAGTCACATGGGTTGTCAAAAAACAACAGAATATTGCAGTGATGTGGTGAGAATGAGAGAACTTTGTCAAGCATGATATTTGAAACTTAGGAACTTCCTTTTCCGTTATGTGCACAAACGTGCGCTTGGAATCGAGTCATATGGGTTATCAAAAAACAACAAAGCATTGCAGTGACGTGGTGTGGTTCTGAGAATGAGAGAACCAAAAAGAAACTATTCCTCCACATGAAATCCAGATCGCGAACCGACAAAAGGAAACCAAAAATGAGTCAGGAAAAAATAATCACCCACCCGGGGAGGGAGGGAGACAGACAGACAGACAGAAGAAGTGGACAATGAGTTCCTATCAGGAGGAAAACAAAACCGCGGCATTCAGCACACATACCTGGTACGCCGCAGTGGCAGTGCCAAACACAAAACTCTCGGGAAATGCTGATCGATGAAGGGGATGGCAAACCGAGTCATTTTTCGTGGACGCGCAGGATAGATCGGCCTCCTGTGCCTGGGAAGGAGGCCCCATGTTGGAGAGCGGATGCTGCAAAAAATACAATGTGATCACGGGCACAAGCACCAGCCAGAAAAGACCTCGCGGGAGGCCAATTAAACTTCTGAGAGAGCCTGACAATGTCCAGAGCCTGCCATGCATCTTAGTATCTTATTTAGTGTTAAGGTATTCTAACGTAGTTTCTTAGTATTTTCCGGTTTCTTCTGCAGCCTTCCTCGCCATGGATCCTGCCATTGCCCAGCAAATGAAGGAGGCAGCATCGAGGCAACCAAAACTAATAAAGCGGGAGAATCCCACCAGTAAAACTGGGTTCATCTCCAGTAATTAATAAAAGTGAATCTCACGGTGGTTTATCCCTAGAACCGTCCGTTGTGGACGGCTGACGATGGGCGGGCGTCGACAGTATTCACAGAAAGATGCGAGAGAGATATGGAGGGATTGAAAAGCAGATTCAAGGCAAGTCTGCCTGCCATTGAATCCTTTCAAGAGTCTGACGAGGAGAGTGGGCTTGTCTTGTGAAGTGGATGGAGGAGAGGTGATTTTGGGAAGGAATTGCTGTGATTTCTTCGCAGAATCTGATCGTTGCATTTTATAGAAATTGAAGAAGATCCTTTTCTTTTCTACGAGATTTTCGTTTTAGGTTATCTTAAATGCACTTATCTCCGATGTGTTGGAGCTCCTGATTGGGTCCAAGACATGCCACCTCGGCCATCTCGACCATTTCTACCCTCTCCTCTCAGATGTATGGTTTTCTTCCTTGTTTTACTGTTTGTGACAGCGGCGCAAGGAAAGACTTCCTCTGGGGAAGAAGCAGAGACGGATCCTCGGGAGTGAGATGTCCATTGTCCCAAGCTCGTGGTGTGGTGGGAGGACGGTGGTGCTAGGAATTGTTCAAGAAGGTGTTTTCTTTGAGTACGTGGAAGATGTGCACTAGAAGATTCTGCAAACAGGGAGATTGTGGACATTAGAATTCATTGCCAAGGGCATGTGGAGTCACTTTTGTGCTTGTGAGTCTGGCTGGAGATAGAAGGACAGAGGACATGAAATAGTATTGAGGACCAGCCACACAGAACAGGCGGCGAGATACATCAATATGGATAGGATAAGGCGAGGGGCAGAGGATGCACTGCGGCAGGCCTTCATGTCTAAGGATGACTATGCGTCCCTTCGCGAAGAAGACAAAATGGGGAGGAGGATGCAACGGCCACTGGCTATGGCATTCGTAACTTTTGTCTGGTGTGCAGTCGTGGTGGCCTTGGCTATTATGATCGACATTGTGTTTGCCGTAACCGGCCAAGACTATCCTTTCTGCCAGAAGAAGCGATTGGAGCACATGACGATCAATTTGGACCTTGCCCCTTCTGCGAGTGGGGATTCGAGGCGGTCATATCAGCTCACAGAAGTGGAAGCCGCCCAGTACTTTTGGGCTGTGGTGTTCCTTCCAACCTCTGTCCTCTTTTCGGTCGCCTTAATCTACCTTTTTGCAGGTCAGTTCCTACGCAGCTTCAATTTGATTTTGCTGGATACATATTCCTACCAAATGTCCATATACGTGTCACTTCACTCCAAAAATTTGGCCGTCCTAACACTTACCGCATCTGTCCTCTAATCTATGGACAGAGGTGAGGGAAACTACAGAAGCGTCTCTGCAATGTTTGTTGACTTGTGGAAAGACTTAAGGATATTTCACACCAAATCATGCATCTAATTGTTAATTAGAGTCGGTCACTTGTTGAGCAACATTGGCATGGTTGGGGCTGTGATATTGGCAAGGGATAGCGGTGGCATATACTGCTCCGCAGAGGCATGGTTGCCTGAAGGTTGTGGAGAACAATTGCTGTGCCTCAAAGCGAGGTATGTGGTGATTCTTCCCTTGAAGGCTGGAAGTTTTATGTTTTTTTTTCATACTATTTTCCAGAAGTGTGATGTTGACACCAATAGCACTCTGTGAGCTTCTTCATTAGATGCGCATAGGGCTGCTTGTATTTTAGAGAGAGAGAGAGATCCCTTAAGAAATGTTAAGACTGGAAGATTAAGGTCAGAAGGGTCAGTCTCAGGTGAGATGAGCTGAGCTGAGCTGAGCTGATGTTCATCTTGATAATTCCTTATGTGGGCATGCAGGAGGGGTGCGCTGCCTGGCCACATTAAACCTGTCGTTTCTGGCAGTATTTGTATTGCTTGCCCTATTCTTGGGCTCAAGTATTCTGACCCTTGAGACAGATTGTTCCATTGCCCTCTTCTGGTGCTATGAAGTTGTCTGCTGGGGACTTGTGTTCTTATTGGGTGCAACAGCTTTTTTCTTGCATCGAAAGGCTGCTGTAGTTATGGATGAGGGTGAATGGTATGGTCATCACACTAGGGGTGTGGAGCTCTTGGAAGCAACAGCAGTGCTTCCAGGCCCAGAAATGGAGGGACGCGTTGCCACAGGATTCAAGTCATGGCTGGGACCGGCAGAAGTTCTGTCATCGTCAGAGGATGAAGAAAGTGGGGCACACCCTGCTGACGGCGGTTTGGATGACGTTTGGGAAGAGGACCCTGGGCAGATGTACGATGCGCCTGAAGCCTTTTCAAGGTCAAGGATAGGCTGAGCTGTCACTCTTTGTGAATTTACTACAGCTGGAAACTTAACTCAGTAGTGGAGAAATGGTGCAAACTTCTCTTGATGTCAAACATCACTCCTGAAAGTTCCTCAGTGTCTTGGTAAAGGGATATCTATGGAGGCTTTTCTCTTGCAAATCAGGGGAAAGGCATGACAGGGAGAAGCAGGTTCTGGACAATGGAGGGCAGCGGTGACTTATTTCAAGGATGCATAAGTAGATCGGCAGAGAATTTTGTCCGTAACACTTCAGTATGTTTTTTTGGTGTATCAGATGGTCAATCTCTGTACTTACAAGGGAGAACACGAGAAAACACGTACACGACTTTCACCCGGGATTCTTCTCCATCTCATCCAGATCCATCAATTTCTTGTTAATATAGCAGTTTGAGTCCAACAAACTTGTAAATGAAGAAGTTATTCCAGAGCTGACCATATGTACAGACTTCAATGGTATTGACTAACTTCTTTTGAGCAACATTTCTTTTTTTGCACTCACACAAGGATTAAATCTATTTGTTGTTGCCTTAAGGTATCATCCCTCCCATGTCTTTGTTTCAGGCTGTCTCTCAGAGATGGGTATCTGCATTCAAATTACAAATGGGTGTTCTGGCCACAGTGGTACACTGCATTCAAAACATTCAACAGTAGGTAGTTCAGCATGAACAATACAAGAGGTAGGCTCTTATCCTGATACGATCTATTGTTGTTTTCGAAGCCAGTCTTTTCCTTTTGGAGACCGAATGTGCTGGATATGCATCCCCTGTCTGTGGTTGGTTCTCCCGGGAGAGAGGCATGTGTAGTCTAAGAAAGCTGCAGGAAGAAGCAAAGTCAAAGATTGTTACTCCCACCCCTGCAAGACATGTTTGCACTACAAAGAAATGGAAGCTCAACTGAAAATGTCAATTAATCTGGTGAAAAACATTAAATTGGGCAGTTTGCACGTCATCTTAGCAAAATCAAAAGGGGTCTGTATAACTTTTGAACGTCCCACGGCTAAAAAACACTCCTAATGGGAGATAACCAAAAGTGAGAGCTAGGAAGATAGAGCCCTCGGCGAGGATCGAACTCGCGACCTTTCGCTTACGAAGCGAACGCACTACCACTATGCTACGAAGGCCCTCCTTATCATGACGAGTATGAACATTGCTTATAGATAGAATAGAAAAATCAGCCGAACCGGCAGGAGTGAGCGGGTTCCGCCCACCAGAACTCCTGCAACTGCTTTGGTTCCACTGCCTAGTAGAATTTAGACTTTAATACTCTTACAGCCTATTCTCTATTGCCATGTGTTTCAATGTCGGTTTACATGCCAGATCCCTGCCCGGAACCCTGCCTATAGCCAACGCAGCACGGCGTACAACATGCCAGCCTGGCAATATGCATGAACCTTGTCTTTTTCTTTTTCTTTTTTTCTTTTTTTTCTTGTTTTTCCTCTCTAGAAATGCAACTGGATGTCACTAGAAGGCGGAAGCTACTTTCCTAGATTCCTAGTTTATATTTCTATTACAATAAAATGGAACTTCCTGATTTTTAATATTTCAATAATATATTTTATTCAATTGAACTATAATCTGATTTTATCCATATCCTCAGGGTAAATTCGAAAAACAATTGTATTTATATATAGCCAGGAAATAAATATAATACATTTTACCTGAACCCGGAGAGTGAGTTAATGTTTTTGAAAAAAATTGTTAACTGGCTCGGACACTGATTGAATTTCAAAAGCCAACTTATCCGGACCCGGAGGGCACATTAAAACCCATATACCCACCCAATATTACAATTGACTGTACCCTTATCAAATTGTCACAATTTCTTCAGCTTCTAAGCTAATTTCTACGTCCAATCTTTTTCCTAGTTCGATCAGTGATTTTGAGGATTTTTGTGATTGATTTATCCTGGATTGTGTGTTTTCTCTATTTTTATTGGCTTCTCCCTAAAGAAGAGACCAGTCATCACTATCAAAAAGATATAAATCCATGTTATAGCTTTCCCAGATAAAACATATACTAAATACACATCATTGGTAAAGCCTTTATCATTTATATCGTAATATTAGATATTTTTTAATAATACAATACATATTTTCATCGTAATAATATATAATTGTATGATTATATTTTTTCTTATTTTTTCTTTCTCTCTTGTGTTGGTTACCTTTAATATTTTTGGCTAAAAGATGTTTTTGCTGTTGTTTTGGGGAGTTGATCCCACGACTGGTGTCCTTGCTTACCAAAACACTAATATGGGTTGGTGCTTTAGTATCCACGTTTTCTTAGATCTCGTGTCCCTTTAAATCTCTTCAGGAGCAATGTTACATATCAATTTTCTATTGTTCTATATCCACTATAAGATTATAGATTTGGAAGTATCGATGTGAATATGAGATTTGGGGAATGATTCTTACGGAATTTAACCTCACATGGACCAAGTATGACATCATTTGCATTGTATTTTCCAAAACAAGAGTTTTATGGCACAACAGTCCAAAACCTTGTAAACAAGAGTCCAAAACCTTGACTGAATGGAATCAAATAAGCTATTGCTCAGACCAAGAGGGAGTTGAGGGAAGAGTTTGAAAATTTTATGGACTCAACATGGAGGAGATTGACCAACTCAAGAATAATGAGATGTTTGTTGGATTTATGGTTAGAGAGAAGGGAGGGGAAGCGGACTTTGAGGGTGCTGAATAAGGTCACTCAAAGTGGGAATGTGATTAGGGACATCAAAACCCTACATCAAGCACAAGGAGGAAGATAAGTTGCAGAAAATTCTAACTACCATTGATGGTGTTGATCTGGAGGCAATGGTTTTGTGGATATTATGGGTGGGTATTTTCGATGCCAACCTACTCATTCATAAGAAGCTGTCAGAAGACGACATAAAAGTTATCTAGGAGAAATGGCGCTTTGGATTGGGGAGACATTTGTGTTTTGATTGACCCGGATAATTGTGGACCTCTTGCGATTAGGTGTTTTAAGGAACGTTTGCTTTGAATGCATGTTGTCAATACACAATGCATTGCCTTTTACAAAACATGCTTCATGAATTTTGATGAACAGATGAGTTGGAGATTATGTAAAACCTATTTTGCATGCTTTCAACATTTATTATTTCCATTTTTTCTACAATAAAAATACATATTTTTTTGCGTTGCAAGACAATGAGGACTATGATTGCGTCCACGTGATGACAAGATCATCATAAAATCATCATTTATTAAGGAAACTCTACATCAGCTTTAGATGGTCCATCACCTAATCCAAATAGCAACTACCTCATATCCTTTGAAAACATCTCTATATTGTAAGTACACATCAAATAATTACAGAGTATCCACAATCCATAGTGGTTGTATTAAAGATCATATCAGCTCAAACAGTGGAAAGATCAATAATTTATGTAATTAGCTGTTCCACTAGATGTACAATGTAACTCTTGATCCAATATTTTGCAGTCACACCATCAGCCAAGTTGATGTGTAGTTTTTCAAAAGGAAAATTTGGCTGCAAACCTTGTACCATGCGTAACAACACTAAATGAAGTACTGAATCAACCCAATGAAAGACCCAAAACTCTATCATGAAGAGCAACAAAGTCTGCTACTTGCAGTGGTTTTATGTGAAAAAATCAAAACTACAATCTAATTTACACACTCACTACCATACCATGAAGTTTGAGAGGCAGTTTGAAAACCATATCTATTTGTAACATCGACAGCATGCATAAATGAGTATCCTGGGAAGTCTCACGGGAGTATGTCCAAGTAACTTATACCTACTCAAAACCAAACACTCGAAACTTGTCTACTGTAAGCTTAAAAGGTCGGTTCTTCCTAATTGTCATCCACATATTTGTCGCATTTGCCTTGCATTTGCAGATGTGAAGCTCTAAAGCGAAGACTTAAACGTGACCGCTTTGGCTCTAGAAACCTAATCGGATACCATATGTTGGGATTCGTGAGCTTGTCCTCGTATCCTAATCCCACGAGATCATTACTCTTCTAAGTAAGCAGATGAAAGAAACTCCTTCCCCCTCACATAAGCTTTTGCGCTACCCAGAAGCTGTGTTCAAGGTCACTCATAATTCAATCCAAAAACCCAAACCTAAAGCATTCGGGTTAAGAATGAACAATGAGGATAAGAATGAGCAATGAGGAGAAGGCCTGGCTATGGCTTCTACAATGAATTCCACTCACCGACTAATCCCGGGGTTCTGGTAAATGCTGCCAGCCCGAACGCCGACATAGCTCCTAATGGGCGCCCTCACCCTCTCACAGAATCCTCCAACTGGATAGTACTACCGTCAACTGTAGAAGAGGGACAGAAAATGCGCACAAGCGCATAAGAAAAACAACACTAGAGGCAATTGAACTCGACAGAGAAGCTGCAGACTCCTTGACAAGCCCCACTGCGTTCAAATCCACTTATGATTGATAATTCAGTGCCAAATTTCCACACTACCCAGTCGCCCTAGATTCAATGACACTACGGCATCCGGAATCTGAGGCTCTCATTCGTCTTCGGAGAAAGTAAACTCTCGTCTCTAGGTCAAAATATTTAGGGTTAAGTTAACAGGGAGATAATAATCGCGTTTCACGCCACGGGTTGCGAAAATATGAGATTCGTGAACCTAGAGCTGCGTTTTTTACGCGACGATGGCGGAATATGCAATGAACCGTGGATCGATTCCAAATTGGGAAATAGATAGCGTGATGCGGTTTGAGCGAAGAGAGGAAAATGAGGCGAGAACAGAACAAGGCATGAGTGTTGGAATCATGTGTTGCGAATCTACAAACTTGAAAGAATCAAACTGTGGCAGGAATTCCTGCTTACGTTTCGAACGTCGCGGACTCGATGGGCGACTATTCTTCAGGGTGTCGTCAATCTATGCGCCGCTGCAACGATAGTGGAATATGCGACGAACCGTGGATCGATTCCGAATTGGGAAATAGCCCACGTGATGCGGTTTGAGCGAAGAGAGGAAAATGAGGCGAGAACAGAACAAGGCATGAGCGTTGGAATCATGTGTTGCGAATTTGCAAACTTGGAAGAATCAAATTGTGGCAGGAATTCTTGCTTACGTTTCGAACGTCGCGGACTCGATGAGCGACTATTCTTCAGGGTGTCGTCAATCTATGCGCCACTGCAACGATGGCGGAATATGCGACAAACCTTGATCGATTGCAAATTGGGAAATAGCCAACGTGATGCGGTTTGAGCGAAGAGAGAAAATGAGGCGAAAATAGAGCAAGGCATGAGTGTTGGAATCATGTGTTGCGAATATGCAAGCTTGGAAAAATCAAACTGTGGCAGGAATTCCTGCTTACATTTCGAACGTCGCGGACTCGATGAGCGGCTATTCTTCAGGGTGTCGTCAATCTATGCGCCGCTGCAACGATGGCGGAATATGTGACGAACCGCGGATCGATTCCGAATTGGGAAATAGCCAACGGGATGCGGTGTGAGCGAAGAGAGGAAAATGAGGAAAACAGAGCAAGGCACGAGTGTTGGAATCATATGTTGCGAATCTGCAAGCTTGGAAGAATCAAACTTTGGAGAGAATTCTTGCTTACGTTTTGAACGTCGCGGACTCGATGGGCGGCTATTCTTCAGGGTGTCGTCAATCTATGCGCAGCTGCAACGATGGCGGAATATGCGACGAACCGCGGATCGATTCCGAATTGGGAAATAGCCAACGAGATGCGGTTTGAGTGAAGAGCGAAAAATGAGGCGAAAATAGAGCAAGGCACGAGTGTTGGAATCATGTGCTGCGAATCTGTGCTTCAAAATAAAGATTCCATTGATCAACCATGTCCATGTTGCAATCTCAATTTTTGGTTGGTTTTTCTCTAGGTTGAATTGTATTTCCATAATGACTGTTGTCTATTGTATTTTCCGTTTCAATTTGAATTGAGATGGAATTATTTGCTCTCTCATAGTCTCATCCTTACGTTTCTCCACCCTATACCACCCCGATCCTCTGGGATATAGGCCTTCTCCGAAACTCCTCGTGGGGATTTTTTCAAATCCAACAACCTCCACTGTTCAGTGGAGGTTATCCTTTGTATGTACAATGTAAGTTCGTTTGGGCAGGTTCATGGAGATGCTGCCGATGCCAACTTCTTGTCGGAACCTCCATTGGAATCCTCCATGTCAGAAATTCGTCGACAGAGGGACAACATTCACACTATTGTTGAGAATTCTGTCATCGACGGTGAAGCAGCACTTGGCTTCCGTTCAATTGCACAACCCTCTGCTTCAGTCCATTCATGAAAAGGAAGTTACGTGCCGGTGCACCCTTCCTCCTCGAGGGCTCTCCAACGATATCAAGTACCTGGGTTGGGGCCCGAAAATAGATAATAAGAATCAATATATGAATCGAGACGTTTGTTTTGTTTTGTTTTGTTTGTAGCGTCGTTGAGATTCACCATATATGTGCAATATTTTAATACAAATACATATAGCACATTATATAAATATATATGTACAAATATTAGTACTTGTATTTGTATTAGTATAAGTGTCAAATGTCCTACACCTATTATGAGCTTGTAGAATCCAAAGATATAGATGATCACATTGCAAACTCGCGTTTCTAGGGATTCTCATACAAATGTGAACAAAACAACTAGCATTGAGACAATCAAGGACAATTATGATTCATAATTATTTGTGGTCATGGAAAAACAATGCTATCAAACCTACAAAGAGATTGTTAAGCACTATGATGCCTCTCCTTTGGGTTTCTAAAGCTTGTGTAGAGGTGGTAAACATAGAGATTAAATAGATGTACAAACATCTAGTATCTATCATAGAGTTTGCTGATGCATATTAAAAATACATTAATATAACTATATTTTTAAATATCCAAACTATAGACAAGAGAAAAAAATTTAATATTAAGGGATTTGACATTTCATTACCTATTACCATTGCCATGTCTAGAATATATATATAATAATATCGTAATATATTAGTACCTTGAACGTGTTTATCACAAAGGGCTGAACTTATGAGGGTTTTAAAAATTGGGCAAACCATTGAACTTTGTATGGTGGTTTTATCATATTAATATTTAGAAGTGTTATATGCGTTACATTGAATATGTGAAGAAAAAAAAAATAGTATTAGAGCCGATTTGAGAAAAATGAAAATGTTGAAACTAAATGTGGGTTCTAGAAATATTTTTATAAATCAGTAAAATCAAAATATTTAAACATAAAAACTACATAAAGCTACATACATACATCTGGAAAACCCGCAATGGTCTGTACAGGCGTGCCCAAGCAACCTTCTCAGATGGAACACTCCAACCCCAGTAGAGGAATTAAATGGTCTTTTGAAGCTGTAGAAACAGACTGAAATCTTCCAATAATCCATTGTTCACATAATGAATTCAATGTCAGTGATAGTGCTCCTGTTCTCTAAATGGAACATTGTTTGCATTCTTTCAGCAACCTTTCAGTAGAGGTACACCCCATGGTTTTTGACTGACTAGAAGGGAGTGTTGAGAGGGAAAGAGAAAGAGGAAGATAGAATGCCAAGTGGAAGAGATGAAAGAAAGCCGACCTGCTACAGGTAGGGTCCTCCCCAGAACTGTCACAAACCTGCTCAAACTCATACTGCAGACGACCCACAGCAATCTTGAAGAGCCACACCTGCATCAACTTTGATGCATCAATCTCAACAGTCTAACCCAGATAATATTAAGCTGGATGTCAACCCTGTGCATCAAGCAAGCAAAATTTAGAATATGTCAGTCGAATACATGATACATGAAGCACACAAACTAGTGCAGTACATATATGTATGAATACATAACTGTACTCATGCAAGGACAGACTGATTGCACTATTGACAAACAAAGCCCCTGAAGCAAAAACCAAACCAACCTACCAAGTGTGAACAAAGAACATCAGCAACAAAATTGCATATAGCCAGTAGCATCTCAATATATGACAAGATTGAGACTCTCCAACTGAATAATCATAGAGACGTTTTTATTTTTATTTTTATTTTTTAAATGGTGTTTATAATGTATTCATAACTCTATATTCTTAATTATCTAAAATATAGGCAAGAGATAAAAATCCAATATTAAGGATTTAGACATTTCATTAAAACATGCTCCTCAACTATTTAGAAGTGTTGTAACATTTACATTGAATATGTGAAGAAACAAAAGAAATAAAAGAAATATATATTATAGCAGATTCGACAAAAAAAAAGTTCATAAGTCAGTATTTTATTTTTATTTTTTAGGCAGCTTAGAAAATATGATGATGATGATGTGGCATGATGATGAATGGTTGACTCTGACATGGCAGCCATGACATGTCACTATGGCACCCTATTTAAAACGCAACTGGAATTAGGGCCGCGTGTTGCACCGCACATGACTTCTGAGAGCAATGTTCAAGTTTTTCCAATTAATTAATTAACTTTAAAAGGAAAAGGTATTCAAGCAAATAATATTGTTTTTGTTATAGAGAGACAAGACTCCGGCTCACATAGCCATAAACTGTCCTTTCAAGGGTGGGTTCTATAAAAGTTTTTATAAATCAAAATCTTAACAAGTAAATTTTAAATTTGTTTTACAACATATTAATAGATCTATATTTTTAATTATCTAGTATATAGGCAAGAGATAAATATCTAATATTTAAATCTCATTAGCTGTTACTATAATATAATATAATATATTTGTACTATTATAATATAATATTAATTCAAAAACTGGACAAACCATTGAATCCATTTGGGTGGTTTTATCATAAACAATATCTAGAAGTGTTTTAACATTTCTATTGAATGTGTAAAGAAACAACAAAAAATAAAAATAAAAAATGATTATATTAATTTACAAAACATAATTTAAAAATTCAATTTTATTTTTGGCTTTTGGGCAGATTAAAAAATGACGATGACAACGTGGTTGAAGAAAGGAATAAAATGATATTAGAGCCCAAAAGAAGCCAGTTGAAATTGGGATGTGTTCTAAGTTGTCCCCAAAGTTCTGTGGTCCTTTTATAATTTTTGAGATGTTATAGATCTGTAGCATATCAGCTGGATCTGCAAGCTACTTGGAAAATCCATGACGTCGTTCATGTCAGCCTCCTAAGGAAATATGTGGCAGACCCTAGTTACATTCTACCTAAACTACCCAAGGTTGTAGCAGAAGGTTGGTTGTTGGCTCCACCTGAACGTGTTCTGGAAACAAGAACAAAACATCTTCAAAATCTTCATGTCGTGAACATCTTGTCAAATGGTATCACTATCCAAAATCTGAAGCTACTTGGGAAAAGGAGAGTGACCTACAGTTGGATTTTCCCCATTTCACTATCATTGCGGACAATGATCAGTATTTTAGTGGGGGAGATTATTATGGCATTCTATATAATCGGAATCAGTTCTGGGTGGAAAAGCCAAGGGATTGTGATTGAATGACAGGTGGGGGAAACCTGCAATAGTGCCATGTGATGGCCTTGAAAGACAACTGCCAGCTTCAGATGGCCGGTCACCAATTAAGGAGGTCACCGGTTCATGAACGAGGAAGAAGGCCATTCTGGCAGAAAAAGAGAAGAACAATAACGGACGAGTTCGGGAGATGGCCTAGAGGATAGGAAAGTGTGATGAGATTATGTACAAGGAATAGTGCACAGTGTGACGGCTGGGTGGACCGGAAGTGGTATCCAGTATTGTGCATTTAGAACGAGTTGATTAGAAATAGCTATTGGCTTTTGTAGTTTTCAGACACAAGGACTGTGGTTCCTCCCATGTACAAATGATAGTTGTAATACCTGTGAAAATGGTTTCACTAAGGGCAAGGTTGTAATGATGCAGACTGAATTGGGTTCTTGTCACGATTTGAAAGAAGAAAGAATTGTTATAAGTGGTATCAGAGCCATCTGAGTGATAGGGTAGAAGCGAGATCAGTTGCGATTTATGAGCCGATTGTCGTTTGGGTCTGAGAACAATGTGCAGTTGAGCTCGTAAGGAAGTTCTGAAGTGATGAAGTGTTATGACGCTGGTAATTCTCAACGTAAAGAGAGTCAGGTGATTTAGCCCATCTCAAAGGTACAAATGGAGGCTTTGGGCGTTTTGATTCGTTCCGAAGTCCAGAAGCCGACACCTGTCAAATAACGATCTACTATAAAGAGAACCAAAGGGACATCACCTGATAAATCGCGAAGCTACGCCGAATCCCAATCTGACACAAGCTCCTTGGAATTTAAGGCAAAGAAGAACAAGGATGTTACTCATGAAATCAAGCAGATGGTGAAGCTACCGGAGTTTGTGGGTAGGACTTCTGTGAAGCCAGAAGAAATTCTGTCGTTTCTAGAAACACTCGAGGAATTCTTTGAGGAGGATTATCTTGAAGAGGCTCAAATTAGAACGGCAACCCTACAGATCCGAGATGCGGTAAAATTATGGTGGTCTTGTCAGAAGAAATAACGTCGTGAACATGACAAACCCCCAATCGATACTTGGGAAAAATTTCGATCGTCGTTCTTGGCTTACTACCTCCTTGGGAATTACGCTCACAAGGAATGTTGAACTCTTCACACTGAAACAGGAAAATTCAAGTGTGGTTGAGTTCAAGACAAAATTTGAAATGCATGCCAGTTATTTCCCAACTCTCAGTGAGGATGACAAGGTAGATTTTTTCATAGATGGCCTGAATGACTCTCTGAAATTCAAGGTCAAGGCCCACAATCCCCGCACTGAGAAAGAAGAAAGATGGTGGATTGAGTGTGGACTATAGGTGGATGAATAAAATGACAACCAAGAAAAAGTATCCACTTCCCCCATTTTAGATGATCTACTCCATCATTTGTATGGGAGTAAATTAGTCTTTTCCAAACTTGATCTGCGACCAGGTTACCACCAGATACAAATTAAAGATTCAGATACACCTAAAACTGGATTTCGTTCACGCTTTGGCCACTATGAGTACGCAGTAATGCCCTATGGGCTTACCAATGCTCCGGCTACGTTCATGCATTTGATGAACTCTTTGTTTCAAAAATACCTTGGCAAGATGGTTCTTGTCTTTATGGATGATATCTTGGTATTTTCCAAGCATAAACAACATTTGCGAATGGTCTTAGATATCTTAAGATAGAATCATCTATTTGCAAAGAAGAGTAAATGTGAGTTCTTTGTGGATCACAGGGACTATTTGGGATTTCATACAAAAATTGACCCAAAGAAGATTAAGGCTGTGGCTGAATGGCCCAAATCCAAGGATAAAACAGAAGTTAGAAGCTTTGTTGGGTTTGCTAGCTTCTTGCAAAAGTGTGTTAAATCATTCAGCGCCGCTGACTGATCTACAGAATAACTCTAGGAGATGGATTGGAATGAAGCCTAAACGCCATATTGTGATATTAGCTTTGAAAAGCTATAGTCTGCATTGACACATGTTCCAATGCTGAAATTGATTGATCCTACCAAGGACGAGATTGTGTTTTGCACTGACGCGAGCCATCTCGCTGTTGGAGCAATATTAGTGCAGGTTATTGCCTACGATTTTACTCAATCCAGCTCAACAAAATTATCTTGTTCATGAAAAAGAACTTCGGGCTATTATTCACGAAGTGATGATATGGAGGCTTTACATGGTTCATGTGGACTTTACAATAGAGACCGATCGTGAGAGTTTAAAGTATCTCAGCACACAATCCAACTTGAAGAATATCACATGAATCATGTCTCTTCAATCTAAGAGACATGATTTCTATTTTAGATTTTCAAAACATGACATATTACCGCTATATCCGTGGATGGTGCTCACACCACTTTTCTTTTTTCATGCTCCCGCCTATTGTGTTCGCATGCCACAACCAAGTTATTTCAGAGTGGTAATGGGCACATACCACCTCGGTATTTTTCACCAACTAGTATCAGCAGAAGCCCACAGATAAAACTAGTTTAATATCCCCATAGGCGTTCTTGGTTCCCTAACGTGAAGAATTCCGCCCAGATGGTTCGGAGCTCAAATCCTACATAAGTTAAGTTTGTGTTGTAACTTGTGTTGTCTCGTGAGATTTTTCTTCAACAAAGGTACTAGGTACTCAAAAAAAGAAAAGCGCGCACAACGAAATAGATAAAAATATCATTGAATAATATCCGGCAGCGCACAATTCCCGGTACTCAAGTTGCCCGACAGCTCGCGCGTGCCGCAAGTGGGCCAGTTGTCGGTGGCAAAACCGAGGTTTCGCCATTAATGATGACGGATAAGACATCCCGGACGGTACAGCGGCGGACGGATGTATGAACATTCCCTGGATGGATAAATTATGCGCTGGCCTGGATTCCCACTGACCAGGTATGGCTACAATTGACCCCACCACAGTCAGGTTTTAGGGTTACGGTTCAACCCACAAAAAACAAATCTGATAAATATCCGATAAAATCAATTACTGGAACGAAATACACCACCCCAACAGAAAAAAAGGCACGGATGGATGAAAACGGCTAAAGCGATGGCGAAACCACGGCAGCATTTACGACCCGCCGTGCGAATGGCGACGGTACTTTGCGCGGGACACCGGGCTTGTTTTGCAGGCAGTACGGCGCTTCCGGGAGTGGGCGATCCAGATTCTGCCATGTGAAGGATCGCACGGCGTTAGAGTCGGAAACGTGGCCGATCAAGATCGAAAACGGTTACGGAAAAGCACTCCGTAGCCTGCCACACGTCACATGGCAACCTTCCCCCGCTGCCCGTACTGGGGCAGGGTTCGAACCCACGTGGCCCCATGCTGCGCCGTATTATAGTGTTATTTTGAACAGGATGCGATCAACGTAGCGCGCTGGTCGATGCCATATTGTGGTCTCGATAAAATCGCAGCAGAGATCCATTCTGTACAAACTGCATTCATTGTCGGCCGGCCTGTTCGATTTATCGCGGAAAAAAAAAGTTACGGGACGGTACCACTTTTGTGTCACTGCGAGGGAGACATTACATTCGGATGTCGGAAGGGAGTAATTCGGGTAAGTAGGCGTCTGCAGGATTCGCAACAAAATTGATTGCGGTCGCAGTTGCGGTCAGGCGACGCAAATAATGTCGCAAGACCAAATCATAAGTCGCTGCGATGTGGGAACTCCAACTGATTTTCTGCCTCGCTGTCAGCCTGCGCCTGCAGCTGACTTGGCAGCTCCTTAAAGCCTACCTGTCCCCTAACTTTCCATGTCAGCCGCTAACTTACGTCAGAGGTTAGGGGAAGCTCTTGCTAACTGCTAACCTAACCTACCTGCTCTCTGTTCAGTAACTGCTAAGCTAACCAAACCTACTGTGGAATTGGCCGACCGATGACATCCCGGCCGGTAAGCCACCGGGCTTACCGGCCGAGAGAAGTGGCGAGTGGTTTTCCAAGGCGGGCAGTGTACTGGCTGGGCGTAACAGTCAGCAGGTAGTGGATTCTTATATGGAATAAATGGATTCCATTGCGTAACAGTCGGCAGGTAGTGGATTCTGATAGGGAATAAATGGATTCCATTGCGTAACAGTCAGCAGATAGTGGATTCTGATAGGGAATAAACGGATTCCATTGCGTAACAGTCAGGAGGTAGTGGATTCTGATAGGGAATAAAGAGCCCCATATTATGCCGACGAGAAAAGGTGACGATTGTGATTCTGCCGAGTAATAATAAGATATGTTGGCCTCAAATCATGGGTTGGAGAAGGGAACATTGTAATTATTATTGGGATCTAAAAAATGGGGATGGATGAATGTTGTACCATGCCAGAGCTAGCATGCATCCATGTGCTTGTTTTTTTTCCTTTTCTCCGTTTCCTTAAGGGGTTGAGTTTAGGGCCATTAGCATGGATGAGCAAGTGGTGATAGAGGATGAACAGGTACGTATCATTCATGGACGGGACTGGAATCCATCCCTGAGCAGCCGGCAACGGTGTCAGGGGGAAAGCGCGGGGGGGAGGAATGACGGCCGCTAGTTTCCCGGGAGGTGCTAGATTCGGCGGCAGTCGCTTTACAGCTCTTAAACCGCGTGACGAGTATTTTAGGCAGCCGTGTTGATGCGTGTGCGCACACGGATCGACCTCCATAGCTCCACATCACTCGCGTTCATATATCGCTGCAGCGAGACCAGCTTTCGATCCACCTGCAGATTGGAACCTTGCAGTTCTATCATCATCTCCTCCATGCTTCATCATTGTACATCATTTTCATCATTGGGGGTCAAACATATGTAGAGTTTTTGCTCGCAGTTTCGTGTGGGGAGATGCTTATTCTCCCTGGCAAGACTTGCGATAGGTATCGAACTTAGAGAATGCTCAAGCATTGAAGCCGATCCGAGTTTCTTAATTAATATACACTTGTGTGGCCACCCTGTTGTCCCTATGGCTACCCAGAGTCTTCAGCAAATTCAATTTTTGTTCCTCTCTTGGAGTGGTAGAATGGGGGTAGCTGGGTTCATATGAGCTCTCATTAATTAGTATGATCTCAGGGCTGGCCATTGTCAATGACAATCACAGGAGGTCTGGCAAGCACAGCATAACTTGTGGGAACTAGAATAAAATGAAATTGGTAACACCTAGACCGAGTTGCTGATTTTCATAGTGAAGAAACTCCTTTACCGGAAAGTCAAGGGGAAGTGATTTTGGAGTACAGTATCAGCATGATTTCACCGCCATTATCGAACACCCTTTCGAGGTACCTCCTCAAGTCACGTTCCCCAGCACAGAATTTTACTGGGGAATGATTCTTACTGTCCAGATCAAACCAATCGCCGAGGAATTTCCGGAAGGCGACCCAATGTCCCGATCCGTTGTCTACAATGAGGCCCAGGAGTCTGGGACCATATACCCTCAAGTTCAATCCTGCAAGACCATTGCGGGGATCCATCTGGACCACCACCATCCCCTTCCCCTCCATAGCTCTAACTAGCACTTGCTCATCATACCATCCTAAGAATTTGTTATGGTGACTGCCGAAAATCTTGCGTAAGAAGGGGGTTGACTCATCATGCCGTATTGACTCTGCGATACTATCCAGTTCCTTTCGCGTGAATGCGGGATCCTGTATCAACACCAATCAGTAATGAAAAAGTGCAAACAAATCTCATATGATTTTGCCATACTGCGTAGAGAAAGAAACAGACAAACGAGAGAGGGAGAGAAAGAGAGAGCACGAGTTAACTTCCTTCGTGTGGTTAGATGTGGGTTTTTCCCAGAGTGGGTATGGGCAGAGTTTGAGTTTCAACGACGTAGAGAAAGACTCCCGATACGTAAGGGTGTACGTCCTCTTCCTAATTTAGCAAACAAATAAACAGAAGAAAGAGATTAAGAAACTTTAAACGTCGACACAGGGCCCAGCCACCAGATAGGAACGAATGTAACAGTCCAAGAGCGCCGTTGCAAATGAGTGATCCTGGTGTGAAGCCCTACAACAGGAAATGAGGCCAAAGCAGGGACCAGGGTTGCGAGCAACTTCACGCATTTCTCGCCGGGATGTTATGGCTGACAGGCCGTGAAACAAATTTATGTCTTGATCTCCTTTCTGTAGGTGTGATCCGGTTAGATTAAAAGATAAGAGGGTGGAAGAGTGAGCCAAATCACGTCCCACCTAAAAGGAGACATTCAAGTGAGAGGGAGGAAGGTTGCAAATTGTGTCCAAAAACGGCTTCACCTCGATGATCCGCAGCCCGGATTGCAGCAGTAGCCAGCCAAATGGGAAGCCTGCTTTTCAAAGCCTAGGTTGCGAACAAGGACACTATATTATGTTTGCGAGGTGTCGTAGTGGGCTCTAGACAATAGAATCGTCTTCAACCGGAGTGAAAATTCATGAGTCGGTCGTCATCCACAGCAGGAGCCTTGCTTCTAGTCGCCCTTTTGTCATTACAACTCCGAGTTTGAACTAGATTTGTACCATCCAGCGACGGATAGAATCATAGACCGTCGACCTCTAACCTACCGCCAAGAGAAACGCACTGATCATATTCGAATCATATCATCACTACTTCTATCCACAATCTAGATACCGAGAAGTTATTGCAGGTTACGCCCACTTTTGGACTTTGAATGCCACCGACTCAAACTGTGATAATCAAGTTCGGTTTGCACTCACTACCATTTTGAAGCAGCTGTAATACAACAACATCTGTCTGTTTCTAAAGCCCTTCTAAAGAAGTATGTCTCCTCGTAGAGATTGATAACTCAGCCAAAGATTTTAATCTTCCTCCCATCATAAATTCCAGACGGTTTTCAATTTTCAAAGATAAGTTTGTGGCGAGCCTAGTAATGGCGCATCATGTTATTAAAGCAGGAATTTCCATGTCTTAAATTAGGGAGGCTGTTATTAAAGCAGGAATGGCATCGAAATTGAGTAGATTCTCTTTTTAGGAGAATTGTGGGCCCATCACCAATGATCCCACAACCTTGGCTTTATTCTGGCAGGCACATTCTTCACATTCTGGTGGCAGGGAAACGCACCTGCAAGAGATTATTCATAGCATGTAGAAGACCTAACTGCAATCGCTGCTTCTCGTGGTAAAGCGTGGCGCAAACAGGTAACGGATCCCTGGGCCCCTCTCCCTCTTCAGGAACTTCCTCTCCAGGTCCTAAGTCTTCAAGCTGATATTCATGATTCACACACTGCGCACAACTCCCGCTCCCTGGCGTATCCCAACCAATGCCCAACTGATACGAGAACAACAACAACGACACAACTCCAATCGAAATTCCTGCAATACAATGCCGCTTCCTCCCCTGGAAAATGAAACTTCTTTTCGGAACATCTGTCTCTTTCCCCTTTTCAGAATTTTCTACTCTGGTTTTGCTTCTCCGTTCTCTCTTGATTCTCGGACTCCCGACTCTCCTCCGCCTCGGCCGTCCTGGACTTCTCCCTCTCTCTACCGTCCTTGGTCGTCTCGATGGGGATCTACTGCCCGACCTCGAAGCCCGCTTCCCAGCGGCCATGCCCAACCGCCTCCTTCTCTCCCCCTTCTTCACACACCCCCAACACCTCCACATTCATCCATGCTTCATCCACGGAAGCAATTTTCTTTATTTTCTTTCAATAAAAGAGAAAAACATTTAGTACAATTAAATTAGTTTTTTTTTTTTTTTGCTAACAGGGAGAAATTCTTAACTTACAATTCCCTGTTCTCTGGTGGACGAAATCGCCAAACTTCTCCAAATAAAATATAAATTATGGATGAATTTTCCATATAAATGGATGAAAATACAGAGTATGGAAAATCATTAACTTACCTGTTTTCTGATGGATGAAATCGCCAAACTTCTCCAAAAGAAATATAAATTATGGATGAATTTTCCAAATATGGATGATATAAATGGATGAAAGTACAGAGTAGGATGATTCTATCCAGTGGAAATATGGCTATTTCTTGCAAAACTCAGTAGCCACTCCTGTTATTTTCCAAATTTCAAAAACAAAAACACTGTCAAGTCGGGTAGCGACACATCAGGTCAGTAATATGTAGGGACAAAATATAAAAAGAAAAGCTTAAGGGGCTACAAGCGGGGGCGATTGATGTTCGAACCCGGGACGGGCCAGCCCGCAGATCGCTAAGTAAAGAGTTAGCGGCGTTTTAATAAGTGTCTAGTGTTATAATACGTCGTATGATACGGTGGTGATGCAAATACGTCCCGTCGCGCCGCCACGGGCAGTCACTTTCTGGATTTGACGTCATCCATTTTATTACGACAACCAGGCAACCCGTTCGTCTTCCTCTCTCGCTCTCTCTCTCTTTCTCTCTTTTCTCTCTCTCTCTCTCGACTTGAGAGATTGAGGCTGCGGGCGTGTATTGTTGGGGTCTTTCGGGGATTGTTGTATGTGTTCCAGATGTGTGGCTTTGGTGGAAAGTCATCCTGCGGGTGTGTCTCATACTTTGGGCCGTGGTTTGTTGTTTCCCTCTTCCAATGGCACCTAGGAAAAATCGGCAGAGGAAAGCCGTGCCTGAGCTGAAGTTGCCATCTCCACCTTCGGTTCCCTCGTCCGTAGAGCTTCCGTCTCCTCCAGAAAGTGAAAATCTTGGGCCTGATCCACCTTCAGATAAAATTTCTATAAGATTCCAGATTCTGTACACAGAAGTCTTTCGGGAGCTTAACTTTTCGGAGCTTCCGGTGGACGCAGTGGCTAGGAACCTGCCTCACTACGCTGGATTTATTGATAGCTGTCACTTGTTGCTGAATCACTACGGGGTTAGCTCTGGTCAGCATTTCGGGGTGAAGTTCATTCCTCAAGTTGGGGAGAAGATCGCTGCTTCATCATGGTCCAAGATGGGCGGTGCCACTATCATGTTGTATCCCATTACTGAAGCCCAGGTCCCGCTGTACAAGCAAGCTCAGCATCTGCAGTACATGGAAATCCCTGGGATGGTAGGTGCTCCTCTCTACAAGCAAGCCCAGCACTTACAATCCATGAGCACTAATGAAAAAGTTGATGCCTTGCTGAAGGTGGTTGAGCCTAAAGCCACGGCAGAGCCCAGCAGTACCGGAGAATCCAAACTTGTTGATAGTTTGACCCAACAGGTCAAGGAGCTGGGAAGGCTAGTGGCTGCCATGCAGGACGAGAATAGGGAGAGGATGGAGGAATTGTACAGGGAACTTGAGGAGTTCAGGGGGGTCATCGAGGAGCTGAAGAAGGAGAGGGTTGCAGGAAAAGAGTCTATCGAAAGAGAGCTATTCTTTGAAAGCCGTGCAGGTTTCGCTTCTGCCGGGCCGGAAGAGCTTGATGGGAACTGGAAACCAGCCCGCAGTGTCAGGAAGCAGCGGCCCAGCGTCTCTCGGTGCGAGAACTGTGCTCAGCGCTTGTAATTTTGAAGGTTAATCAAGGGAAGCTTGTGCGTATTCCTGCAGCATGAGAGTGACCGAGAAATACATCATTATCCTATCGGAGAGAGCGAGCGCGCGCGAGAGGTACTCGGTTCACCGCGGCTGTAGTCTTAGACGACATTGGAGAGTTATCAGTAGAACACTTGTAACTAGTATCTTGAGGGAACCATAGCCATCGACGGGCTTTGCTAGCAGCCCACAAAATTTGTCATTCAGTTGGCATTCAACCCCAATCTGATAACTTCAAACATCTTTTGCTACACATTTCCAGGCGCTTTTCGAGCAATCCTCCCTCTGTCTCACTCATACTGCTCACTGTAATTTGCACTGTGCGTCAAGTTAGGATGATGTTTCATGGCTTCACTCTGGGCACTTGTACAGTTTGAGAAGTTGGGACCTTTAACAAATTCGCAGTTTCGATTTCTCTTTCTCTTTCACCTGCTGCATATGTAATTCGAATTTCCAGAAGTGCTTGAACGATTTTCATGAACACAGACCTCGTCATTCACCATTAGCCGAGTCATTTGGTTTTTGGTATGGGGGTAGGTGAAGGCCAATCCTCTGGGCGTGGGTTCTTTCACCACCTTTGTTTTGTGAGTACGGGTCGAGTGCTCGCACCAAATTGATAAAGAGGTATAGAGGAAATGTGCAATGCCATAAGCAGTTTCGGAATGGTTGTGGGCCCTCTCTTGCACTCCACTTCGCCTGCACGCTGCGTTGATCAAGCACTTGCTTATCACAACCTTTATGCTCCTCCACACCAGGCCCTGTGGTCATTGCACGCTTAAGGCTCCTGCACTGTATATCTCATTGTGTAAACTACTGCACTCTCTCTCCTCTCTTTTTGCAAATGCCTTTCCTCCCTGACAAAGTGGACGAGGGGCTAATGATCAGAAGGCTGTGGCTGTCTAAAACAACTTCCTCGCTCTCTTTCTTCCTCTGATTCAATGCATCGCCCTTCTACATGGGTCTTCTACTTCCGATTATGAGAAAGTGATCTTCGACAGTCTGCACATAGCAAAAGGTTGGTGAAAGTTTAGCCCATATTCTCTGCTTTTGTACATGATGCTTCTACGTGTTGTCTATTTTATTTTAGCCAATATGGAACCTCTCAGGTCGATTCACCCCACTTAATTTTGTTGTGTTGTGGAACACATTGCAGGCAGGACACAAGTGAATGGTGGCCCCCATGAAATAAAGAGATTTCGAAGACATCCAAGCAACACTGTCATGGCCAGTTGTGTCTTCTATCAGCAAATCAGCAAAAGCTGGCTGCAAAGAGCCTGGCCCTATCAAACATGAACCTTACAATTGGTACTTGAAATTTACTAAGCGCCCACAGGAAAATAATTTCATATCATCAAGCTGTATGTCATTGACTATGAAGCAATGTACCTAAAATAGAGCATATACACACAAAATGATTGTTGTACACTACTCTGCACAGGGAATTGCGCTCCTGGTGTGCACTGATAACAATTTGTATATAACTCTGAAGAATGCAAGCACCTAATGATAATTTCCTATTTGACCAAGCCTTGGTTGTGATGGGGTTTCACCAGATGAGAGTTGGAGAGATTGGAAACTTGATTGAATTGCAGATGCCTAACCTAACAAAACTGCACCTTCTCCGGACTCTTAGGCAAATGAGAATTACACCACCACTGGGAGAAAAATGATGCTTGTAGCTTTCAAAGGGACAAGTCATTCAATCAGAATGGTGGAGTGGGGATATAACCCTTGCCAAATGCTGCTATGAGAAGAGCCTCAGCTCGGCCTGCACACCAACCAACCTCATGCTATTAGCCTTTATTTTTCAGAACTTGGGCAGTTACCAGGGTCTTCATACATGTCGAGCAAGGGCTGTATGCAGTTCTGAACAAATATATACCCTAGTAGCTGAATGTGCTCATTAGGCCTCCAACCATCACTAAAGTATAGTCCAGTGGGGCTTACTTTCAGAAACTAAATTGAATGCAGACAGATCGAGTGCCACATCTTTCAACTTGTATCCCAGCAAGCGAATGCCGAACCATGAAGAGTGAAAGTATATTTGTGTACTTCTATACCATCAGAGCAGGTTATTATATAAGATTGGGTGACAACTTAAGTATGAAATTGCCATACGACTTTTCATGTCAAAGAACATCCATAGAGAGAAGACAGATTTAATACCTCTGAAGGACAAATAGAGAGGATACAACAGCGCCTTGACTGAAAGGAAGATCAAACTTACCATGGTCTTTCTTCCGCCGGAGCTGTGGAGACAAAGCCGGGAACAGTGATGACGCCAGGGCCCGACTATCATCCTGCGCCCTCAACCTCAGTTTTTTCCAATTTAACCCTGCGTACAAGGAATATGTTGACAGCATTGATGTCAAGAAGGGTACCAAAAACTGTTTTACTACTGGTAGTACGAGATGATCAATACCTTGCTGTACTCTCTACCAGCAATTCCCATGGCAGCCTTCCACGTCTGTGCTCGCACTGGCACCACCCTGAATCCCAAGGCCATCAAGATACCAACCCAGACTCCATAGCCAAAGCCTGTGCCATACCATCCCTGCATCACACGGTGCTTTTGGTGACAATGCCTTCATGGAAAGGTCAAAGTCAATACAACAAAACTCAGGTTTCCAAACAAACGAATCCGAAACAAACTCCTCTGCCTCCTTTACACTTTAATACTTTTCCCTTCCCTTAACCCCTGAGCAGACACCCTTCTGAGCAGTGCCTCATGAATCTGGGACAACAACACATTCTGCAGTCAGTACAGCTGGATTGTAGCATTTCCAACACATACGTGCACATCCGCATGCTACTAAGAAAGTAGTTTTGGGTTTGCTTACTGGCCTGCTTGCCATCCTTAGCAAATGGCATGGCCTGTTCCACATATGCCACACTTCCTGCAAACTTTGGAACCCTCCATGGTCAAAAAAAGACACAGCATCAACTTCAATACACAGACACATCGAGATGGTGACTCACACACACACAACATGCGTACTCTTAAAGGAAAAACGTATGCCATCTCCAAAGCTGTGTTACATGAGATAAGTCACAGAGAGTACCCTGGGGTGCATTGAGTTGATGCATCATGGTAACAATTGAATGGGCATCATGACGGCGGCGCATGGTTTTGCCAACCATCACTTTCACACATGGCACATCAATTACCTGCTCAATCCATGCCAATTATTTCACTTACATGCAGGATTTGTGCTGCCTAGACATATTATGAGACCTCATCTCTGACTGAAGGTCACTGTTATTTGCAGAACAGCGTGGAGGTGTTGATCAATCCCCAATACCATAATGTCATGCATTGCCAGAGCTATCCAGCAGGAGAGTGGTAGAGCACACCACCCTTCCCCAGAAAAACAAAGGAGGGGAGAGAGTAGAAGCCAGAAGAGAGCATGTAGACCTTAAAATATGGGAAAGCTCCTACGGGCAATTTACAAGCCTGAAAAGGCCAACCCACACAAAGCTTGCTACAAGTAAAAAGCACCAGAGGGGAACAAGAATGCCTAGAAGACAAGCTGTACACCAAGTAAAGTGCAGCAGTAGCAAACACAGACTTCTATTTGCAAACTGCCAATATTTGGAGGAGAGTTGCACCAATGAGGATAATGCACAGTATGCCTTTATTCTCTGCATCTGGTGTGGTTATCATTCCCTGGCCCTGCCAGGGCAGCATTTCTTGGTTGCCAAGGTTGTGATTGAGGGTTGGGGCTCATAAAGCTTGCTTGGGATTGTTACCCTCTTTCCTCACCAAGAGAGTAGAAAGAAAGAAAGATTGGGTCGGCAGAAGGCCCAAAGGACCCAAGGGACAGAGAACAAGACAGCGAGAAGAGAGAGAGAGAGAGAGAGAGAGTTCTGACAGAAGTCGTACAGCAGAATAGGGAGGGAGAGAAAAACTAAGCAGCCTACCTCAGCTTGGGTGCCCTGTTCCTTGAGCACAGCTATCGCACCGGATACATCGGGGTCGATACCAACTACACACACATCTCCTGGAGTCCCAGCCACCTGAACATCAAGAGTCCAGACCACTGTTTGTTTTCAAGGCTGAAGGAAGAGCAAGCCTAATCCATCACTGGTAAAACCCTGACAATTAGATCCCACAAGATCCCAGATTCGCCCAATAAACTTTACATGAGTCCTATGTCTATACTCCTAAAGATCGCACTGATACTCAGGAAAGTAGAGCAGCATATTGACACCATACGGAAATCGTAGAAGTTCACCATGAAGTCAAAATCGAACGATTTATTTTCACCAAATTCACCATCCGCATGTACCACAAATGCTCCCCTTCAAACCTCATTGCATTCTTCAAGAAGTCATACCTCTCCATTGGCATTGATAACACCAATAGTTTCCAATTCGAGTGCCACTTCATCATCTTCTGGATCTGAGCATCCTTCCACATTTTCATTGGGAAGAAACAAGGGCGGAACCTCAACACCAATGACCAAATTGCGGGCAAGTGCGCCATTGGTAATCCCTAAGCTTTTCTCAGTCCCCTCCACAACGTCAATGCTCTTTGCCTGCAATGGAGATCCCCCCCTCCTTGAAATTTTTCACATCTGCTTAGGAGTTCTTTGTGAATCCTGGCTAATAGCTCCAGCTAGTGAAGGTTGAAACACATCACCCTTATTTCCACTCGTAGGCAATCTCATTAAAGGCCACGAGGAACTCAAGAGGGTGGTCGAGTGAAATTTTTTAGCTTCTGCTTCTTAATGGAATCCAAAGCTTGATATGGAGCCCTCGGATAAAATTTCGGGGGTTGGTAAATGTGCTATGATTTTGGCCATAGCATACATGAGAGACAAGGAAGGTGGACACGATCGGGAAAGTCACGGCACTAGCACACCTCGACAGCCTTGAGTCTCCGCGGCTGCTTTGGATTCACATTGACACACGCTCTTGCTTCCGAGTGCACCTGTCGTCTGTGGGAGAATCCGGGCTCCAACAATCCAAGCCACCTCTTGTTACTCTTCCATTCTAGAGTTCTGGAATGCCTTGAACAACACAACTGTACTGTGCTTGACGGGCTGCAGGATTGGCAGACAGCACCCGTTTTCATCATTATCCCTGCCACGCAAGTTCCCAGCTTGCATTTGAAAGGTGCCACTGCCAACATTCTGTATGCCCTCAGGGTGGTGAGCTCACCCCTGCCTGCCCAATGTTATCTACTTTCGAAAGGACACGATTGAAAAGTTCTGCATAGACATAGTTCTCGACTCGCTGTTTCATATTTCACCTCTCTCTGTCCCTCTGAGACTCTCTCGCTCTTTGGGGTTTACTGCTACCAAACTACTCCAACCCATGACTAGTGAGTACATCCCGCTCTCCCACTCCACTCAATGCTGGAAATTCAGGAAGCACTCACGCCATCTCTAGAGCTGAATTTGATCCGCCACAAGCAACTGATGTGATCAGGTGAAGATTGCTGTTGGGTTGCCTGAACCCATGAAGATGAATCACACCCAAAAGAGAGAGAAGGGCCTGGACCAACGAACGAGAAACGGAGACGCTGGAAGAAGGACAAACAGACCGAGAACTAGATCCTCATACATGAGAACGTGAGAACTGCAAGAATGGGAACGTAGCCAGGCATCCGGAAGGGTCCGAGGCCAATGACCAACGGTCTCCTCTAGGAGGTTATCCACCCCTGTCCCTCCTAGGAATTATGGCTTGCTTTCTCTTTGGTATGAGATCCTGAGAGCAGCGCATTGAATCGCTTGGAAGATTGTGAGAGAGGGTTACAGGATCAGATTGAGGATCAGGCTGCAGGAAGCAAGGAGGAAGGGGGACTGGGGAAACACCTGCTCGGCCGCCTCCACGAGGGTCCGTCCACGAATCCTTTGTTTTTTGTCTCGTGGGTTTTACAAGAGAAACCGATTTTTTCCACACTTTTTGCTGTGGAATCAGCCGCAATCCACACCTGACATGAATTCAGGGTTTGATGTAAGGGCTGGAAAGTTTCAGGACACGAAAGTAAGTGGTTATCCCAACACTGCTGCTCTACAATGCGCGTGGATTGGGCAGTGCTGTTGTAGCCACAAATTCGATTACGGCAGGTGTGTATGCGAGAATGTTTCACTCATTGATTCAATGCTTGCAGGGGCTGATCGCAGCTGCGGGCTCCCCAACAGACGTCGAGGCGATTGTTGCTACCGCCTGCCTGCTCTGTCACCCTCATCCAAGACTCCATCTGGTTAGGTTTTCATGTGTGTGTGTGATATTAGAGAGACAGAGGGAGCGAGGTGCTTCTGTGTGTATGAACTAGTATTCCTGTTTCTTGCTCTTCTCCCGGTAACTCCAGTATTCCAACTCCCATAAATTGGGTGAGGAAGGATTTTAGGGTCAGGTTTCGAAGGGGGCATTAAATCCCTCACTTTTTGTGATGAAGGGTCACGACGTCTTCTCTATAAACTCGTGGATTCTTTGTTTCTCTATCTCCAGTCACTGTGTCATTGGTAGAGTGCCTGCAAATTGTCCCCCATTTATGTTTCTATGTCATTGTCCAGGAACCTGATTAAAAGCCCCAAACCTTTCTGTGAAGAATGACATGCCCTCAAATCAGCAGCAGGAAAGGTGCAAACATATAATTTACGCCAGCAGGCAGCAAATCTCTCTTTCTTTTGTGTCGTGAATGGATTCATACCTGCCCATACTCATTGTGACTCCCACTGCTGCATTGTTAGTAACCTGCTGATTATGAACGCATTTTTGAGGTTCTTCTTTATCATTTGTTGTTCAGAATGTGATGGGTATTGCTGAAAGCAGAGTTAGGGAAGTATGTCGATTTTCACAGAAACTTGGCTCCAGAATGTTCACAAATTTGGGTCACCAGGCCCTTTAAGATGAGTTGATCTGCTGTCTATTACAATGCAATAGGTCTCACTCACACCACAGCCCCAAGGTCGTCTCCGATTTCTGGCACCAGTTCATGTGAGGATATTGTTTGTTTTGATTCAAGTTCAACTTCTTGAATACTTTGGTCCGCTAAGTCCAACAACCACCCACCTGAACTTGGAGTTCTCCAGCTCATCTGAAAGAGCAAAGAGAGATCTTCTTCATTTGTCTATTCAATCTTCCAAGCACAAAACAATCCAACCAAATCTCTTCGAGATGCACAGTACAATTAGAAGTTGATGTGGTTTGAACCAAACTATTCAAGTGACTATCCAAGCAGAGCCTAAGAACATAGAACGCCCAGAACAAAAATTAAGAATCACTTGTCAATTCTGCTCTTTCTTCCATGTACATGACCTTGCTTACCTTTCCTAATGTTTCACTGCAGTCAAAGAAACAAGACCAGGGCGATGGTAGTCTCAAACGAAAGGTTGTTGCCGGAGTACTTGTATGGCAGTCAAAGAGCAGTGGCAGCACTAGCAGGATTGAGACCTGCTCCTCAAACAAACTCATTTGTTCACGAGTTGTTCACACGGTTCACCGGCGCGAAATGCGTCGCAAGGAACAACAACCATAGACGACTTGCGGACGATCAAAGATCCAAGTTCCTAATACCCGCCGCAAGCGAGGCGGGTGGAATTCCAATGTATTCCGCAGAGTTTTATGCTGCATGCACGATTGGTGGCATTTTGAGCTGCGGCATCACACACACGGCTGTGACGCCTTTGGATATTGTCAAGTGTAACATGCAGGTATACAACATAAATCTCACAATTCTTGCCCCATTGTGATCCATTCCCTGCCACAAACTTGTTGAGTCCAGTCACAAATCTCTGCCCATATCGTAATTCTGTTTGACGAGTCTTTCAGATCGATCCGGGAAAGTACAAAAGCATCGGTGGTGGCTTCAGCACGATCCTCAAGGAGCAAGGTGCAAAAGGGTTGTTCAAAGGCTGGGCGCCGACTCTAGTCGGATACAGCTCGCAAGGAGCTTGCAAGTTTGGATTGTACGAGTTTTTCAAAAAGTACTACGGAGATTTGGCAGGAGAGCCCTTCGCAACGGATTACAAAACGTTGGTGTACTTAGCAGGCGCTGCATCGGCCGAGTTCATAGCCGACATCGCTCTGTGCCCCTTCGAGGCCGTCAAGGTCCGCGTGCAGACCAAGCCCGGCTACGCTCGCGGCCTCAGCGACGGCATGCCCAAGTTCATCGCTGCCGAGGGTTTTGCCGGGTATCTTTCCATTCCTTTTGCTCTCTTTCTGTCTGTGCAATCAACTCTCAGTGTACATAAAGAATACACAATCTAAGTATTTGTGGATCAAAACTATAACTGTGCTCTAACTGTAATTTTGCTCTCAAAGAATATGATCTACTGTAACAGAAAGGAGATGTGGGTATCCCTGAAATCTATCAAATAAAATGGAAGAAGAAGAAGAACCATAGCTTACATCAGTTGTGGTTGTGTACTCAGTCTGTACCAGGGTATTGTGCCACTTTGGGGGCGACAAATTCCTTGTAAGTAACGGCTTAAAAAAAAATTCTCTAATGAATCCCTTTTCTTATGATCAGAAGATTGTTTGCAAGTATTATTACCGTATGGGTTGTCTCTTTTATCAAAAAAAGAGACAACAAAACAGAACAAAACAAAACAAAACCATATTCAATATGAAACTGATGGATTCTAAAGAACTAACAACATGGGTGGTGTGATGAGTTTTGGAACTAGCTTCAAATAACTGGTTGGTACAAAGTGGGTATCATTTTCTATAATTTTTTACACAATGTTGTATATATGCACTTGCTGAAGATTGGCTCAGTTGGCTCAATCTATCAAAGGGTAATGAATGGCCTGAATTGCCTGAAAATCATTCTATGTTGGCCTGAATGGTTTGTTTTTAAGAAACTTTTGCAGACACAATGATGAAGTTTTCTTGCTTTGAGAGTACGGTGGAAGCATTGTACAAGTATGCGGTGCCCATGCCTAAGGAAAAATGTTCCAAGACTACCCAACTGGGAGTCAGCTTTGCTGCTGGCTACATTGCTGGAGTGCTTTGCGCCGTGGTGTCGCATCCAGCTGACAACCTGGTGTCGTATTTTAACAACAAGAAGGGTGCTACTGTTGGTCAGGTACAAACTACAAACATCATTGAAAACACATTTTATCCTGACCTTCCTTTAATTAATTGAAGCCATACCTCTATGTCTTAGAAAGAAAAAAGTACAAGTTAGTTGTCCGTGTATCTCGACTTGTAACGAAAGACGAACGTGCTCCAAGTGTTCTTGCAATATGGGTGCAGGCAATAAGTGAAATGGGCATGGTTGCTTTGTTTACACGAGGTTTGCCTCTTCGAATTGTGATGGTGGGTACCCTTACTGGAGCACAATGGGGCATCTACGACGCTTTCAAGGTTTTTGTAGGCTTGTAAGTCCCCTCAACCGAAAATGTTTCAAGTTAAATGATCATTTGAGGAGGTTAATAATCTTTGAGAGAGAGTTTCATGAGAAATGATTGATGATTTTGTTCATGTTGTTCAGGCCAACAACAGGTGGTGCTGCACCCACACACGGCAAGCCTGCTGCACATGGTCATGGAACAACCAAGAGTGGCAAACCATGTTGAATTGCAACATTCTGATTATCATATGGAAGCATCACCATGTTTCACTTCTGATTTTAATATATTAACATTTATCATGATGTGGTTCAATTTTTTATTTATTTTTCCTCCATAAAAGGAACACCTGTCGGGAGTGATTATTGTGTGAGCACAGCTTGAGCAGGAAAAAAACCCGCTTGAGCGCAATCCATGATTATAGGGGTCATATGTTTGAAAACGACAATACAAGTCATAAGTGGACAATGGGTACTCCAGCATCAATGGTCACTTTTTTATGAATGTGTTTGTATTAATATTTTTAGATTGAATTATTGGAAGGGAAAAAAATTAAATCCCTAAAATAGTACCATGAGGCATCATTATCGTTAAAATAAAAAATTAATAGTTAATATGATATCAAAATTGGCAACATTCACAAGCAAATGATAAAGGATCACTCAAGTATATTTGAGTTTATGGAGAGTTTCATTAGTGCAGTGTTTTTTGTTTCTGGCGAAAAATTGCCAAGACCTGGAAAATGGGTTAGCTAATTGTACAAAGGAAATATGGGAAAAAAACCGAAAAAATCGCCAGAAAGCGCCAGTAGTTGAATTTCAGGAGCCTGATTTGCCTATGTGGGCCCACCTTGTTATTCTTGCTACATGGGCGCTAGGGAGCATTTACATGTGGCGAATTAGAAAACGCCAAAAAAGATAAAGATAAAACATAAAAACTGAAATCTAAAACACACTTTCGCTCGCGAACTTAATTTCCATTTTTTTTCCTAGATGGGATTATGCAAATAAGTAAGTGTACTATCGTAGTTACGCAATGTTCAAGCGTGAGCATATTTCTGTAGCATGTTCTCTGCATATTTCTAGAATATGTGGAATATCCTATTTTGCTCACGTTAGCATACTTAGACAGTTACCCAACCTCTTGGGAGCAACAGCTCACAATGAGAGGAGAAAATACCTCTTTCAAATGAGGTTGGGTAGCATGTGAGCATGCTCATGTGCCGAGAAAAGGAGATTCCATATATTCTAGTTATATCAAAAGAATATATTATGGTGAAATGAAAATGTGCTTACACTAGAAAATTGCAAAACGATTACAAATTTGTGGCTCCATTGCCTGCTCCATTGTCACCTTTCCTCCAGAATGTGGAGTTATGTGGGACAATGGGACTTCGTGGGACAAATGCCCAATTTGGGCTACCCTCAGAGGCCACGCTCTATGGTCAGTTTGGAAAGTTAGATGTTCCTTAGTTTTCCAGGGGAAGCGCCCCTGCATCAGATCACTTCTTGGCAAATTGTATGCTAGTTTGATGACTGAGGGGCGTAAGGCTTGGGTGTCTTTGCTTTCAGCATCCAGCAAGTGCAGTGAAAGAAAGCGCCAACGGCTGTTCGCAGAGTTCGATCTCACCTGGGCAAAGGGCAATCTCGTCTGCTCTAGGCTCTCTGAATCCAGGATCGTTTGGCACGATGACATCCCCGGGCTTTGGAAAATCGCCTGCTGACTCCGAGGCACCAGACATCAAGTTGAAGGACTGCCTCATGCCTGCCTACATGCTTATGAGCTTCTTGTTTTGCATTTCAAACAGTGATCTCTTGCAAGCCTCAGGCTGGTATCTCCTCAATTCCTAGTCTCTCCTCAGTTACTAAATTTTCTTAGCCCAGAACTTTGGCCTCTGCCTGGCCTCATCCTACTGTTCCCCCTTATCACTGTTTGTTCTGGGTTGTGCCCTATGCAATACGCTTTTATGGCCTTCCTAAGAGATTATTTTTTCCTCCTCTTTATTTTGTCTTCCACTTTTATTAATAAAGTTTTATCATGGCCACTGTCCCCTGTTGGAAAAAAAATAAAAAATAAAAAATAAAAAATGCTTGGGAGCATAGTTTTACTTATTTCTTTGCATAGATATCCATTTGAAGAATAACTTTGGAAATGTCCATCTAAGCCCAAGTGTAATATTCTATTCATGTATCCAAATGCTTCTCCCATGTAGAGGCCCAAGTGCGACCTCCAGCATCCAATGTCATCTAAGCCCAAAGTGCAATCCACTATGCATCCGGAGACCCCGCAGTTTGGGAGATCTTCAGGTCATTGTTCCAACAAAGCCCACTTTGCTATTTTTGGCATCTCCCATATCGAGGCTTCATATATTGATATATCCACTTTACTGCTATTTTTCATGAATTTCCAGCAACCAAAAGCACTTGAAATTCCAAATCTCCCACCTGAAGGGCCAATCACTACTCCAGGAAAGCCCACTTTGCTAATTTTTCTAGTTCCTCTACTGACTTGCGTCGGCCCTCAATCTGGACCTCTATCCCTGGTCCTTCAACTATCCCTGCCTATGTACAAATCATGAATACATCCTCAACCTTGCTGCTAGCAGCTAACACTGACGGCCTGAAGTTCTTCCAGCAAACACCCCAACCCTACTTATTACAGTAGTTCCAATTCTGAATTGCATTCTGCTTCTCTCTGTAGTCCAATAGGCATTCACCTTTTTTGTCTCCATTGTCCCACCATTGTCTGGGGTCCGAAAAGTGTCCATTCCAAAGCTTCTCCTCATCTCTGTTATCTGTTTTTGGATACTTTCCTGCTGCCATATCGGCAATAACTTGTCAAAGTCACTCCAAACCACCACAAATCCGCCCAACGAGCTAACTTACAGAATTCAATATGCATCTCGAATCTGATGAGAGGGCAAAACAGGCTGAAAATAGGTTGAAGAAGGTGCTCTTCCTTCTGAGTAGTCATGGTACGAAAAATTTGATGGAATTCTCGGAGGCACGACAAAAATTGAATGGGATTCCTGGAGGTATTGATCAGGGAGTACGCAACAATCTTCCCCAAACCATTAATCTTGATGATGTTGCATTCGTGTCAAATACACAATTTGATCAATGTCTCATCTACGACATACTCATGTATTTGATGGAGAAACTACTTCTGGAACAACACCAAATGTGACGGCAACCACCACACCCGATGATCCTTCGGCTACACCCGTCACTCCTAAGACGACAACTTACAAGTTGTCGCCACGTTTGATAGCCAAAAACCCAGCAAGACAATTTTCTGTTATAAATTTTCTTAACGATTCAAAAAGCTGCATATGGACGTCACATCTTCCTACGCCAACTGTACATAAAACCTCAATGGCTTTTGATGCAATTCTGTCCTTCGTTGTTGTAAGATTCATAGGTCGCCCCCTCCCTCTCTTCCCACACACTTCTGCTGTTCATTGCCTCCATGTTGGGTTCGTACTTCTCCTTTCATCGCATTTTGTATTGCTGACCCCTCGTAGCTCGCCTCTGCTACTGTGCACTACGTTGACCTCTTAAGTTGGTACAGTTATACGCGACTATCGAAACTCCATCATCTAGAACGTTCTTTATTCTAGAATGGGGGGCAGTAGCCGTAAGGCGAAGTGGCTCTTAGTTACGCCGGCTATGGCCGGAGTCTTCTCTCTTCTAGAATGTTCGCCAAATCTCACTTGGGCATGGACTGCATATGGGCCCGCATCCACTGGCTATGTGGGGCCCTTGCAACCTACCACATGATTCAGACAAACTTGTAGATGTCATCTGGCTTTTTTGTCGATTTTATTTTTCCAACGACTAGGGTACATATAGAAATGGATGGAAAAACTGAGGGACTGAAGTACAACACACATGAGGGTACGGCCAGGACTGATCAGCCAGAGGATCAACCTTGTGGGACCCAACGGATGTGGGGGCGGACATCCGCCCTTACCTGCATACACATGGGCGGATCAAATCCCATGACTCATCCACTAGGTGAAATCGGGCAAAATTCACCGTAGCAAGTTGGTCGTCTCTCTCATCTCCACAGCACCCACGCCACTCATCTTAGTGGAAAGCTTTACATCATGGAGTATTAAACCAGGTCTGAATGAAAGAGATTCGTCATCTTTGCCACTCATTACAGATTACATATTGAAAAAAACGCACAAACTTGTAGCATAAATTAGATTCATTACAAAAATGGAGAGGCTTTTCATTGGAAATGTCATTTTGGTATGGGTGCTTATGTCTGTGACCTTAGGGAATTGTTTGATAGTCAAATCAAATGCGAAACTTATTTTCGGAGAGAATGAGGGTTTTCACTGGCATATCGATACTTGCCAATTTTGGTGGCAATTTGTAGAAAGAAGAGAAGGCATGCACGCACGTGGTGGAAGGAGCCTAGACAGTACACACTGGGAATTGATAGGAGACACAAGTTTGGTATGTTACCCCAAGTTTGGTCAGAGACAAGAAATTTCTACGGAATTATAGAAGACATATGATGCTTTCAACAATTTGGTTGATGAACTTACGCCATTTATTAAGTCCACTGCATTAAATTTTGTAAGACCACAAGTGGAGATCCGAAAGATTATAGCAGTTGTTCTCTATCGATTCGAAAATGATATTTCCCAAACCATAATGGCAGACCGATTCAATGTTGGTGCGTCCACCATACACAAATATATTGACATTGTTTGTGTTGCTCTCATGACACCCGAATGTCTATTTAGCAAGTACATTGACACACCCACATGAGAATGATTAACAGAATTATCCATGTTTTCAAGCAGATTACAGGGTTGTCTAACAACGTTGGCGCCATCGATAAAACCCATATTCTTCTTGCAGAAAAGCCGAACAAGAGGGTCACCTTGAGAGAATGAACTATCCCGACCTGTTTGCTAATTACTTTGAAGAATGTGCAAGGTGATTCTCTCTGTCATCGCCATCTTTAGCGTCTCCATCTCTTTGATCCTCTCACCAAACTCTTAGGATACTGTTTGAAGAATTACGAATGCATTTCAAGTCTTCTAGCCCTAATGTCACGCAGCGTTTTTTTAAATATGGATGATATCAATGGATGAAAGTATGGATGTGGATGATTCTATCCTAATTTGAATGGATGAACAAAGTATATGCCTAATTTTTGCAAAACTCTGTAGCCACTCGTGCTATTTTTCGAATTAAAAAAAAAAAAAAAACTCTGATGTCATGGTGCATGATATGGAAGAGATAAAAGAAATGAACGCATTATATGGTAGTGCAGAGCTCAAAAACCGTGTGTGTTTGATGCTAGCAAATTTTTTCAAGAGAGCCATTTATCATCTTCACCAACGGTCTGGAACACAATTAACAGGTACATTCTCAGGCTGCATGTTAGCAATACTAAAATCGACAAATTTTTTGCATCGTGTACGTTTTTGCGGAAGGGTATGAATCTGGGCATGTGTGAAGCTTTATGACGGACAATGCGAATGGCAAAAGAAACCACTATGGAATTAGTGAAAGATATCTTTTTCCATGACGAGGTGAAGCGGGGTCCTTGATATTTTGTTGAAGAGTCGTGTACAAAAGAGCCACTAGATCTTAATATCGCATGTGTTGATCCGCAGCAGTTATTAATCAAAGAACCGTACATTCTAAAATTCCAAACGCAAGTTTGTTTTGTTTTGTAGCATCGTTGAGACCTCCAAACCGCGGGGCCCATCCTTGGTGCTTGGTGCCGTTGGAAAGCCCTTGATGAGAGGGGTGCACCGGCTTGGTCTCATAATGTTTGGACCTGCGGTGTGGGAGATGTCGAATTTCAAGTACTTTTGGTTGCTGGAAATTTGTGAAAATAGCAAAGTGGGCTTTCCTGGGACAATGATTGGATATATGAATATATGAAGCCTCGATATGAGACACACTTGGATACATAGAAGATTGCAAAGTGGGCTTTCCTCGAACAATGACGCGGAGGTCTCCAAAAATGTAGGGTCTCTTGATATATAGGGGATTGCACTTGGACTTAGGCCCATGACACACGAGCGGCAGAAAATTGTCGCATTCCAAATACCAAAGGCTAGGAATTTTGCCTATATATAGGTCCACATCAGCCTACATCAGCGATAAAATCTTGGCTGGCTACCACACGAGAAAGGAGCGGCAGCGGCAATGGTTTCCCACCATAATCCAAATCGCGCAGCCAACTCGACACACAGAGCATGCAGGCAGGTTGGGTAGCGCGTGAGCAGCGTGCTCACGCCGCTGTGCGTGTGCTCACGTGAGCAGTAGACAAAATGCCCGAAACTTCCCGAAAAGATGCTACAGCGAAATTAAAACTGAAAATTTGTGCTCACGGGGACCAAATTGTGCTCACGTGAGCACAAGGTAGGAAGTTGGGGCATATTAAGCAATATCCGGTTAGTGCCGTCTGCATCAAAAATTTCGTTGTTTAATACCGGGGAATTTAGTCAAGTGCGGGTGACGCTTGATTATATCAGCAATATGCGAAACTAGAATTATGTCATTCTATTTCGCCCACGAAAGCATGGGTACCGACATACCGCAATAAGCACATAACAACTCATTAGCGAAATAAAACAATCTCACGTCATCTCTTATATGCAAAACCAAACACAACACATTTTGTTTCGCCCACGAAACCATTGGATAATGACCTACGCAACGATACCTAGAAATTTCGCTAGCGAAATCTCTTATTTCGATGAAGAAACCCATTATTGGTTGGTGAAATCCATTATTTTGTTGGAGAAACCCATTATTGGCTGGCAAAATCCATTATTTCGCTGGAGAAATCCATTATGTGTCGGCAAAATCCATTATTTCGTTGAAGAAACCATTATTGGCTGGTGAAATCTATTATTTCGCTGGAGAAACCCATTGTTTGTCTCATTATATTTATAGATATGTGGAACATAGAGCTTGAAAATATACATTAAGGGTGCCTATTTTCATTAGGGTTTAGGGTTTAGGGACACAGAAATAGGAACACAACTGATATTTTCGCTATTTTGGAACCCTATCCTCATGAATTCTATTTCCGTGAAAACATGTATACCCTATTGCCGTATTTGTTTTCCTGTGCTCACGTCATTTGTGCTCACTGGTGTGCTCACGTTCTACCAACCCCCCAGTCAGAGGGGAGCTTGGTGTGGCAAGTGGGGGGAAGGATGAGCTTTCTTCCCGCCCCCATATCATGGCTTGTTTTACGGGTTTCCATGGGCTGATGGCTGGAAGAGCGATAGAGGCGCTGAACCCCACGGTGGCAGCCACACAAGCTCCGCGTAGGATTTAACATGGGCGTATGTCTAGCCGTGTGGTAGCCGCAGCTTCATCGTCAACCAATAAAATAGCTACACCCTTAGATAACACCGGACACAAGTTGGGCCAACTGCACAGTATGGTACCCTAGTATGGTATGGATTCACCCGAGGATGAAAATTAAACCGTGGCGATTGACTTGGAAGCAATACTCAAAACATAAACTCATCCATCTGTCTCCATGTGCTGATACATCCCAACACAATGTTCATCCAAAACCATCTCATCCATCTAGCTCTCATTCATCCAGTTACGAACTCATCTATGACGTAGAAAAGGTAACGCAGCCGCAAGAGGAGGACGGTGACGCGACAAAAGCCCAATGAAATATCGGGCGAAGTTTCAGGCTATACACTTGGGCGTGCCATGAACCTGGACCCCTTCCGGCGGCCCAATGAAATGCCGGGCGAAATTTCAGGCTACACTTGAGCGCGCTGTGAACCTGGACCCCTTCCGGCAGCCCAATGAAATGCCGGGCGAAATTTCAGGCTACACACTTGGGCGTGCCGTGAACCTGGACCTCTTCCGGCAGTAAGGGTAAGCGTCAATTTCGGACACGGTGCCGTGCGACGAGACCGCGCGGGCACGCCACGCTACGCCCCACTCGCCCCGCCCGCGTTCCCCCGCGCTGGCGATACCTTCTCCCTCAATTCGCCAACGCCCTACTTTCCAACCTCTCTACCCTAGTTCCGCCAGCCCGGGACAACCGGTGTGTGGCGAAACCGGCCCATTCCCACGTCACCGGTCACCGGATCCACAAGTTGCCCTACCTTCTGTGAAATGTTTTCATCCATTTGGATGAACAAGTCTCCCCAGCCCGCGAGATCCTACGTAAAAGTAGAAACTTGCTCTCATTGGAGGATTGTCTTCAACCCTCTGAACGACACGTGGTGGGATTCCTACTGCCCAGAACTCAGCTGCATTAGATCGGGGCCGCTCGGCGAAAAAGATGGCGGATTGCGGGCAGGGCCACTTGCAGCCATCGCGGCGCCCAGTCTGGCATCCAGTTTTGCCCTGTGATCCCAATCCGTCGCCCTGGTAAAACTCTTCTACTTTCACCACCGACAAACTCAATTTACTTTATACAGTACCCTAGTGGAAGGGTAGATTAGACATAAATTAAATTAAAACAAAAAGTGCCTAAGCAAATCTGTGATTTTTCAATATTTATGCTTAAAAGGGTGGAAAAATAACATGAAAGTGCCTAATTCAATAAATATTCTCTAAACTCTATATAATTTCTATTGAATGCAAAAAAAACAATCTCCATAAATGTTCGCGCCAATTCCCTAGGTCCATACAACCTCCACAAGACCTTCCAATGCGTCTCGAACATCCTGCAAATGTTCATCATTGAATTCTTGATCACCATTCAAGTTAGGTATTGGATGTGCAATATTCCAAGGCAGTGACTCATGCTCTCCAGTACCTCAACATCAAGATAAAAGTCTGGTATGGGAGGTGTGAAGGACGCTAAGGTTGGTTTGTCTTGGGAAAGGAGGGGATGAAAGGAGAGAGTTCCTCGGGATGAAAGGTGCCTAAACATGAGAAATCATGGATAACATGTGCCTAATGTATATAAATTCTTTTTAAAAGTGCCTAAAGAGAATATTTCAAATTTAATAATTATAAGGCACTCAAGTGCCTAATCTGCCCTTCCATTACGGTATTTTATTTTTTATTTTTGAGGGATTAGTGGCCCTGGAAATTTTATTAAAAGCTTATTGAAGGGAAAAAAACTAAAACTAATATTTTTTTAATTCTTAATATCAAAACTAATATACCTTTATGTGCAAGTTAGTATTGTTTTCCTTTTTTTACACTGGACCATTTTGGTGTGTATCTATCTAATGAAAAATTTGTACCTACATAAAAAGACAAAAAAATAAGAATAAAAAAAAGAAGAAAAAGGAAAGGAAAAAAGACAAAGCGTTTACGGAAAAGAGCCTTAAGAGTATCAGTAAAGTAATAAAGGATAAAATTTGGGTCTGACTAACCCTGGTTGGGTTCTGAACTGCAGTAGGCGGTGGACTCGTATTTACGAGAAATAGTTACGAGGGTGCAGAGTAAGAAATAGTAACCCTGGTAGCGCGGGCTATATGTACCACCTCTCTCGCTCGTCGCTTCTCAGAGGGCCTTGTGGTGCGCTTGGATCTGGTCCGTGGGAGGGGCGCCTGGGAAGCGTCACTTCTTGTGAGGATCCCTTCCTGTTCGTCATACATTGGCAATGTTGTAGCACAGATTTGATTTCTTCTCTTTCCTTACAGTTTTTCGATCTCTCTGTGTCAGGGGCGGTGTGGGACGAGTGTTGTGAAAGCATCATTTCTTGTAATGATTTCTGTCTTTTCGTCAGTATCTTGCAATGTTGTTGGAGCAGTGGATTCGTTTCTTCTCCTTCTTTCCGATGTTTTCTGTGTGTATTTCACGAGCGGTGTTGGACGAGAGCCTCTGTAATAAGTGTTTGGGAAGCATCGGTTGCGGTAATGTTCGTCGTTTATTTGCAGTGTTGTAGCAGCGACTCGATTCTTCTCTTTCAGTCGAATATTCTGTGTGTGTGCCTCACGGGCGTTGTGGGAGAGGGCCTTCGTAGGTAATGTTTGGTGTGCAGTGTTGGAGGAGAGAGGTAGGTATGGCGGACTCTGTTTCTTCCCCTGTGAAAATGGGGAATGGTTTGTCTCTCTGCAGAAGGATTTTCTAATAGGTGCAGCACAGAGGAGGACGGAACAAAGGGCAGGGAGAAAGGGGCCGAAAGGAGCTATGGCTGGAAAGCTTGTGCTCCTGATTTCGTTAGCGTTGCTGGCATGTCTGGGGGAAGCGAGGGATTTTTCCATAGTAGGCTATGATCCCGAAAGCTTGCATTCCGACGATCAGCTTTCTGATCTCTTCCACGCATGGCAGGCCAAGTATTCAAGGGTTTATAACGGCATCAAAGAGAAAGAGCACCGCTTCCAGATCTTTAAGGAGAATCTGAGGTTCATACATTCGCATAATCAAAAGAAAACGACTTATTGGATCGGATTGAACAAGTTTGCTGATCTTACTCATGACGAATTCAAGAGACAGTATGTTGGCACACGGCTTGATAGATCCCGTCGGCACCGCAAGCCAAGTGCGAATTTTAGATATGCCGATATGGTGGATTCTCCTAAGTCAATTGATTGGAGAGAGAAGGGTGCAGTGAGCGTCGTCAAAGACCAAGGCTCTTGCGGTAAGTTTGCTTGTTATCATTGTAATATGGAGTCTTCGGTGGGTGAAAAGTTTTTAAGGAGGCACGTATTTTGGGGTACTGCCAAGATCATTCCTGAGTTACCGTCTCTTGCTCGGAGCGAATCCCTTGCATACGATGTTCCACTTAGCAGTTCGATTATTTTTATGTAAGCTTCACGGGTCGATCAGACCTCTCAGAGCATTCCGAAATCACATAGGAGTAATGCCTAAGCGAATATCTATGCGAGAGTGGAGCGAATAACTGTGAAATCTTGGTTAGAGGCGGAGTGAGGGAAGGTTGGGGCGGAAATTCAATTTGAGGGAGCCACCTGTAGGTGAGAATACTCTGCCTCGGATTATCACTATAGAATGGAGTGTTTGGTCAGTGGAAGGTTTTTAAGGATGCACGTATTTTAGGGGGACTGCCAAGAACATTCCTTGAGTAACTGTCTCTTGTCCGAACGAATCCCTTCCAATATGAGGCTCCACTTAGCAGTTGCATTATTTGATGTAGGGGTTGAGCAGAACTCCGGCAATCCAGAATCACATAGAAATAACTTCTAAGCTTGGGGCGAAGTTGAGCGCACAATTATGAAATCTTGGGTAGAGGCAGAGTGAGGGAAGGTTGGGGTTGGAAAATCAAGTAGAGGAGCCACCTGCAGGTGAAATAACTCTGCCTTTCTCAATTAGTGCAAGAGGAGGAAGGATATTGTTCACATATTGTTTACTCTGCAGAACAGGCTAGAGTGTTGTTATTTGAAGACAACACGTGAAGTAGGCACTTGAAAGAATTTGGAACTGGTGTTGTGCTCGACTTTTAGTGTTGGTCATGCACGTTTCTGTTATTGGTCTTTACAGCATTACTAGCAGGAGGATTGATGCATTGACAGTCTCTGATGCTTGCCAGGACTTTTAAGAAACCTAAATGTTACAATTGTTGGCACAAGATGTTTCCAGCCAAATGCAATCATACGCAATTTGTCTAGGAAGTAATGAGAAGTTGACAAGTTGTCCCTCAGAATGTCCCCAACAAATTATTGCAGTGAACCGGCTTACAAGAATAGAGTAGTTTTCTTATTTGACTGCCGTCAGGTCTGCTCAGGCGATTGTGTCTTGACAGCTTTTCCTGCGTCTATGCTACAATAGTTTCTCTGACAGTGTGATCCCAACTACGTGCAGGGAGTTGCTGGGCTTTCTCGACTGTTGGGTCTGTAGAAGGAATTAACCAGATCGTGACAGGCAAATTGGTTTCCCTCTCCGAGCAGGAACTGGTGGATTGTGACAAGAAGGAAAATCAGGGTTGCAATGGAGGCCTTATGGACTACGCATTTGAGTTTATCATCCAGAATGGTGGCATTGACACTGAGGAGGATTACCCCTACAGCGGTGTTGACGGTCGATGTGATGAGGGCCGGGTAAGCCCAATGACTTTCACTTCATGTGTCATCAATTGTCATGTACAGTAATCCAATGTGTATATGATAAAGCCCTTTGTGTTCCGCTCAAACTGGGCGCGGGGTCAATGGCCACAAGGCTAAGGCAAACAACGTCTTACGAGTACATTCTATATGATCAAGGTCAAGTATATTATGGAAGAGTGAGGTACTGCCTGGTAAATTGGCTCACCGATTTGTTGGACCATAGTGTGCAAGTGCTTTGTTCTTGTCCTTTATATTTTAGTTCTTTTGTGAAGATGTGTGGAGAGTTAGAACTCTCCGTGTGAAGTAATGAATATTGGTCTAATTACGTCTTGTGATCTAATCTATGCTACAGTAGTAATGTCCTCTGCCAACAACAATTCATGTGGGAAGTTTTTGTGCAGATGAACTCGCATGTTGTGGTCATTGATGACTATGAAGATGTACCAACTAATGACGAAAATTCCTTAGTGAAGGCTGTTGCAAACCAGCCAGTCAGTGTAGCCATTGAGGCTAGTGGCCGTGACTTCCAGTTCTACCAAGGGGTGAGCTTCTCTCATCCTCTCACCTAGGTCCGTCAGCAGTTTCAATATTCAGATTAACAGCTGAACTGTTCTCCAGGAGGGAGAAACACAAGAAAAAGGAAATGTCAGGTTGCAATAGGAGGACTTTTGTTTCTAGATTGTGCAACAGTGTTGCGGCAAAAAGCTATCAAAGGTAGTTTGGGGTTAATGGGAGTGATTTGATGAAACATAATACAAAACATCATTCTCTAACATGGGAGGTGGGCAAGCAGGGTGTCTTCACTGGCACATGCGGCACAGACTTGGATCATGGAGTGCTCATTGTTGGCTATGGCACTGATCGCGATGGTACCAATTACTGGATTGTGAAGAACTCTTGGGGCTCCAACTGGGGGGAGAATGGTTTTCTTCGCATGGAGCGCATTGGCTCTAATAGCACAGATGGCCTGTGTGGGATTAACATTGAGCCTTCATATCCCATTAAGAAGGGACCCAACCCTGCCCCCTCCCCGCCCAGTCCTCCCTCCCCAGTGAAGCCCCCTACAGTTTGTGACATCTCTCATTCATGTCCTCAGAGCAGCACTTGTTGTTGCTCCTTTCCCCTCGGCAAGTTTTGCCTAGCATGGGGTTGTTGCCCGATGGATTCAGCCACGTGTTGTGATGATCATTCTCATTGTTGCCCTTCAGAGTATCCTGTCTGCAACCTGAGGGCTGGTCAATGTCTGAAGGTAAGACTCCTCTTTGTTTCTGTTTTGCATAATTGCACCACGGGAATTTGGTGAAATATGATTTTGTGAGTTTGTTTGTGGCTTGGGTGAGTTTTCATGTGCTTAACTGTTTGCATCTTTACTGTTATACCTGCTTTTGGCTTTCTATTTGTCTGGTTTGATCCTATCCTATGCTGTGATGTATCCTAACTTTGTTTTGGCTGACAACAGCGTGCAAGTGACTTTTCTGGAGTAGCATTGCTGGATCGTACCCGGGCTGATTTCCATTGGCCCACCTTGGTTGATCAGTTTGCCCACAAGGCCGACATTTAAGAAAAGTCTTGTTTTTTAGAAAGCACTGTAGGTTGTGCTGGCGATTGTTAAAATCTGTGGAGGGGTGCTTCATCGCTCACACTGGGTGTTGGTGATGCCGAAGGAAGTAGTATATAGCTGTGGTTTTCGTCTCAGCTGTGGAGGATGGAAGCTATTTGATGCTAGGTGGGATTCTTGGAAAGGCATCTTGAATTGATTTGCCTTTAGAGTTAGCAGCAGTTGGAGTTGTGGCTAAATTCATCTACCAAGGCTATGCTTTCATTTGAGGTTGAAAGTAGGTAGTTCTGATAGTAGTGGATTTGATAGGAGGTGAATATTGCAGGTGGGGTAGTTTCTACTTAGGGTTTGATGACAGGGAAAGTTGGTGTTGGCAGCAGTTTCTACTTTGGCTGCCCTTTCTTGTACGGCACACAGTGGGGTCAAAAGTAGGGAACGGTGATTATTTTTTCAGGTTTCTTCTCTTGAATGTAAAGGTCTCCCTTCAGTGATCATGGCCGATTGGTTACAATTTATCTGGTTTGTGGTGGTGAGGCTGATACATGTTCACCATTATGGTACATAGTGGGCTTCTGCACTCTGCTTCAACCTGCATGCCACAGATGTTCCTTGGAATGGAAATATATGAATGGTGAGAAGTGGAGACGATGATTGTGGAGATGAAGTGGACAAATTCACGGTGATGGAGTTTCATACAGTGTCATGCAGTAGGAAGGTTCCATTAACCTTGTAGTTTCCAAGGAAATCAGTAACAGTTGAAGTACATGCTCCAATGACTCAATACATCCTCTAGTTTCCGCATTGTGAATCACAATATTTTAGTACTTCCTTTTAGTCAGTAGCCGGCCGATGCATTGGATAAGAGAGAATGGAAGGAAAAATCAGAAATTTCATAATACTTGGCACTTGCTTAGATAGTCATGGCCTTATAATTACAGCTACATTCTATCTGTCAGATAAAAGTACTTGCAGAAAAGATTTGAAGGAGAGAAGATGTATGCTCTTCCTTTATAAGGCAGACAACATTTATCCGAATGCTTGTGATGTACACCATCAAATTGGCCAACAGCAGGACATTCCCCGCAGTTCATTTAAAATAAGCCTGCAAAGACGAGCATTCTCTAGACAATGAATGAATGAATACATTTACACGGCTGAACTTCTCCGGTAATTTTACATAAATACACTACTGATCACCCAAATCCTACTTTGAGCAGCAAAATTGAATGAAACAAATGAAGTTAGTTTGTGCTCTGGCTACTGATGGGTGCTTTAATTCCATTGGAAGCGTCCAAATTCAGACGCCTTCTGGCAGCCTTGCATCGGAAACACCACACCTCGAAGGCCTCACTTAAATCGGGATACCTGAACACAAGTGATCAATCTCTGGTCAACGGGAGCCACACTGAACAAGATGGAGCATCAGCCATTATAAAACTCCAGACTACCTCGTGAAAGGAGGGCACTATCCAATGACCACTAAAATTTTACAGGCATCTTTCCACCCTACTTTTCCCTGGAAGACTCTAAGGACCTTTAGGTGCTCGGTGAGGCATGCCTTTCCTGCTAGCAGGGTCGCATCGTGTACCTCCCAGCCTAGTGGAGTGGGGTCCAAGTTCATCTACACTTACATTGCCCTCATTACTTGGGTATGCTTGGAAAGCCAATGGACGCAGCTTTTGATGTTCATAGAAACAAAATGCAAGCTAAATGAGCCTTATGCAGTTCCTTGGGTCATCCTAAAACAAACCTTGATAAGGTGGTCTATTTTTTACCTAGACTATATCACTTTGAGGCATATGTATGTACATATTCACCATTACAAATACAAAAAGAACAAGGGTATGGATTACCTCGCCTGATCAGTTTTCAACCAGTCTGCCAGAATATCAGCCTGGTCACACGAAGGCAAAGACAATATGAGGGAAACAAGGGATGCCTCGATGTTCTGAGAGAGATCCAGGTCCATTTTCAGTGACATTTTTTCGGCAGCAAACTGTGAATCAAAGAGGGGTTTTGTCTCCCGAATGAAAGGGAGCCACACTTTGACCAATTGGGTGCGCTGCTCGGCTGTGAGGATGACACTGCCATAGCCAACTGCCTCCAGCACTTTTGAGGCAATCTCTACCACTCTCAACTTGGTGTCCCAGAATACCTCCCTCAATATCTCGCCCTTCAGAGCCCCGGTGACATCACTAGATGCATCTGACCAAAACCCCACAAGCTCCAGATGCAGGCCAACACGGGGAAGAACCCGGGATGCCCACACAAGGTCCGAAACTTTCTCAAGCAGGACTTCCTCCGAGAGCTCAATGCCTAGGTTGTCCTTTGAGAGAAGGGTAGCAAGCTCTAGCTTGAAGCTGTTAAATACTTCGGAGAAACATTTTCTCAATTCAGATTTGATGTGATCGTCGGCTATGAGGAGGGGGGCATCATCATCTTCCACAAGCATGTACTCCACCTGTGCAGTGCATATTTCCTATCATTACTTGACCAAAAGTGCTTTGACAGCTTACCTCATGAGGCACTCCATCTGCGGAAAACGGTTGGGTCTTTTGATGTTTCCTTTTCGGTTTTCTCTTGTCTCAAAGCAGTCAACCTCTGCTCTGAACATGTGACTCCAATGCAGTGTAATGAGCATGGCTATGTAGAATACTGCATGACTGCATGGCTGTAATTGTGCCCTCAGCTTGTGCAAGATTACAACAGTCAGTCAAATCAAGATGCTAGGTCCCCTGCAGATAGCTCTTCAGTCAAACTACGCTCACAAGTATGTCATACCCTGGCACCATGGCCAACCTGGAAAAAGTTGCAAGTAGCAACCAAGCTGATAGAGATTTCTGACCGTTTACGTAATGCAGACATGGTTTAACTAAGATAGATAGCCTATACTTCATACCATACAAAGCCCTGAAAGCTACCTGCTCTTGGGCTGCCACTTTCAACTCACTCGGAAAACTCTCAAGGTTGTATGATTTCCGCTCCGGTAAGGTGGCCACGCGGATAGCTGACAGAAAGACATTGCGGATAGAGTCGGGATCCACAGGCTGCAGACGGGCCAAAACAGGTACCACCTCTGGCCCCAGGCCTGCGACCAGTTTCTGTTTTGAGCAAACCATGGCTGAGACGCATGGACCACGCACATGTTCAATGAGGATAGAAATTAAGCAAATAAGGATAATCAATGTCGATCCCTCCGATATGTTCAAAATAATTCATAGACAGTTAGGTTGCCTGAACAAACTGCATTGCAGAATCTAATCATAGACACAGACATTTGAAAATTAGTCTCAGACTTCTGGAGCACAACACCCCTCTTTTCTTCCCCTCTCCGCTTCGGCTTAGGTTGAACCCCAGAGACCTAGGTTCATGTATCAATAGACCTACACATATTCTAAAACCAAAACTATGTGAAGGAAGAGGCATCTGATCTTCTTTGCAATTGAGGTGTCAGGGTATACTGTCCAGCCTTCTTCCACAGAAGGAACGACAATTATCTAGAATAATGCCCAACCACCAGCCGTGGGGTAGTGGCAGAAACAGAATTCATACCTGGCAGTGTTTTCAAGATTTCTTCCTCCTCGTTCTCCTCCCATGGCACAGCCTCCAGGTATTGTGCACACTTTGTAACAATGGCACTGCACCCAAGCTTTGTGGCAACCTTTAGAATACCAAGCGCATTCTTTACACTGTGCCACATGTCACCAACTGGTTCATTGCTGCTAGTGTAGAGCAAGCGCAGAAGAGTGATGTGGTGGTCAATGTCACTTTCCAAACAACTTATCTCAATGCAGCTCCGTGAGTCCAGGAAATGGTAGGTTGGCCAATCGTCTGAGAGGCGCATTGCAAAGTACTTGCTCTTTGCTGACAGAACCTCTGAGTGCGAATACATCCACTCATCACGGCCATCAGTTGTTCTTAGTCTTACTATCACGTCGCTGCCAGCCCGATCCCCTAGCCTCCTCACACAGGGACTGGCACATTCGGTAGACTTGGTGGTCTCAAATTCATTCTTGGCCATAACTTGTGCTGTAATGTCCAGGGAAATTAAGTATATTGAGAGGTGACAACTCTAGTCCCCATTGTGGTTCAATCTCATAGATCCCCCTAAAGCTTATCCCTGAAATGCATGTCCTGTGCAAGCAACCCCATGCCGATTCCTTTGCTAACAAATGGAGTCACCATAAACATCAATACAAAAGATGTCATCCCATCCACATCATGACACATGGACAGACAAGGGTCTTCAGCAGCAGCTGCCGAGAGATGAAACACCCTGCAAAAAGTTGTTACTTTCTATTTCATGTGTCTTAAAGCATGAACCTGTCTGATATACTCAGATATGGTTCATGGGTAGATTATATGTGATTGTCTATGTATAATCAGACCAGGACCTGGATCTGATGGCTCAAGGAAAAGATGGCATGCAGAACCTGAAAGTGCCAAGCTCTGCCCTGGGCAAGGATAGGTATATCTATCTCAGCAAAATCGTTCTCTACAGGTACAAATCATGAAACTACTTGTTCAATAATGTGAATCCCAGATTCCTTGCGATTTAGTTGTTTCTACGGATGTTCATCCACATCTGGGTTCAGACTAGATATGGGCATAAGAGAGGGAGACGTTTCTAGCACTTGCAGGCGGCAAGGGAAACCCTTGAATTGCGTCATAAAGGCTGCTGCTGCCCATATGCGCTGTTCATCACTGCAACAATATAACCCAATGACTCCATGTCAGCTCCACACTCGTTTCAAAGCTGCTAGTTTTTTACTCAACCCCTCCAAGTGAAGAAGGCTATAAAGATGCTGTGATGTTGCCTTTAGTGGCCACCCATAGTCTAGGAGGTGACCTCCATTTTACCCCTCAGTTCTTGCAATTTGATCACATGAAAGTTTAAACTCTCACTCTATTGATAAGTGATTGAAAACTCAGAGGTGGTGGCTCTGTGTAGAAAATGCATACAACTCCACCTCTTTGAGGTTCCTCCATCTAACAGGACCCTTCTGCTTTCCCTGGATGTGGGAAGGCTTGCTTCTGAGCAAAGATTACGACGACTTACCTTTTATGACATTCAATGATGGCACTACAGTTGTCCTCTTGGAAGTCAATCAGATCCCAGACAAGGGCTCCCCCGATAATGCCGTACAGTCCTGTGAGTGCTGCTTCTACCAATTCTGTAAAAACAGCTCCTGTAACTTTGATTGGGCCGGAATTGAGCACCCTGTTCCACAAGAATTATGAACAGACTGAGTAGAGTACTAGGCAAAGTCCATCACGGTTGACTGTGTAAATTTTTCAAGGTAGAATCTATCACCTGTAGCCGTTAGAAGTAACTGAGCATAGTGTCTATTCATCACATCAATCATTAGGGACGTGACCAGCTTGTTTTGTTCCTATGACTGCAGGCTTTCAGAAGCTCAGGCCACCATGCTCTATCACATGCATGACAAACTTCACAGAGACTTCACCAAATGTTGTTGATGCAATAGAAAGCATGAAACTTAAAACAATAAAGTTACTAAAATTTCACAACAATAGCTGTGTTGACTTTCTTCGTGGCACTGCTATGCCATGATCAGATCATTAATCTAATGAGATAGACATTTTTTCCAAGGGTGCAATGCAGAAGGACAAGTTCAATTCCTGGTAATACCCTGTCAAGATTCTGTCTGAATTCCAATGTCTACATTTTCAATTAATTATAAAATGCTTACAAGGAAAGGCGGACAGAGGTGTATGCCAGCTTGCTCTGTCCTCGTGGCTTACTTGTAAGCATCTTATTAGTTTTCTATTAGACCTCCCATCTGACAAGTATTTGCGGTCGCCCCTCCTTAGTACACATGCTTGCCTCCTGCCTATCTCATTCCCCGTAACTCCCCACCTCTCTCTGTATCACCTGCATTTACAGATAGTTGCAACAATTACAAAATAATGTTTTGTGAATGTGAATTCAGGACAGACTACCTTCAGCAACTAAGCATCGACAATGTGTGTCTAGCCCAATCTAGCATGAGGTATAATTAACAAGCCACGTCAACCCAGATCCACTGGATTTGGAAGGGGCAGACAGGCAACTGCGGACATTATAAAGTTCCATTTCATTTCATTTCTCTCTGATGCCCGCAACATGGAAATTTTAGTTGCACTCAGATCATGATAGGAATCGATGATGAGATGCAACTCCATCTTCCAGTTCCAAGCACATACAATTACATGAAATCTGCGTCTCCACTTATACCTCATCATCTAGGTTTATTACTTGAGCTCCATCCTTCAAAAGGAATATCTCAATACCTTCAATGCTACTCTAACACCTGTCTTCCCCAGTCCCGGTCTGTTTGTCAAATTTCAGAAAAACCCTCTACCACCATCTCATTATAGGAGAGAGAGCACCACAGGGGTCAAAATCTCTTAGACAACCTCCAGAACCACTTCAGGGGGCCACTAAAAGCAAAAACTGTTGCTAAGCAAATGTAGCTGTGTCCTTCACAATCAGACCTTTTTCACCATTAGCGCATTCATCCAACTGTGAGAAATTACTGGCAGCAGCCATCACTGATTCTCATGGCAGGCTTATTGACATGTTCTGACACAATTTCACTTTTGAGTCTCTATGTGTCTGCCTAATACTAAGGGCATTCGCTTTTACTCCATGAAAAGTGGTTATTTACCCCACCCCAACCATAAACAAAACAAACATGTCCTTGCCATGAAGGTACCACAAACCTATGAGACTCCCAGCCAAATCTGTCCGGAGGAAAGATCACACAAAAGATGGATCCAATCCAATATATGAACAGATAGCAAAGTGCATCGAGGTAGGGAGGATTCCGGCGCACACTTAATTCACAAACATAAACCAGAACACTGTAAACTTCGCAACAATTTCTTTTGGTTTCACAGTATCAACTCCACACGAAGACAAGGAGCGAGAGACGTATTCACAGAGCGTGGGGTGGACAACATACATAACGTGATACAGTATTCTTACTTGGGATGGCAATCCAAGTAGCACAGAAGAGAGAGACACAGTGGAAAGGGAGGGGAGAAAGGATCTGAGACAGAGTAGGGGCCAAATATGACAACTCTTTAACAATTCTGATCAAATGCTGCACTATCTCTTCAAAGTAAATCAACCAGGGTACAGTGCATCGTTCCAGCATTATTATAACAGCTGACTTAATTCCTTCACAAAAGAAGAGGGAGACATTCACAAACTTCCCAGCGAAATTTGCAATGTCATCCATTCTCATCACTCATCACTCATCACTCAGGCGAGAGAACAAAGGGAAGATTCACTAATAAAAACGACATGAAGATGAGCGCGGAGATCCCATACCAGTGTACAGCAGCCTTCCAGCCACTTCGTCACCTGTGATCACAAACCTGATACAACTCTTTAAGCTACCAAGACCGACCAACACAAATTTCTATCGACATTTACAGCAACAAATTGACATGTTAGAGACTAGAAGACAGGCTCAGACAAGATTGAGGGCCCCGAGAGAGACGACAGAGCAAAGATCCTGGCGCATCGCACAAAGCACTCTGCTCCACTCCAGCCAGCAGGTGCCTTGCCTGCGCACACCCTGCTGATCCGGGGCTCAATCCTCGGAACTTTAACTTTAATTTTGGATAGACAATTATGATGTATGGATTATGGATGGAATCCCGCTCTTCATCCATAGGTCGATAAGATATGTTGCCAACGTGTCGTGGGCCACTTGCGCGTTGTCGTACTCGGGGTAGGCCCACCCGCGGTCCAGTATTGGACCCTCGGATAAGGGGAAGTGTATACACGGGATAGTTAGGACTTTGTGAAAATGGGCACCGACGCCCGGATTTGATACCAGGATCGCAATAGCTATTTTCCAACTGCTTTTCTAGGACAGCGATTGGTTGCTGGTGGATTTTAGGCCACATCGGACAATATTTATTTTAAGGATGTATATAGATACATTTTTAAAAGGGAAACTGGTTGAAACTTGAAACTCTGTCCCCTTTCCATGACCTAAAAATAAATAAAAAATAAAAGGGACTCTAAACTCTAAACGCTGGAGTCACCCGGGGAACACTAACTGCTCTATGGAACTACCGTGCTTGCCCACCTGCCGGACTAATTAATTTATCTTGAAGAACGTGTCGGGCAGGCTTTTTGGAATTTTCTACAGTTCCAACTGTAGGTAGGTCGGAGACTAGTTTAGCGTAAATAGGGTGCCATAGTGTCACGTCATCGTCGCCACATCATCGTAAACACGTCATCGTAGCCACGTCATCGACGCCACATCATCGTCGTCAGCCACGTCATCGTCGTCAGCCACGTCATCGTCGTCATTTCTCTGTCGGGTGGAACGGAACCTCGCAGAGCAGATACAAAGAATGTGTAGGGTGAGGCCCGAGGACGGGGGCCTTCCCGAAATGAGGGGCCCGGCACGAACATGGATAGAAGAAGGCAATCGATAGAACAAGGCACTGCTAATGAAGGCACCTTCTTCAACACATTTCACCCTGTTTTTTTCCTCTTATCAGAATCGGCCCTAAATTTTCATGTTGAAATCTGCAACTTACATGGTTGAAGAATCTTTGATAGTTTGGAGTGCCTTTGACATGATACTGCCAATGTGACAACAGGAAAGCATCCAGAAACAGGTAACAGAGACGAGGAGAATATTTTTCTGACCCCAGTCAATGGTGGGACAATCGAGGCAAAAAGGTGAATGCTTGTTGGATTACAGAGAGTAACAGATGCAATTGAGCATAGGAACTAGTGTGATAAGTTGAGTTGGGTAGAAAAAATCTAGGCTACACGAATGAACTTTGTCCGCCCAAACACATGAGAGATCATAATCGCAGCTACAAATGACCCCTTGCATCCCCCACATTGTTGTGAAGGCATGGAGGAGTGTTAGCTAATGCTCTGGCTTCCTGGCGACGTCTTCGATCCTACTGCAGCTCGAGAGGGCCGGGGAGAGATGCGAGAGAGACGGGGCACCTGACCGTTGAACGCCTCTCTGTCATCGCTCTGAGCTCATTCCCCTAATTTTGCTCGTTCATTTACGAATCCATGTCTTTGACCTTGATTTCAGTATCTTTTTGGACTTGAAATCAATCATGGAGAGAGGGAGATGGAGCTGGGAAGGACACGTGGGATTGGTGAAAAATAAAATGCCCGTTATGGGTGTACACATATATTATTTAAATTTATTGTAGGGGGCTCGGAGTGGAACCTCATTCATATGCCTTATGGCTCCCTATGTAAGGTTATTTTTTCCTTACCATTTCAATAAAATCTCCAGGGCCATTGTCCCTTGTTCTGTAAAAATAAAATAAAAAATAAAAAAAATTGTAGGGCGTGGGGTATCAAGCGAGGAGGGGGGAGTGCGGGCCTTAAATGCGGGCCATGTAGGGCATGGCCCCATAGCAGGCCCTTAAAAGTGTTTCCACGCAGCCTGTCCTATTAAAATAATAAATTATTACCTTATATATAATGTTTATTACATTAAGTGTAATCAATGGATTTTATCTAGTGTTGGACTGGTATTGAGGGTCAACCCTATTTTAACTAATTCTGGACTTTTGGCTTAAATCCAGACCAAACTTAATATGTATTTGAATTAAAAATAATTCAAAATTTGTTAATAATATCTTGGATAGTAATGTGTGATTGAACTTTGTGAAATTACAAGGGATGTCATACTTGCTTCAAAATGTAACATATAAGATGTCCATTTGACATTGAAGTGCTTGTGAAGTTGCAGTGTAACTCAACAATTCATTGAACGTCGACTGGGAAGTCGAATGATGTAATATTACATTATGTTACAATCACAATAAACAAATGTGTCGAATCGAACATGGAATAGACTCATAGTACTCTACCATACTTATTAATCCACGACCTAATACATGGTATGTTGAACATAGTGGCAAAGATTGAAAGCAAACGAAAATCATTTGGATAGGCAACCATTCAATCGCCCATTGAATGAATGGGGTTTCGTCTTCGATTATACTGGGATATGTTACATGGTATGCCCTTTGAAGCTCTTTTTGTAGTGTATCCTGCCTCGTAATGCGGTGCTTCTCCATGTCCACTTTATCCAATATGTTAATATTCTGCACCTGGAACATATCCGCATATGTGTGTATAAATCCTTAAAAAAACAAATGACCATCTCAACTTTTATAAGCCTCATCCCCAGCTTCCAGTTTTGATACTCATTTGTTTTTTTAAGTTATATACGCATGTGTGGATGTGTTCCAGATGGAAGATATTAGCATTGGAAAAATAAGAGCTGAAGAAGCACCTCATTACAAAGCAAGAGACATTACAGAAGACCTCAGCATGTTGAACATCTGGATGAAGAACCTTGTCCATCGTCGCTTCAAAGTTCTAGCGCTTCTGAAATGATCACATGTTTGTTGGTGGAAGCAGATCTCGTAGGCCACATTGATCTCGTACCCATCAAAGACTCCTGTAGGCCACATAGAACGATCCATGTGATACATTTTCACAAATGTGATGTGATACATTTGTGAAATGGTATCACATCAACCGTTTAATGTGGCCAATGCACGTCTTCCACACCATGGCGGAAATGTTCGTCACTTGAAAGCACAAACACAAATAATTCGTGCAAACAATCTCAAGAATCATATGTACTGCAAGGTGTTTCATACTGCTGATGTTCATGTAGCTGAATTATTTAGGAATCGTTTTGCTACTCCCATGCCAACAACATCAGGTCTACTGCGAGTGTCATATTCTGAATTCCGTAACAGTCACCACGGACATGAAACTAGGAACTTCGCACAAAATCTCCAATTCATTCAATTTATGGTGGGCCGTGGCTGCAGCCTGCAAGCTGGCCGGGGTGGCTGATACGTCCGTTTGAACATGACAGTCGCAGAGGACGTTGACATGGGAATAGCAAAAAAAGTACTACAGAATTCAGCTAGAGGAACAACAATAGCATGAAGTAGAGACCTAGTATCAAACGTTCGGAGGTCGCATGTGCACCTATTACTTTCCGATCCATGCCTCTCATGGAAGTGTCGCACAGTTGAATGAGATGAGACGTTTGTTGTCTAACTCCTACAGAACTAATATATCGTTTTCTCATAACCCTATCCGAAACCTTGGAACATTACAAATATAAACAGTGAGCCAGTACACAAACCATTTATGTTGCGATGACAGGTGCCAGGATCGAGCATATGCAATGTAGTATTTACAATGGGAATTTATTTATTACATGCACGATCAAAATTGAGTTATGTCTTCATAAAAGAACCATTGTACCGCCATAAATCTCATATCTACGAGACTGTGGTTGACTCCGTCCTATATACGTCTTTCGGCTCAGGCCAATTGAATGGCTTGCCCATGAACCGAAGTACTACATGGGCTAATGTGACTATCTCATTCTTGTTGTTGTCGTACAACTTTTGTAGCATTGAATGCCAACAACCTTCCGTAAATTGGTCCTGGAACATACTTTGATCATAATGAGCGCCGTCATTTATTCGTACCACTATCTTCCCAACAGCAAAGGCCTCCGACGTCATGTCCTGGGGGGGGGGGGGACATTCGCATTGAAAACCGATGCAATATCTTTTTCCACCCACCATCTTTTCGCGAGTTCCCGGTCCAGCTTGTCTTGGTTTTCAAACTGGTACGGCGAGGCTTTGCGTATGCCCAATGGGGTGGCTAAGCCCCAATCACACACCCCAATCTTGATCTCCTCGGTGTCATTTGGAAAATGCAACAAGATGTTGTCGGGGGACAAGTCGTTGTGCATGACACCGTTCTTGTGGACAACATCCATGATGCACATCAGTGCCCATGCAAGTTTACTGCGCACTTTTCGGAAATGAAGCAAGCGATCGCATTCCTGGAATTCTGCTTCCGTTCCCATTTGTTCTAAAATCACCTTGTTGTCCGAATCGTTGCCCAATTTTTTGTCAAGGTTCATCATGTCGCGTATTGTCCCCCCATTCCACCAGCGAGTGTAACCCTCTACCTCACGTGCATTCACAGCAAAATACGAGATAACACCCGGATGCTAGAACTTCACTGCCAAACACTCGTCGTTATGTTGTCTCAACTTTTTTTCTGGATTTTTGGACTTGGGTTTTTTTCCCGCTAGCTCCCAATGCTCCGGTATTCTAGAATCGCCAACAATCCTACAGTGACGGACCTTAGCATACCCTCCTTATTTGTAAGGGCCAATCTCTACCACCTTCGCACTAGAGTTCGGGTAATAAAGACCAGTTGTGCCTCCCTCGCCCGATGACCCCGCCTTCCAAGAGACAACCCTAGTCCGGCGATGTGAATTCTGACCTGCCGAGCAAGCCCAATACTCAACACGCCGCATTAACTCAGCTTCGGCGGAGAACACTCGACCCTTGGTTGTTCTACCTTTCCATGTCTTCATTAGCTGCCTCAAATTCCACGTGGCGTCTTTCGCCCTGCTTTGGATCCACCGATTAAACTTCGGCTTGTCCCTGTCCGCCATCCACGTAGCCCCCGCCAAAGCGTTTGTCATTTTCCTCTCCATATTTTGCTGAAAAATCTGAAACCCCTCCCATCCATGCCTAACATAAGCACTCTCCAGCCTCATCATGTCTCTACCCTTGAAATAATCCACTACCACTTCTTTCACCCTATCCAAGGCATCCGGTCCCGGGTAGTCTGGCTATCCCGCTCGTGGGCACGTTTTCTCTTCCTCCGCCCCCCAGGCGACCCCGCCCCAGAACTTGAATTCACAACCCCCGACATTGTATAAACCTTTGCCCACTACAAGGTCCAAAACCTCATAAAATGACAATGAACGTGTGTGGATGGTGTCTTCGTAGTTTTCTGCAAAAAAACAGGCCGCCGGAGATCCGGAAACGGCAAAATGGTGATACAATGATTGTACCGTGAACAAGTGTGTGGGACTGACCAATAGAAAATCGACAAAACCTCTCCCCCCAAATAATCACATTTGTACCTCCCGTTGGCAGTGCCAAGCAACGAAGTCCGAAAGAACTACAGGATGCCAAGGAACCACACCACAAGAGGGGCAAAAGTGATCAGAAAAGGAGGGGGGAATGGTTTACATAGGCGCCCACCAGCGCCCACCAGCGCCCCCCCCCCCCCCCCCCCCAACAAAATGACATTATGCTTGAAAAGGCGCGACTAGCCAGTCGCACCTCGCCACGCGCACCCACATGGGAGAGGTCAAGGGTTCAAAACCACCTCCCCCCCATCCCATTTGTTTCGTTTTTCTTGACCCGTGACACCTCGCCACGTGGCTGGCCGAGGCGCCGCTTCATGATTAAAATGAGGGAGTCATATTCCCAGCACGAGCACCGCAGTTCGATCTATTCTTGAAATTCTGCGAGGGCTTCACATGGAGGGACATCGCTCGGAGCTGGCCGGGCTGGACTACAGCAAGTTCGCAATTAAATCGGTTACATGCCTTCCCGCAGACGTCGACGGTAATATCTTCTTTGAGTTCCCTCCTCGGACGGACTACTCGAGGGCGTCCGGAATGTTGACAGATATGGATAGAAAACATGATGGTCATCCTTGGTGCGTCACCAAAACCACCAGCATGAAGATGCTCAATGGTGTGCGGGTGCGCTACGTTGTTTGTGTGGGCGCGTTGCGGTGTTTCTCCCCAACTTGCTTCCATTTTAAATCCAGAGGTCACAGGAACGAGACCGATTGGACAGGCACAGCTCATCAACCATTTCGAGCTCAGGAGAAGGTTCCAAACTTCACATTTAAGTGTGCGCATTGCAAAGAACCACCACACTGCATGTCTGTTTGTAATGCCAAGCAGTTCTATATGTTGCACCGTTTCCCTGACCTCACCCGAGCTTGCATACACGTTGGTTTACATTGTCACAAATTGGCGAGGGGGAACTCGCGGGAGGCTGCCCACAAGGCAGAGCAGCTCCTTCAGGAGGAGGTTAAGTTGAGACCAGGTGTCAAACCCAAATAGATACAGCTCCAAGCCGCCCATAAGATGACATTGGTCAGAATTATGTCGGAAGACGGCTCTGATAGAGTTCCTCTCGATGAGAAGGAAATGGAGGCATTGCTGGAGTCGGTGTCCCACGTATGTTCACCGAATGTCCGAAACCACATTGTCTCATGCAAACAAAAAATTGGGCGTGGCTCGGATATGCACTCCATTCTGGAGGTGAAGCGACGATGTGGATATGACTACATTCATGGAAGTAGGTTTCCAGGACAATGGACTGAGGCAGATCGTTGTTTCGTATTCAAAATGTCCACGTGTGGACCTGGCAGCGGCGTCGAACTAGTCGACAGGATGACGAGTGGGGACTTGTCAAACAGTTGGGTCATGTTCGACCATATCAAGCGAATTACAAATCACCAGTGGGTGACAATGGGTGCACATGTCTACGACACCCACTGCAGGATGCTAATGACAATTGTTATTTGTGAGATGAAAGGAGAGGACACACAATCGGAGATGCTTCTTTGGCAGGGAATAAACGAACAGATGGCCAAGGCGGGATTGCCCCCTCCCAATTTCTGTGGTTTCATGGCGGACAACGCACAAGCAAATTGGGCTGCCATCCGAAGGGTGTACGAGCAAGACCCCAATGTTCCCATGGAAGGCAAGGAGAGATCTTGTGGGTTCCATTTTCTGCAGAGCCTTTCGCAGTACACAACCAGGCTCGTGGCGCCAGATTTCAGAGAAGAGCACTGTTCCATGTGTCTTGCGTGGAAGTGCGCTCCCACCTTGGATGATGCAGAGACACAGTTTGCATGTATACGGGCTTGGTGGACATCGTCAGGTGCTGTAAGGAAATTAGACGAGGGAGCAATGGTCAATTGGCTAGCATGGTGGCATTATCGTTTCCTCCAGTTCGGCGACTATATGCGGGAGGTGAGTTGCACGAATTCGCGTCCCGTTGAATATTATTCTTGGCATTATTTGTAACTTGCTTGTAACCTCAACATGTGCTTGTGCAGGAAATGTGTCTCGACTCCGACACCGACATGCCCACGACAAACTTGGCCGAATCAGTGCATTCTTCCTGGCGTGCCTCCTCTACGACGCATCTGGTGGACATCCTCACTGTCACAACGAAGGACATTGTGAGGTCAATTATACAGCAATGTAGGTACAACGAGTTCTTGAAATGGAAACAGTGGGGTTTGGGGCCGGACAGGCAGGAAATGCTGATGCGGACTGCCTCCAGATCGAAGAATCCTCGGAAGTGGGCGGCGACTTGTCCACCTCATATCCATGTTTGAAGCCCAAGTCCCGTTTTTAATTTATTTTTTGTTTTTATTTTCCTCCTATTTCTAAATTTTTCAGCTTTGGGGTACAATAGAGTGAGGACGTGGTCGGAACAAATTTTAATCCCAACATGTATAAGATTGAATTAGCTCATTAAAACAATTGCTTATTACTAATTGGTAGCAATTTTTTATGAAACTTCCTTATAAGCACTTTTCAACCCTTTGTTTACATTGAATAGACAATTTTTTTTTTTTTTGCTAATACTAAGTTTTGGGGAAGTTTATAGAATTTTACGATATTTAATTGAGAGATTTTATAAGTCTTAATTACTCTTGTAAATTTGTTTGTCATTGAATAGTACCAAATTTGCTTACCCTAAATCCTAGTATGTCATCTTTTTTTATTGTTTGAAGCTCATTAATTTTTTTTCCCCCATTGATTCACTTTATAATAAGATAAAGTGGTCTGGATTTTTAATTGATATTTCAGCAGGTTGCTGATCGACGGGTGCAACAAGCCTGGATAGAGGCTTTTGTACCATCAGGAGAGGATGAGAGTACGGGGATTGCACCAGGACCACCTCAGTTGTCTCCATTGGACACCACACCTATTGTGTGGCAGTATCCGAATAAAGGCATTTGTCTTCTGGACTTGTTTGGCGGGATCAGCACCGGATTGGCTGCTGTGTTACAGACAGGTGTACGAGTTTGGCGTTACTTGTATGTAGAGAGGGATGAGACTGCACGACGCGTTTCACTTCGCCATGTTGCTCAGTTGGTGCAGCAGTACCCTAAGTTGTTGCCGGTGTCTGCAGTTCGTGGATATCAGCGGGCCCCAACAAACATTCGGTTGCTGGGGGCGCAGGATTTGAAGCGGGTTGGCTCCATTGATCTGGTAGTGGCAGGTTGGCCCTGCTAAGGGCATTCATCAGCCGGGCATGACAATGGATTGCGAAACTCGAGGTCGGGTCTGTTTTGAGAGATGGTGCGGGTTTTGCGCCACTTGCAGCTTCATCAAGCTGTATCTTCAGCATACATCTTGGAGAATGTGCCACTGATGGGCGATTCTCAGGCCAGGGTGACGGCCAGTATGTATCAAGTCCGGTCGTGGTTTGGGTCAGCAGTGTTGCTAGATGCAGTTACAGTGGGATCACGGGCTCATCGTCCACGGCTATGGTGGACTAACTTGATGTCACCCGCACTGCTCAAGCGTGCATTTGATGGGGTGTAGCGGCCAGCACACCTCACAGTGGATAGCATTTTGGACACAGGGAGGCAGTCTCAACGTGTGAGACACGATGACCGTTCGCCTTTGGCAGTGGTCAACAAGGTGGATCAACCACGAGCAGCATTACCTACACTGCTCAGCTTCCCAGGATCGCATGCTTTCCGGGATAGTGGACCTGGCCTCCTGTGGGATGTTCAGTTGCAGCAGTTAATGGACCTTAATGCTGACGAGCGTGAGCGGGCAATGGGTTTTACCACTAGTACCACGGCGGTATCGTATCTTTCTGAGGCATCACGTCGTCAGGTGTTGGGGCAAGCAATGGATCTCAATTACTTGACCTGGATTATCAGCTTGGCTATGGCTGAGCAACGCAGAGTGCGGAGCATACTTCCCTCGCTGGTCTCTCTGCCTACCGAGACGGCACAGGCAGTGAGTGGGGGCAAGCATGTGAGGACCACGGGGGGCAGGCATCCATGGCACACGTGGGAGGTGCTCGAGGTTCAGAGGGAGTTGGCAGCCAAAGTGGCAGTGATGAATGAGGTTGGGGATTTTTCTCGGATTGAGGAAGTCCTTGAGGATGAGATGATGGGGCAAGATGAGGCCTTGTCATTGATTGAGTAGGTAGGGAGTACTGCTCAAGAGGTTGCAACATAGCAACCACTGGACGCGTCCTCTACCTCTAAGCCCACTGGACTTAAGGTTGCAGTTACGGAGGACAATTGGGAGCCTGACATTGGACCCATTGTCACCGGAGGAGAGAGACGACGTATACGGCGGTTCCTGAGGGCTTACAGGAATTGCTTTGCCTTCAGTTTGAAGGACTTGGGAGCACTGAAGGGTCAAGAGATCCGTATTGAGTTGGCCACTGACACGTCAATCTTTCGGAGACCCTATAGATACAGTGACATGGAGAGGTCTTTGATTCAGATGAGGACTCAAGATCTCTGGGATGCAGGTTTGGTGGAGCTCTCTGGTGGAGAGTATGCTTCAGCCACAATGATGCCAGCCAAGAAGGATGTCTATGGCAATTGGACGGAGAGACGTATGTGCGGTGATTACCGGCCTGTAAATCATCAGACCAAGTCCGATGAGTGATGCCATGCCATGCAGACCATCTTTGATGCCATCGGGCATGCTAAGGTCTTTAGCACTTTGGATTTACGATCCGGATATCACCAGTTGCCGATCAAGGAGGCGGACAAGCAGAAGACGACATTCTGGGGGATCAATGAGCACGACAAGGATTGCCTATATCAATGGCGGTTCTTACCATTTGGGCTTAAGAATGCTCCTGCAGAGTTTCAGAGAGTCATGGATAGGATTCTAGCAGGGGTGGACTTTGCTCGGTGCTACATAGATGATATCATCATCTTTAGTGCTACGGTGGAGGAGCATGAGAGACACCTTCAGGTGGTATTGGAGCCCTTGAGAGCGCACGGATTGAAGTTGCATCCGGAGAAGTGCAAGTTTTTCCACAACCAGATTGAGTATCTGGGTCACATGATATATCCTGGAGGATTGGGGGTACAACAGACTAAGGTAGAGGCCATTGCACAAATTCCACGTCCCACGGATGTGAGCCGAGTTCGAGCTTTCATGGGGTTGGCAAACTATTATAGACGGTTTGTCAAGGGATTTAGTGCCATTGCAAAGGCTCTAACCAAGTTGACCAAGGTGGACTAGGAGTGGCAGTAGGAAGATGAGCAAGAACGAACTTTTCAAAAGCTCAAGGCGAGGTTGACTTCGGCGCCTATCCTGAGATGAACTATCAGGGGGCGTCCCTTTCAGTTGCATACGGATTGGAGCATATTGGGGCTTGGAGCGGTGCTCACACAGGTGGATGATGAGGGAAGAGAGTTCGTAGTGGCTTATGCTAGCCGCTCGAACAACGCTGCAGAGGCTAAGTATAGCTCATATGAGGGAGAGTGCTTAGCTGCAGTGTGGGCCGTGACACACTTCAGGTGCTATCTATACGGCAATCTCTTCACCCTTGTCACGGATCACCAGAAGTCATGCCCATGGCTTTTGAGAACCTTGCCATTGCACAACTCCGTGATACGTTTAGGTATGCCACTATACGTGGTGGAGGATATCGTTCTGGGGTTCGGAGGTTTAGCCCTGGTGACTATGTTTATTTACAGCAGACTGCTCCTACAACCCTGGATGTGACTGCAGGGCTTGTTATTCTGAGGGTTCGAGAGGTGTTGCCCTCAGGGGTCCTGATTTTGGAGGGTCGGGATGACATGACTTAAAAGGACCATGTGAGTAATTGTGCGCCATGTCACCTTCCCAATGTCGATGGCAGAGTTGACCCAAACTTGGCAATGGTACCTGCAGGTTTGAGGTGCATGCTCTGTGGGTCTGCCAAAGGGGCAGCCACCATGCTGGTGTATGATCGATGCTCAAGAGGTTGGCACATGGGATGCTTGACACCACCACTTGAGAAGATTCCTGATGAAGATTGGTTGTGTCCACACTGCTTGGGATAGTGGCAGTGGACATGACTAGAGGCAGCTAACAAGAAATGGAAGGCCAAGCTCATAGGAGTCAATACACGAGATCACAGGCTCAAGTTTACAAGTTGCAAGACGGCGATTAACGATGGGGCAACTCTTGCACATGGCCTCTTGATCTATCGAGTCATTGAAAAAATAAATGTACATAGCTTTGGAGTACATTGATATATTGGTTTGGAGAAATTATTTCGATTAAAAATGTCTAGAAGTTCCATAGGTTCTATACATTTTTTCACATTTTATTAATGTTAATTCGGATTTTTCATGTGAGTATGATTTTTTTTTATTTCGGTATACCGTTTTGATTTTGAATTCCTTTTAGTTCGCCTTCGGGCCTTGTATTCATGTGTTAGTATTCATAAATTTATATCCGTGGTTACTCTTTTGCAGGAGTCAATTTGGATTCGAGACCGACATTTTTTTTATTTACAAAACAAAGTATTTTATCTAAGTTCGAGTCTTTATTTTTACAAGCTACCTATCTACGCGGAGGCATTTGCAAAAACATATCTTTGTGCGACGCACACCCAGTCTTCACAATGTCAGCCTTATGTGTAGATGTTATAGTTTCATGGCTAGGGTGTTTGTGGACTATATATAATGCATTTGTATTGGGAATAGCAGACTAATTGACAACATGACATGTAAATTACATTGTACTGGGTAATGATGTCTCATGGATACTTGTGCTAATTAGTATATATCATTTGCCTTTGATGTACTACTACAAATTAACGTTTTTATGACTACGGGTGATATAGACCTTGGTAACCATGACTATATATGTGACTACGAAGTGATGAAACCCATTGTTTGGTGCATTTTAATATATTTTAATCTAATGCAGTCATACATTTTACTATATGACTAGGAGCCGCGGTCAAATATTGTTGACCAGGAACATAGGCTTGGTTTATATAACTAGTAGTCATACGCAATACTACACGTCAGACACCTGCCATATAAGCTTATGACTAAATGACTACACCACTACTACACATTGATGACATGCCATAGAAGCTTATGACTACATGACTACATGAGGTTTTATAGCTCTATTTATATGTCTACATCACTACACGTAGCATCTTAAGGCATATACATGAATGGGTTCATCCATTGGATGACCTCATTTATCTATCTTTAATGAAGCACTTGTGCTAATGGAATGACACAAAGTACAAAAAGTTAAAAAATTCAAAAAGTTACTTTAGGGTTGCCCACGTTCAGCCATGAACACAGAGGCCTAGGACTTAGCCTCCTTTTGTCTCCCGCGCTATCGTATGTTTTTGTAGTATCGACCCGAAGCAGTGAGAACTTGTGTCATGGAACGGGATGATCGCAGGATATGCAATGCAGGGGCACCGATGCAGTTTTCTTGAGTTTATTCTTGAGCAAATGATGCAGGAAGGGCGAGGATATGCACAACGGGGGTGTGGTATAGAGGCTTTGGAGACGTATGAGCAAATAATGCAGGAATGGGTGAAGCCGGACCGGGTTAGGTTCGTTTGTATTTGCAATGCGTGTGCGAGCCTGGCAGCCCTGGAGAAGGGTAAAGGGTCCATGGTGCCATTGTCAAATTTGGAATTGTACCCGCTGTCATTCTGAACAATACCCTCGTGGACATGTATGCCAAATGTGGCAGTATTGAGGATACAAAGGGAGTGTTTGAGAATATGGCTGAACGAAATGTCGTGTCCTAGAGTATGATGATCGCTGGATATTCCCCAGCATGGATGCGGGATGGAGGCATTGGAGACCTATGAGCAAATGATGCGGGAAGGGGTAAAGGCATATCTGGTCACATTTGTTTGTATATGCAATGCGCGTGCGAGCCTGGCAGCCCTGAAAAAGGGCAAAGAGGTTCATGGTGACATCATCAGAGCTAGAATTGTACCCGACGTCATTCTGAACAATACCCTCGTGGACATGTATGCAAAATGTGGGTGCATCGAGGATGCGAAGGGAGTTTGCAACGGTATGCTGCGGGGTGCACAGCAAGGCCGTGGGAATGAGGCTTTGGAGACCTACAATCAAATGATGGCGGAAGGGGTGAAGCCCGATCACATCACGTTTGCATTTGCAGTGCATGTGCAAGCCTGGCAGCCCTGGAAAAGGGCAAAGAGGTCCATGGTGACATTGTCAGAGCTGGAATTGTACCCGATATCATTCTGAACAGTACTCTCGTGGACATGTATGCAAAATGTGGGTGCATCAAGGATGCAAAGGGAGTGTTCAACAGTATGGCTGAACGAGATGTAGTGTTGTGGAGTGCGATGATTGCAGGATCTGCACAGCAAGGGCGCGGGATGGAGGCTTTGGAGACTTTTTCAACACATTTCAGCCTGTTTCCCCTGTTATCAGAGTCGTCCCTAAAATTTCCAGGTTGAATTTTGCAAGTTAGCTCGTTGGTGCAAAAATGTGAATGTCTGTTGGAAGCTCAAGTCAGCATAGGAACTTGTGTGATAAGTAGGGTTAGGGTGTTTGCTGGAACATAGAGGCAGAGATAGCTGAAGGAGTAGGGATAGAGAGTGGGTCCAGATTCATCCAAGAGGGCCAGATTTCAAGCACAAGATTACTTATGATTCCATATGGATCAATAGCTACAAGAAACTTGCATGGGTAGATGGTCAACTGGATGCCGCAGTAACAGCGGCACAACTGATAAAATCAGGCATTGGTAATCAAGGCACCTTCTTCAACACATTTCACCCTGTTTTTCCCTCTTATCAGAATCGGCCCTAAATTTCCATGTTGAATTCTGCAAGTTAGTTGGTTGAGTGAAGGTAGTTTGGAGTGACTTTGACATGATACTGCCATTGTGACAACAGGAAAGTATCAAAAAACACGTAACAGAGACGAGGAGAAACTGTGGAATGAATACTTTTCTGACCCCAGTCAATGGTGGGACACCGAGGCAAAAAGGTGAACGCTTGTTAGATTACAAGAGAGTAGCAGATACAATTCAGTATAGAACTAGTGTAATAAGCTGAGTTGGGTGTTTCCTAGAACAAATCTAGGCTGTCATTATCAGCTGCAAAGGCAAGGATGTATGCATGAATTGTGTAGTGGCATGGATAGCTGAAGGAGCAGGGATAGAGTGTGGGTCCAGATTCATCCAAGAGGGCTGGACTTCAAGCTCCAGATTACCTTGATTCCAGGTGGATTAGTAGCTATAAGAAACCTGCATGGATAGATGGTCAACTAAAGGCAGCAGCTGTAGTGGCACAATTGATAAAATCAGACACCTCAACCATGACCACAGCTTCTGAAATTAGAGGATCAAGAGAGGGAGTCCACAATGCCTATTCTGGCACTTCTGGGCATGTGAAGATACTTTGTGCGGTCGGCAGCCTGACAGAGAACCCTATTTTAAGTAATTCCGGACTTTTGGCTTAAATCCGGACGAAACTTAATATATAACATAATTAAAATTAATTCAGGTAATAATAATAATATCGTGGAATATTGAGTCATTTAACTTGTGAAGTTGCACAATCCCATTCATGTAACATCGAATGGTAAGTCGAATGACGTACTTTGCATCAGAAAATTATAAAGATAAGATCGATTGAATGAAGTTATTAATAAATTGATAGATGTATGACATAAACAGATGATCCAAGATGATAATATACAATGGAATAAGGTTGGATTTCAATGAAACATGTGAATTATGTTTCAAAATATTTAGGGATCATTCCGAAAGGTTCATATTGTGGAAGAGTGTCATGTAGATTCAGCTATAAAGTCATTGAACCAAGCTGGAATTAGGTTTTAGGTTATAGAGTTTGTTAGGGTACATTGAAACATATTACTTGGTATGAATGGAAAAGAAAATATGGGAAAGTGTACAGATGACTTGGCACCTATGAAAATTTGTTAATGAAATATCCCAACCACAGATTGTATCCAAATTTCTATGAGGAATGTGAATCAAACAGTGGAGTTTGGTTAAGGGTTTCGGGTTTTAGAAAACTGCAGTTTGAGTCTTTACCCATACGTAGAACAATTCATGAAATATTATCCCCACCACTTCGACCGTACCCAAAATTGGAAGTAATAAATAAATAAGCATCAAACATTGAAATTAGGTTTTAGGGTATATAGTTTGCGAGGGTACTAACCATAGTACTCGATATGAATGGAAAATAAAATATTGGGAAGGGTACAGATGACTTGTCACCTATGATTTAGGGTTTAGGGAATAAAATTTCCCAACCACAGATTGTATCCAATCTATGAAGAATGCGCATCAAACAATGGAGTTACGTTTAAGGGCTTAGGGTTTAGGGTTTAGAGAACTATAAACGGACAAACAATTACGGAATGTGAGTCTTTACGTGGAGGTCGTACAACAATTCAGGAAATATCCCCTCCACTTCGACCGCACCCAAAACTGGAAGCAATAAATTAAATAGGCATCAGACATTGGAATTAGGTTTTAGGGTACGGAGTCAAGTAGTGTAGTAAACATACTACTGGGTATGAATGGACCAAAAAATCTGGGAAAGTGTACAAGTGATTTGTCACCTGAGAAATTAGACTTGAATGAAATATCCCAAGGGCCATTCTATTATGCCCAACTTTGTAATCCTGGAAGAATGCGCATCAAACATTCGAATTAGGGTATATGGTTTAAGGTGAGGACAATGTAAGGATTGAAGGCCCCAGAAGTGTTGTCTTTAGAAGGTCCTAATAAAATAAACAGACCCAAGATAAAATTGACCTGAGATGACATGGAATAACGGGTGGCAAAACGAGGTTCAGGATTGATTAGTGACGAAGAAAATTGAGAAGAATCTTAAGATAGTCCGAAAAGGTAGTAAAGGAAATGTAACTCTGTACTTGAAGCCAGACTTACAGAAAGCTACTGACAAGTAATGGGAGAAGATTCACAAGCAGTAAACCGCGAGAAAGCTTGTCCATTGAAGCAACAACTTTTCACAAATTGCCACGCGGTCTATACTCAGGACATTTTTTAGACCAATCATATTGAGCCCAACAATACGACCATGTGGACCGAGAATGAAGGAGATGGGCGAATCTGTTGAGGAGAAGACACTTTGGTGAGAACCAGAGAACCAAAAGAAATGGGTGTAATGTGAGAGAGGAACTGCAAAGAGAATGAAGTAGTGACATCAGGAAAACTAGGAACTTCGGATGATCACTCGAGGTTCCTGAAACGTTACAGAGATGAGGTCCGGAAAAAAGCTGGTGGCTGGCAAAGAAGGTAGATTAATATTTGAACATGTGAAGAGAAACAAATGGAGAGTGGAGGTAAAACATTAGTTTTATTCTTGAAAACATGCCGAGGAGTGAACCTCCACAATATGTCCTTGTCAACCTTGTTCTCCGCCCGAGGTTGCATTGTCTTCATTGTCTGACTGTTGATTGGCCTCATCCAAATTTGCTCGTGCTTTCTCCGCCTCCACCGCGGTAATTTTCTTAGAGCTATTACATGTCGTGTTTTTTCTGGCGGGCATTGTCCAAACGACAAAGTTAATGTGAATCCACTGAGGGGGATCATCTGGATTGAACTCCCAAACTTTGGACCAACAATCTCTGTACCTGTCCAATCGGAAGGGCTACCTCCTTTCTTGGGTCTCCACCATTCGACGTGAACCTTCTTAAAATTCCTGGATCCTCTGTCGCGGACCACATCCGATATTGCCATCCCCATCCAAACTGGAAACGTCACAGTATCTACTGGTTGAACCAAGACGAAGAATCCGTTCTCAACGTCCTAGAACGGATTTAGAGGCTGCTTCGGTCTATCACACCGGGGGCCACAATACGGCTCTATGACTGCATCTTCTTCCGACAGATCATCCTCTATATGTGTATGGATTCCGGCTCTGTGGTGGTTGACAGCCCACTTGGTTGAGGGCCAAAAACCCTCTTTAAGCGCGATTGAATGTCGTGATTCTCTAGAAATGGGAAGATCAAGTTATGCAAGGATTGCTTCCCAGTATTGATCATACTGTATCATGATGTCACGATAATGATCGTCAAGCAACATCCCCTTCTTCCAGAACTCCCTGTATTTTTTAATTCTAGTTTTGATAAAAGACTGTTTATCGGATGAGCAATCTCTCACACCCCAAATTGGTGTTTTTTTTACTGCCCTGGGTTGTACTGCTACAGGCAACTTTGGAGATCCATCGGGATTCGACTTCCACATCTTCACCGCATCTTTTTTGGGGAGCCACTCAGAATCAGTAGCAAACTTCTTAAACTTCATGACAGGCCAACCATCTTCATCTACATAGAATTGAAATACACGCATTTATGTTTGCCCAACTAAAGCCTCTTTTCCATAGAGAATGCAACCGTCCACATACGCCTTGAAATCTGGCACCTCTTGAATGATTTGAGGAATAAATTACAGATCTTGAGAGATCATAAAAAACCTCATAAGATCGGAGAGAACGTAGGTACTGTTTTGCTTCAGCTTCTTCGATAAATAACTGAAGAATCCGTCGATGTCCTCATGGGTATGGCCAACCATGAGAAATCCCATCTGAATCTCCTCAAACACTCCTCTTGCAGTTAGGAGCGACAAAAAAGCCAGCATCCACCTGTTTTTGTTTTCCTCACGCAGTTGTCCAACTGTAGGTAGAGTCTTCGCGGGAGTGGGACTTTTCCTTTTTTCTTCTCCTTATCGCCGAGAAGGTTTTAGGACGTCGAGACACCTCGATTTACCCTTCATGAGAGATTCGAAAAAGGAATTATGAGGTGGGTGGTCAAAGATGTTACGACTTTCGCGGCAAGAGGGCTTCTCTAGTTGGCGGAGGCATCTTGCTAGAGAGCCAATCGTGAAGTTCGGGTCTCCCGGCCAGAAGTCCAAAGAGTATTGTCCGTAGGCTCCGTCCCCATGGCTGTGGGTGACCATGCCGGTTAGCGAGATTGGAAGTTGACCTAAGCCGGAGACCATCTTGTTAGTCGTCTGCAACCTTGGAATAGCTGGTTTTCGATGATCCGTCTTGTCATGAATGATGCAAAGGAACTCGGACGACATCATAGTTGACTCATTCCTCCAGCTGTGATAGAGTCTCCTGCAAGACTTCTGAAGCCTGAGGTGCTTATCAAGTGCTTTCTTGTACAAGGCCTGCTCATCGCTACGTTTGACCAACTTCTTGATTAGGTCTTTGAGCATCTCACAGTCTGTGTATTTGGCAAACGTGCTACAATTTTTTCTAACCTCGACATTGGGAAAAATCCGTTATCTGATTCTGCTAACGGCTGCTTGGGAGATAGGCTTCAACCCACATATTTTATTCGCCTGCAAGATAGACAGGTGGAAATGAACCTCGCGCGGTCGCCCGAGCTTTAATAGTGAGAGGTCTGATACATTGCGTGGAAGCAAAACAGGGAAGGTCCCAAAAAATATAGAATTCGGAAAGTGGTAAAAAGAATAAGAACTGACCTCATTACACTCCTCACGAATATTTTCAGTTCGGTTCAGGTGGCAGAACTCGAAGAGTATCTCTCCGTCCGTTTCCAATACAGCGGGTCTTATGAGGCATGAGATCGGAATTTCCGTTTATAATCGAAATTAAGTTTTCTTCAGCTTGACGAGTTTGTGGACAGGGCCGTTTCACTCCGGAATTCACGTGCAACGATGTAACCACACCCTCTCTGCTTAATTTTTTGTATTCCATGTAGGTTGAACGACCGATTCCGTGAATTGTCCACCAAGCTATCTCACACACATCAACGCCCTCAATGGTTATGTAGGCCGTTGTCGAAACCCCGTCGATTCGATGAAGTCTTTTGGGAACATCAAAACCGAGCTCTCTCCGTTCGTCGTAAGATGATCCCCAATAAGTGGTCCGGATAGCGAGTGTTTTTCTCCAGTCGAAATATTGGCAACACTGTAAATTGCAACATTGTTTGCTGCTGACTTCTCGAACTGCCTACAGAGAGAGACGAGTATTTATCTTTTTGGAATCGTCTTTTTTCGGATTTTTTTTTGGTATGTTGAAATGCCGGTATGCTGCTTTTTTCACACCTTTCTCGTTGTGACCAATATCTGTTTGTTCCCGGCTATTGATGAACCTATGAAGCTCATGTGACAATGTCCTGCCACTATCAATCAACCGACTCTGGGTCAATGGCCAGTTCACGAGACACATGAGATTGGTCGAACCGCCATTTAAAATCCTTGTAACGAGCACCCCGACGTGATGTTCTCCAACTTTCTCACAAAGTATCACCTCGTCAGGATGACATGCTTGAATTCTGCCCTCGTACAAAGCACTTTGTTCATCTCCAAGGAGAATACACAATTTATTTCTCCAACTGTCTCTACCCATAGCAGCATCGTTATTCGGAGACGGCCTTGACATGTCAAATTCATTTGTTCATTGAATTTTGGATGGTAATCAGCCGCAGATGTCAATTCGACCTCTGAGAACCGAGGAACCTCATTGTTGGTGTTGGTGTCAGTTCCAGTATCTTGTTGAATTTGCACCACATCCCAAACGACAAGTGTTCCAATTGCTTCTCCCAAAGAGTCCGCATCCATGTGCGGATATGGCAACGACACAGAAGAATGTGCCGGATCGCAAGACACTATAACAACAGATATTGTGGACCCGTTTAGCTGTCGTCCATGGCAACTTCCGCAACCAGTCACGTTGAGACATTCTGCTGTTGCGACGATAGAGTTCGAGCTCTGAAGTGTGAGGAAAACTTGTTGACCAGTTTGGAACAACGACATTTCCACGAACCTCGCGCGATCGCGCGTGTATCCTACAGTAGAGATTATGGCGATTAATGATTCGGCACTATATCGATGGACAGTAAGAAAGAGTGAAACAATAAGTTACTGAAGTTTGTTTAGAAAAACTGAGGATGAAGATGAAAAGGAACCTCTCGCGATTGCCCGCGTTTAGGGTTATAATGATTGGAAATTGAAAATAGAACTCGGAGTCTTGGATTATGTACTAGAATGTACAACGTAGGTCTCTATTGGTCGAAACAGAAATTTGTAGAAAATTAAAGGATCTGCTAAAGCTACGACCCGAATGCACAACATTGTCTACGACTCCATAAAAGAAATAGAACCATATCGACGGGCGTTCGCGCGTGGTTCAGATGGATGAAATGAAGGATGGATGATTAATGGTAGACGAGTTTCGGATGACAAGTAAGAAAATGGATGAATAAATGAAAACATGAATGAACGAAACAACTGTAGTGCGAGTGATCATTCGAAGTACATAAAACGGTCGGGTGTGTATATAAGATCTTTGCAGACAGTGGATGGGAACAGAGGAGCAAATAGACAAAAGAGAAACCCAGATGAAGTGGAGAGGCTCTCAATATTGACAGGAGTACAAAGGGAAGAATGAACGTAAAACAGACACTCATGAAGATCAGCGAGCCAGAGCAACTGAGAGGGAAAAAATGGCATGCTTGCACAGAGCAGGCTCTTATACGGATTGTCAAACAGTATGAGGTCGACGTGTTCACATTACAGAGGTGCGTTTGGAGTGTCATGGATCGACAAATTGTCGCCCTAGATATGCTCTTTCGTGTAATCTAGTGGCTATTATGTGTCCTCCAAAGCATAAATGCAAGTAGGAGTCTGAAATCCACCGAACATTAATGGGTCCATAAGTTATTGCATCCAATGCGAATAACTAACCGATTCGAGATCTGGAATCTGACATCCAAAGCACCAAAGAAGCCTGAAATCCAATGTTGAATTAATGATACAAGAGAAGGAATAGTCGGCGACGAAAGTGGCCGCCTCTTAAGGCCATTGTGATGAGCCGACGGCCATCTATGGCAAGGTGACATTAAGTAGCCGCAATGAACGTGGGGCCGTAGATGAGGTGTAGGTAGAGAAAATGTGAGACCGATAAAATCCCAGATGCACGTCTCGACACCTCATTATTGAACCTATGAATAATATTTTATCATTGGATGAAATAAGAGCATTCGCGGATGAAAAAGAGGTATACTGGATGAGATGACTGCCCTAGGGGATGATTCAACTACCCCCATGGATGAGCGCCGTCACAAGAACCCGCAATAATTCCATGGTATTCACTTTATGAAGGCGTTGGATTGCCGTGCAGTAATGCTCTGGTCAAACTAGTGGAGTCCATTCATTACTGATAGTCATGTCGCATCATTGATTGTACCTGCATAAATTTAGGGGTCCTCAGCGAACCGTTGATAAACATCCCGCCTTTCATTCATCCATGCATCGAGGCCACAAACCGTCGGATGCGACATAATGCCGACGGTTGAGATCACAGGTGGTAAGGCATATAAGGAGGAGTGACCAAAAGGAGTCTCCTTTTGCATTCATTTGATACACGCGGAAGCCCTGTTCAATTTTGGACTCAATGAAGAGGTGCGAGAGAGAGCGACTGAGCGAGAGAGGCAGAGAGGTGGAGATCGAGGAAGCGAGAGAGCGAGAGATCGAGGGAGCGTGAGTTGGAGCGAGTGTGGGTTTGAGCAATTCACCGTGTGCGGGGGAGTGTGACAGAGTGAAAGGAGGGCAAAACAAAAGAGTAGGCTATCCCGAAAGCTGTTGTGCGCACCCGAGCGAGAGAGCTCATCCAGCCTTGCAAGGAGGATCCTTGCCTGAAATGGCATCAAGCAGGTAAAAAAATTTCCCGTCTTCTTCATGCATGCAATGAAGGATTCTTCCGTGGGCTGCAGAGATTGCATGAACGTAGAAGTTGCATGCTTGATTGATTGTTTGCTTGTTTGAGCGAATGATTGCTTGTTTTGATTATTTTGATTAGTTGTTTTGATTTTTGGATTGGTTCCAGGGTTAAAGAGGTAGGATGGTCGATAGAAGGATTGGGAATTGTGGAAGATTTCGGGATATGTACGCTTTCCTTGAGGAACGACTCCAGATTCGAGACATGAGAAATTCCGATTTCATAGGGCTCGTAGGTACAGCTGGCAACTGTTTAGGTTTTGCAGCCTATGGTGTAGGCCTCAGTATAGGTACCATGACACAGTCCATTCACGCGTGAACTCATTTTACCATGTACAGTTCTGGATACCGAACTGTGTTTTTGGTTCGATTCGGTTATGCACATTATTTCCATGATCTGCATTACGTGCCTCTCGAAATAGGGATTTCTAGTGATTTCGTAAGCCGTAGAGAAACCTCGCGCGATCGCCCGTGTTTATTTCAATGATAGTATTGCGAAACATGGTTTAGTTAGGACTTGGAGCGAGGCCAGTAAGCACTTTCAGCAAGGGAATGGTCTGAATGAAGCACGCACGATCGCGCGTGCTTCATTCAGTAAAAGTCGTCACCTACAGGAGCACTAACGAACAGTAGCTAATACCAAACTGGGTCGAAGAAATCATTCATTAGTAGGACAATAAAATCAGTGTTTTCAATTTTTAAGGATTATGCAATTATTGAACCTTGCACAATCGCGCTAATTTGACTCCGTAGTTTACTGCATTGGATGAGAAATTGAAGATGTGATGCGAAAGAATGCCCTGAAGAAGCACGCGCGATCGCGCGTGCTTCATTTGGTTGGTATTTGTATTCTAGCGACCAACAACAACACCATTGATACCCAGATGATTAGCTGACACATATGAGGATATGTCTGAGTGCATACTCAAAACTGTAAAGTGTTTCGGAAGACATTAGTTCACATTATACAATGTCAACTAACATCTTCCGTCGCACTTTATCTGTCTTGCCATGCACACAGAATATGATAATTCTTGTATGTGGTGACATGGTCACTCTTATGTATGATGGGTGGAGGTGTTCAGTGTGGACACAATAGTATACAATAGTATCCAAATATCAATCCAACAGTGCAGGGCAGTTTGAAATATTACTTGTCGTCAACATCGCTTAGGTTGTTCATCGATTATGTCGACCACTGTTTATGATTAGACAGTGAAGATGTGATGTCCAAGAATGGTTAAAAAAAGCGCGCGTAATCGCGCGTGCTTCATTCAGTGCAAGTCGTCACCTACAGAAGCCCTATCGAACAGTAGCTAATACCAAACTGTACGGGGTTGAAGAAATCATTCATTAGTAGGATAATAAACTTAGTGTTTTCAATTAAAAGGATTAAGCAATCGCGCGAATTTGACTCCGTAGTAAACTACATTGGATGAGAAATTGAAGATGTGATGCGAAAGAATGCCCTGAAAATGTTATATTCTATCGACCACAACAACACCATTGATAACCAGATGATTAGATGACACATATGAGGATATGTCTGAGTGCATACTCAAAACTGTAAAGTGTTTCAGAAGACATTAGTTCACATTATACAATGTCAACTAAAATCTTTCGTCGCACTTTATCTGTCTTGCCATGCACACAGAGTATGATAATTCCTATATGTGGTGGCATTGTCACTCTTATGTATGATGGGCGGAGGTATTCAGTGTGGACACAATAGTATACAATAGTATTCAAATATCAATCCAAAAGTCCAGGGCAGTTTGAAATATTACTTGTCGTCAACATCGTTTATGTCGAGCACTCTTTCAGATTGGACAATGACGATGTGATGTCCAAGAATGGTTTAAAGGTACTCAAACTGTATGGTGTCGAAGAAATCATTCATTAGTATGACAGTAAATTCATTGTTTTCAATTTTAAGGATTATGCAATTATTGAACCTTGCGCAATAGTGCGAATTTGACTTATTCGTTTCAGTCTTATTCTAAATATAAATAAAAATGACTCCCAGCTAGATAATCCTCAATGTTCTCAATGTACTTTAATAGTCCTTCCGGTAGACTTCTCGCAGTGGGATGAAATTAGTTCATCTGTGCCTCAACTCAATAACGCGCGATCGCACGTGGTTCTGATGTTCCTACAGCTCAGAAGAATTTTCTTGAGATAATAGATGTTAAGATACTCTTATATGACTGAAAGAACAAAGTCATGTATATGGATTCTGTTCGCCATGCTTAGCAACCTCGTTGTTGCTTATAATCGGAGGGAAAATTGTGGACCAAATACGCGCGATCGTGCGTTCTTCGCGTGTCTCCTTCTGTACAGTTTGTAACTGCGCACGAGTTATTGATGATTCTTCCAGTGTGGTGGATTTGTGTTCGATGAAGGAGGAGAATGAGATGGAACATACCGGACACAAGGCAACATTTTCACCCTCATCACAAGGTGAATGCGGAGCTGCGGTTATTATGACGGGACCTTCCGAAGGAGTTCATATTATATCATCTCCAGTTCCTACAATTCCATCCACAGAGGAGCCTGACACCTACTCCCCTGAATCAGACGATCAGGACAATTATTCACCAATATGATATTTTTGCGACGTTCATCTCGGGTCAGCAGCTTTAAGTTCTTTTCTAGAACAATACTGTGGAGGGTCTTCTGGAGATCCTGTAGCTGAAGTATCGGCGGAATAAAATGATTTCTGCGCTATGTACCCTGCGTATACGCCAGATACCCAAGATTATACACCCGGATCCCCGGAGTATACTCACGTATCACCAGAGTACACTCCCTCAACCCTAGAGTACACTCCGGCATCCCCAAAGTATACACCCTCATCGCTAGGGTGTACTCCGGGATCCCCAGAATACTCACCAATATGATATTTTAGCCACCTCAGACCCAGGTCGGCTGCATTGGCCTCATTTTTGGCACAATACACACCTACGTCAACTGTAAGTTCCGACCATTCGGAATAATCAGAAATAGAAAAATTCCTCACGAGCTCACCGGAGTGTACTTGAACTAGTGCAGAATCTCCATGTGGTTCCATCGAATACCCACAATAATCAGTAGGATCACTTTCTGGGTACCCGATAAGTTTTCAAGAGATTCACTGGGGGTGTCCTGAATCACCATGATATAGTCCCTCATCTCAGTTTTAGGCAAGCATATATGACAGTACATTTAAACGCCAACGATGTCTCCATTTTCGTTCTTCACTGTTGAATAATAAAGTATTCTTCATGATTTTTGAAACCAATTAAATGATCTGCAACTTTTGAGATTTCCAATTTAATTGTGACTTTGATTTATTCCATTCCATTTATTCCATATTGCAGTCACAATTGAATGTCCCCTATTCCAGCTTAATTGTAAGTTAGTTTATTTCAATTCCATTTCTTCCCAGTGGGATTCCCATTTGCATATTGGCCTGATATCCGTAACATTATGATTTGTTTCAAACTTCGGCCTTTCCTCTCAATCCTGAAATAATGCCATGAGATATCTAATCCAGATAACATAATGTTGTGTTTCATGTTTAGTGGTCAGTCAAACATACCGGCGGATTGCCTGGTTGGCGTATGCAAGGAGATATGTGGGGAGCTCATCTCAACAAAATCGCCAAACTTCAGCATAGACCACGTAGCTTTGTATACTCTTAACCAGGCGATCTCCGAGTGGGGAATAAATCCTGTGAGTGTACCTCCTGACCACCAACTGAAGTTTTCCTTCAAGATTGGAGCGGAGGTGAAGGAGCTTAATTATGGCTACGTTAAAGATGTTGAGATGGGTGATTGCAGCGTACAATGTCCATTTTTTGACGTAAATGCGTCATTTTTCCTGTACATGGTTTGTTGGTTTTGATCTACGATCTTATATTTCTATGAAATTTCTTAAAATGGACTCACAACATTGTACCTATCTACATGTAGTATCTACCTTCTCAGACTTGTCGCCAAAAACCGTTATCTCTAGAAGCGATGGACTTTATGAAAAGTCCATAAGCTTTTGTTACAGTCCATACAAAACTTGTTATGGACTCATTATCTGTTAGATTTTATAACATAATTGGAATAAGGGACTTGGCCCTCCCTTGCTATTATGATAAAGAATCTAGTGTGAGAGTTTTGAAACATTTTTACTCATTAAATTAAATTTTATGTACTTTATCAACCTACCAATAACAGCCATTTTCATAAAGTCCTTTACAATATAAAAACCAAAACACCCCATGAATTGTCTTCATTAAATACAACCATTTATTATAGATTAAAGGTGGCCCAAAGTCAAATTTTCAAAAACATGTACTTTTGTGATTATGGTCAAGTTTGAATTACGTCACCGACGACACGTGACGGCACATAACATCTTTCTTTTTCCCATTTGAAATGACAGTATCCCAACAATAGACGTTCCACATGATATAGTGCAAGTGAATCCATGTTTTGGTTTTTTTTCACGATTTTTGTTTTTTTTTATCTTATGTACTTTTATGTAGGCCACATCTACAACTTTTTGGTCCACTCTTCGTTGCAACTACCCAGATGGAGTCGGACGTGGAGAATCCAATGATGGTGGTTTTCATCTTGGAGGATGGTAGAGCAAAAAAGATGTTTGGCTTTTCTTTGGAATCTCGTCGCGTTCGCAAGACAATGATGAAACCAGCTGTAAAGATGGGATTCACTTTCCCTGAAGGTGGTGCAGCCCTGACTGCTCAGGGATTCGTACGAGCTTGGAGCATTTTCCAAGATGTACTCCATGCGCAGGAAAACATCAACAGAAAACAACGAGACGATGCGGCAGCGAAGGGGGCAAAGGGTAAAGGGAAACGGAAGTCCACGGCGGGATCCTCTTAGACTGAGAATGAGGAGGAGCAGCCAGCCGGGAAAAAGGAAAAGAAAGAAGAGCTCGATATTGTATTTATGAATGACAACAAGAAGCCAAAAGCTGGCGAGATTTTCGACAAGGTGAAGTGTGAGGCGATGAATCAAAGTCTGCAGAATGACTACCAAGACATGTTTCCTTTTGGGTTCAACCACGAAGTCTCCAGAATGATATTTGGTTCAATTCCAGCTTTGGTGATGTCAATGTGGATCTCTTTCCCCTTTTCCAGAACTCCTAGCCTGGCACACGCATTAAGGATACAAATGAACGTAACCTCGTTGGGTCTGACCCCATTCTGTTGCATTTTTTTCATAGATCTTGAGAGCCTCCTGACTACAACCATGCTTGACATATCCTGCTATCATTATGGTCCATGTAAACAGTGACCGTTCAGGCATTCTGTCAACACGCCGCGTGCATCCATCACATTCCCACACATGGCATACATGTTGACAAGGGTGTTCAATAGTAAGATTGGCTTGAAACCATTTCGTATAATGTGGGAGTGCACCTGTTTTCCCTCTGCAAGGTCATTCCTGTTGATGCACTCCTGCAAGAGACATACGTAAGTTCTGCCCTGCCATTTTTGTTCAAGATGCGCAGTGCCTCTTTCAGTTGACCTGCCTTACATAGTCTCCTCACATCCCTATGAGAACCAGGAGTGTTCTGTTTTACTCCCTCACTTTCACACGTAGGGGTGCTTCCAGTCTGATGCCCAATGAACAATTGTGCCTGATCCAACCATGCCATCATGTATGACTCAAAACTCTTAGTTGCTGATCATCTTTATTCTCATTCACACACTCAACATCCATAGTTAATCTCAACAATCAATGAGGACACGCTCCTTGCCACATATTAACAGGTCCAACACATCTGCAGTCCTGCACTTAAAAGATTAAACTGTACCAATATCATCTGTTTGACTTGGAACCCATCACCAGATTGGTCTTGATCTGGTACCATGGCAGCTACCCTTGCTTTCATCAAAGAAGGGTTCACGATCCAAGGGACCTCATTTGTGTGCTTATGCCTAAAATATGGTGATTTTTTACTTCTCTGTGACAATGGTGAGTGGAAATGTGACCAGTCATAGATGAACCACAGCCTGGCATAGACTAGGCTACCACCACCAAAGCGCGCATCTTCCCAATCGTAGGGAACTACTTTACAAACCTCATGGCATGATCGTAACATCTGTCATGGACAAGGTTTCCACCCAATCATGCAATATAAATCAACCCGGGATGGCATTGACATCATACCATAAAGTGGTACCTTGATGTCATTAATGACTATACCAGTTTTGTTCTCTCAATGAAACACATAAGTAACACTTCATACCAGTATGCATACCAATATTGATACCAGTTTCTTATCGGTGTACCAGTCCAACACTGGTTGAGACCAAAGAAAACCCCATTGCAAATCCAGTAGGTAGAATAAACTGAGCCAGATCGTAATCCCAGGCAAAATCTCTGCTCCATGAGAACACTTGGCACTTTTGATCTATTTATTATAATACATCAAATTGCCGGTTTTAAATTCAAGATCACCAGGATGGTTATTTCCCTCAGCTTTGTGCTCTTTCTCCTGAGTTATCATAATACTACTAAGAGAACAAGAGATCCCACTCAAAAACATCAGTCAAAATAAATGAAAGCTGTTCGTATTTACACAAAGTTGCAGCGACCAAGTGCCTCTTTTTCACTTCATTCTCCTTAAAAAAACAAAGTCTGTGCTTACAAATACTCCAGCATCAACTTCTCTCTTCATTGGGACTCAACCCTTTGACCCCTCTCCGTTCAGTCAGATCTACAACCTCGTTGGGCCTCAGCATCCAGCTTCAATTGAAACTCGAAGGCGTCGAGCGAGCCGGGCGGAAGGTCCTACACAAAGCTGGTACACGAGATGCCCAGACGACAATAGGATTCCAACGAGTTGATCTGGTAGTGCTCCAAACTTTTCATCAGGCGTTCCTCGGCGTCAACTACAAACATGCTCTGCCGTCGAGGTGGGAGGCCTTCAATGAACGTGGAAGAGACAAGAGGTGGAAGCTCGATCTCATCGTTCGTGGGATCCGAATGGGTACATTTCCAAGTTGTTGTTCAACCCTGCTAGCTGTGCATTGCACAAGAAGGGAAGACGGGTATTTGACAAGAGAAGAGAAGCAAGGGCGCTTCTGAAAGGCATGAGTAGTAGGGAGGGTCCAGCGAGGAGGAAGATAGAGAGACCTCTTTGGCAATGAATTGATAGGCCATTATGGAGCGGGCTTTGGAGCTGGGGAAACATTCTGCAGTCCTCCGGCCGGCAGCTGCTACTAGAGCGGAGCACTCGAATAGCTAGAATGCGTAGGGCAGCAGAGCGATGAAGAGGAAGCCATAACGTGATGACAGAAATCACAGTAACTTCTATACCTGAGCAACGTTGCAACTCTCCCACCGCGAGTTCACCTGCAGTCTCGTGATCTCGACAGCTACCCAAACTTGCTCACAAGTGCGATCCTCGATCAGCAGTCGAGTGGATCTGGAATGCTGATAGATTTGTATGTATTTACGTCATCACCCCCACGAAAAGCCCGGTAAAGCCCAGAGGTTGGTCAAAGTGGTGGGGCCCACCACCTCACTAAGACCGTAATAAAACCTATGAGGGACCTTAAGATTCTAAGATTCCCTACACGTAAGATCCAGTGTTGGACCGGTATATGGGGGTGAGGCGGGGTATCAGCACGGGTAAGGGTATCGCGGCAGGGTACCAGACCAGGCGGGTATAAGCAACTAACAATACCCCGGGCAGAACATATTGGGGGCAATATAGTGAAATGCTAATACCTGGGCTCCTACCAGACCAGCCTGGTATCGCAAGGAACGCAACTTTGTCGATACCAGTACTATGTCTACCGCCGTCGCTTCCACCCTAGGTATCAATATGTGGAGCGTTAGAGACGATCTGAATGGTGCTTTTGGCGAAAATTTGCTTATTGTCTCATTTATCAGCCTGTAATATGGCTCTTGTAAGGTGACCTCAAATTACCTAAGGTGAGATCCGCTCCTTGTTATTATGAATTGCGGCACTCAATCGCTGAGGTGAGCGCTTCAGCCCATGAGGTGATCACTTCAACGGCTGAAGTGCTCACCTCAGCGGTATAATTTGGACAAATTTTTATTTTTCAGTTTAAAAATATAAATAAATAAATAAATAACATTATTGATACCAGTATTGATATACCCCCAATATAGGATTTGAAATTTGAAATACTGATACCATACCATACCAGGCCAAACAAAAACAATATACATACCAGACTGGTACATCAAAAGCTTAATACCTATTTTGATACCATTACCTGCCCTTCACCGACAATACCATACCCTGGCTGGTATGAAATGTTGATGATACCGGTCCAACACTGGTAAGATCCATGGGGCGGGGACTCCCTTGGCTTAAGGTCGTCCTCTTTTCTTTTTTAAATTGGTTTTTTTTATTCTAATTCTAGGGATCTGAGCAATCCACCAAGATCTTCAAGAGATCTCAACCATTCAACGCGAGACAAAACATTCCTATCTTTAGGTGACATAACCGAGGTTTGGAGGCATTTTGCCTACGTGGCAAAATTTCATTTGTCCCGGACAGGCCTGATTGTCAAACATATAAGGCCTTTCCCTTGCATGTAACATCAGCCTGGCACCTGAGGAAATGCAAGTCTGTGTCTTCAAGACCATGTCTATGGTCAAGTGAGGAACAAATGCATTGATTGTCTTAAGACAATCAAAACACAAGCATATTGAAGCTCGTGAAAATGCAAACACCTACACAAAAATGAAACTTTCCAATTCCTTTGAATATTGTTTTGACTCTGTGTAAAAGGCAAATGAGCTGGTGGTTTTATTAATGGGAGCTAAACTTCACATTATTGATTTTTTATTTTTTCATTTTTTGAAGGGAAACACCCAAGAGCTACCAGTCACAAACCAGGCCCCTTAGAGGAGGAGATGCAACTGTCTATTACGAGATACTCAATCTCTCACGGAGGTCTTCCATGACGAGGATCAGAAATGCTTGGTCGATTAGCACTGACTCTTAGACAACCCCTTGAGCTATAGTTGCTTTTAAGCTGCTTGTGGCCCCCTCCTTCATTGGTAACCTCGCCACTAGGCACCGAGCACAAAGCTCAAGGGATACCGCCCAAGGGAAGATCATACCACACCCGAGAAGGTAGCAGGATTTGAACCCAGAATCATCCTAGGTGGCACTCAGTGCTCTATCCAACTAAGCTAAAAACAGGCGGTCGTTTCTTTTTCTGAAAGCAAATGAAAATCCCGAAATGGAATGAAAGAACCGAGAGAAAATAACCTTGGAATAATAGTCTAAATACTGCATCTACAATTGTAACAATTTATGATGGCATAGGTATACTGCATATTATATCGCGTAGTGGTACAAGCACCTTTGGGGTATGTGTGAATTGCTTGGTTTATCAGGTTACATTTATACTTATGTGCTTTGTGCTATTGTATACTCCCTGCTTTTCTCAGGGGTGCCTGTAACACTGGCTGTCTACCTATCCTTGCACTTGAGAGTGAGGTTGAATTGTTAAGCTGCAGATGAATCATAGGGAGAGGGAAACTTCGAACAAACTGTGTTTCAGTAAGATGTGTGCTCTTACGGCGGCCTCTGCCAAACGTGGTCAAAAAGGTGTTAGCTTCTTTGTCTGTGAATTCTTGTGTGACAATTGTCAAATTATCAACAAGGGTTTGCGGTATGAGCACAGTATATGGCTGAAATTGATATGGAAGGGTTGCGTGAGCACGGAGGACCTTTTGTGGGTTGTTTACATGCCCACAGAGGGACCCCAGGTGCTCACTCAGACGAAGCCTACGAAGACCTATAAGTTGGACTGCGCTAAGTTCCTCACCAATGGTCAGGTGGTCTTACTAGGCGGTTTCAATGCCCGAGTGGGTAAAGGTCTTCATCAGGATGATACCATTGGGCCTTTTGGTGAGGACAAGCTGAATTCTATCGAATTTTTCAACTTAAGAAATGTTTTTTACTTTTAAATATACTAAAGTGTTTTTCATGGTGATTTACACCCAAGGTAAAATTTTCATAAATTTGATATGATTTTTTGAAGACATTAACCCTTAAGTTCCCAAGCGACCTGAAACGGGTCACTTTGAATTTGCAGTTCGACCTAATTTTTGCAGATCTAATCTGATGGGGCCCACTCCTGAAGCTTTAGTGACAAGGGATTTGTCTCGAGTATGATGCAAAAAACAAAATTAAAAAAAAACAAAAGCTACAACATACAAAAAATATCTTAGATCTCTCATTTCCGTTTTGGGGCCTGAAAAGGGCTTGTTGACCGCTGATGTGGCAGGTAACAAGCCCAAAACAGATTGCACTCCAAAGGCCATTTTTGGCAGAAAATTAGCAATTTTGGAAAAAGCGCTTCACCTTGTTAGTGTGTGAGCATTACATACACACATCCACCATTGGCTTTTAAAAATTTTGTAGAAAAAAAAGTACTTCAGTTGGGGGCACATTTTCTCTTGTCAATTTTGAGATTTCAACCCCCATGTAATTGCATGCATAGCAACCATAGGTGAAAAAATCAGTTGGACCTGCATTTAGTGGGGTCATAGCCACTCCACTATTGATTTGGAAATGGTGGGTCTTGGGGCAAGCAAAATTGGATAAAGCTAGGTTTTGATTTGGTCAAACCAATTTCTTTCTCACTTTTTTCTTTGGGACCTGATATTTGAGGTCTGGGGGGCCAACGCTATAATCTCACAATTTGCAGGGTGGACTTGGCTCATTTTTTGGTATGTCATGCATAACTGAGCCCATTGCTATAAAGTTGGAATCTCCGGATAATTTTTGGAAGGTTTCTAGGGGCAATTTACTGCAGCTGGGTACCCAAAATTGGTAAAAAGTCAAAAAAGGGCTTGGGAACTTAAGGGTTAAGCTTAAGAAAACCACAATATTTCACTTTTAATGAGACAATTCTAAAATATTCAAGATTTATAGTAAACATATAGGTTCATCTATGAAAAATATTAAAAATTAATTTTCTGAAATTCAAGAGCTACAGATCGAAGTTTGACATTGAGAATTGCGTGGTCCTTTAGGGGTTAATATGTAGAGCAGTTTCATTCGGGCCCTGATTCTAGAATGGTCCAGGAATTGGAGTGGGGCGCTTACATAGGAAGGGCATGTGTATTAAGGAATGAGACGAGGGGGTCCAAAAAAAGAAGGGAGGAATTAGCCAAATTTAGAATAAAGAGTCATGTAGGGTTCACATGTGTCCAGGGCCTTCTAGAAGGTTCCCTTGGTCGGCAGGCTTCTAAAAGGGTCCCAGGGAAGGGGCCCCTGCCCTCTTACTACCTACTAATTTACTACCTACTAAATTAACAAACAGTGGGCTTTGCAAAGGCAGGGGCCCCAAAAAAAAGCAACAAACATGAATGAATCAATCAATAGAAACCACAATATGTAATTATAAACTGTCTGGAAAAACTGCAGAGACATCATGGTGTTTACTGAAAATATACTTCAAATGATATACTTTATTTCACCATGACAATATACTCCAAAAAAGCATGACAACATAACAGTTCTTCCAGACAGTTTATAACTACATATTGTGGTTTGTATTAATTAATTGATTCATGTTTGCTGTTTTTTTTTGGGGCCCTGCCTTTGTAGAGCCCACTATTTATTAATTCAGTAGGTAGTAAGAGGGGGGGCCTCCCTTATATACCCTCTCAGGGCGGTGGACCCTCTAGAAGCCCGCCGACCCCGGGACTCTTCTAGAAGGCCATGGACACATGTCAACCCTACAAGACTCCCTATTCTAAATTTGGCTAATTCCTCCCTTCTTTTTTTGTACCCCCTCATATCATTCCTTAATACACGTGCCCTTCCTACATAAGCGCCCCACTCTAATTCATGGGCCACAGTAATTCCTGGACCACTCTAGAATCAGGGCCCGAATGAAACTGCTCTACGTATTTAACTCGCTTCCGGTACTGGTGTATTTATTACAGAAATAATACCTGCCAACCTTCATCGCTATAGATTGGAAAACATAGTGCAACTGTTACTACCTACCAGCACGTCCGAATGGAAATGTGCTCCAATGTGGTGGTGAAGACCCCTATGTTATACTTCACAGAGAAAACACCCCACTACCCCAGACCTCCATAGTTAGTAAAGCTCTCAAAGATATGCAGCATGATAACCCGAATAGAAACTGCTTCTCCGAGCATTATCGACCTCCAAAATTGTCACACCTGCAATGCACAGGACCCACCCAATTCATGCCCTCTTACTCTTCAAAATGTCCTAGCACATTCTTCGACACTACTGCACCTCACATAAACTTGCCAACCTCTATAAATACCCCCTGCAAGGAATTCTTGCAATACACATAGAGAACAATTTATGCATACTGCCTCTCATATATACCTTTCTGAACTTGGCCTGCACCTGCGACACCAACATAGGAACCCTCCTAGTACGACCTAGAAATACAGCGCTTAACACCCGCTTCAATATCTCGTTTTAGCTTGAAACTATGCCTCAACCCCCAGCAGCTCAACCCCTGCAGCAGTCATACCCCACTTGAGTGATATATTGCTACCACCAAAAAGATGTTGTCACCCGAAAGCAGCACCACCCACTATACAAACTACTACTGAATGCTATAATCATATCAGATTAAATCACCCCATAAGTTGCCACTGCCAGCTATATCCACCACGTACTGCTTCAAGCATGTATACACTGTTAATGTAATATCACACCAGTATTGTCGGAAAAATAGCCAAAGACTACACATGCCGTAGCCCACCACCGCAAGCTCTACTACAACGTGATCTGCCTAACGTGGCAACGTTTAATATGTCCTAGTCCATAGTGAGATCAAGACGTCGAGAGTTGAGACGCGATAACGTCGAGGGACTCCATAGCTGATTGTGATCAGGGGTTTTCGAAGAGGACTAATACATAAGATTTGTCGCAGATAGATGATGGATGAAGTCAGTGAATAATGCAGACAGTGAACTGGGTTGTAGATTTGAAGGTAGTAAATATGCATCATGAGATGACGAAATGTCATCTTTGAACCCGCACCATCTACTGGTTGTTGAAGCTTTATTCTGATTTACACTGTAAATGTTGTAGTACATGAAAATCAGAGGCAAGAACTTATGAGATTCCAGGCTAGTTTGTACATACGCAGATATGAGATATGAGAAATTATTGTGCACAGTAATCCGTGACAATTTCTGTGATAGTACTTGATGCCACCATTTTTTTTTGCTGGTACCAAGAGCTTGTATATTAGCCGACATTTGAGAGTTATCCATCACGTTAATGTTGAAGACGTTTGTAATTCCTCCAGTGAATTGCAGGAAAGAAGATGAACCTCCATTTATAAACCCCACGTTATCAATATCAGCTTCTGTACTCATAGGCAATGGAGCAAAATTTACTTGGACACGACCTTGCAAAGTATAAGGCATGGTCCTATACAGCTTGTCATAGTCGACATTATGCCAATCAAAATCATTCCACCACCTATAGTACTCGTCAAGCGACTCCTGGATCATAAGGTTCACGGCCCATCGCTTGAGCAGCACGGTGCTTGATGGTGGCACTCTTGTCGTAACGAGATAGAGTCTTTGTATTTATGTGCCCCGTTATTGTCGTCATCACGCTCTCTCGCACTTGTGCGGCCATCATTCTGGTAATGGAAGTTACACGGCCAGACTTATTAGTGATGTCTTTGGTAATACCTATAGCCAATGCCATTTCGTTCATCCAGCCACGTATTATACTTTCTCCTACATTGATACCTTTTTTGAACCATTACGAGGATTGTTGATCGGGACAGAAACAAATGCTCATCCTCAGAGTCTGTGGGTATGTGATCAGCAAGGGCTCTCCATGTCAACAGAACATTGGCGTCATAGGAATAAACAGCAGGTCGAAAGTGCTCGTCCTGGAACCTGTTCATGGAAACTTTATAATTCTTGCTCGTTCGTTCATCATACCTACCAAAAGTTAATACATACTATAGGTCAGGGTGCAAATAAGAAGTGGAAAAGACCTCAATCAGTGATAAATATATACTGTCTCTATTCATGATAGTTGAGATATGCATCATACTTACTTGAGATAAGTCTGGCCTTTACCATCAGTTCCCAGTGTGAAATTGCTAAGAATGAGCCTATACAACTCCATGTTCCCGCGGATCAGAAACACAACGAAACATAAATAAGCAAATCTTTTGTGGACACCGTGAGGATGAATAGGTTGATGTAGCATATGATCCAGAATTCTCTTTTCTTCCACGTAAGTGAGGGCATCTACTTTTCTCCGGGCCTTATTCACACTAGCATTGCGACTATGTTGCATCGCTACGTGGACTGCCTTGTTTGCACCAAGGAAAAATGGATGATGGTGGATATCAAACTGTAGTTCTTGGACCCTGGTAGTGTTGACTCGAGCTTAGCTCGTATTAATAATCTGTTGAAGCTCATATAAAGATTCATGATACTATCTGTAGGATATCTCTCTCCGTTGTCTTTGCATAGCATTAAGAAAAATTTGCTCAACATTTGGCCAAAAGCGGAATAGCTTCAAGCTGTTGAGAAGTGTCCATGTTTTGGTGCTTTCTCCAAGCATTGAACCGATTAATGCACCAGTTCTCATTCCGAGCACTCGGAGTACAAGAATTCTTCGCTACACAGTCCCACTTAGCTTGGTTTAAAGGTATGAAGACACCAGGGTTGGACTGAACAAGAACTACCACATCATCAGATGCAGGAAGCGATGGCAAATTAAGAATATCGGTGTCAAGACCAGTGACAGATGGAGACACTCTTCCTCTAGAAATCGAAACCCTAGGTTTCTTTCTCTTGTTGCCCACTATCAATATTGCTCTCACAACCATCAATATTGAGATCGAAGGAAGGTTGACATGCAGGAAGTAGATCAACGCAGTTAGATTGCATAGCAGGATCAGATATGGGACCCTGCATCATGACAACATAACATTGTTGATGAGCTTGTTTGGAGGAAAATTTCATCACTGCAATCAGAACCTACCAAATTTAGCTACACGATATCATGCAAGGCGAACGAAAACAAAAGGCTTAATGCGTCCAGAAACCTCGGTTATGTCAAGTAGACGAGGAGGCTAGACCGGCTACGAGGTGTAGCCGGTCTAGCCTCCCCGGTACCTAGTCCGTAGGGAAAGTCGCCCCGCCCCGCCTGGCCCACATTGGTGCTCAAGCCCTACTGCCTACAACTCCCCTCACACTGCGATAAGCCCTCCGATGGGGAGACCTACCCAATGTACATCATCCTATAATCTATGTGTCAAGTTGTAGCCCTAGTGGTAATGGGCACATACCACCTCGGAAGTGGTTGTGGGGTTCAACCTACCGTTTGGAAGGTGTCCAGTGTCCACCTTCCTACTGGAAGGTAATAGCCCATGGGCGTCAAGAGACACCATAGTTTACACTTTCTTGGGGGCGTTGAGATGTCCCAAACCGCAAGGCCCCAGCCCTGGTGCTTGGTACCGTTGGAAAGCCCTCGATGAGGAGGGGTGCACCGGCTTGGTCTCCTGATTTTTGGACCTACGGTGTGAGAGATGTGGAATTTCAAGTACTTTGGGATCGATGGAAATTCCTGAAAAATAGCAAAGTGGGCTAAGTAATTTCTGGGACAATGATTGGATCGAGATTTATGGAATTATAAACAATTTTGGTCGCTGAAAATTCGTGAAGAATAGCAAAGTAGGCTTTCCATGGGCCTCGACATGGTTTTTTCTGTCGAATTTCAAGTACTTTTGGTCGCTGGAAATTCGTGAAAAATAGAAAAGTGGGCTTTCCTGGGACAATGATTGGAATATATTGCTACTTAATAAATTCATGGAAAACAATAAATTGGTTTTTTCTCTGGAATTTCATGTACTTTTGGTCGCTGGAAATTCGTGAAAAATAGCAAAGCGGGCTTTCCTGGGACAATGATTGGATATATGGCTACTCAATAAATTCATGGAAAAAAATAAATTGGGCCTTGACATGGGAGACGTACTTAGATAGATATGATATGGGACTTCGGCTTAGATGACACTGGACACTTGGGCCTCTACTTGGGAGATGCACTTGGATACATGAATGTTAGAAGATTGCACTTTGGGCTTAGATCGACATAGGAGACGCACTTGGATACATATGAAATTGAACTTGGTCTTAGATTTCAATTGTTCACACATTGGCCAACGGCATAGGCTACACTAGAGGTCGCACTTGGGCCTCGACATAGAAGACGCACAGGGATACATAGGAAATTGTATTTGGTCTTATATTTCAAGTCTTCACACATGGGCCAAAGGTACAGGCTATCCTAGAGGTTGCATCTAGGCCTCGATATAGGAGACTCACTGGGATACATAGAAGATCTTACACTTGGACTTAGATGACACTAGACACTTGGGCCACAAGCTACCCTAGAGGTCGCATTTGGGCCTCGATATAGGAGATGCACTTGGATACATAGGGGATGCACTTGCACTTAGATGACATTGAACACTTGGGCCAACGGCATAGGCTACCCTAATATATATCAATATACGATATGAATCAAGACATTTGTTTTGTTTTATTTTGTAGCGTCGTTGAGATGTCCCAAACAGCGGGGCCCCAGCCCGAGTGCTTGGTGCCGTTGGAAAGCCCTCGATGAGGAGGGGTGCACCGGCTTGGTCTTATGATTTTTGGACCAACGACATGTTGATGGTTCTGGTCGCAAGGCCTACATCACCATTGAATGAGTGAACATTTTGTGAGAAGGCCCGGTGGACAATTCACGGAATCAGAAGATCGACATAATATATGGGATACAAAAGAAAGAACGAAGATGCAATGTAGTGTCGATTGTCTCAAGGAAAGCGACCTTATGCCTCATAAGATGAAAGGTATTGAAAGAGGACAACATTATGTTCTGAAGGTCCTACCCGTTGATATGAATGGGAAGGAAGTGAATAAACAATCGAATGAGGTACATTGTTGTTTGATATTACGTTGTGCTAGATGTATTGTGACAAAATTATGGGTCTACACCTCCATTTCGTTGCACCAAAGAGGATGGGAAACCTCCCAGGTGATTACAGCCTACAGTGTCAATTTTTTGCTGTCATAGCACTGTCTTTTCCAGATATAGAATAGTGGTAAATTATCATACTCCTACATGACAATGCCATCAATAAAAGGGACTAACATATAGAGACTCATCTACGTATACTTTCACACTTTTAAATCTCATTATCAAAAACCAGAATCTCTAGATGCTATGGACTTTTAAAAAGTCCATAAGGAATTGTCACAGTCAATAAAAAAAAAGACGTTATGGACATTTTTAAATATAGGAGTTAGAACAAAGTCAAGAAAAGGGACTCTCAAACTTGCTTTGGAGAATGAGGAATCTGGAATGAAAACTATCATTCAAAAATATGAAGTTAAAAAATAATTATGTACTATTTTGAGCCTAAAAAATAGCTATTTTTATACAGTCCTTTATGACTAAATTCTCTTGAAATAACAAAAAAAAATTCATTAGAGGCATTCATTCACCATAAATGAGTATGATCAAATTTCAAAAAAATATTTGTGAATTGATATTATCGCAATTTAAAAATCTTGGTTTTAACAGTCAATAATAGACGGTCAAGATTGTCAGTTGAAGCAAATCTGATGGTTGAGGATTTGCGACATCCTCCTTTATATACTCTTTACGTACTCATGATCTGCCATTTTTGGTCCACTCTAGTTTGCAATCACCCTCCCGTCCTCAGTCAATGGCATCATGTCTTGTAGTCGTTGCACCAAAGATAATGGGAGACCTCCTGTTCTCATTCAGTGACATCATGTCTTGTAATTGTTGCATCAAAGACAACGGGAGACCTCCCGTCCTTGTAATGGATGTGTCTTTATTATTGGACACGTTTTCTTTTGATTTTTGTCCAGTTTGCTTTTGTTTCAAGCCAACAAACTTCTAGGTCTTACGTCGTTGTCGAAGTCCACGAAAAAAATCTGAACGTGGAGATTCAGAAGTCAGGTGGTAAGTGCGCGAATTGCGAAATCTTTAAAGACTTAATCCACAAATCAGTCAACAGAACTGGGGAGCAGAAAAAATACAAGAAAAAACTGGCATTTGTGAACCATTTCAAAGTTTGATGTTGTCTAATCTGAACGAGTAGCCATTGTTACTCATTTGTCTGTCTCCCTACCCTCTGGACGCAAAGAGTGGTTTTCTCTTCTTTATCTTTGAGAAGGAAGGGGAAATTCCCCATATCAAACTTATCCAGAAGATATACTTGAAGCATCAAGAGTCGTGTCGAAGGCTTTATCACAGTTGGAGGAATGAATCAACGATGATGGGGGAGGAATTTCTATGTATTATTCAGGATAAGATGGACCATTCAAAGACTGCATTGCCAAGGTTACAGGTAACAAACAAGATGATATCTGTTCTAGGGCAGCTGCCGATATCATTGACAGGCATGGTGACCCACGGACATGGCGATGGTGCCTATGCTCAGTTGTCCAACGAATTCTGGTTGAATGATTTCACCTTTATGATTGGCTCGTTGGCTCATTGTCTTCGGCAACTTGAGAAAGCACGTTGCCGTGAAACAGCAAAACATTTCGATTTACCGATGCCAAACTCATTTTTTGATACCATCATGAGGCAAAAATCGGGGTGTGAAAGAGCTCCAAACCCTTTACTGTTGAAGGGCAAGGTGGACCAAAGCCATTACCACGTTGACTCTATCTACAAATGGACAATTGCGTAAAGGACAACAATAATCGATGGATGCTGGCATTTCTGTCGCTTCTTACAGCAAGAGGGGTTTTTGAAGAGATCCAGCTTGGATTCTTGATGGTAGGTCATATGAACGAGGACATTGATGCATACTGTAGTTATCTCTCTCGAAGCTGAAACAGAACAATACATATATCATGACAGATCTCATGCGCATATTTATTGAGTCTCAACAGCTCTCATTCATTCCTCAGTTGATACAAGAGGTTTCAAATTTCAAGAAGTATGTGGACAGGTACATAATTGATGGGAATGATAGGCTGATCGGGATGACATAGATGCATATTTTTTGATTTTATGTTGATGGTGAGGGTTGGCCAGTAATGAAATATAAGAAATCGGGTACCGATGCTGACTGGCTTCTAAAATATGGTACTGTGAAAATGTGGAAGGTGGCATAGGCCCCAACCTGAAAATGGGCAGTAGCCGGAAGGCAAAGTGGCTCTTAGTTATGCCGGCCTCGGCCAAAGTCTTCTCTCTCTTTAGAAGGTGGCAGAGGACGGGATCTCTCCTTCTCCCAAAAGGGGAGCCAGTCTCTATTCCGCTGAACCCTATTTGGGAAGGTAAGAGCGAACGAGAATCTCGTGAGAAAAATGTCCATATTGTGAATTCATGATATATCTAAATATCGTGAATCTTGGAGACGTGGAATGGAGTTGGACAACAACTATGGAGCCATCATGAAGAACTTTGATGAATAGTGGAAGGATATTCTAGTGGAACTTGACAGACCTTTGCCACCTCCCAATGACAAGCTTCACAAAGGGTTCTGGCCTTCGACTCGATGGAAAGATAATCATGAGAGAGATGGAAAACGATGAAGAGGCAGAGGAGGAGGATGTGAATCAGATGGATCCATATTGTGGACCAAGGAGCCAAAAGCCTAAGGAGCCAATGAACCCCTCAAGGACATTGAGGTTGGAAATTTCGTTCTTGTTCGGCCAGCAGACACTGAGACGTATCCAGTCTGGATGGGTGTGGCAATTTCAAAGGTCGTTCGTGACAAGTCGAGTCCTCGGTATCGCCAAGTCCTTGTGGAGTGGTGGAGACCTAAAGGTGGTACACCCGATGATGTGGAGAGATATATAAATTGTTGGAGTAAAGTTTGGGAGTTCAACCCGTCTGTCCACCAACTTGGATTTAGACAAACAACATTTTGTGGACGATGCGTCCTCGTAAGAATACCTCCAAATCAAGCTGCAACCGTATTGGAAAGATGGAGGCATAGAAAGCGAAAGAAAAACTTTACACTGCGAACAGACAGACAAAGAAAAGGAAAATGTCTACACTGCGAACGAGCAAACTGAGCATGATGAAGCCCATTCTAGAGAAGGGCACGAGAGACCTCCCGTGGTATAATGGCCTCATGATTTAGACTTTTCGATTGCTTCACTTTCAACCTTTCGAAAAGGCAAAGTAGATATCTCTATCAGAATTCTATTTAGAAGTTGGACAAATGAGAATGGGAGATCTCCTGTGGTGTAATAATGTCCACATAACATAGACTTTTTTCTTCTCCTCCAGTTTCAACATTTCGGAGATGCAATGTAAATATCTGTTAGGAAATCCGAAATGCATCTCAGGATGTTGGACAGACAAGAACGGGAGATCTCCCGTGGTGTAATAATGTCCACATAACATAGACATTTTTCTTCTCCTCCAGTTTCAACATTTCGGAGATGCAATGTAAAGAGTTGTTAGGAAATACATTTCAGGTGTGGTTTCCTTTGTATGCTACTCTCGGGGATTGCTGGACATAATTTTTGAGTGTATTTCTAGAATTAGTGAGTAGGATTTATATGGCATGGACAAAAAGTTCATGATGTGTTAAAACAGCTTGATCCTGTGGCTGAAATAGATTACGCAGTGGAACTAGTGGGCCGCTTGGATTCCCGCATGTTGGACTTCCCCCAAAGGTCATCTCAGCCTCCCGACCTCGGCCGTACATCGGGGAGCCTTCTAGGCACGGGAATCCCCTGCACGGGAGGTGATCTCCTGTTCATCAATGACCACAATGTGATTTGTGAACATGATATTAACTCAATTATATTTCAAAATCAGAGCTAAATATCTTTAGCCAATTTCTTAAAGGTGTAGCTAATATATGATTTGGTTTTGTGGATTTACTCATTTCATGCACAAAGTGCACGGGAGATCCCCCTTCGTCAATTGTCATATGATTATCGAATGTTATTTTTTCAATAATAATTCCCAAAGTTGAAATTATTGGTTTAAAATTGATTTTAATACAATTTTATTGTTATTTTTAATCACTTTTTGTTATTTATGAGAAGTCCAGATTTCATGTTTTAGTCCAGATTTACTTAAAACGTAGTTTAAGTGTGGGAAGGGAGGACCGGAACCTCTTGGCTACCCACTGCCACTTGAGAGAGAGAGATATATAGAGATTGAGCTTGAAACCATGCCAACCAAAGGACAGAGATGCACCACATGAGATTGAGGTTTTCATTTTCTACTGAGGGCTTTGTTGGAAGCGACACCAACTGTGGGAGCTTCCGCACTCGACTCCTCTAACTCCATTTCCGCCTCATCCCTACAATAATCATTTGTGTTCGAGGTAGCGGGTAACGCCTCCATGGGGTCGCGCGGGTCTACCATTGGCACTGCCTCCTTGTTCACCAGCCTCCCATTCCTTCACAAAGGTAAGGTAGGATCAAAACTAATTTTCCTACGCGATCGTCCATCCTTGCCCTTCTGCCTATACGAAGACTCAGTGAGAGGAGATAGATTGCGAATAGAGAGAAACTAGAGTGAGCGAGCAGAGAGAAACACTTAGAGAGGAGAAGAAAAAGTGAGGAAATGAGAAGTCCGTGACGGTGACAAGTCAACCTAAATCCTGGCATCCGCCTGTCCATTTTCAAATTAAACGCCACGTGTTGCGATCGTGATGAACAGTGCAGTATACCTACATGCATGTGTAGTAATAAGTGTGACTAATACTAGTACTAATAACAATACAGATGACCACACTCTTAACTTGACTCATAGTATGACTATTAGTAATAACGCCTACTAATATAATGACTCATACTGACACTAGAGATATAACGTTAGGGTTCGCTGCTAGGGTTTGATTTAGCATGGACTTAAAGTGCATATTTTACACTAAGCTAGTATGTTAAACCTTAACTCCTAGCATACTGAACGTCTCGCGTAGGATGAACATCTGGCATAGGATGAACGTCTGTACTTAGAGGCATACAGGAGATGGCGACCAGCAAGAAAGAATTCAAAAAACTCACAGCTCATTGAGTTCATGTCGGAGTCGATTCATTCCCAACGCTTCCTGCATGGCCAGCTTCCCTGCTATCATGCGTTCTCGTTCCTCCAGAGTTGCTCGAGCCCTCCGTTCGGTTGAATTCTCTGAGATAGAAGATGAGTCTGTGTCGCTTGAAGTACATGCATAGGGGTAGTTGCAAGGTAGAGTGGACCAAAAACGACAGATGACGACGTCCATGGTAGTCCACGACCGTCCATAAAATTGACTGTCTTTCCCTAAGTAATTTCAAATGATGATAGACAATGGTATATTTAACATTTTCAGTAAAGGGTCTTATCCCAAATATCAAAGATTTAAGTTTTATTATAAATTTTAGTCTTCAATTTGAATAAAAATTGAGAAAACAAAAATTAGAATTTACATCGATTTGTTCATATACCACCAGGCCATTGTAGATTATATTTTTGTATCCATTTTAGTGAGGTACCACTTGGAAACAAAATAGACAAAGTGGTATGGACTTTTTTAAAACACGCATTTTTGGAGCACAAATTAGTCCATAAGGTCTAAATCAGAAATAAGTTTGTCCATGTATATGCATATTTACAAAGTTAACAAAAATGGCCCCCACCATGTTGTCCTTAGAGCAATTGCCCAATTGCAAAGTCCTTTTCTAGAGTCCATAAGCTTCATTCTGTTAAATGGACAGTCCACAGTTTTCAAGTTCAAAAGTCTATAGCTTGGACACACTTTGTCCGTTTTGCATTTTGACAATTGGCACATGTAGCTAATATAGTTGGCAATACTAAAGCGTCTACATTGGATACAATAGTTATTTTTTTAAAAAACAAACTGAATGGTTTCATGGACCGCAGTCCCTGCAGAATTGACAGTTGGAAGTCCATTTTGGTCCAATCTACCTTGCATTCACCCATAGCTTGGATGATCCCCTGCATTTTGCTCGTGTTTTATCGGGCTTTCTACACTAGGCGTTGACTCCCCTAAATCCTGCCTTGCAATGTCCGTTTCCATCTTCACGATGGTGCTATGAATTTCATAAAGATCCTTGTAAGCATAGCCGACAAATTGCAAGATCGTAGTAAGCACACGAGGCACCGCCATTCCTATGCCAATGCAAGTTGCTCGAGCTGAAAGGTTAATTCACGAATGCAGACCCTCATATATGCCAACGGATGAGACAAAAATCAAAATGCCAAGCGTTGAATATGATTCATTGATTTCACTACACTCGGTATCCAAAATCGCACGTAGTACAACTTGGGGGAAAAATAATATTACGTCACAACAAGCTTGTAGAAGAACTGACTCCAAACTTGTTCATCGTGGAGTTTATTCACGAACGCATAGTACACTACATAGGCTGCTTGTAGTGTTAGGCACTATAGGTAGATGGTTTTTCCAGTCATTCCTACGACTGTGCCCAATAAAATAATCATAATTCTAGTCATATCAATTACTTTCAATTACTTGTAGTCATTGATATGTCTAAAGTTAGTGTACTCACTAGGCAGTGTGCTCAACGAGTCATTTATATCACTACCGGGTAGGAATATGAGTAGTTTGTCTGATTGTGAGGCATTTGTTTCATTGCTATTGACGGGCAAGTGGTCCAACAAGAATGTATATTTGAATATGATGTCAGTATGAATATCCCTACCTCGACTGTAGCATCCAAAAATCATGAGACCTGTATAGAGGATGCCCGTGTGATGATAGGCTTTGGCAACGTACAGTAACCTGTGCTCGCGAATATGGGCTGTCTCAATTGCCATGCCCTTGCAATCAATGCCTTGGGACAAGGACGACGATGGGGTAAGAGCGGGGGTGGGTAGGATTTGACCGACCCCCGCCAGCTGCCGGAGGCCACAAACTGGCGGTACCGGGTGTCAGGCCGGGACGGGCCTGACGTGCTCACATTAAGTTCTTAGAACATCCCCACCCTTCTCACTGAAATGGCCCCTCTATGGCTATTTTAAAGGGGTTGGTTCAGGACTCTCGAAAGGTGTGTGAAGGGGTCGTAGCCACACCCTTGCCCCTCGTTACGCCCCTATATCCTAAGTTCTCGCCTTTTTGGAGTTCCCAGCAACGTTCTTGTATGCTCCTCGATCACGTTCCCCACCGACCGCCTGCCTTCATCATCCCCGTCGTAGCTCTTGAGTCCAGCTAGATTGGAGGCGAGAGGCCGGGAGGCACACTCGGACATATCCATGGTGAGGACGACTCGGTTGCGGGACGAGTTTAGGTCACTGTATATCGTGCACCAATTGGTGCCACAAAGGTGTCCACCTTCCTAGCGGAAGGCAATAACCCTGGGGGGTGAAGAGACACCATAATTTACGCTTCTTTTGGGAGGCTTCAATATAAAATATTATTGTTCGTGCACGGATATAGTGAAAGAGAAGGGGTTCAAGGTCCACTCTTTACAGCATATACGAGGCAAGGGTGTGGTCTGTTTGGAGGGAAATTTGGACATGTAGCCAGGTTACCCTACGGAATTCATCCACGAGTATTTTTGTAATGCAATAAACAATCAACACGTCATCAATTGGCTTGATTCCGGATGGAACCTGACACCTTGCTGACGTCATGACAAGGCTGGTTCCGTTCGTAACTCCGTGAATTTTATTTCTAACTTATTACGCATGCCCTAAGAAAATGAGAAATTATTACCTAGTTTTGTCATTTGTTGTAAATTTGTATAATTTTCTCAGCGTAGTGTCAAGGACGAGAACATGACTGAACACAAACAAGAGATCAAACTAGAGGTACAAGACTAGACAAGAAATCAAGGTCGGCATGGCCGAATGCATGATGAGTATATAAAGAATCAAGACGATCTTTATAACAATGAACAAGAGTACAAGATATTGGAACACGACTTGAATACTGGAATGCTGGAAACTGGACTTGAGTACCAGATACTAGAAACTGGGCTAGAGTACTGGGAACTGGACTAGAGTATTGGGAACTGGAAACAAGAGTAGTTTGAAGAGAGAGAGAGAAGACTCCGACCGAGGCCGGCGTAACTAAGAGCCACTTCGTCTTGCGGCTACTGCCCTTTTTCAGGGGTGGGCCCTATGTAAGAATAATTGGTGTCCAGGGGACACCAAGTAGCCAGTCCGTGGGGGTGGTAGTAGAGACGGTATCGTGTGGTACCTAAGGGGGGCCCCAGGGGGGCACCCCATGGGTGCCCGCCGGGTATCCAAATATATGTATCTAGGAGGCAAGAGCAGGGTTTGATTCAAGCTGTCGTTTGTTGGTGATGTTAGCAGTGAGAGAACGGAGGGCTGTGAGGTGTATGGCTTTGAAGCATTTATGGATGGAGATGATAGGAAGATTAAAGTTATATTTAAGTTCCGAGATGCTGGCAGGCTTGTGGATGCCCCCTCTAGTGCCGGCAGTGATGAGGGGGCCTGAAACGATATGATTACAGTGTTGCAAACTACATTTTGAAATGAAAGCGCCACAAATGAGTCTCACTCCATTTCCTGCGAGCAACGTAACCTTAGCCTAACACATCATTCAACAAAAACACAGAAATGCACTTGAATAGAAATAGAGACCACAGATTTTTGTCCCATTACATACAATTAGCTACAGATACCATGAAATATCTGAAATGATCTCAGTACAGTGCTACAAATGCAAAGAAACTACATCTTGAAATGAGAGCGACGAGTCTCGCTCCATTTTCTGCGAGCAGTGTAGTCTTAGTCTACCCCATTATTATACACAAACACAGAAAATACACGTTGAAAAGAAACAGAGACGACTGCCCCATTGCCTGCAATTAGCTACATATAACCTGGTCCATCATGAATAGACAGAGATCACTATAGAATTCGAGCTTCTCGAGCTCGAGAAGCTTATATAGAAGCCATTGCGGCACGACAAGAGAGGTTAGGGATTGAAGATCGATGGTTAGGGATTGGGGATTGATGTTTGCCGAAAAATCGATCGCCGGAAATTGAACATTTCTACTACGCAGTGGAACTGGCATGAGTTTGCCGGTTCCCTCCGCTCGCGCTCCCGCGCTCGCGGGGTTTCTAGGCGGAATTGGCTCACTCATGCCAGTTCCACTATACGTAAAAACAAAGGGTGGGGCCAAAAGCCAGGATGTTTGGCAACCTATTCCAAAGGGTGACGTCAATGTGTCAGAATGAGCTAATAACGAGGGATTCGGGACTTGACACGACACAATGGCAGGGTGTTCAATACAGAGGTATGGGTGGAAGGGAGAGCTCTACGTACTAGAGAACGCGCCCCTGGGGCGCATTATGGCTCCTAGTGAGTCACTAGGGCGAGGCCGGTAGGCAGAGACCTAGGACGAACTAGGTGCCATAATGCGCCCTAGGGGGCGGGTTCCCTGGCTAAAGGAATTTTGGGGGGCAGATTCTGCGAGGCCCTGATTGGCTGCAGGCCATAATGAGCCAATAAAAGTCAAACTGCCGATTAGGAACGCAGAATGCGCCAGCAACGTGGAGCGACAACCTAATTTGCCTCCAACCTAAAGGCAGAATCTGCCCCCAAAATCCTTTACGGCGCCAGGAAGAGTGTTCTCATTTTCTGGATCGGTACTCCAGTTCACGGGACTCCGACGATCTTGAGAGGGATAGTAGAAAATATGGAAACATACGCACCAGGCCTGCAAGGAAGCGTTTGGTGGGCTCAACAACAACTTGGGCTACCTCTTATATCGATAGGCGTCCTTGTCGCCATTGCAGTGTACGGTTATCTCTTCTTAAGAAAACCCACTCGCTTGCCTCCAGGGCCACGCCCATGGCCTGTCGTGGGAAACTTACCCGTGTTGGATAATCTTCCGCACAAGGCATTGGCACGCCTGGCTAACAAATATGGGCCTCTGATGTACCTGCGCCTTGGGTCATACGATACTGTTGTAGCGTCGACTCCAGAGATGACAAAACAGTTTCTCAGGACTCATGATCAAGCGTTTGCCTATCGTCCAAAGACTTTGGCTTTGTCTATATTTTATTCAAATAATCTGAGCATTGCGCTTTCTTCAGGTTCTTATTTGCGTCATTTACGCAAGATCTGCCTGGTTGAGCTCTTCACTCAGAAACGCATCGAATCGTTTCGATCTGCAAGGACAGAGGAGATAACTGCCACATTGAAGGCCATCCTTGAGGAGTCACAGAAGGAAAAGGTGGTAGACCTCAGCCTCAAGTTGTCGTCGTTGGCTACTAACAACATGAGTCGCATGCTGATGAACAAAAGGTGATGCATGAGCTGAGCCGTTTGATTTTCTGTTGAATGGAGATTATGAGAACATATATAAAGTTCTTTGTTGTACATATTTGACATCCATGGAAACCTGGTACTCCCTATAAGCTAGCAACAGTTTAGGCAACGTGAATATCCTTCAGGACTGTCATCGACGCTTAGTATTGAATTGCCATTTTCACCTGTCTCAGGTTCGGCGGGATCGATGTGGAGTCTAAAGAAGTGCAACAGTTTACCGGACTTGTCGACAAACTAACGCACTTCCTCGGGCTGTTCATTGTTGGTGACTACGTCCCGTATCTATCGTGGGTGTCGAAGCTGCAAGGTATCGAGGGGCGTATGAGGGAGACGCAGGTCGCACTGCACAGTATTACTCAGCAGTGGATTGACGAGCACAGAAAGGCTGCATCAGTGGAGAAAGGGAATATGGATACACCAAAAGACTTTCTTGATGTGTTGCTCACCATGCCTACAGAAGATGGAACTGGTCATCTCTCCGATGTAACCATACATGCTGTGATCCTGGTAAGTTTTGATTAATATGAATGTAATCCACTAAATTTTTTATGATCACTTGAGCATCATCATCGACAGCTCGTCCCGAATAAGTTACAATACTAGTGAAGTTCTAGCTATGTTAGAATGCAAGATCTATTCCCAAAAAATCTGGCTTCAGGGAGAGAGCTAGCTTTGAGGTCAAAATTCTTGTGTTCACTTGTTGCAGGACATGATGGCTGGGGGATCAGAGACATCGGCGGTCACAACAGAATGGGCACTGGCCGAGCTTCTTCGCAACCCTCATATGATGAGACGCGTACAAGCTGAACTAGATGCTGTCGTTGGAACCACTCGGCTTGTCCAGGAATCAGACCTTCCAAATCTCGAGTACCTACAAGCTGTAATAAAAGAGAACTACCGCCTTCACCCCCCGGCTCCATTGCTGTTTCCCCACGAGTCTCGTGAGACATGCGAAGTTGCTGGTTATATTCTGCCAGCCAAAACCCGTCTGATCGTCAATCAATGGGCAATAGGCCGGGATCCTTCTAGCTGGGAAAGACCTCTTGAGTTTGATCCAGAAAGATTCATGGAGCATCCTGAGCTTGATGTGAAAGGCCAGCACTTCCAGCTTTTGCCTTTTGGAACCGGAAGGAGAGGATGCCCGGGAATGCCACTCGCACTTGTCATGGTTCAGATAATGCTTGCTCGCCTTGTTCAGAGCTTTGACTGGTCCCTTCCAAATGGGCAGGACCCCACTACTTTGGACATGTCAGAGAAATTCGGAGCATCACTTCCCAGAGCAAAACCATTGCATGTTGTGGCACACCAAAGGTTGCCTGCCCATTTGTACGAGTACAGTTTCGTTGTTGGCAGAGAAACCTACGGGATGGCTTGCATGTAGTTCGACATACTCAACCCCATGATTGTGGTTGTACTTCTGCAGCAGCTTGTTTACAGATATTTTCTGAGAGAGTCCCTGTAGAACTTGCAAACGAAAACTTCGGTCTGCGTCTTCTCACTTTCACAGGACTAAATAGTGCGTCGTACCTACCCCTGAAGACTAATGCTCTTGAACCATCCCCCTCTACTCATACTTGAACTGTAGAGGGAGTGCAACAGATTGGCAGACTGAGTCTTAGGCACCAACTCTTTGTTGGTGGCATGTCTTGCAATTGTCACATTGTGAGTGTCACATAGGAAGGGTGACGCCAATAAAAAAATAACATATTCACATGGTAACATCATACATCTACATTAAGTTAAAATCTGTCTTGTGTAAATGGATTGTCACAGATTGAACATTTTATGTATTTATTCAGGCATCCGGGGAGCTTCAATTGCAATAGCCAACATAACACTACACCAACATGGCATTAAATAGATTTTCCAATCTCTGACTCTTGCCAAACTCACAGTGGGCCGAAACAGGGGTGAAGTGCCCAACAGCAGCCCACCATTCCAGCAAGGGTTACTTTAGTCTAGAGCTGCATCTCTGAGACAGTATTGAAACTGCCCCCTCACTTCTTGGCAGCTGCCAAATCTCAGCTTTCTGAAGCACATCCAAATTGTTGAGCAGTACATTCTCCTGTGCCACGCTTTGGCATAGGAAGAACCTGTGCTTTGATTTCTTGTGTCCACCATCACAGAGAATACCACGACACACTATCTTTCTAGTTATGTCACAGAAGGGCTCTTGTCCACTTCTGCTAGTAAGAGAGATTTTGAGACATCTCTGTCAGTCCGGGAGATATCTCAAAAATGCATAAAATCCAAGAAATGACGAATAAAAACATGAAACCTTCAAACTATTGTAGTCCCGAGCAACCCATAATCCAATAGAAGGGTCAGGTTCAGATTTTCCATATGGCAGCTAGACAAGGCAAATGCAGAGCACTTGCAAGTTCCTGTGCTTAATGCACATCAAGAAGCAAATAACACATACCTCAACTTGACCATTGTGAGCATGGATGAACACTTGGCAAACAATTCGTTCCCAAATCACTCCATTTTATAACGGTTGGGTACAGGTTGACTCAAGCAGCAACTCCAATGACACTAGCTCAAGGGCTTCAAATGAAACCACTACTACAACAAGAAATGTAATCTAAGATATCTGGACACTGTTACATCAAAGAATGATTGAGGAAATAAAATCCAACAAGATTCCTGTGGACATCAGAAATCCATGTCAGACCACTCATCATAAATCTGAAGGTCTGTATCTTTGATGGTTTTATCAACCCCCAACCTAATATCAAGAATACTATCCTCTACCGGTGATGCTTTAGGGCTCTCTTGCTCCTTAATGAAAGGGATGTATAGCTGGTCTGGATCTTCCTCATCATCCTCTTTTGGGGGATCATACTCATGTAACAGGCGCCCACTTTCTGATCTGGCCATCCCAGCTACGCTTGCTGCAAACCTGTCGGGTGTCTGGGGTGTGAGGGCCACCTTTCTTTCGAGAGTACCTGCATCAAAACCAGGCTACTGTTATAACAAGTACCTGAATCATAGCAGACAAGATATAGTATACTCACCTCCCGGAAAATAAGGAAGCTTCTCATACGCTGACATCACAGTGAGCTCGCCGCTTTGAACATCAGGAAAGTTCCTGTAGAGAGTGAGCACATGACAGCCCAGTGACTTGCATACATTTAACTTCACAGTTCCACAGTCAAGCCAACACCTACTAACAAGATAAGATCTTGGCAAATTAGTATGCCTTCAAATCTTGCATGAGATTGCACACCAACCTACCACAGAGACCAGGCATACCATCTGGACCATACATATCTAGCTTGAGATTAAGAGTAGATGTGAACTCAGACCCCAAGAACCAAGAGACATTACCTTGGAACGAGTTTCTCATAGCGTTCATAACCAAGCGTGTTCTTGCCATAGTCAATTTGTTTCTGCCGTTGGCTCAGTCGATGAGAATCATCTTCCTTTGGCTTCTCTTGTACATCTGCGTCATTGATGACAAATTATGTATGAACTTCCACAACTGAGGCAGGACGCCACAAGCTTGCTCCAAGAGAATTGCAAGGGCAAGCACATAACAAACATCACAACAGATAGCTCAGCTCCTAGCCAGTTGATTGCCAGAGACATGGGTACAGAGAACAGTAATTAAAAGGTCAAGAGATCCTTTTCACCGCTACATCCACATGCTCTAACAGTCTATCTGAATCTGTGTTCTTCGTGAATATCAGATTTTCGTCAGCATTATCACCAAAGAGACAGGAGACAAAGAATTCTTACTTAGGGCGCAGTCACAGTGAACTTGTGAGTGTAGTCTATGGCCGTAACAGACTTCTGCACGTGGTCGGGGCTGTTCTCCGTCCCCAAGCCTTGCCCTTTCATAGTCCGAACAGACTCCCACTCGTTGGGGTAGTTCTCTTTCTCCAATTCTCGCTCTTTCATTGCCCAACGAGTCCGACCAATATTTTCTCCATTGCTCATCCTCATCCACTCTCCCTGCACGGCCAAGAAGGTCCACCATGCAACCAAAATCCTCCAATGCAGGAGCGAGGCCATGATCTTGACTCATGGAATGAAAGTAGTGGCAGCCCTCATCCACCAGGCCCACATGGCTACATGCAGAAAGAAGAGATATAAGGTGACACTGTCTGGCTTCAAGCCTTCCTGCTGCATTTGTTCAGATAGTTGGAGAACCTCCCTTTAACACCCATGCTGACCAGATCCTGCAATCATCACACTCCATGAGACCAAATCTCGTTTAGACATACTGCCGAACACCTGCCATGCATCATCCCCCACATTTGGAATACATGTTCACAAGGGCATTCTCCAAATTAATCTTTAACACAATTCCAGCTTTCCTCATGTCAGCATGGACCCTTTTGCCCTTTTTCAGGGCTCCTAAGCTAGTGCATGCATTGAGCATGCAAATGAATGATATCCTGTTGGGTTTCACTCCTTTGAGTTGCATTGCTCCTAGAGCTCAAAAGCCTCCCTGCCACACCCATGCTGGGTATATCCTGTAATCATGGCATTCCATGAGACCACATTGCGCTGAGACATACCGTCAAACACTTGAGGTGCTTCCTCCATGTTTGCACATTTAGCATACATGTCAGCAAGGGCAGTCTCCAGAATGATATTTGGTCCAATTCCAGCTTTGGTGATGTCAATGTGGATCTCTTTCCCCTTTTTCAGAACTCCTAGCCTGGCACACGCATTGAGGATACAAATGAACGTAACCTCGTTGGGTGTGACCTCATTCTGTTGCATTTTTTTCATAGATCTTGAGAGCCTCCTGACTACAACCAAGCTTGACATATCCTGCTATCATTATGGTCCATGTAAACAGTGACCGTTCAGGCATTCTGTCAGACACGTCGCGTGCAACCATCACACTCCCACACTTGGCATACATGTTGACAAGGGTGTTCAATAGGAAGATTTTTGGCTTGAAACCATTTCGTATAATGTGGGAATGCACCTGTTTTCCCTCTGCAAGATCATTCCTGTTGATGCACTCCTGCAAGAGACATACGTAAGTATTGGAGTCTGCCCTGTGTTGGTTCAAGATGTGCAGTGCCTTTTTCAGTTGACCTGCCTTACATAATCTCCTCACATCCCTATAAGAACCAGGAGTGTTCTGTTTTACTCCCTCACTTGCTCCTCTTTCACACGTAGGGGTGCTTCCAGTCTGATGCCCAATGAACAACTGTGCCTGATCCAAACATGCCATCCTGCATGACTCAGAACTCTTAGTTGATGATCATCTTTATTCTCGTTCATACACTCAACAGGCATAGTTAATCTCGACAATCTCTTCATGAGGACAGGCTTCTTGCCACATATTAACAGGTCCAACACGTCTGCAGTCCCGCACTTAAAGATTAAACTGTACCAGTATCATCTGTTTGACTTGGAATCCATCACCAGATTGTTCTTGATCTGGTACCATGGCAGCTACCCTTGCTTTCATCCAAGAGGGGTTCACGATCCAAGGGACCTCATTTGTGTGCTTATGCCTAAAATATGGTGATCTTCGACTTCTCTGTGACAATGGTGAGTGGAAATGTGAGCAGTCATAGATGAACCACAGCCTTGCATAGACCAGGCTACTATACCAGTTTTGTTCTCTCAATGAAACACAGAAGTAACACATGAGTGTGTTGTTGCACTGCCAGTGAGTGACAAAGCGCAGAAGAGATACAGAGCCAAGGGAGGAAGAGAAACAGAAGGGAACAAGAGCTCCCGGCGGAGAGCTCTCAACAACAAGCTTACGATAAAGCTGAAACTAAGAAGTACCGCAAAATTTGTGGTGAACGCAGCGTCCAGTAGAGCGGACGACATAAAGCTGCGAGCTGTTGGGGTTGGCTGTCATGGACTTGTCGCAGGCCGCGACCCTGTGATTGTTAAAAATGGTGCAGTATGCCACCTCATGCAAACCTCTGGGCTGATTGATAGCTGTTAGCATGTCAGGATTCCTATAACTAGGAAGAGAGAGAGAAGACTCAGGCCGAGGCCGGCGTAACTGAGAGCCCCTTTCCCTTGCGGCTACAGCCCCTTTCGGGGGTGGGCCCTATAACAAAAATGTCCAAGGGGTGGCTGTTAAGAATAGAAGGGGGCAAGGGTACCCCTAGGTACCCAGGGGTATCCCGAGGGACCTAAGATGCGTTTGAAGTGCCGGATTTCAGTTGGCGTTTGTTGGTGATAATAGCTGTGAGTGAACGGAGTGCCGTGAAATGGATTTCTTTGAAACATTTGTGGATGGGAAGAATGGGAGTTTGGAAGTTATGGTGTATGTCCGTGATACTGACGTTATGAATACCACCTCCAGTGTCGGCTGTGATGTTAACGGGCCGGTTTTCAGCCACGCCTTCAGAGCGCAAGGATAAGCTAGGCATATTTTTGACGTTTTTCTAAGATTGAACCGTTTGGATAACAATTATGGCAAAATGTGAATTCAATTAAATGGATGGTGAGTTGTGGGGATGGTGGGGCGGGGGGGTAAAGTGTTGATAGGTAGACCTTGGACGAGGAGAGAAAGTAAACTTAGAAGAATGGAGGCTATAAATTCCACAGTTCCTATGCTCAATTGCGCCTGCTACTCTCTATAATCTAACAAGCATTCATCTTCTTGCCTCGATTGTCCCACCATTGACTGGGGTCAGAAAAGTATTCATTCCACAGCTTCTCTTCGCATTTGTTACCTGTTTCGGGATACTTTCTTGTTGTCACATTGGCAGTATCAATCCCACACGCATGTTGTGCATATCCTGCAATCATAGCACTCTATGATACCACATTTCGTTCAGCCATCCTGACGAACACTCCCTTTGCATCTTCAATGCTTCCGCCTTTGGCATACATGTTAATGAGGGCATTGTTCAGAATGAGATCTGGTACAATTCCAGCTTTGACGATATCACCATGGACCTTTTTGCCCTTTTCCACGGTTGCCAGGCTTGCACACACATTGCAAATGGAAACGAATGTGACCTGGTTTGGGTTCAACCCTTCCTGAATCATTTGCTCATAGGTCTCCAAAGCCTTCATCTTGCACCCACGCTGAGCATATCCAGCGATCATCGCGTTCCACGAGATCACATCTCATTCAGCCATATCGTTGAACACTCCCTTTGCATCCTCAATGCTCCCACATTTGGCATACATTTTTATAAGGGCAATGCTCAGAATGGCATTTGGTACTATTCCAGCTTTGAAGATGTCACCATGGATCTTTTTGCCCTTTCTCCAGGGTTGCCAGGCTCGCATATGCATTGCAAACACAAACAAATGTGATTTGGTTGGGCTTCACCCCTTCCTGCATCATTAGCTCATAGGTCTCCAAGGCATTCTTACACAACCGTGCTTACTAAGTCCTGTCATCATTATATTCCACGTGATCAAACCTTGTTCACGCATTTTGTTGAACACTCAGTGTGCATCCACAATGCTCCCACACTTCACATACATGTTAACAAGGGTGTTGCATAGAAAAACGTTGGGCTTGAATCCACTTTGGATAATGTGAGCATGGACCTGTTTTCCGGCTTCTAGGCCTTTCATCTTGATGCACTTATGTAAGAGACAGACATAAATACTCTTGGTCCTCCCTCGGAAGTTGTGGTTATGGTGGAGCGCCTGATTTGATCAAATATGCTGTTGCCGCTGTTTATCTACCCATGCAGGTTTCCTGTAACTATCAATCCACAGGGAATCATGGGCACTATTGTGCCTGAAATCCGTCCCTCTTGGATGAATCTGGACCCACACTCCATCCCTGCTCTCCTTCAGCTATCCCTTCCTCAGCATCATTAATGCATAGACCTTGCCCTTACTACTAGAAGCTGACAATGACCGCTGAATTTTTTTCTAGCAAACACCCAAACCCTATTGATCACACACTAGCTCCTACTCTGAATTGGTCCAGGACTTTAAAAATGTGCTGGGAAGAGAGAGAGAGAGAGAGAGGATGACGATTTCTCAGAAAGCTTTGTGATGCATTTAAATTGATTGAACTTGTTGAGTTGAGGGGCTTAGAACCACCTTATTGAACTTGGTGAACTTGTTGGATGACGATAGGCATTTTGGGTGGTGCCAAGTTAGTTGGCACTGCTCTTCACTAGCAACACCAGTTATTCATCCATCTTCTTCTGGACCTACATGTTCCTGTCCATGATGGATGCTACTAACTTATTGCATAAGAGAAAACAAGTAGAGGACCCCTTCAATATATGCCCAACATTGTGGTTGCCGATGAATTTTTAACCGCGGTTAATTCAGGGTGATCTGATCTGTTGGGATTGCATAGGTAGAACCTGACCGTGGTTAGAGAAGCAACAACGTTATCCCACATAGTAGGGGAGGGAATGATTCATTGGGGTCCATCTCTGAGCAGCCCCGGATGCTTTTGCTTTACAGTAGAGCCCCGGGGAGAGGAGATGTGAACCCTCCAAACCCATCGGATTTCAGCCAAGCAATCTCCTCGGATCATACCAATGTTGTGCGGGTTCTGCCTTTTTAAGGAACCCGCCGGGTCCGGGTGCGGGTTTTTTTTCGGAGCCAAGTCCAAGTCCGGATCCGGGTTTTTGAAATTTGGAAAATCCGGGTCCTTCGGGTCCGGGTTTGTCAACACGGACTCGGGTTAGGGTCCGGGTAGTTGTTGGGAAATATTAGCGGGTTCATGGGTTCGGATCCGGGTCCTGATTTATTGATTAAATAAATTAGAAAAATAAGGGTTAAAACTATTTTTGGCTGGATTTAAAAAAAAAATCCTAATAATGAATTTTAATTTAAGAGACATTCCTTCAAAATATACCATGAATATGAATATGTATACCACGAATAAGAATTAAAATACTATATTTCAATATCAATTCTTTAAACATGTTAAGAATAGTAATATGCCTCAAGGGTAGATCACTATAGCATGGATGTGTGGGATCTGGCCTAATAATAATATATGCCGCCTCCTTTGGGAAGTGTAAATTATGGTCCCATAGGGCACAACTTTGTGACACCACTCTGTGGATTGAACCCACAACCGCTTTTGAGGTGGTATGTGGGCATTACCACTGGGCTAGAACGTGGTGGGGTTGGCTGCTGCAGTGGCCTATTGCTGCTCGTCCCCTCCACACATATGACAAAACCTACCAGATCTAAGGTGGACCCCGCATGCCCCATCTAAAATTAAGACCCGGACCCTAACCCGCTACATTGGCCCGCGGGTAGCGGGTTTAACGCGGGTCCGGGTCCCGGGTCAGGGTCCGGGCTGGATCATACCCCACCAACTCACCATTGCATGTTTGAGTTATCCTGCGGCAAAATTGAAATCGATTCGCTATTCAACGTCTATCCAGCTTCACTCTATCGCCAAACCGCCACCAACCCACCCACAACCGCCTTTCTTCTGTGAGAGTCAGAGTAGACAATAGAAACTCCCACGGGTCTGGTAGTAGAAGGACAGTGAAAGAAGAAGGTTCTTCGTGCTTTCAATCTCCCCGTTGTTTCCAGCGCAAGTGGGGCAAGTAGTCACGGTGCAGGTTGTCCCACCTACCAGTCTCCATCTGCAGAGTGTGGGAGCGCACCCTGAACCTCCGCAATGTCCTTATTAGAAGAACGTACTCATAAGACGTTGTTTGCCGTAGCCCTGTTGCCACCAATGTCCTTAGAAGATAGTTAATCCAGGACGAGAAGGCGAGCATCATGCATCAGCACGCGGATCACGTGCTGCTTCTACTCGTGACCGCCTTGGCTGTGAAGCCAGAGAGTTGTAGTGGGTCCTGGAAGATAGTCAAAACAAATGTCAGTTCATGTTCATCAACAATTTCTGATGTGGGCTACCCTTAACTTAGTGGGGACCACAACACGAGTTGCAACTGCATGCAAGAGGTGGGTTGTGAAGACTCGTTCTGTGCCTGGATGGGTTCTCCTCTCCTCGCAAGGCACGGTTAGTTTAGAGGTGCGCAGCTCGGGAATCAGCGTGCGTTTGCTGAAGCAGAAGCAGAGGTACACGCAGAGGAACAGCACAGGAGATCGCGAACGTCACGCATGCAAGACAACACCACATCCACAGCTCCCTCATCACAAAACCAGTACACCAGGCTGGGTTAGCTGTACCCGGTATGGGCCCAGCAGGGGATGAGTTGTGACAGATCATAATGAAAAAGTGGTTTCTAGTGCGAGGAGATTAAGGGGCATCACAGGGTCCCTGCACATGGCCCACACAGTTCCTCTTCACTAATGACTGACAGAAAGAAACAAAAATATGTAAGTCCCGCGTCCTGCCGTCGCGTACGGTTCAGGAAGTAGTTATTATGGTATCTCTTCTCTTGGAAGTGGACGAGAAATGAATGTGAATAAACGTGCGGGAATGATGTAGACTTGTTGCCGCCACTGACGATGAGCTCAATGCTGGTGGGTACGTTTATATAGCACTTCGTGCGTGGAAACCCATTACATCGTCTTCTCCAGGCTTTGCTCCCCAAGCTGTGTTTGGGGCAGCTTGCAGAGCTCTTCAAACCCGGTCCAACAACTACTGAGATCTTTCTTCACATGCAACTAGTACTAGTTGATTAAATAAGATCGGCTGGCAATACATTCGAGTTCTCTGAAGACTTGCCAAATAATAAATACACACAGACTTCAAAGTTAGTTCAAATCAGAGTGAGCTCTGATCTCAGACGATGAGCTCTGATCAGATCTCAGACGATGGGGACTATAGAAGATGACGCCCAATCAGATGGATTCGGCAAAGTCAGGAAACCAGCTGTAAGGGAGCTGACGAGCGACCACCATGTGGAGCTACACGCAAATGGCTCTCTTCCAATTAAGTTGGTACTTCCACTTGAATTAGAGCTGCAGGCGACGGAGGGGAGCTTTGTGATGCCATCCAGAAGGGCGTGGAATGATCCTTCAACAGAAAACTTCGATCCTGAAGAGTTCCTACAGGAGCTTACAAAGGACGTAAGACTGATCCAGCGAGAGAAACTGCGAGAAATTCTTTCACACAATGCGGATGTGGAGTATCTGCGACGCCACGGTCTAGATGGCAACACTGCCGTGGAAAGCTTCAAGAAGCACGTGCCAATTGTGAGCTATGAAGACCTGGAGACTGACATCCTTCGTTTGGTGAACGGGGAGGCCACTCACATATTTTCCGTCGACCCAATATCCCACTTTTCTCTCAGGCAAATTCCCTAGAGCTCAAGTTTCTTGCTTTCTTAGTTCTCATGATGATAGAATCTTGCGGCCTAATTACCTATCTGCACCTTCATCTCCCTCTCTTCTGAGGGCATTGGGGCGGTTCAGGGTGGGCTCCCATCTCGCAGTAAAGAGGGCAGTAAAAGAAGAAGTTTTCTTCAGATTCGATACAACGGTTGGGCCTGGTGCATGCCGGGCATAGATGGTCTTCGTTTTCACACTTACCAGTTTCTATCCGTAAATAGTCCATGGGAGATTCCGCTGTCTGTTCCGTGAAACCCAATCTGTCACAGAAGTCCTCCATTATGAGGATCAGCAATATTGCTTGGCAGCTTATCTGCGCGAAGCTTTGACCCTTAGTAGGCAATCCCTTGAGCAGTAGTTGCTTTTGGGCTGCTTCTGGCTTCACTCTAGTCGTCTTAAATAGTTTTCTTTCTTGTTTCTTGTTTCCTTTTTGTCCCATAAGGTCTTTGAGCTTTCTGCGGACGTTATAATGTTCCACTTCATTTCATTTCATTTCTTGAACCCTTCTCTCTGTCTATGTAGCTAGATCTTACGGCACAGCCAAACTGTGTGCATGCACGAACTTGTCCAATTGATCCGCTCAATTACTTGAATCGGTGTATATACACGTACACCAAAAGGAGCGCGTGTTCACGAGTGTTCACTCGTGGTAATATCTCGGCCTGGCCGCAAATGAAGACGTTCAAAAGTATTCTACAGGTAGACAAATTATATTTTGACATATTTTGATATACTGACCTCCCTCTCTTATAGTTCTTTCTTTTGATCTGCGGAAGCTCAGGAACCACGGCTGGGAAATCGAAATATATCCCAACGAACATGTCCAAAGCGTTTGTAAACTTTCCTTTTCGCGAGGCACTAGGAGTTTCACTGCGCAAGAGGTGTGTACATATTTCTGGAACCTCCAAGTTCTGTTTCTGGATCTCTCCCTTCACAATATCAGTTGGGTGCCAATATATTCACTCTAGGTTTCAAAACGGAGTTGAGTCCTTAGCAAATGTTGCCAGGATCTTTGGGTTGGTCTAATTAAGTATGTCAGGTTTCGTTTGAGGGCATGAGAGAGACTGAGATATTGATCGACATGACTCGTCCGTGTAAACAGCTTGCAGAATGTCTAGCTAGTATTGTTACTCTAAACAAGTACAACAGCAGTAGAAAGATTCCTATGTAGCATATACCGAGTCATGAGTGTACATGTAGCTAGTGCATGGGCAATAAACACGTAGTTACTTAGATGTTTCAGTAGTGTGTAGGGTTGCTGGGGAGATCCAGGAATTATATCGTTATTGGGACCGTACGGGTCAAGTTTGATGTACAATAGACCATTGACTGTTAAGCTTATGCCTTCCATGGTGCGGTTGGATCGTTGCAATGTTCAGGGAATTTGAAACGTTGAAGTTGAAGCCGGGCAAGTCAGTGTCTATCAATTTCCCAGGAATGCAGATTGACACCCCAAGCGGAATCAAGGCTGGAGCAGTGACCACCAATTATTATAAGAGTCCACTGTACAGAGAGCGGAAATATAACATAAACAATGTACATGTGAGCCCAGATGAAGTGGTGCTTTGTAGCGACAGTAGTCAGGCCATGTACTGCCATCTCCTCTGTGCCACAAGAAATAACCAGACTGGAGACGGTTTTTGCTGTTACAGTCGTTAGCGTGGTGAGAGCTCTTCAAAAGTGCTGGCCCGAAATTTGCGAGGACATAAGAACTGGGACCCTCAACAGCAAGATCACTGACCCTGCTGTCAGAAACGCCGTGGGAAAGATACTGAAGCCAAATCCGGTCCTGGCAAGCCTGATTGAGAAGGAGTGCTTGGTGGATGAGTGGGAGGCTATCATCCCCCGTCTCTGGAGGAATATTTGCTACATTTCGTGTATATTCACTGGAAGTATGCAGCAGTATGTGCCGGCATTGAAGCACTTTGCTGGCCCGAATGTCCATTTGATGTCTAATGCGTATGGGGCGCGAATGCCTTTGCATTGGTGTGAATGTGAGTCCGAGTTGCGCACCCGAAGATACATCATATTTGGTCTGGCCAGAGGAGGCCTTCTTCGAGTTCATTGCATTGAATTCCGAGGGCAACGCATTGGAACCACAAATTCCGGTTGAGCTGGCGGATGTGGTGCTTGGGCACGAGTATGAGTTGGTCGTCACGAATGGCACAGGTGGGTCCTTAATTGCACAAGCATACGCGCGTGTAATTTGTATGCATGCATAACATGTGGGGTTTGAACGCCCATGCGTAGATGCCAAGAGGCCTTCGTCCTGTCATTTCAAGAGATCTACTACTGCGAGCCTCAAACTTAATTAATTACATGTGGGGTCCCCAGTTTTCAATTCATTTGCTTATGATCTCATATTGAGCCGAGCTGATCGAGAGCTGATCGGGGGAAGTGTATTCTGGATTGAGGCAGTGTAGATTGTGTGCACGTCCCGAATTGAAGTATGTCTTATCGATTACCGCCCGAGAGAATAATGTTGACAGAACTTGAAGTTTGAGATTTTGGTGCAGGCTAAGCATGTTGTTCAAAAGTGTCAAAATCCACTGTTTGTGCACATCCATATTGGGCAATTCAAGATTTCACATGTGTATAGTTACCGTTTGCCATTTGGAGGCTCTCTTTGCTCAAGTTTATGTTCGCATGGTGGGATGAATTTGCCAGGTCTATATCGCTACCGCGTTGGGGATGTTGTGAGGGTAAAGAGCTTCAGAAACACAGCACCAATCTTGGAATTCGTCCGCAGAAAGAATGTGCTTCTCAGCATCAACTCTGACAAAACTGATGAACAAGAGCTTCAAATAATTGTCAACAAGGCAACCCAACACTTTGCTGGAACATCATTAAAGCTGGCCGACTTCACCAGCCACGCAGACATCACCTCAGCGCCAGGCCACTACGTTATCTTCTGGGAACTGGAGAGTAGCAGGTATGTTGCAATATTACTGATCTGAGGCTGTTCTCTAAGTTGCAGCGGCAACCTTGAATTAATGACATCATTTGAGGTACCTACCAGATTCAAAAATTTATGTTTATTCAGCCCATGCTCCAGATTGAGCAGCTCGGGGATTTCTTACTCTTTGATTTATCCATTGTGCACAGTGACGACAAGAATTTGGATCACGAAGTCTTACAGAAATGTACCAATGCGCTTGATGTTTCCTTGAATTACCCATAACGAAGAGCGAGGGTGGGAGACACGATTGGACCTTTGGAGCTCCGTGTTGTCGGGAGTGGAACATTCAACAAGTTAATGGATATGGCGATCAGCAGAGGAACTTCCCCCGCACAGTACAAGCCCCCTCGATGTGTGAGCGCACCTCATCTTATGGAGATATTGAACGCTGCCGTGGCTGCCAGATTCTATAGCCTAGAAACACCCTTTGCTTTGCCTCCCAGTGCGACTGCATGAGATCTTGCTTTGAAAATTTTCAAAAAAATCGCAACACTGTCCACATCCTATGGATCCCCTGGATCCCCGGTTGCTCCTTTGGGGCTACCATTCGTCACAACTCTTTAGCTAAAATTCCATGAACCGCTCAGGACTCCGGGTTGGTATGCACATTGTATGAGCTTGAAATGCAGGTCCGTGACATGAATAACATAGTGGAATCTACATTCCACTTCATTCTTTGATGTGTGTGCCTCGTGTGTGCACAACTTGTAAACTTCAGGATTCAGATGTTGTCAGTATTCCATCATAGCATGATCAAATAAATTATCTGTTGACAATTGTGACAGAGTGTTCATTGTAAACAAAACTCATTTCTCTTAGTGCAGGACATAACTTAGAGATCATCAGCTTCAAGATTCTTTCTCTTGGCTCTGTCTGTGACTCGCGACTTTATCTTCTAACTGTTAGCTCTTACCCCACCTCGACAGTATCTAGATGCTTGCTTAGTTTAGCCAATGCATGCAGAGAATTCACATATAAGTCTAGTTCCCTACGAGTTCATCAGTTTCATTGAGGAGCACACTTCAGACATGCAAATATTGGTTTAGAATCTGAAGATTCTTTTGCTCTTTCGAGACCTTGGTTGATGTGCTTGTTAGGGTCAAACCCTAGGACATACGTATTCTATATACAATACATTGTCTGGTATATACCTATATACCAGGCGCCTTGGACATCAAGGCCATAAGACATAATTCGAAGAGCACTAAAAGTCCCCTTAACGTGGAAGGGTTGGATTGAAAAACTTCCATGTGGAGATCCCAAGGAATCTCTATTCGCAGGGGATAATAAGGTTGACCAGTGGGAATATCCATTCATAGTTTTAGGGTACTTCAGTTTTGCAGGGGCTAAATCCCACTTAATAGAAGAATGAACGGTATTCTCCATTATTGGAGCCCGCACTGCTCTTCCGCTTCTCATCATTTCGAAAATCTAAGGGCTTCGTTGCTGTCCGCAAGGTCATTGTCATCGGCATCAAAGACGTCCTTAGGTCCACCTTTGCAAGGATGCCGTGCTTCCGGAACCGGGACGACTGCCCTTATGGAGGCTTCAATTATGCAATGTATTCGGCCACATCGGGAGACATCATTATCTGGTACACAGATTACACAGAAGATACTGGTTCGAATGTGGAAACATTGTCCGCTTTTGAGTATATCCCAGGCTAGTACCCCTTCGAGCGAGGTGACGATCTTGGTCTGAGGAGTCCGTGGCTCCTGCGCATCCTTGATTCCGATTTTCCCAGCTACGACGGGCACCCATGCAGAAGAATGCGCACTGCTATGTTGTTGCGGTGGAACTGCTGCCAGTGGACGTGGGTGGACTCCATCGGAGTGACTTATACTCCTGAAGGAGTGCGCTCCTCTTCTCCATTGTATGGGGACATTCGCATTGGTGTGGACGACGAAAACGTGAAGCTTTCCATATTCGATGGTGGTATGATTGAAGGGCACGACATTTTGGTGAACATCAACATGGGCGGTACAACGGCTGCAATCCAGTTTACCTGGAGGAGCCCGATGACTCATGAGCTAGTTCTCAGAGCAGTCGAAGTCCCATTGACAACGTGACTTGTATTCAGAAGGCACAGGGCTAAAGATTTGTTTGCACAATCAGCACAGTAGACGTGCTTCAAATGTGGATCAATAAAAACCCCATTGTGCCCTCTTTTTGTTCTATTCTGTATCCATCGTTCCCAGAATGCATCATTCCTCATTTCGTTTGGGATTGGGAGTGTGGGTGGATTTTGCAAGTGGCTGGTAGGCTGAAATGGGCCCCCATTGTACAGAGCAGTACCACCCTACCATTCGCGAAACATTGCCTTTCAATATGTAATTCTAAAAAACATTGCCGAAACTCCTTCATCGGGAGGTCCTTCTCCCCCTATGACCGTGACACCCTAAACCCTATTCCCGCGGACACTCATTTCCGGAAAATAGTCCTGCTCATGTTTTTTTTTACACTTACGACATGGCTCATGCCGCTCATGGCTCATGGCTCATGAAATAGCAACCCCCCCTGACTTGACACAGCTTCTTCTATAAACCTCAAATAGATGTGGGGAAGATCTAATTTAAATTAGAAAATTCTATAGATTTTTTTTGTCAGGTCCAAAAAACTAAAACCAGGTAGATTTCCCTTTTCTGCAGCTATCCCCCCAAAAACTACGTCAAACGGAGCTCTTTTGACAAAGATATGACCAACCAAACTTTATCTAATCCCATAAACATACTATTTGTCCATTTAATCGACAATAGGCCTGATTTGATTTGATTTTCCTTTCTCCTTTAACTAACGGTTTTGTGGGATCAACAACTATCGAAAACCAAAGCCACACTAACGATGGAGGCATTAAGGCAGGTCGGGCCACTGCTCACAAATCGTATAAAACTGAAGGCCAACGATTGACTTCAAGAATTCTATCCCAGTTCACAACCCTGATCAGAGCCAATGTTTTCAAATAACCTCTTTTCCTCAAGGTCGATATAGCCACAAAGTTCAATTGCGGAGCTGTTGGGGACATGATCCATGGAATAATTATATCAGTGATATTATCCACATCCTTGTGCCCTCCGTTCCCTGCAGGTTTCCGAGTTCTCTGTGCCTTCTAGATCAGCTACGTCGTGAATATCAATGTCCAAACTACCGCCGTCACTGACATGGGTGCAGATGAAACATGAATTGCATTGTAGGCTTGGGAATTTTGTTGTGCAACTGTACAGTATGGAAATAAGTCAGATCGACTTGCCTTCGCTATTCGGTTTCCACCTCACGGTGTTGTCCACGCCAGCCACTACCAATTCCTGATAATCACAACATGAAGGGCAACTCTGCAAGGCTTTCGTGAGAAAGTGGCATATCCCATGCAGGCAGTACAGCATCCGACAGTGCCCCAACACCTGCCAAGGGTCACTGGGGTGGCAACCACGCTAATTTTCCTCCAATCCTTGTCTCCAGGTTCCCTCTTGGCTAAGCCGACTTGACCTCAATGTCTCAGTCCACGATCTTGCATGTGTAGAGGAACCGAGTAGGGAAGCATTGACGAGTGTGAGTGCCAGCCGCTTGTGCATGAGCCCTGCTGAGGATATCAATTGTGCCTCTCCAGCAAGAGATGAGCCAGCCTACTACCATTCAGGCACTTTTATTTTTGAAGATGTAAACCTCGGCAGCAAATCTGCCCCTAATTTGAGCAGCTTCAATGCCATGGCTATGTCAGATCTGAACCAGACCCGTGCCCTCTCTGATCGGCACTTCTCCTGGCATATGTGTATTTGTGACAAACCAGCCTCACACTCCAATCACGTCGACAGTATCCTCATGTGACGTGGGCTGGTCCTCCACCAATTCAATCCCTTCAACTCCATGTTCAACCTTGGCAATGAACATTCAATCAAAACGACCAATTGCCAACAGGCTCGTCTATTTCTCTTTTCCTCGCAAGGTCAACATGACGCCCCTTTGAACTTAAGCCACACTTCTCTCTTCACACGTGATTGGATTCAAGCATCAGTCCCACCTTGAATAACACCCAAGTCGATCTCTGATCATGAGTGTTTACAGGCTGAATTCATATCCACTGTCCATAAGAAAACACGTTAGACTCCACCGATCGCTGCCCTTCCATTCACAACCTTGCTGGGCATACCCTGTGTTCATCACACTCCATGAGACCTGATGTCAGCCATGTCAATATCAGTCGCTCCAGCCCTATTGTTTTGATGCCTTCTCCCATGCGGTCATCATGCTTAAAAATCACATTTCAGCCAGCCAGTTAATTGAACACGTTCTCCCACATTCAAGTTGTTGATGGTTAAAACCTGATGTCACAGTTGGGCTTAAACCTAGGCTGAAACAGACCCAGCAAATGCACTGCTTCATGCAGGCCTAACTGCCAACTTACTGCATCTGCCCAAGAATATCAGCTCTCTTAAATCCTGACTAAAAACAAAAATCCAGCACCTCCTTCCTTGCCACAGGCTTGGTGTTCAACCAGCCCATCAGCTCATGCCGAAATGCTTCAGGCCTTAGGCCCAACTCTATTGAAGAACCATGGATGGTGTACCTGGTAGCTCATCCCACCCATTTCCTTGCACCCACGCAAATCACCAGCCAAAGGTGACCGACCATTTTCAGGCTCTTATGCAGGCAAACCTGACATCCTCACTTCAGCATATTGCGGCCACTTACCCAATTGATAGATTGCTTGTTGTGATGCCTTTGCTCCATGTGCATGGTCTAATGGCTGGACTGTTTTCATCACTCTACTGGGGGACAACCAGTCTTCCATCGCTGGACTATTCTCAGCTTCAATGTCCGATTAACCCAAAATAAACACTACAACGGCACCCGCTTCAAAGTAAACAGTGCTTAACTAAAAACTCACATCTCGCACTAATGATGCAAGGTCATCTCTCTCAAGTGATTAATAAAAACTAGACACCATCACTCATGCATTACGAGTCAAGCCAAGCACACCCCAAAAGCTATGGGGAATCTGCACTACATGCGCCATAGCTGACGCGGGAGGCTCAACTCAAGAGAGATGAGCCTCACCGCGCGTTCGCCGTGAAGATAAGTCACGCCCAGGGGCCAACAAATATCTTGACCCCTGGGTTGACACTTGGATCAAGCCCAAGTGTCATATATAAAAACTAGTTATTTATTGGCTAGTTTCATACTACCAGTAAACTTTACTTGACAGGGGCCGCATGCGCCGTCCATGCATTTAATAGGTCCGGCAGACCCACTGTCTAGCAGACTGCCATGTGCCCACTTCCCAACAGACTGCCGCTGCAACTAGCTGCCGGGCAGCGTCGACCAGCAGACTTTGACGTGCTGGAAATGACGGCCCAATAGACCCACCTCAAATAGACTTGCCGCACACCAGATTTGGCGAACTGGTAGCAAAACAGACTGATATCCCAAGAGAGCGACTGTCATGCTTGCCGCCGTTGTCGCATTTAAGAGGGTCCACCAGACTCCTACGTTCTGATGTGGACGGCCCAACAGACCCAATACAAATAGACTTGCGGCAGTCCAGCAGACGGCCTGGAGTCTAGCAGTGGTAGTCCAGCAGTCCCAAAAGAGCCTTTGTCTTGCGAAAGATGATGTAATTGGTGTAGCAGACTTGGACGCGGTGCAAAGTCCGGCCAAACCAACCCACTGTGAACAGACTGGCGGAACAAGAGACCGGTAAAGTGGGATTCGACAGACACACACATGTTGGAAGAGACCGACTTTCAAGTCACCGTCGAGAGAAGAAACTGAGCAGAAAAGTATCATATCCAATGCAGTGGTGGGCCACTAGAGCCAACCCGAAAAGTTTGATAAAGTGAGTCTCTGATATCGACACAGATCCAGTGTCTCGCCCACGGACGGTTCAAAAGACTCAGAAGAAAAGAAGCGAGAAGACTGACGAGAGAAGAGGCTGAGAGTAAACAGGAAACTCGATTGTCCTCAACTGTCCTCATCATGTCAATGGACATGATCCAGTCCTATGGGCCTCAAACATCCATGCACACTTGCGGAATGTCAGCACATGTCTCAGCGTGGTTCCGTAGGTGTAAATGGATGTTTGAGGACCGTAGGACATGATCTTGTCCGCTGAGACGAGGAGCAGTAATGCTGCAGTCTGCTGCCAACCCCTCTATCATACGATCTAGATCATTGACAAAGCATTGGATCTTTGGGATTTCCATTATGCTAAACTTTTGCACGCTCTTGCATGCCGTTTTACTTCATCCCCTAAACAGTCCCATCGTCCGATATGAAATGTGCAATGTATACACGCCCCCATGTGCATATACTTCCACGATTTCTGCCCTCATGGGGTCCGTTGCAGTACGAAGGGGTATCATGAGGGACTAGAAGCAGATGACGATATGGAGGACAGATAAGTAGTAGCGATTTTATGACATACAAGTATACCATAAAGCCTAACCTTCCCTAAAGCACAACAAGAAGGCCAAAATAGTGGAAGCATATGCACAATGGTGGCTGTAGAGCCAGTCCTGTCATGTTCAGGCACACCCTTCATCATCAACAACGTTGCTCGTGCACATGAAGAAGACGGCGTGCGTGGGAACACCCTCTGCAACATCCGACAACAAAGAGCCCTCACGCGTGCACCATAACGTCCCAATTATTGTAAAATGAGAGGCGAACTTTATTTGGAAGGGAATTTTTTTGAAACTCCCATGTACAGATTTATATATATTTTTCATTTACAACAATGACGTGGCAACGTTGAGTGAATGAAGTAGTAAGGATGACTGTCACTATGGGACTGTATTCCTGCTCTACACTAAAACTAGTCTCCCAATGCACTAGATTAATTTTGTTTTTCTAAATTGAGTTCATTTCATTTCAAAAAGAGATGCCAACCCCTCAGTCACTGAATGCACAGCTCCAATGCAGGAACGGAGATTCTGCTCCAAAGATAATCCAACTGTGGAAATATTTTCACATTTCATCCATATGGATCCCCCGTATGCTTTTCTGTGGGTAACTTTGCTTATTTGGCCCTAACAGCTGCTTTCAGTAGTATCCCTTAGGTGTCTGCTCTTTTTTAGGGGTACTTGTCCCAAATAATAAACTATTTGGTCTGTGAGGGTTGTAGGATGGGGAAAGACTTCCACACCCACACAAGGGACTACAAAATGGAATGCATGTTTTGGAAGCAACTAGTCATCAAATTCCCACAGGGATGCGCTACTGGGCCCCTGCACCTTCTCAACCAGTTGAAGGCCTCCCTCGTGATCTTGGCACTCTTTCAGGTGCTGCCGCATCCACTCACTGTGCTCTGCACTCGCCTCCGAACTTTGGCACTTGGGCTTCATGGGGTTGTGTGTGCAGGGCTCAAGCGATTGCCCCACCCAGCATACTTCCTGTCCATTAGCTGTGCTGTTCTCCCCCCTTATGTTGAGAATTAAGGGCTTCAACCCTCCCAGGCCTGGAGACACAGATCACGTGACTATAAACAGATACATCAAACCCTGCCAGGCTCTCCTGTGATGTAATCAATATACGTGTACACCACCCTCAAGTTCAAAAGAAGCGAAAAGAAAGGAGAAGAAATCATATACACGTTACATGTAGATATAAAAAGAGAGTCTAAGTTTGCAGCGCCTTTGAAGCTTTGTAATGACAGCATTGGTGTGTCTGTGTTGGACCCATTATCCAGTCACGCAAAACAATGGAGGTATTTGTGGTGCCGCCCAGAATCTAGCTATCCAGAACAAAAGGCACGCTGATTCTGATTACCTTGCGCAATATAGCCAAACGTAGAATAGGCGCTGGTGGCAATTACATCGCTGAAGCTCAACAGCCACATCTCCACAAATGCAAGGTGTTGCTGATAATCAGAGTTGACTTCAACCATCTGGTGCACACAAATAGGAAACCAGCTGTAACTCGTTGATCCACAATTATAAATACTTGGAAGGAACTCGGAGTCCACTTCAATACTAGCAAGAGATGTTGTGCATGTGTTACATACAAGTAAACATTGGTCAAGGAACCCAGGCATGAAATTTGAAGCTCAATCGAATTTAGACCCTATTCAGTCAAACAGAGATATTTCATTTGAGCGCTTCAAATTTCATGTATGGGTTCTTGGAACTTGGGGTTTCTATCCTCGTTGCCAGTTTCTTGACTAGTCAAAGTTTGTGTAGACATTTGCCAGGGAATTTGTTCTGCTTCAGTGGCAAATATGAACACTTGTTTCCTCCTCGAGGGGATTTACCTTGCATGCACCTGTATGGGTTGATGGACTCTATGTTGTTGCTCTCATTGCAGCTGACTGACGTATTTCAAGCTCTAGAATTATGTCAGATTAAATGCAGATCTCCGTTTGCTTGTTAGATCTGAGACGCATCAACCTCAAATAGTGAGCATTGGGAGATTCAAATGTAGACAAACCAAAGGTGAGAAATTATGGTTAATGGTTGCACTGGTGATGGATTCATGACTTTGAATGTGAACTTTCAATCACGGCGTTCAGACCCACACTCCATGACAAAGGAGGTTGAAATTTGCATAACATCTGAGATTTATTTACCAGTTAAGAGCAAGATTACCTGATTTGAGACCATGTGGAAGCGGATCATGGCATTGTCATCATTAGGGTTCTGTCCATACAAATCCCTCAATTCTTCAAAATATTGGCGTTGCAAAGAGGCTACCAACACTGAAATATCTGCAGATGGATTGTCCCACTTCTCGTTGAACAGGTTTGAGAGCTCCTTTGCGGCTTCCTCTTTCCGCACTCCAGGTATCACCTGTACTTCACACAATTTTTGTTTGTTTGTTTGAGAACTTGAAGGGGACGGAGGCCATCTGAATTTATAGCAAGAGGTTGGAAAACTATGAGGCATACACTTCATGAGAGGCGAGGGACGAACCCAAGAAACGCAGCGAGAAGATACCGCCTGGCAGAACTTTAAGGTTCGCCAAGAAGCAGAACAGTAAATCTGCGTGGATTTCAAACCTTGTGAGCCTGCAGGCAGTCAAGGATTCGGTCCTGGGCCCTCGAGTCGAAAGCCCCAAGATCTGAGCGGCCATGGAGTCGTATTTGTAAGCCGACGCGAGTCCTAGAACATGAGAGGTAGCCCCAGTATACACGCAAAATGTGACCCCAGATTTCGTTCCGAGGGAGAAGGAGATGGTGGCTGAGTTGCATGAACACTTGGCTTTTTGAAGAGAACATGGGGTCTAATCGCTCCCACAGCGAAGGAACCATGAACAGCCGGGTTACGTAGTATTGGTTGCTTCGCCATCCGAGCCAGCGAACGTCTATAAGGGAGTGGTGGATATGATCGCAGAAGAATTGCTGGTCGGCCCAGCCCTGCCAACCAAATTGGTCCGTTCAGTGGGTTTCCTTACATTATTGGAGCTGAGCAAGAACTGCTCAGTAAATCTATTCAGGCGTGATAAAAGTTGAATCCAGCTTCAGGGAGCTGGACAGGGGAAAATCTCTGCACAACAAGCAGAAAGCAGCTATTAATCGTAAGCCCCTCTGGAGATCACGACTCATCTGCATCGAATGTCACATACCTGGATGTGGTCCAGATGCAAATTTACCATGCTGATGTTCTTGAATTGCTTGTCAATCGCTGGTCCCAGAGAGGGGCCACTCTCAACGTCGTCATACGGAAAATCCTTGGGAAGGAGCCAGGAGGAGCCAGGGAAGGGTTCGCAAAGCAGATTTGCATATGACTTTCTTGAATCAACCAGTAATACACGGTCAGTGGCAAGCGCATAAGTGAAAGCCGAGATGAGTGTGAGAAGCCTGTTTCCCAGACCTGCGCCCCCTTCCACGAGCACTAAGTAACTACAATCATCGTGCTTCTCCCTTCCATTTAAAAAGACATCAGTCCAGTTCTTCTTGTAAGAGCAGGCCTTGTGAAGCTCGCCATAGCGCTTCCATGCGGCATCAAGCTCTGGAGATGCAGCATACCTTTCAGGATCGTTTCTGTAGAGGAGATGTTGCGTTCTGGCCAGGCATTTGGTATCGTCTCGCGTGACAACCGGATGTATGAGACTGGAGTATCCGTGATGTGTGCCCAAAAGTTTCCTTGACCTCAGCCCTGTCCAAATTCTTGTAGTCTCAATGTCCATCACAAAGCAAAACGAGAAGATAAGTATGCAGCCTATACACATTAATACCAAAGCTTTGTGCCAAAGCGGCGCTACCTTTGCACTATCCCGAACTCTCATTTTCCTCCTTTCTGTAGATCTCTGCAAGCTAGTCTGATTCGATTGCGTCTGTGCCTCTTATTTCGTCTGCGTGTGCTTCTTTTCCAAGCTAAACAGATACAACTGTCATCTTGAGTAGGAATAATTTTCAAGAACTTGAGACAGTCACGAAGCTTGCTAAGATCAACCACATCTTCCGTTTATATCGAGTTGTCGATAACTGGAACTTGAAAGAGGAAGATAGAGCGAGAAGAGTGCGCTTCTACACAGTCTACTCTCAAGGCCGACAATGGAAGAATCGTACGTCTGCCTCTCTCAATTCAAAATTAAGACTGAGTCTTATATCCTCACTACGCAGCATTGTCCGTTGGACATTAAATGTTTGAATGTCACGTTTGCGATGCATCGCTTCTACAATTGCGCTGCGAAAATGTGACGTGATCCCCAGTCTCTGATCAGTACGGCTGCTTGGAAGTGAAGTGGTGTGCCGTGATGCAGCTTCGCTCTCTTCTTTGCGCTGCCCTCCATCCATCACCTTTCTTCCCCCTCATGTCACTTGACTCAAATCGACGGTCGGGAAGCTGGAAACGTCTTCATCGCACGGCTGTCTTTCTTGTTACGTATAGGCTCTTCTTTAGTGCACTTCTTTAGTGTTATAGTCCCTGTAGCAACTCGCTGGGACTCATCAGTGAAAAAGTGACAAGGAGCTTTTGTAACGTCTCCCATGTAGCAATGGTAAACTCTGTCCTTCTTTCCTGTGTGGAAAGTGCTGTCAAAGGAGATCTATGTCTATTTTCCCATGAGATTTCCTCTGACACCTCAACAAATGGGAAAAGTAGTATCAAGGAAAAGTGTTGTTTTCCTCCATGAGATCCACTTTTGATACTTTAGATGGGATGAAGGATAAAGTTTCTTTAGAAGTTTCTCCCTTCAGAGTTACTAGGCTCTCACATTGATGTCTGAATCATGCAATGCCGTGCTTGCGTCTGTTTCTTGCCTACGCACAGATCAGCACAGCAAGCATGGGGAACAAGAGAAATAAGCTGAGATGTTCCAGTAGTGATGATTGTCCATTAAGACTCCACACATGCACATCTTTCTGACGTTTGCATGTCTTAAACCTCAGCCATTAGAGTTATCCGTAAAGTGAGCCCGAGTTTGGTACCCTGTTTGGACCCGAGTTACGGGTTTCATCCTGAGTTTGAGTTAATCCGTAAAGTGCAGAAAACTGAGCACGAAGTCAGAAAAGAGGGCACCAAATCATAAACTGGGGATGAGGGCAACCGCAAACGTCTTAAACCTCAGCCATTAGAGTTATCCGTAAAGTGAGCCCGAGTTTGGTACCCTGTTTGGACCCGAGTTACGGGTTTCATCCTGAGTTTGAGTTAATCCGTAAAGTGCAGAAAACTGAGCACGAAGTCAGAAAAGAGGGCACCAGGGCACCAAATCATAAACTGGGGATGAGGGCAACCGCTGCTATGGCGTGAGCTCTGGCCGCCTCCGCCTCGACGACTAACAAAACTCGGCACCAAACTCCTCCCACCCCCATTTTCCTAGTCCTCCTAGTCTTGGCAATTTGGTCCCGTGTTTTTTTCTAGTCGTACAGCTTGATCCCGAGTTTCGAGTTTCATACCGAGTTTTGGCCAAACTAAGGGTTCTCATGCCGAGTTTGGGACCCTTTATGGATAACTCTATTGTAGCCTTCAAGGAATGAATACTGCAAAACTCAGGCGGATATTTCAGGGCGACATGGAGCGCCGTTTCTTACTGAACCATCAACTGTCACTTTCCCAATACTGCTCTCTTGTTGTCAATGAGGCATGTAATCAAGTGCAATGGGCATCAGAGATTCCGAGCTTCACTAAGAAGCGACATAGAACAAGATACCATATCATATGACTTCAGTCCCTGGTGTTTGGTGTTAGAATTGAGCAAGAACTAAAGTCTTAGACTAAAGCTTAAACTGATTACTGAGAACTCTCCACCCAACCATGGGACCACAACAAGCTGTGTCCACCCTCCGAGCTCTCCCTATTTATACTCAAAGTCTAATCCAGAATAGCTGAGATAACTATAGCATAACTCCATGCTTTTACTTAAGTTATCTCCACCTGCTATTCTGGTACAATGACTTGAGTCACTAATAATTAAAGCTAACTTTAGCTATCTTTTAGCTAACCGAGGCTTATCTCTATTGTTAACTGTGACTTGTCAGTATGTCTGGTTGTAGATATGTTTAATTACTTCCAACACTCCCACTCAATTAAACCATATCATTGAGCTATTTCGCGAGAAGAGACACCAAGTAAGGTTGAACACTTTATGTGTTTTGTTTGTGGTAGACTCTTCGTCAAAATATCCGCAACCATATCTCATGTAGCACAATAGATCATCTTGATCTCTCCCTTGCATACAACTTCTCGTATGTAGTGATGTTGCACTTCAATGTGCTTCGTCCTTGAATGATATTTCGGATTCTGACTCAGTGCAATCGCACTTTGATTGTCACAATAGAGAGTCGTAGGTAGTGATTGGAGATAATCCAAATCTCCAAGCAACTTCCGTAACCAAATAGTCTCCTTTGCTGCTTGTGTAATGGACATGTACTCAGCTTCTGTTGATGACAACGCTGTTGCAACTTGTCGTTTGCTAGACCAAGATACAGCTCCACCTGCTAGGAGGAAACAATGGCCTGAAGTTGATTTTCTACTATCAATGTCTCCTGCCCAGTCAGCATCAGCAAACCCCAACAAACTTGGATCTTCCACTCTCTTATAGAGTAGACCAGAGGTTGATGTTCCTCTTAGATATCGAAATATCTTCTTCACTGCTTTCCAATGGGTTTGTCCAGGATTTGAAAGAAATTGTGAGACCACTCCCACTGAATGTGCAATGTCTGGCCTAGTACAAACCATGCAATACATCAAACTGCCGACTGCGCTTTGATAAGGAGTTTTCCTCATATCTTTTTGCTCTTCTTGAGTCTTAGGTGTCATATCCTTCGTAAGTTTCAAACCAACTTCGAGAGGAGTTGATGTTGGCTTACTCATCTCCAACTTAAACCTTTGTAGAATTGTCTCAATGTATTGTCGTTGATGCATGAATATTGTATGGTTCAATCGATCTCTGCTAATTTGAATACCAAGACAGAACCGAATCTCACCCATGTCAGTCATGGCAAACTCAGCACTTAACAGTGCTTTGGTTTCTGGCAACAACCTTTGATGATCGTTGGTGACAATGATTGTGTCATCCACATATAGAGCTATGACCACAAATTGCTTTCCCATTTTTTTCACATAGATGTTTGTGTCAGCAATGCTTCGCTCAAATCTTGCTTTTAAGAGGTAAGCATCGATCCTAGCATACCAAGCTCGAGGACTTTGTTTGAGTCCATATCAACAAGTGGTTCACCAACTTCGACTCCTTGATCAACTCCATCAAGTTGAACACCTCCATCATTTGCTTCAGCCATCTCTTGTATTGGCTCCTCATAAGACTCATTTTGAAAATGGTGTAATGGCTCTAAGCTCATTCCCATGTCATCTTCTCTCACTACCAAAGAGGGTATGAAGCTTTCATCAAACACTACGTCCCTACTGTGTTTGACAGCCTTAGTTGTCTTATTGAACAACTTATATCCCTTTACACCTTCTGTGTAGCCAATGAAGATTCATTCTTCTGATTTGGAGTCAAGTTTCCTTCGCTTCTGAGTAGGGATATGGACATATACACGGCATCCAAAAATCCTACAATGAGCCACACTAGGCTTCTGACCACTCCATACCTCTTCTGGTGTTTTTCCCAACACTGATTTGGTAGGTATTCTGTTGTGAAGATAGGTTGCAGTGCCAACAGCTTCTGCCCAAAAATGATTTGAAAGATTCACTTCTTTCAACATACTCCTTGCAGATTCTTGTAGTGATCTATTCATCCGCTCAGCTACACCATTCTGCTCAGGTGTATATGGAACAGTAAACTGTCGAGCTATTCCATTCTCTTGACAAAACTGATTGAAAGCCTTTGAGATGTACTCACCACCATTGTCAGATCTCAAAATCTTAAGAGGCTTTCCAGTTTGTTTTTCTGTAAGTACTTTGAACTCCTTGAATTTCTCTAGTACTTGATTTTTCTGTCTTAAGAAATTCACCACAACCCTCCTTGACAAATCATCAATGAATGTCACAAAGTACCTTGCTCCTCCAAGTGATGTGGTTTGCATTGGCCCACACACATCAGAATGTACAATCTCCAATATACTTATGGCTCTTCGTCCACCATCCTTAGGAAATTGACCTCGATGTTGCTTCCCTTCCAAGCAACCTTTGTATAGACGCATATCGCTCATCTCCTTCAATGGTAGTCCTTCCACAAGATGGCTTGAGAGTTGCATCTGTCTCAACTTCTTAATGCTCACATGACCTAACCTTCTATGCCACAACTCTGTTTCTGACATGACAGGTGTAGATCCCAACTGTGGTGAAAATGTGGTAAGAGCACTAGAGACATGATGTTGTAATCTATACAAGCAATTATCAAGAATAGCTCTTGCTACCACAGCTCCTGAGCTATCTGTGATAGTACAACTCTCATCTTGGAATACCACTCTGTATCCCTTTGCAACAATTTGCCTTACAGACAACAGGTTCTTTGTTAAAGTAGGGACATGTAGGACATTTTCCACCTCTATGGTTTCCCCTTCATCGAGCATAAGAGAGACTGAGCCTTCCCCACTAATGACATGTTTGCTATCATCTCCCAAAAGAACATATTGTGTAGGTGAAAGAGATCTATAGGATAAGAAATGCTCTTTCTCTGAACTCATATGTTGAGATGCTCCTGAATCAACATACCACACATGTTTCTGTCTAGTAGTGGCTGAGAGAGACACAACAAATAAAATAGCATTCCTCTGATGAGTAGCTATGTTTCCTTGACTCTCTCTGCTGCGCTCATCTGCAATGCGCTTTCTACAATCCTTGATCATGTGACCAAGTTTCTTGCAATAAAAGCATCTTACTTTGGGCTTTTTGATCTTTGAGCTAGATTGAGGTTTCTGAAACCTCTGGGACTTCTGAGACATATGTGAAGGGAGTCTTTTATTCAAGACTACTCCAGTCTTGCCTGTGAACAAAGCTCTGTCTACCTCTGTAGACGTACCTTGACCTTTTCTTCTTGTTTCCTCCTTGAGGAGAAGTCCTATGACAACATCAATAGTTAAGTTGGTTTGTCCTGCTAGGGACACCACAAAACCATCATAGGATTCAGGTAAGGTTGCCAATAACACCACTGCGGCGTGTTCATCAGTCACATTAGTTCCCACAGAGACTAGTTGATCTCGCAACACACAAAACAAATTCAAGTGTTGTTCAACTGAGTCTGACTCGGTCATCTTCAGACCATAGAACTTCTGCGTCGCATACACTTGCGATGTGACATCCTTCGTCTCATATATGCTTGCTAGCTTATCCCAAACATCCTTAGCATTCTTAGCGCTTATAATGAGATGCAACTGATTGTCTCTCAAGCTTGTGATGATGCTAGCTCTTGCTTTCTGATCTTTCCTATCCCATATGGCTTGGCTAACAATAGTGTCAGGTCTTGGGACTGATCCATCAACCACTCCCCATAGATCTTTGTCTAGAAGAACCATCTCCATCCTAAACTTCCAGGTTTGATAGTTAGCTCCATTGAATCGATCTTCCACTCTCACATCTAACGCACTCGTCATAGACATAGAAGGAGGATTGCTAGAAGATGACGCTCCAGCCATAATCAAGTTATCTCAATCTCAACTACCAACTCTTACCTAGAGAAGAATGGCTCTGATACCATGTTAGAATTGAGCAAGAACTAAAGTCTTAGACTAAAGCTTAAACTGATTACTGAGAACTCTCCACCCAACCATGGGACCACAACAAGCTGTGTCCACCCTCCGAGCTCTCCCTATTTATACTCAAAGTCTAATCCAGAATAGCTGAGATAACTATAGCATAACTCCATGCTTTTACTTAAGTTATCTCCACCTGCTATTCTGGTACAATGACTTGAGTCACTAATAACTAAAGCTAACTTTAGCTATCTTTTAGCTAACCGAGGCTTATCTCTATTGTTAACTGTGACTTGTCAGTATGTCTGGTTGTAGATATGTTTAATTACTTCCAACATTTGGGAAAGGAAAATGTCCACATTTGTAGACTGCAAGAAGGACTTGGCAAGGAGGATGCAAAAGTCAAATCTCCTCTGTGTTGAGATTCCAGATTCCTGAATCGTTGCCTTCTCCCATACGGCAAAATCCCGATCGGATAGGGCTACTTGAAAGTCAGGAGCTGCACATCCATAAACGTGAGTCGAAAGCTTTCCCACCTGTGTAATTTGCTCCAGCTGAATTGCAAAAAAAAAATTATTGATACTTCAAGACCTAAGCCCTCACCAGCCTGCTTCAAGCAGACGCAATGCTCGTGGTGATGGTGGAATCTCTGGATGCCATCAGCCACTCTGGAAGAGAACTAGACTATCGTCTGCTGGTTTATGTTGACTATCACTATTCAATAAACGTTGTTACACTACACATTCATATATAATCATACATACAATCACTACTCAATGCTCTTAGATTCCACTCTCGTCTCATTTTTTGCATATATTGTCATACAACGTGTTCCTGCTCTGTAACTAAAAACAACCACACAGAGAACCATTACACACTATATGTCACAGTACTTTTGGCGGGCAATTGCATAGTTCAAATCTCACTCTTCCCAGAACTAGTTCGATGTTCCCAATACTCAATACTCCCACTCAATGAAATTGAACTATAACATCTACAGGTAATCTCCCACTTTCAATTTCACTGATGACAATTTCCCAACACATCTCTGAAACGTTTGAAGGTGTGTACTGGAAGTGCCTTCGTGAATAAATCAGCGATCTATGAATTGGTAGGGACGTACAGAACTTTGAGCTCTCATTTCTCCTGATTTTCTCTGATGACATGATATGCAACGTCCACATGTTTTGTCATCTTAGGATATTCAGGATTGTATGCTAGACGTATAGTACTTTGGTTGTCAAAGAACAATAGAGTAGGTTCCTGCTGCGAAACTCCAAGACCATGAAGCAGCCTTCGAGTCCAAAGAATCTCTTTTGCCGTTACAAAGGCAGCAATATACTCAGACTCTGTGGTGCTACTTGTTGTGCAGACTTGTTTTCTATTGCCCCACACAATAGGGCCCCCATTGAGTAACAACACATAGCCAGATCTGGATTTGCGATCATCAAGATCGTTAGCATAATCTGCATCACAAAAGGCTACCAAAGTGTTGATATGTGATGTTGGACCATAGTATATAGTCATGTGCGGTGTGCCAATCAAGTACTTCAAGATTCTCTTCAGAGCCATGCAGTGTATCTGTGTCGGATTGGCAGAAAATTTGGCTGCATTATTGACAGCATATGAAATGTCGGGTCTCGTGCACATAGCAAGATATGCTAAACTGCCCACCAACTCTTTGTAGGGAAATGAAGTTGTACGTTCATCATCTGTACTCGTGGAAAAAGATACCAGATGGCTCGCCGGATCAGTTGGCACGGAGACTGGATTTGCATCAACAAGTCTGAAGTCTGAAATGATCTTTTGGACGTATTTGTCTTGGTCAATAGAAATCTGGCGATGAATCCGATTTCTAACCAAATAAAGCCCTACATAGACTTCAGGATCATTCTTGGTGATAGTGAAAGCTTCACCCATGTAATCAAGAACATCTGTCACTTCTGTGTTTTGACACTGCAGGCAAGACCATCATCGACAAAGATAGTGAGTATCAAATGTGTGCTTTTGCTACTAAAAATAAACACAAGGATCAGCGTCACTTGCTGTGAGATCGTATTTAGTCAAGAAAGAGTCGAATTTCTTGTTCCACCTATCTATCGAAGGCCATAGATAGACTTTTTGAGTCGACACACTTGCTTAGGGGCTGTCGGATTTGTGAAGCCTAAAGGCTGATCCATGAAGATTTCCTCTGCTAAATCTCCATGGAGAAAAGCAGTTTTAACATCAAATTGGGTGATGTCCATGTCTTGTACGGCTGCAATTGACAAAACAGTTCGTATGGAATCATATCTCACTACAGGTGAGAAAGTCTCTGAGAAGTCGATACTAGCCCTCTGCGTAAATCCTTTAGCAACAAGTCTTGCTTTGTATCGTGAGATGGATCCATCAGCGGCTAATTTTAGCTTGAAAACCCATTTGCACTTGATTGTGTTCCGATCTGTAGGAAGATCACAAAGCTCCCATGTTTGATTTTGGATTAGAGAATGAAATTCTTCCTCCATAGCTTTGATCCATTCAGCATGATGAGGGGAATTGATGGCTGTCCAGTAATTAGCAGGCTCTGGTGGTAATGGGAGTGCAGCGATAGTTGTTGTGCAAGCATAACTACTCCGATTAGTTGGATATATCCAGTCGCCGAATCTGGTGGGAGGCACTGATCTGGAACGAGGAGGAATCGTCGTTGGTACTGATGTTGTGTGATCAAATGTGTCAGCATCATCAGATGTCACAATTGGTGTTGCAGGAACCTGCAATATATGGGCAAGACTTGCTGGAGGAGTATGTACCGTCACTTGGACGGACTCTGGAATCTGTAATATATGGGCAGGAGCAGGAGGTGTAGGACTTGCAGGAGGAATATGTACTGTCACTTGGACCAATTCTTGTTGCCCATTGGTACTAGGAGGAAAATCCTGAAACAAACGAGCATATGTAGCCTCGTCATGATTTGCTTCCTCAGAGTCACCGTAAGTATGTTCATCAAATAGAACGTCGCGGCTCTCTATGACTTTCTTGTCTGTGATATCCCAAAGACGGTAGGCTTTGCAGTGATCACTATATCCAACCAGCAAACATTTTTTGCTCTTAGCATCCAACTTGTGTCTTCGTTCTTCAGGGATATATGCAAATGTTATACAGCCAAATACTCGAATATGAGCAACTGATGCTTTGATGCCAAACCAAGCCTGATAAGGCGTTCTTCCTGGGAGTGTTCTAGTACCTGTTCTGTTGAGTACATGCACTGCACAAGCGATTGCTTCGGCCCAGAAATGAAGTGGAAGTGAGGCTGAGTGAAGCATGCTCCGAGCGGCTTCAACAATTGTGCGATTATCCCTTTCAAAAACAACATTTTGCTCTGGGCTGTACGCTGCAGTGTATTCGTGGATGATGCCTTCTTGTTCACAAAAGCGCGCAAAATCATGACTCATGTCAGTTCGTATGGTAAGGACTTTGTTTCCTGTATCTCTGAAGGTGTGGCGTACTACTCTCTTAAAACAAGAAAGAGCCTCTGATTTGTGTTGAGCAAAGAAAATGAAGCAGTAACCGGAGTGATCATCCTTGAAAATGATATAATATCAAGATTTGCCAAGAGAAGGAACTGGCAGCGGTCCACAAATGTCACTATGAAAAAGCATGCCAGGCTTGGCTACTCTAGTACGAGAAATGTTGAAAGGAAACGACGTCCTATGCTATTTGCCGTAGACACAACCATGACAAACCTCTATGATGGAACTTGGATCTGTACTCTTAATCACTTCTACTAAGTCCTCATTGACCATATGTTTTATCATGCCATGATTAAGATGACCCAGGCGATGATGCCAAAGCTTTAGACTTTGTACAGTGTCAGAATTGGGAAAGACTCCTACTTCTGTAACAAGATGGCTCATCGTTGCAGTAATGGTAACAAAGTTGAGTTTCCATAGACCTCCATGCAAATAACCACTAAGAACGATCTGACTGTGCTGATGAAAATAGACATCTGTGCTTGTATACGTAACTGAAATACCTGGTTTAGAGACAGCTCGGAGTATAGAGAAGAGATTTCTCTTGAGTCCCGGACAATAAAGAACATCCACTAAGACAGCTCGTTCTTCTGTGCCATTGTTGTTGACTATGATATCAATATCACCGCGTCCTGTGACATAGCCATCTGCAAAAGCAGCCTCAACGGGCCATTGTCCTTTGGCTATAGGAGTAAACTTGGTAAACCACTCTCTACGGCAGGTCATGTGATGAGTTGCACCGCTATCTGTAAACCAGTCAGTGAGATGACTCTCACCAAAACAAGTTATGGTCCATGTTGTGGGACTGGTAGTACTCTGTGAAGACTGACCAATGTTCTGAAATTGTTTGGGCGGGTCAGGGCATTCTTTGGCCCAGTGACCTTCCGTACCACAATTGTTGCAACATGTAATCTTCTTGCGCACTGCAATCATAATAGATCTTTCTTGACATTGCTCGTAGGTAAGCGGTGGCTGCCAAGCAGTATGGGTTGGAGGTGGCCCTCTCCATGCAACGTTCAGTTGCCAATTACTCCCACTGTTTGAAACAGTTGCAGGTTTCCACTGATTTGAATAAGATCCAGATGGTTGCCGTTGCCATTGAATAGGAAAACTCCCACTGCTTCCAACTGGTTGCTGATGCGTTTGTGATTTGACAGTTGTGGTCGCAGTTGGCTTGGTATAGAATGCTCGGGTGTCTGTAGAAGTTTGCTGCTCCCTTCGTCTGTTTAACTTGGTTTCTTCTTTTAGCAACCTCAAAGTAAGATTATCAAGATTGCGTTGCTCCCCAGTAACGTTATCCCAAGCTGTGAGGAGATTGTCATATTCTGGTGGTAGATTGCAAATAAGTTTAGTCATGACTGCGCTGTCATCAAAAGCAGTATCTAGATCTTTAAGTTGACAGACTATGGTGTCTATTTCACCAAGGAAAGAAGCCATATCTTGTCCTGGAGACATTTTGCATTCATAAAATTGTTGTTGTAAATGATAAATGTCCTCAGTGGACTTCTGCTCATGGATAAGAATCAAGCGTGACCAAATCTAAGCTGAGGTTCTGCAATTCAACAATTGGACGAAAAGCTTATCATCAATCGTCTGCGTCAAAACACTTCTGGCCTGCATATCTTTGCGGTGCCAAGCAACAGCGTCGGCTGCTTCTGCTAACGGTTCAAGGCATGTGACAATATCCATGAAGTCTCGACCAGACATGACTGATTCCATTTGATACTTCCATATCTGAAAGTTGTGGCCATTGAACTTTTTGACATTACAAAAATCTTTGTTATCCATGTTTGGTACTGCAAAACAAAAACAAAGAAAAACATACGTCTCTCTGACTAAACTGACTACAAGCAATGAACAAACAAACTCTCAACAGATTCTTTGTTCGCAGCGGATAACTAGCATGAAGATAAGGCCCATAACCTATTGACTATCACTATTCAATAAACGTTGTTACACTACACATTCATGTCTAATCATACATACAATCACTACTCAATGCTCTTACTTAGATTCCACTCTCGTCTCATTTTCTGCATATATTGTGATACACCGTGTTCCTGCCCTGTAACTAAAAACAACCACACAGAGAACCATTACACACTGTATGTTATAGTACTTTTGGCGGGCAATTGCATAGTTCAAATCTCACTATTCCCAAGAACTAGTTCGCTGTTCCCAATACTCAATAGTTTACTGCTGTAGGTATTGTTATGAAACAGTCTGCGACAGAAACCAGACCACACGCGACAAGGGAGCGCAGAAGAGAACGGGGAACCTCAATCGGGAACAGTTCGAATCGATCCCGGGAGCGCCACCCGGGCTGATGGGAGCCGTGGGCGGGAAACCGTGATTGCAAGCGCTGGGCGCGACTTTTTGATTTTGTTCTCGGCCAGCCCGCCAGACAATTGGCACGATCCAACCCGTTCGACACACCCCAAGACGGATCGTGACCGTCAGTATAGTGTGAAAGGCTCTCTTTCTCATTTCAAAAGGCTCTTGGTGCGAATGGGCAGCAGAGGTTTCTTGGTGCAGATTTGTCGCATGGCTGGGTTGTAGATCGTCTCTTCCATCACATCCTGTCTGAGGACGCTTGCCATTTGGTTTGATGTCTTTTTTGCTTGAGCTTCTGCTTGTCGAGACATTCGCATATGGAAGGCATTGCGCAGAGGGTTTGAAGGGATGATCGCATTGCATGTGTTTTGGGCATACATTTCTCCCTTGTTGGATTGATTAAACAGTGTTGGGATCTGCTCTTTCGCTTCGTAGCAGGAAGGGGGAGCCAGTGCATGAGTGAGTGTGGTGTAAAATGTGTTTCGTACGAGGAAGCATTGTGGGGCGAGAGGGGGAGGGGTCAGGTGCTAAGGGCGACTTATGTCCTGCTGAGCTCGATGGCACCTTCCAGGCCTCGATTGACAGTCTTGGCGAGGAGTTGGTGTCAGACGAGGAAGATGATGCATCTGTGAAGCAGCCCCATTGGAAAAGATCGAAGATCCATTCAGTACGCGGTCTGAGGTCACGGGATGAAGGAAAAAGGCCTAAAGAAACCTGTATTGGAAATGGTTGCCCACATACCGAGCAGTCTCAACAGGTAGTGGTGCAATTGAAAAGGGATGTTCATCAGAGCAAGAGCCTCGGTGCGCGGATTTGTTACAATAGTCGAGGACGAGCACAAGGGTTGGATGGAGTTAGGTGGAGGAGAAGGGATTCAGGGTGGAGAAATGATGGGCTGCCCGGCATAAAGTGTGTTGCGGGAGACGGAGGTTGTGGTAAGAGAAAGTACGAAACTTCGATGGAAATAAGGAGTTCTCTCAACAGAATCCCCCTTCTTATTCGCGGCCTGAGTACGAAGGCCACGGAAAGAGAGGTCTCTATTTTGGACTCAAGTACAGAAGCACAGGCGAGATGTAGGGTAAGTTCTTACCTTGTTGCCCTCTATATGAAATCCTGCAGTCTGTACCTATGGGCGGCTAGGTTATTTCCAGTTGATAAGCTTCTCTGACGGACCGGGGTCCCTATATTTGTCAAATTTGAAATGTGAGGTGATGTGTCTCGTGCACCTTCTTGCTCAGATAGCACCAAGACTCGTCGAGATCATTAGAACTAATCGCCCAGGACGCTCCCGGTCATTGCGTGTTGATAACGATCAGGAGAATGAAAAAAAAAATTGGGAAATACATTCAAGTTTAGCCACCGATTGTGTGGAGAGTATGGTGTGTGAGGACGGAAAAAATATTGGTCGGACTCGTTGGGCAACGAAAGAGCGAGAATTGGAGAAAGAGAACTACCTCAACGACAAGCGGGAGTCTGTTCGGACTGAGAAAGAGCAAGACTTGGAGAAGGAGAACTGCCCCGACCACAAGCGAATGTCTGTAACGGCCATAGACTACACTAGCAAGTTCACTGTGACTGCCCCCTTAAGTGAGAATTCTTTGTCTCCTGTCTCTTTGGTGATTTCAGAGCTGACGAAAATATGATCTTCATGAAAAACACAGATTCAGATAGACTGGTAGAGCATGTGGATGTAGTGGTGGAAAGGATCTCTTGGCCTTCTAATTAATTGTTCTCTGTACCCATGTCTCTGGCAATCAACTGGCTAGGAGCTGAGCTATCTGTTGTGATGTTTGTTATGTGCTTGCCCTTGCAATTCTCTTGGAGCAAGCTTGTGGCGTCCTGCCTCAGTTGTGGAAGTTCATACATTATTTGTCATCAATGACGCAGATGTACAAGAGAAGCCAAAGGAAGAGGATTCTCATCGACTGAGCCAACGGCAGAAACAAATTGACTATGGCAAGAACACGCTTGGTTATGAACGCTATGAGAAACTTGTTCCAAGGTAATTTCTCTTGGTTCTTGGGGTCTGAACATGTACTCTTAATCTCAGGCTAGATATGTATGGTCCTTAACTTTGCAGATGGTATGCCTGGTCTCTGTGGTAGGTTAGTGTAATCTCATGCAAGATTTGAAGGCATACTAATTTGCTAAGATCTTATCTTGTTAGTAGGTGTTGGCTTGACTGAACTGTGAAGTTAAATGTACGCAAGTCACTGGGCTGTCATGTGCTCACTCTCTACAAGAACTTTCCTGATGTTCAAAGTGGTGAGCTCACTGTGATGTCAGTGTATGAGAAGCTTCCTTATTTTCCAGGGAGGTGAGTATACTACATCTTGTCTCCTGTGATTCATGTGCTTGTTATAACAGTAGCATGGTTTTGATTCAGGTACTCTCGAAAGAAAGGTGGCCCTCACACCCCAGACACCCGACAGGTTTGCAGCAAGCGTAGCTGGGATGGCCAGATCAGAAAGTGGCGGCGCCTGTTACATGAGTATGATCCCCCAAAAGAGGATGATGAGGAAGATCCGGACCAGCTATACATCCCTTCCATGAAGGAGCAAGAGAGCCCTAAAGCATCACCGGTAGAGGATAGTACTCTTGATATTAGGTTGGGGGTTGATAAAACCATCAAAGATACAGACCTGCAGATTTATGATGAGTGGTCTGACATGGATTTCTGATGTCCACAGGAATCTTGTTGGATTTTATTTCCTCAATTATTCTTTGATGTAACAGTGTCCAGATATCTTAGATTACATTTCGTGTTGTAGTAGTGGTTACATTTGAAGCCCTTGAGCTAGTGTCATTGGAGGTGCTGCTTGTCAACCTGTACCCAACCGTTATTAAATGGAGTGATGTGGGAACAAATTTTTTGCCAAGTGTTCATCCATGCTCACTATGGTCAAGTTGAGGTATGTGTTATTTGCTTCTTGATGTGCATTAAGCACAGGAACTTGTAAGTGCTCTGCATTTGCTTTGTCTAGCTGCCATATGGAAAATCTGACCCTGACCCTTCTATTGGGTTATGGGTTGCTTGGGGCTACAATAGTTTGAAGGTTTCGTGTTTTATTCGTCATTTCTTGGATTTTATGCATTTTTGAGATATCTCCTGGACTGACAGAGATGTCTCAAAATCTCTCTTACTAGCAGAAGTGGACAAGAGCCCTTCTGTGACATAACTAGAAAGATAGGGTGTCGTGGTATTCTCTGTGATGGTGGACACAAAGAAATCAAAGCACAGGTTCTTCCTCTGCCAAAGCGTGGCACGGGAGAATATACTGCTCAACAATTTGGATGTGCTTCAGAAAGCTGATGGCAGCTGCCAAGCAGTGAGGGGGCAGTTTCCATACTGTCTCAGAGATGCAGCGTCTAAAGTAACCCTTGCTGGAATGGTGGGCTGCTGTTGGGCACTTCACCCCTGTTTCGGCCCACTGTGAGTTTGGCAAGAGTCAGAGATTGGAAAATCTATTCAATGCCATGTTGGCATAGTTTATGTTGGCTGTTGCAATTGAAGCTCCCCGGATGTCTGAATAAATACATAAAATGTTCAATCTGTGACAGTCCATTTACACAAGACAGATTTTAACTTAATGTAGATGTATGATTCCTTCTCTGGATGTTACCCTATGGATATGTTATTTTTTTATTGGTGTCACCCTTCCTATGTGACACTCACAATGTGACAATTGCAAGACATCCCACCAAAAGAGTTGGTGCCTAAGACTCACTCTGCCAATCTGTTGCACTCCCTCTACAGTTCAAAGTATGAGTAGAGGGGGATGGTTCAAGAGCAATAATCTTCAGCACTATTTAGTCCTGTGAAAGCGAGCAGATGCAGACCGAAGTTTTCGTTTGCAAGTTCTATAGGGACTCTCTCAGAAAATATCTGTAAACAAGCTGCTGCAGAAATACAACCACAATCATGGGGTTGAGTATTGTGATGCCCCAAACTTTCCTCATCACAGATTTACCTTATTCATCCAAAGCGGCGATACTCATTCATAGTATAAATTTTTGGCTTAAAATACCGTTGAACCGTTACAAAGATATCATAGCCAGGGTTAGTTATGGATTGTGGCTGCATCGTAGCCGTTCAACAGATCTAGGGTTTTGATGTGGCACCGCGAGCTCAGCTTGACACGCCTCGCCACGCGTCAAGAAGGCATGCAGCTAGGGTTTGTATAAAGTGGCGGCCTGACCTTGTGTCAGGCAGCTGATGTACTCTGGTGTATGTAGTGGAAAGCTGTCTGAATGCGATACGTGTATGATTTTTTGTCAGTTCGCTCGTTGAGATCCTCCTCTCGTGTACATGCACGCTCCTCTTGTTCTCCACCCGTTGTTTTGAAGAGCACTTGAGAGGATAGGCAGATATTCGTCTTGCTTTTTTTATGGTGGAGGCGCGCCGAGTGTTTTTCTTGATCATTTAAACGGCGTGCTTAGGTTAAGATTAAGAGCTCCTCGGTGTTTTATAAAGATGGCGGCAGCCCGCCACCCTGCAGTGTATTTGCTTAGTGTTGAGTTCTCTCCATGCTTGCTCGTTAATCTTGCTTATGTTTCAGACTACGGCATCTCATGTGTCGATTACTAGAAGTGATGTTAATCGTGAAGGAGAGCGCTTGCATGTAGAGCTTGATCTGGTCATTTCACTTTCCGCTTCATCTGCTAACCCTCCTTCTTCCAGCACGCCGCCTGGCACTCTTGCCTTGCTGGTGTTGCCGGTGCGTGGAGATATTGCTGTTGATTCAGGTCTTGTTGCCCGCTTGAATTCACCTAGTCCTAGTGAAGAAGCTAATTTAGCTACAGCCGAAGCTTGGTCGCCAAGCACTGCGAGGTCCGGTTCATTGGATAGCTGTGATCCAAAGTATTACAATTTTGATAACTATCATGATCCAGGGCCCGATTACGTCTATCCCAGAGAACAGGAGCGAGAATTTGAGAGGGACATAGCTCGTTCACAGGAGTATGATGCTACAGTGTGTAACTTACTTTCTGTTGATAAATTCTGGTTTGACAAGATAGAGATTGCGGTGCAACGGGACATATCCTACTTCACTGAGAGTTGAGTTTCGGCGCCCAGACGACCTGACTCTGACCCAACGGTGATCGCTGCGAACTCTCTCTCTACGACAAGGCAAGTTGTGGCTTCGAGGAACACTGCTCGTCTGTCTCGTGATGTGGTCAAGTCCCGTTTCTTGAATCATCAAGCTCTGTCGTGGAAAGAACTGGGGCTTCATCTTCCTTTATCTATTGAACGTGTTCACCGTGATTGGCTGGTTTCCTCCTTTGTCGAGCCATCTTGGCTGTCGTTAGCTCTCCGAGGTACGGGCTCTCTCGTTCTACGTCTTCTTCGTTTTCATCACGAGCCCAGCAAGGGTCTGCCACCATCGATCGACCTGCTTCAAGGACTGTCGTCGGATAGTCTGTTTGGCCGAGCTTCCGACATTGTCATTTTGCCAGGGACTTTATTTGACGATCAACGGCTTGTCAGACCTGAGATGCTTGAAAATCTTGATCGCTTTCCTGTTGATTCAGTGCTATCTCGCATCTGGGAGAAGGAGAACTCTACCTGTGTGTCCATTTGGGTTAAGACTACGAGCACGTGGAAATGGTGGGCGCTCTCCATGCACGATTCTGACTCTCACGACATCACCAAGGTGATCTCCTGTTCGACTTGGCCTTGAATTAAGGACGATCGTGGTATTGCGGGCTGCTGTAGCGGATTGCTACCCATCCCTGCTCGCTGACTTTGGCTTAATCAGAACTCTTGTTGGTATTCGTTGCTTCTAGGTTATCTCTCTACTATTCCTATATCTTGACATAGTTTAATCAGAACAAAATATTTTCTTGTTCGTGTTTGGACTCGTTGCTTCCTGTTGTATGGTAAGAAACACTATTAATACTTGGTTGAGGTCTGGGAGGCAACGTGTTTTGATGGATGCTCCCAATCTGGCCACAACGGAATCAGCCCCTGTCGAGGTCAGAGAGCCGGGTCTTCCATCACCTACAGGTAATTTGAGGGACAATCCGCGAATGCAACATGGGATGGTAAGTCTAGATGAGGGATCGCCTCTACCAGAGGCCAGTCTCTATACTGATTTATCTTGTGAAGATGGTATTGTTTCCCAAGAATTAGATGATGTTCAGGTGACGCCCGCTGGTCTCACAAAGATAGTGCAATTTGAAGTTCCAAGGGTCACTATGTTGCCTGGCAATGGGCCTGTGGTGCCAAGTGTAGCTGGTACTGGTAATTTTGTTACTAATGAGGGCCTGTCCGCAGCTGCTGATCAGCTAGCCTCTACTCGACATATGACCATGATGCCTGGCCTGTCTCAAGTTACAGGAGCCAGTTCTTTGGGTGGTATTTCCAGGCATGCCATCCATTCCCCTTCTTTAGACCCGATTGCTAGTGGTGTATGCAATGCAAATGTGCAAGTCCCAGTGGGAAGGGCTAATGTGAGCGGTATGTCAGCCCCGTCAAATGCTCGTGTCAACGTAGGAACTGCTGCTGGTTTGCCTGTTTCTATGGTGCATGTTCCTAATCCCGCTCTTGGGGGAGGAATTGGTGTGTCTGTGACTTATGGATTGTCTGTTGGCATGAATACTGCTTGTTCTAGCTCTAGTGTAGGCGGTCAGTCAGCCTAGCAATTGGGAAGGCCACCCATTCCCACCATGAGTGGAGTGGCTCCAAACCAAGCAGCCATGGTCAGTCAAGCTGTTCAGTCAAGGCCTGTGTTTCATGCACCCCAGTTGTTGTATGGTCGCAAGTGTGTTTCTCCTTTGCATTCTACCCCTCTTATTTCTACTGTAGCTGAGCCAGTTGATCTTGAGACCTTTGTTGCGGATCTTCATGCTTGGCATGTGGTATCCATCCATGATGCCAAGACGAACATTGGTAAGGCTCAGCTCACCCAAGCCCGTAATTTTAACAAGCGTGTCAAGTATTCTAACATTTTTCAGGTGGGACAGACCGTGTGCATTCGGCTGCAGCATGATAAGCATGCATGCAAATCTAAGCTTAAGATCGACGGTCCATACTTGATCTATGAGCTTTTACGTGGGCGACGTGCTCTCCTTCTTCCACATGGGTTCAATGTCCACGCGCATGATGAACCTGTTTCTCTCACGGATCTGGTGCATTCCGAGCTGGTCTTTGATCTTACGTGCATCAATGTGGAGGGACGTACGGTGGGATGATGTCTTGATCTTCTTCAGATTGGCTTCTTCGGCGGATTAGTGTTAGCTTGCGGATTTGGCACTTTGCGGCTTTTCGGCCTTTCTGGCCTTTTATTCTAGCTCTTGATGCATTTGTAGACCTATGATATGTCACCACGTGTACTCCGTGCACGGTTTTCCTAGCCCAAGGTTTTGTCCTCGGCCCAATTTGCAGGTGCCAAGTTTTCCTTTGGTAGGTTTTTCACCCAGCAGTGGAGGGTGATTTTATCCCAACACATCTACTTATTATTTCTTATATTGTGCTTCGCGGAGCCTAGGAATTTTCGTGGGGGTAGGCTTCAGAGATGTAATGGCCCAAACTTTCCTCATCACAGATTTACCTTATTCATCCAAAGCGGCGATACTCATTCGTCGTATAAATTTTTGGCTTAAAATACCATTGAACCGTTACAAAGATATCATAGCCGTTCAATAGATCTAGGGTTTTGATGTGGCGCCGCGAGCTCAGCCTGACACGCCTCACCATGCGTCAGGAAGGCATGCAGCTAGGGTTTGTATAAAGTGGCGGCCTGACCTTGTGTCAGGCAGCTGATGTACTCTGGTGTATGTAGATGTGGAAAGCTGTCTGAATGCGATACGTGTATGATTTTCTGTCGGTTCGCTTGTTGAGCGTGCATGCACGCTCCTCTTGTTCTCCCCCGTTGTTTTGAAGAGCACTTGAGAGGATAGGCAGATATTCGTCCCGCCTCTTTTAAGGCTTCACAGTATGTCGACCATCCCCTAGGTTTCTCTGCCAACAACGGAACGTTACTCGTACAAATGGGCAGGCAACCTTTGGTGTGCCACAGCATGCAACGGTTTTGCTCTGGGAAGTGATGCTCCGAATTTCTCTGACATGTCCAAAGTAGTGGGGTCCTGCCCATTTGGAAAGGACCAGTCAAAGCTCTGAACAAGGCGAGCAAGCATTATCTGAACCATGACAAGTGCGAGTGGCATTCCCGGGCATCCTCTCCTTCCGGTTCCAAAAGGCAAAAGCTGGAAGTGCTGGCCTTTCACATCAAGCTCAGGATGCTCCATGAATCTTTCTGGATCAAACTCAAGAGGTCTTTCCCAGCTAGAAGGATCCCGGCCTATTGCCCATGCATTGACGATCAGACGGGTTTTGGCTGGCAGAATATAACCAGCAACTTCGCATGTCTCACGAGACTCGTGGGGAAACAGCAATGGAACCGGGGGGTGAAGGCGGTAGTTCTCTTTTATTACAGCTTGTAGGTACTCGAGATTTGGAAGGTCTGATTCCTGGACAAGCCGAGTGGTTCCAACGACAGCATCTAGTTCAGCTTGTACGCGTCTCATCATATGAGGGTTGCGAAGAAGCTCGGCCAGTGCCCATTCTGTTGTGACCGCCGATGTGTCTGATCCACCAGCCATCATGTCCTGCGAACACAAGAATTTTGACCTCAAAGCTATCCCTCTACCTGAAGCCAGATTTTTTGGGAATAGATCTTGCATTCTAACATAGCTAGAACTTCACTAGTGCCGTAGCTTATTCGGGACGAGCTGTCGATGATGATGCTCAAGTGATCGTAAAGAAATTAGTGGATTACATTCATATTAATCAAAACTTACCAGGATCACAGCATGTATGGTTACATCGGAGAGATGACCAGTTCCATCTTCTGTAGGCATGGTGAGCAACACATCAACAAAGTCTCTTGGTGTATCCCTATCCCCTTTTTCCAGTGATGCAGCCTTTCTGTGCTCGTCAATCCACTGCCGAGTAATAGTGTGCAGTGCGACCTGCGTCTCCCTAATACGCCCCTCGATATTGCAGCTTCGACACCCACGATAGATACGGGACGTAGTCACCAACAATGAACATCCCAAGAAACTGCGATAGTTTGCCGATAAGTCCGGTAAACTGTTGCACTTCTTTAGACTGGCTTTCCACATCGATCCCGCCGAACCTGAGACAGGTGGAAATGGCAATTCAATACTAAGCGTCGATGACAGTCCTGATGGATATTCACGTTGCCTAAACTGTTGATAGCTTATAGGGAGTCAGGTTTCCATGGATGTCAAAATATGTACAACAAAGAACTTTGTATATGTTCTCATAATCTCCATTCAACACAAAATCAAACGGCCCAGCTCATACATCACCTTTTCTTAATCAGCATGCGACTCATGTTGTTAGTAGCCAACGACGACAACTTGAGGTTGAGGTCTACCACCTTTTCATTCTGTGACTCCTCAAGGATGGCCTTCAATGTGGCAGTTATCTCCTCTATCCTCACAGATCGAAACGATTCGATGCGTTCTGAGTGAAGAGCTCAACCAGGCAGATCTTGCGTAAATGACGCAAATAAGACCCTGAAGAAAGCACAATGTTCTGGTAATTTCAAGAAAGTATATACGAAGCCAAAGTCTGTGGACGATAGGCAAACGCTTGATCATGAGTCCTGAGAAACTGTTTTGTCATCTCTGGAGTCGACGCTACAACAGTATCGTGTGATCCAAGGCGCAGGTACATCAGAGGCCCATATGTGTTAGCCAGGCGTGCCAATGCTTGGTGCGGAAGACCACCCAACGCGGGTAGGTTGCCTAAGACAGGCCATGGGCGTGGCCCTGGAGGCAAGCGAGTGGGTTTTCTTAAGAAGAGATAACCGTACACTGCAATGGCGACAAGGACGCCTATCGATATAAGAGGTAGCCCAAGTTGTTGTTGAGCCCACCGAACGCTTCCTTGCAGGCCTGATGCATATGTTTCCATATTTTCTACTATCCCTCTCAAGATCGTCGGAGATCCAAGTTTGCTGCCAGATGCTGGCTCTATCCCGTGAACTGGAGTACCGATCCAGAAAATGAGAACACTCTTCCTGGCGCCTATTACCTAGAGCTCTACCTTCCACCTAGACCTCTGTATTGAACACCCTGCCATTGTGTCGTGTCAAGTCCCTCCGAGTCACCTAAAGATAGGAGTGTTTTATCTCGCGTTGAATGGTTGAGATCTCTTGAAGATCTCGATGGATTGCTAAGATCCCTAGAATTAGAACAAGCCTGAAACGGCAATGGGCTCTCTTGCTTGGGCAAAACATAAGAGAGGTAAGGGTGAGGGGCATGAGTCGGCACAACAACGGATCCGAGCCTTGACCCGGTGTAAGGTCCTTTGACCACATTTTCTCATTTGACTTCAACATGTTGCAAAGTCTCTCTCTACAAGAGAGCCAATAAAAAAAGACCAATTTAGAAAAGAAAGCATAAGACCTTAAGCCATAAGATGCCCCAGCCCAGGGATCTTTTGCGCACCAAAGGCAAAATTATCGTATTTTACTCTTAATTAATTACTGAAAGTTATTAATATTTATATGGTTGGAATCGTCATGAGATGTATTAATAGAATATGGCTGGTGAACGTGGAAACAAGCAAGCCTATAGGAGATATTCCTGCAGGTGTGAAGGAGGGTTTTTCTGGAACTATTACTTCGCACTTAACGGTTCACTGCGCATCGCTTCCATCAATCACTGCGCAGCAAGACCCTATCCATGCGCACTAAAACAGAAGCAACCTCAAAATTTACAAAGAGACAAAATTCAATCTGCGATATGATCTCTTAACCACCACATGCTTACATGAAATTAAATTTCAATGTCACAATGTGCATCAGTCCTTAGTTTTAGGCACCACAAGAAACAAATCAACATGCTACCAAGTCTTTTTCGAGCAAGAAGTTGTTGTTTATGCAATTTCAACTGTGCCTCCAATGCTCTCTTCTCTGCTGTAGCAGCTCTCTTAGCAGCCTTTTCAAGTTGCTCCTAGCTTTTTGTTTGGCTTTCTCCTCTCTCTTTTTTTTTCTTTTCTTTTGAGTTCAGCGATGTACTCTGGACTAGTGATCAGCTTGCTTCTTCCAATTGTTCTAGGCGGCTGAACATTAGGGAGATTTAATATTGTAGAAAGAGACCTATCTACAATCTCCACATGATGCTCAACGATAGTGTCATTAGTCAGGTCCTCGTTGATAGAACCTTGCGGTCACATATTTGTGAGGGCCGCCCAGTTGTGCCTAATATTACTCTTTGTTCATATTACTGACCGTACTCCCGTTGACAGAAGCATGCAGTAGTAAGTCACAACCATTTCTATTGATGCAATAAGGACGGAATGCACTAGACTCACTATTATGCAGCAAGTGAATATTCTCATGCGCTTCATTTGCTTCGATTTGTGGGAAGCACTATGCTGTTTTTTTGTACACGTCAGTCTGAAAATATACAACTCGCTATCTAGGAGAAACAAACTATTCTATTGGTCAATGTATTAGAATCTTGCAGTAATATGGGTTTGGTCCAATAGTGCGTAGTGATGTAGCCAGATGTGCATATTAAGGTGCCACCTCACCTGCGCAGTGTCTTAGTGAGGTGGTGGGCCCCACCACTTTGACCAACCTCTGGGCTTTACCGGGCTTTTCGTGGGGGTGATGACGTAAATACATACAAATCTATCGGCATTCCAGATCCACTCCGCTGCTGATCGAGGATCGCACTTGTGAGCAGGTTTGGGTAGCTGCCGAGATCACGAGACTGCAGGTGAACTCGCGGAGGGAGAGTTGCAACGTTGCTCAAGTATATAAGTTACTGTGAATCCTGTCATCACGTCAAGGCTTCCAATTCATCGTTGACGCCGAGGAACGCCTGATGAAAAGCTTGGAGCACTGGCAGATCAACTCGTGTGAATCCTATTGACGTCTGGGCATCTCGTGTACCAGCTTTGTTTACAGCGGAGCCGTCAGTCCTCATCGTCTTGTAGCCGTATCTACTGTATACGCCCTCACGTTTCTTCTGGATGATCTTTTCTTTGATTCTACGACTTTCTCCTCGAGGAGTATGGCATCGATTCGCAGCATCCGTGAGAGCCCTCGCAAAAACGGAGAGTTCCTCAACAACTTGAACCTTCTCTTCAGGCAACAAGAGCCTCCGTGCGATCCCACCCCGATCGAGGGGTTGATGTGGGAATCAGGTGAGGACTTGAGAGGCTTGTCCAACCCGGAATGGTTCAACGCTTTTACATACGCTTCATCCGGTACTGCAGAGTGACCGGAATTCTGGAGGCCTGTTTTCTGTGAAACTCGTGGAGCTTGCCACCAATGCCTTTGTTCCAGACGAGGTGCGCGCCCAACCCCTCATCCAACAGCGCGACCGCTTTATCCAACGATATTTTCTCATGGTATCATAGCAGTGTTAGGGGTAACACCCGTCGATTCTTGGAGAGAGTGAGCACTGCTCCACTAGGGAGACGGTAGTCGTGAGAGTATTTCCACGAAGATAGATGTGTTGTGTCAGGTCCCGGGAGATTGTTGTGTTGTGATTAATTACTGGTCGTTCTATTCCTCTACTCTTATGCTATTCTTGTTTTCATGATTGTTCTTACACTATTAGTCAGCTTCTGGATCTAATCTATACTAGTGAAATACTTGTGTAGAAATCTTCATATCTATAAACTTGTCTTGTTAAAGTTTTTTTTTATCTAGCATGGATTGATCCTTATCATCTCTAAACGAGATTAACAAGCTTGATGGGGCCAACAACTATACTATGTGGAAATTCAAGATACCGTAGTGGGATAGCAGGTTAGGCAGAAATTCGAAACAAAAGTGCCTAATCAAAAATAAATTATTTTTTACTCATTTTTAAAAATTATTTTTAAAGAATGCCAAATTTTCCAGAATTTCACTAAAAGTGCCTAGGTATAAAAACCTGAATTTGAATTTAAAAACAAATAGAAAATAGAAAAACAATGATTTCATAAAAATAATATTCATTTAAAACGTCATCCGGACTCAGTTTTCAATTTTCATCCATGACAGCGGCTGAGTTTTCATTTAAAACGTCATCCATGGACTCAGTTTTCCATTTTCATCCATGGCAGCGGTTGTATATTTTTATTTTATATTTTTTTGTTTTTAAAAGAACTGGGGGATTGTAGCCCTGGAAATTTTATTTAAATACTAAGGAAAAAATAACCTTACAAAGCCTGAAGGCTGAGGATGTGTTCTCATTTATTTTCAGTTGTCTCATTTGAAAAAACTTCACATCCAAGATGCCTAAATTTATTAAAATAAATAATTTAAAATTTAAAATTATTATATTAAAGTTGTATTTTATTTTTTTATTTTTATTTATTTGTTTTAAAAAAAAACCTTACTGCCAAATGGCCCAAAAATTAATTATTAGGCAGGCAAGTGCCTAACCGGCAGTGTTTTTTTTTTCACTTTTCCAAAATCGCAGGCAGGGCGACATGTACGCAGTGCCCATATGGCGAGACTAACGTGGTGACCTAGTTAGAAAAGTGGCTATATTACAGGTTTCATATTTTAACAGGTCCACGCAAGACAAATCTGGCTCCTGATATTTGACCATTGGGCGATTTTTTTAATTTTTACTCCCGTAAGTCCTTAGTAAAAGTAGCTGACCCATTTTCCAGGTCGAAATCTGGCGATTTTTCGCCAGATTAGAAAACACTGCTAACAGGCTATCCCACTACAGTACAAACAATCTTGGAAAGAGAGGAGTTCTGAGAAGGGGAAGCAGAAAGTCGATGAAGCTATTTTTGGAAAGATGAACTCTTTGTCAAGGATCATGTGATTCCTTTCATTGTAGGTGTTACTAATCCCCGCGAGTGTTGGGACATTTGGAAGAGACTTTATGGCTGCTTTATGGCACAAAGAACAATGCTAAGAGGCTGTACGTCAGGCATAAGTTCTCACAGTTGAAAATGGAAGAAAAAACCCATGTGGAGAAGTTTTTGCAGGAATTCAAGATACTTCTAAATGAGATGGCAGAGTATAACGATGTTCCATAGGAAAGCATGATCGTGGAGCAGATCATCAATGCTCTTCCTAAGAGCTGAGTCACATCCAGTGAGACAAGCCTTCCATCGTTCGAAGAACTTACGGGGCGTTTGCAGCTAGAAGAAACGCGATTCCTGAACCAACCCAAAGCACTGCGTGAAGAAGAAGTTTTCACTAGTACAAAAACCAGGTTTCATGACACTTTTTTTTTCTGTTTTCCTGACTCTTTTGATCATTTTGACTCATTTTTTATTCTTTTCCAAAGAGTCATGCAGATCGTGTCGTTACGATGACTCTAATATCCGCGTCGTGAATACGACTCTGGGTGACATCCCCTAGTGAACAAGATACGTGACCGTGTCACATCCGTGACTGATTTCTAGCAACACATAACTCTCCCCGGACTGCTACTAGTCAATTTCAGATGTGTCAATTTCAGATGATGACAGGTGTAGGGACGACGCTATCTCGCACGCATGCCACAACGAGCCACGTGTCACGTGGATATGCATTTGTTTTCTTTTCATTTTTTTCGATTTATGTTTTTATTTGTTTTTTATTTTATTTTTCATAGAACAGGGACAGTGGTTTAATTTGTATTGTAGGTTTACTGAAATTATTATGTTTATATGTATTCAAATATAATACTATTTATATGTAATTTATAATATCGAGATTATATTATTTTGTACAAATACATGGTGTCACGAGCCAATTGGGTAAAAACAAATTCGACAATTGATGGAAATATGAAAAGAAGACAATGGTCCCTGTTTCAAATCTGTGCAGTGCCTCCGGATCAACAAAAAAATGGAGTGTTTTCAAGAATATAATCACTCAATAGTAGCCCAACTACCCAACTACCCACTGCATCCAAAAATGTGACAGACCGAGCACCTTCCTCCTCCCTGGTTGTCCATAGCATGCCTCCTTCTGCCCCAAGACCTTCACGTCCTTCCTTACAAGAGATCAAGATCACATGTCCTGCACATGAATGCACATATGTATAAGCAACTCAACAACAAGTGCAGATTCCAATAGGAGTGCGCAACTGTAAATACTACATGAGATCTATTTAGCTAACCACTCAAATGTAACACCTATTTGTACTGGACCCACACTCTATCCCTGCTCCTTCACCTAATGTCAAAATCACTCCAAAACCATCATAGATCCACCAACGAGCTAACTTGCAGAATTCAACATGAAAATTTAGGGACGACTTTGATAACAGGAGAAAAACAGGCTGAAATGTGTTGAAGAATGCACCTTCATTAGCAGTGCCTTCTGCCGCTACTAGAAGAGGCATTATGGACTCCCTCCCTTTTAGAAGATGTGGTCATGGTTGAGGTGCCTGATTTTATCAACTGTGCCACTGCAACAGCTGCCTTTAGTTGACCATCTACCCATGTTTCTTGTAGCTATTGATCCACAGGGAATCATAGGTAATCTTGTGCTTGAAATCTGGACCTCTTGGATGAATCTGGACCCACACTCTATCCCTGCTCCTTCAGCTATCACTGCCTCTGCACAAATCATACATACATCCTTGCCTTGCAGCTGATGATGACAACCTAGATTTGTTCTAGGAAACATCCAACTCAGCTTATCCATAGTTCCTATGCTGAATTGTGTCTGCTACTCTCTGTAATCTAACAGGCATTCACCTTCCAGTGTTGACCTACATGTCATATACCAATTATCAGCCTTGTCAAGAAGGGAAACCACAAAGTGTTTCATGTTATTGCCATGCCCCCCTAACTCAGCTGCATGGAGCGAGGCCTCCCATTCACCTAGTTGAGTGTATGACAGAAGAGAAATCATACCTTGTAAAGCTTCATATGGTGGTCACATCACAGCACATCATCTACTGCTATGAAGGATTCAGACGTAGATACCAGGACCTGATGCACACTTATGCAAGAAACAGACATAAGTATTTGAATTTACGGTCATGAAACGCTCCCTTGGTGTAAAGTCTGTAGAGCCTCTTTCAGTTGTCCTTCCTCACATGATCAAGCATCCTCACATTCCCGCCAATCGTTATAAAGAACATTTTGTGGATCCATCTCTTGGTCCTCTTTTGGAAGCTGTGGTCATCTTGTGCATTGTGCCGCTGCTGCTGTTTCCAGATGACCATCTACCTATGCAGGTTTCTTGTAGCTATTGATCCACAGTGAATCATAGCTAATATTGTGCTTGAAACCCAGCCCTCTTGCATGAATTTCTACCCACCCTCATTCCTGCTCCTTCAACTACCCCTGCCTCCGCAACAATCATGTATGGATCTGAATCTTGCTCACATTTGACATAAGTGGCCATGAGGGTATTGTTCAAAATGACATCTGGAAATGTTCCAGCTTTGATGATGTCACCATGGACCTCTTTGCCCTTTTCCAGAGCTGCATGCAGCCTCCCACACGCATAATAAACACAAAGAAATATGATGTGGTTGGGCTTCAGCCCTCTCTCACATTATTTGCTCATACGTCTCCAAAGCATCAATCCCACACCCATATTGTTGCGCTTACCCTGCAATCATGGTACTCCAAAGACACCACATCTTGTTCAGCTAGCCATGTTGTCGAACACTCCCTTTGCATCCTTGCTGCACCTACATTTGGCATAAATGTCCACCAGGAGAGTGTTCAGAACGACATCTGGTACAATTGCAGCTTTGACGATGTCACCATGATGGACCTCTGTGCCCTTCCCCAGAGCTGCCAGGCTCGAATTGGGCATACATGTCCACCAAGGCATAGTTCAAATGACATCTGGTACAATTCCAGCTTTGTCATTGACACTATGGACCTCTGCTCCATTTTCCAGGGCTGCCAGGCTCACATTTGGCATAGATGTCCACCAAAGCAAAGTTCAAAATGACAACTGGTACATTTCAGCTTTGACAATATCACCGTGGACCTGTGCGTCCATTCCACAGCTGTCAGAATCACATTTGGCATACATGTCACCAAGGCAGTGTTCAAAATCAGATTTGGTGTACAGTTGCAGCTTTGACAATGTCACCATGGACCTCTACGCCCTTTTCCAGGGCTGCCACCTGCTCGCGTTTGGCATACATTACACCAGGGTTGTGTTCTGAATCACATATGGTACGTTCCAGCTAATTTGACGATGTCACCATGGCCTCTGCTCTCTTTTCCAGGGCTGTTAGGCTCACATTTGGCATACATGTCCACGAGGGCAGTGCTCAGAATCACATCTGGTACAATTCCAGCTTTGACGATGTCACCATGGACCTCTCTGCCCAGTTCTAGGGCTGCCAGGCTCGCATTTGGCATACATGTGCTGCATGGCAGTGCTCAGAATGACATCTAGTACAATTTCAGCTTTGACGATGTCGTGCCATGGAACTTTGCACCCTTTTTCAGAGCTAGCATGCTCGCATTTGGCATACATGTCCACCAGGGCAGTGCTCAGAATGATACCTGGTACAATTCCAGCTTTGAAGATGTCACCATGGAAGTCTTTGCCCTTTTCCAGCCCGCTGCCATGCTCGCACATGCTTTGCCCCCACAAACCAACGTGATGTGGTCAGGTTGAAGTACACCTCTCCCCGTACCTGATAATCAGCTGGATCAGGCCCTTCAGATCCCTATAATCAGGCCCTTCAGATCATCCTCGAGGTCCACCTGTACCAGATACCGCACATAGAGGACCTTGAGGATGATCTGAAAGGCCTAACTACCCTTGACACCAGACCTGAAATTTAAACTCATGATCAAGTTGGGGAGTCTATCTTTGCACAAAACCAGATGTAGAGAGGTAAAGGAGATAGTAAATGTCCGACATGCCAACGGCCTGAAGACGATATCCGTTCTCCGATACAATGCCTGGGGTATTCTCATCAGAGAGCCACCCTTGATGTAAGTACTCTGAACACACTCTTGTAGAAGAACTGGATGTCGTTATTAGCCAGTTCATGCTTTTCCTTCACTGCTACCTCAAAGAATGCAACCTGCATCAAAAAAGATGGCTTGAGTAAGCAGACTGGAGAGGGGCTTGGCAGGTACAAGAGAAGGACTGGGTAATAACAATTCAATACCAATATGTGATGGTGATTGATGAATACATGTCCTTGACCCATTTGTCAAGGGTAAGATGATACCCTTGAACTTCTCCTCGACTTGTTGGCTATTTCTCTATTGCTACATTGGCAGTAACATGTCAAAATTACTCCACACCGTCATAGCTCCACCCAACGAGCTTACTTGTCAATATGAAAAATCTAGGGGCGACTGTGATAAGATGGGAAAATCGGCTGAAATGTGTTGAAGAAGAAGGTGCCCCCACACTGTCCTTGACCTTGTGCCATGAAAGCATACATGTTTTTGCAACAATGGAGGATTCTTGACCAGACCTAAACCCAAAAGGACCTCTTGCATGTGCTACTTATGTTTGTAGTCAGGTGATCGCTGTGAGGAGAACCACCATGGTGCAGTTGAGCAACCATAGGTTTGAACTCAGCTTCCTAAGACCAAGCTGACCTTCCCAGTACCTTGTAAAGACCAGGAGAAATACCAAATCATGATACTAGCAGGAAGAACGCACATTGACAGACTTCTACATTATGAAAGCCACACCTTGCGACTGCGCATGTCCCACCTTTGAGAAGGATCTTCAGAAAACTCGTGCCAGCTCTGCGTCATGGTCCACGACACCACATTTCGTTAAGCCGCTCCCTTTGCATGCTCGATGGCTCCACATTTGGCATACATATCCACGAGGGTACTGTTCAGAATTATGACAAACTTCTTCTCAACGTACTTTAAGAAAGCCGCACCTTGCGACTGCGACTGTCCCACCATCGACAAGGATCTTTACAAGCTCGTGCCAGCTCTGCTTCATGCTCCACGACACCACATTTCGTTAAGCCATATTGTTGAACGCTCCATTTGCATCCTCGATGGCTCCACATTTGGCATACATATCCACGAGGGTTCTGAACAAACTTCTTCTCAACGTACATTAAGAAAGCCACACCTTGCAACTGCGACTGTCCACCATCGACAAGGATCTTTGCAAAGCTCGTGCCAGCTCTGCTTCATGCTCCACGACACCACATTTCGTTAAGCCATATTGTTGAACGCTCCCTTTGCATCCTCGATGGCTCCACATTTGGCGTACAAACTTCTTCTCAACGTAGAAAGCCACACCTTGCGATTGCGACTGTCCACCATCTTCATGCTCCACCACACCACACGCCATATTGTTGAACGCTCCCTTTGCTCCACATTTGGCATAACCACGAGGTACTATTCAGAATGACACTCCTTCCCGTATCCTTCCAAAGCCTCTAACCAAAGCCTCCCCTCCCCTCGATCGCCACCCTAATAGGCTCTCGGAGTGGGAAGAAGAGTGATTATGAGGGCGTTCTTGAAAAGTATCGAAGTCCCCATGTGAATGAAATAGGTGGATGAAATCATCCAAATCCTTGCATGTAATGAAATCATCCAATTGATGAATGAAAATAATCAAATTTAATGAAATCATCCATCAATGGATTTTCATAAAATGACCTTAAAGGGAGTTGACTACACCAATCTAAAAATTTAGAATCATCTGCATTATTTTTAGAGTCATGTGCCTGACCCATGAGATTCTACTCCAATCAAACGACGTTCACCGGGATAGAGGCATATACACGACCCTTTTTGGTCATTTTTGGTCATACCCATGACATTTTTGAACGATGACGACATTGAGTCATGGTTTGAGTCATGACAACCATGACTCTCCAAAAACAAAAGTCAGAAAAACCATACAAAGGAACCTCCCTACTCGACCTCATCGCCGAGCAAATATTCAGGCCAGCAACTATGGGAGAGGAACATATCATAAGTGTGGCAAGGTGGGTCATTATTGGCATCAATGTCCAGGCATAGCAACATTCCCGGGCGTGAAGGTCTCACATAAGCACATGCAGCTCAAGTCAAGATTCCCGATAGTGCAGCTGAGTTGTTTGATGAAGCATTCTCCACTTGCTGAGCCGTGGTTTCTCGACACCGGGCTACAACTCAATTTTAACTAATTCCGGACTTAAGATGAGTCCAGAAATAAAAATAAGTGAATAAATAAATCATATATGAAACCCAAAAAATAATTTTTATTCCACTAACAATACGTTAGTGCCATTGCAAATTAGTCATATATACTTTGATCAACTTTAGAAATGTTCGCGAATGTTGGACAAATGAAAAAACTTTGACTCTAATGCCGATGTTCACGAAGAGAGATAAAGAAAGAATATATACTTCAGCCACATCATGTAGAGCTTAAAGTCCAAAACTGACAAAAAGTGGAAACAAACATTAAAATCAGGAGAGCTTCATTCATAGTTCAGATCATCCAATAGAAATAACAAATCAAACTTGGATACGGATGAGAATAGATCATTTTTATTTTCGAATGTCATTGAATGCACAATGACATTCACTACATGTGACCTTGACATGTAAGTCGAACTGTGCAGATACACATTAAAGAACTTGCGATTTTTACAGCAAATTGTCCATATGCCCTGCCACAGCCGTAAATAATACTAGAATTGTTAAGAACTAACATCATGGGATGACATAATCTAGACTTGAGAAGCCGTCACGAATGATGATTCCCTTCCCAAACAACTTGTATTCAGGGGCTGAGTTCGAAGATGCCTCCCCATGCCCCATCCGATTCCAGCTTGACTTTCTGCACCAGAAGAGAATGATCTATTCTCGGAATGGTCAAATAGATCATCAGAATTGATACTGGAACGTGTGGTTGACGAAGTTGAAGATCTTGAACCATTTCGATTTTGAACCATTCTGACGAATATTTGCTCTCTCTTTGAGAACCAGAGTCCTCAACTCATACTCGTAAGTCACTGAAAAATATCGAAGCCCACAAACCCAATAAAAGATGACCAGCTAATTGCAACTAAAATAAAGAACAGTACATACCTAAAAAAAATGCATGTTACCATTCAATATTTATTTAACTTTGACATGAACGGCGAAGTACATACCAAGATAATCAGGCTGACTTGTCCACAGATGGAAAACAGAAGTATCCAAATATCGCCCATACCAAGACCATAGTAGGTGATTCCGATCTATTGCTGCACGAGATGCTTTTGCAAAGCTCTCACTCACATATTCAACAATACTGGATACTCCTATCATGTTTGAGATGAATGGCCACACTGCATCATTTATATTAGACAGCTTATTTTTTTACCCATTAAAAGTAAGAGGAAAATATCCAGTATTTGCAGGATTTTTGAGTGATTTTGTTGGTTCATCATCCACAAGAAGGATTTGCCCTTCCCTCGTAAACGTTTTTCCAGGAAAACTAGCAAGAACGGTTTGAATATCCTTAATGAGATATCTCAGCTCATGCTTAATATAGCCGGCTGTCGCATTGCAATACTCATTGGAAGAGCTTCATCATATCAATGGGCACAAAATATTGTAGCATCTTAAGAACAATGTCTCTTTCAAAGCAAGAGCAAATGTCAAAAAGACGCTTCAGGAACTGCACCACTCCAGGCCGAGGAATGACAAAAGGAGTATCTGGGACCTTAATGGTCACATTTCTCCCTGAAAATCTGTTTTTGAACATCTCTCTTCCGGTCGGAGGTGGTCGATAACAAAGGAGACCATTAACACTCAATATTATGAGCTTCATCCGCCTTTTCGGAGTAGAGGCATCCCTGTCCGAAGAAGCATAATTCTCCTGAAACCAATGTAATTGAGATTAGTGCAGATATAACACATATGCAATCTCGACATTTATGTCGAGGTAAATGCATCCTTGAGATTCACCGAAGACAATTTGAATATCTCCACAACACTACAGAGTCTTTATGAGGATATACCAAATGGATAAATGAATCACAATGCTTCAAACAAACATTAAAAAAAGATATGCAGCTACTACACCTTCTGAATCCTTCTTGATTGAGATTCTGCAGAACAAATTCTATACACTTTCACAACGTGAAGGTTGACTTTAGGAAGCTTTGACTTGAGGCTCTCAAGTCAAACCTTTAAAATAAACATATTGTGAAGGGTTTCTGAAGGGACAGTAAAACATCTGACGCAATCTTCATGTCTGATCAAACCATAAGCCTCTTACGAGTGGATCGAGATTTCTTCGAACACTCTGAAGTTTTCGGGCCAGACGCGCGACATAAATCATCCACTTGTTTTTTCCCTTCAAAGATTTGGACGTTGAGTGCACAAGGGGATGACATGAGGCCATTTGGAGATACATCTGGACTTGAGATCTTCATATCCTGAATTGAACGTCAAATACTAAGATTACGTTAGATTATAATGCAGAAGAAGACATCGCTCACTTCACCCAATTTTACCTTGAGTAAACTTAAGATCATCAGAAAAAAGAAAAAACTGAATGAGGAAGACAAACCAAGAAAAGTATAGGCAATAATTCACCTTGTTCCTCCTCAAGTGTCCATGTCAAAGTTATCATTTCTGACGTGACATGGCGCTGACACGTCGGCCGTCACATCCGACGTGCGTCACGTCACGTCGAATCCGGACGTTTACCCATGTAATTTTTTTTTACATTTGACTTTTATGATTTACTTCTACCCTTTGTAATGACATGGCAGCCACGGTGTAAAACAGACGTGGCCAATTATTAATATTTATTAAAAAAAATATGTCCGCCTATATTGGCAGTCGCATATAATTTATTATTTTTAATAAAAGCGACCGCCCATATTGGCGGTCGCTTGTAAAATATTTTGTTAAATTAAGCGACCGCCAGTATTGGCAGCCGCCCGTAATTTATTTATTTTTAAATGAAGCGACCGCCCATATTGGCGGTCACTTGTATTTTATTACATTTTAAAATAAGCGACCGCCTACATTGGCCATGTGGCAGTCGCTTTTCTTGTTTTTATAAATATAGCGACCGCCATGCGGCGGTCGCGTGTTTTTTTTTTCCTTAGAAATCCAGGGACCCGCCGTGTGGCGTTTTGTTTTTAATTCTAATCATGAAGCGGCGCCTCGACCAGCCACGTGGCGAGGTGCCACGGATCAGGAAAAACGAAACAAATGGGATGGGGGGAGGTGGTTTTGAACCATTGACCTCTCCCATGTGGATGCGCGTGGCGAGGTGCGACTAGCCAGTCGCGCCTTTTCAAGCATAATGCCATTTTGGGGGGGGGGGGGGGCGCTGGTGGGCGCCTATATAAACCATTCCCCCCTCCTTTTCTGATCACTTTTGCCCCTCTTGTCGTGCGGTTCCTTGGCATCATGTAGTTCTTTCGGACTTCTTTGCTTGGCACTGCCAACAGGAGGTACAAAGGTGATCATTTGGGAGGGGAGGTTTTGTCGGTTTTCTATAGGTCAGTCTCACACACTTGTTCATGGTACAATCATTGTATCACCATTTTGCCGTTTCCGGATCTCCGGCGGCCTGTTTTTTTGCAGAAAACTACGAAGACACCATCCACACGCGTTCATTGCCATTTTATGAGATTTTGGACCCTGTAGTGGGCAAAGGTTTATACAATGTCGGGGGTTGTCTCTTGGAAGGCGGGGTCATCGGGCGAGGGAGGCATAACTGGTATTTATTACCTGAACTCTAGTGCGAAGGTGGCAATGTGCCAGTAGCAGGGCGACCCATTAAGTGGACTGAAGCGAAGATGTGGAGAGTAAGAAAGAAGAACAAAGGGGAACGGAAGCATAATTCCAGGAATGCGATCGCTTGCTTCATTTCTGGAAAGTGCGCAGTAAACTTGCATGGGCACCGGTGTGTATCATGGATGTTGTCCACAAGAACAGTGTCTTGCACAACAACTTGTCCCCCGACAACATCTTGTTGCATTTTCCAGATGGCACCGAGGAGATCAAGATTGGGGTGTGTGATTGGGGCTTAGCCACCCCATCGGGCATACGCAAAGCCTCGCCGTACCAGTTTGAAAACCAAGACAAGCTGGACCGGGAACTCGCGAAAAGATGGTGGGTGGAAAAAGATATTGCATCGGTTTTCAATGCGAATGTCACCCCCTCCCAGGACATGACATCGGAGGCATTTGCTGTTGGGAAGATAGCGGTACGAATAAATGACGGCGCTCATTATGATCAAAGTATGTTCCAGGACCAATTTACGGGAGATTGTTGGCATTCAATGCTACAAAGGTTGTACGACAACAACAAGAATGAGAGAGTCACATTAGCCCATGTAGTACTTCGGTTCATGGGCAAGCCATTCAATTGGCCTGAGCCGAAAGACGTATATAGGACGGAGTCAACCATAGTCTCGTAGATATGAGATTTCTGACGGTACAATGGTTCTTTTATGAAGACATAACTCAATTTTGATCGTGCATGTAAAAAATAAAGTCCCATTGTAAATACTACATTGCATATGCTCGATCCTGGCACCTGTCATCGCAACATAAATGGTTTGTGTACTGGTGTCGAGCGGCTTTTACTCACCCATCCCTTCGCTATCCGAGGTGGAAACTCCAAGATAGAAGAGTTGGATATCTCTAAGCACTCAGCCCGCTCAGAACAATCAGTCATGACCTGCAGCTAGTGAATCATGGTTGTGCTTCATATTTGTATTCCTTTCTGCCTTCATGTTATCAATTTACCTTACCGTGTATACTAAAGCATCAGATTGCTTCAGTATCTACTAAGTTCCAGTTAATCATGCATTCATTCCACAGCTTCTCTCGTGTCTCTCTACACAGTATGTTTGTATCGATTCAGTATCGGATTAAAATTAATCATGTATCATGCCTATGCCATGGTGTCTCTATTCTATCATACTGTATAATTCTACAGCTTGCATGAACTAAGCCTCATTCAAGTCATCATCTCCTCTTCATTGTTTCCCGCTCTCCGTTACGTTTCTTCCTCCCTTCAACAAGTCGCCCTCCTCCAGAAGTGATCCCCTTCCCGTTGTCGCTCTCCTAATCTACCCACAAGCTGTTCTAACCACCTAACTAACTAACCGTCACCCCTGAAGTAACACGTTCCCTCTGCAGATGTCGTTCTCTCACAGTCGTTCTCTGTCAATGATAACTGTTTCCCATGTACTGTAACAGGTTGTGTCAAGCTGTGCCGAGCTGTGACTGACTGTGTAAAGTTGTGTCGGGTTGTGACTAGCTGTGCGAAGCTGTGTCGGGCTGCGTGAAGCTATGTCGGGCTGTGATAGACTGTGACGGGCTGTGACTGGCTGTGCGAAGCTGTGTCGGGCTGTGTAACCCCTCTAAAGCCTGCTCCTGTCACCCCTAAGGCTCCTGTTGATCTCAGTCTGCGCAAAAATTAAGGGTACCCCACAGAACTCGTAAAAGCGTCTAAGTCCCAAGCAGCCCTCTGCAATGTCAAAAGAGTCATCTGAAGAAACAGTAGTATCAGAATCCTCGTCCCCCCCTAGGTGTTTTAACGGCCGAACTTTAAGTGGAATCATGCGTGGCATACAATGTGGTCCCACCATATCTGGAAGTTTAAACTGTACAACTTGATGTAAGCGCTTGCAAGCAAAATTAGTGAACGCCCTGAACTCCTTATCCGTATAGGTGAGAGGTGTGCCAATGACTTTGGAACAGTGTAAGTATTTCCAGGCTTCATGTCCCTTAAAGAAAATATCCTCAGGGCCGAATTTATGTGTTGTCAAATTGTTCCAAGCCGAATTAAACATGAACGAAGTTGGGAATCCTTCTGCATCATAACTTTTTCATATAGGTACATATGAGGTGGCACTGAAGGTAAGACCCAATGATCCCCATTGGAATAACTCAGAAATTGTGATTGCATCTTCTGCTGCTCAATGTGATAACGTGCCAGAAAACAAGCAGCATAGTATAATTCACAGCCCATGACAATACTAGATACATCCTTGGTCTTGGTATAGATGTACCCATGTACAACCTGGAAGGCAATTATTTCCTTCAGCATGGTACCTGCCTCAGACCAGTACCTCGCAAAGTGATGATCCTCAATGGGTCGATTGTTCGGAAGAACCTTAGTCCGAGTTGCCATCGGCAACCAAATGCGCATGATCTGGTAGTAATGTGCCAACGACTGCGGAGGACTAAATTCCTTCCAAGCCAAATCCAGCACAATGGGAATTTGGTTGAAGGGCATAATCATAGCTCGACTGTACTCCCGTGCAGCAGGAGTCCTAGGTGGGTTAAAAGCAGCATCTCCCCATACCTCAGGCTGTGGTTTGGCTGTAGTAGCAACAGGGTCAGCTACCTGCACAGACACCTGCTGTGGTATTGGTACCACTGGCCCTTCTACCACTGGCATCTCCTGCACCCCCTGCGAAGAAGACTGAAAAATTAGAGTCCTGGCATGTAAATAAGTAGCCATCAGCTGCTCCTCAGGAACAAATATTCTCTTGTCAATATTTGAACTCAGGTCCTCCACTTGAGTCTGTAGGCCTTCCACATCCTCCTGTAGCTCCGCTATCCTACTATAGACATTGTCTATAGTAATTGTGGCAATTATCTGCACCTGCAATCTGAGCTCATTCATCTCGCCCTGGGTGTATTTAGACCCACACCTTGGCTTAGTGTACAGACTCGTGATAAAAGCCCTGGAATGTGCCAGGTGTGAGATGGCAGAGCCGTGGAAAAAGCTGTTTTTTCTTCTAGTGATGGATGAATGAAAGGCGGGATGTTTCTCAACGGTTTGGTGAGGACCCCTAAATTTATGCAGGTACAATCAATGATGCGACATGACTATCAGTAATGAATGGACTCCACTAGTTTGACCAGAGCGTTACGGCGCGGCAATCCAACGCCTTCATAAAGTGAATACCATGGAATTATTGTGGGTTCCGTGACGACGCTCATCCATGAGGGTAGTTGAATCATCCACTAGGGCAGTCATCTCATCCAGTATACCTCTCTTTCATCCGCGAAGGCTCTTATTTCATCCAATGATAAAATATTATTCATAGGTTCAATAATGAGGTGTCGGGACGTGCATCTGGGATTTTATCGGTCTCACATTTTCTCTACCTACACCTCATCTACGGCCCCACGTTCATTGCGGCTACTTAATGTCACCTTGCCATAGATGGCCGCCGGCTCATCACAATGGCCTTAAGAGGCGGCCACTTTCGTCGCCGACTATTCCTTCTCTTGTATCATTACTTCAAAATTGGATTTCAGGCTTCTTTGGTGCTCTGGATGTCAGATTCCAGATCTCGAATCAGTTAGTTATTCGCATTGGATGCAATAACTTATGGACCCCTTAATGTTCGGTGGATTTCAGACTCCTACTTGAATTTATGCTCTGGAGGACACATAATAGCCACTAGATTACACGAAAGAGCATATCCAGGGCGACAATTTGTCGATCCATGACACTCCAAACGCACCTCTGTAATGTGAACACGTCGACCTCATACTGTTTGACAATCCGTATAAGAGCCTGCTCTGTGCACGCATGCCATTTTTTCCCTCTCAGTTGCTATGGCTCGCTGATCTTCAGGACTGTCTGTTTTACGTTCATTCTTCCCTTTGTACTCCTGTCAATATTGAGAGCCTCTCCACTTCATCTGGGTTTCTCTTCTGTCTATCTGCTCCTCTGTTCCCATCCACTGTCTGCAAAGATCTTACATACACACCCGACCGTTTTATGTACTTCGAATGATCACTCGCACTACAGCTGTTTTGTTCATCCATGTTTTCATTTATTCATCCATTTTCTTACTTGTCATCCAAAACTCGTCTACCATTAATCATCCGTCCTTCATTTCATCCATCTGAACCACGCACGAACGCCCGTCGATATGGTTCTATTTCTTTTATGGAGTCGTAGACAATGTTGTGCATTCGGGTCGTAGCTTTAGCAGATCTTTTAATTTTCTACAAATTTCTGTTTCGACCAATAGAGACCTACGTTGTACATTCTAGTACATAATCCAAGACTCGAGTTCTATTTTCAATTTCCAATCATTATAACCCTAAACGCGGGCAATCGCGAGAGGTTCCTTTTCATCTTCATCCTCAGTTTTTCTAAACAAACTTCAGTAACTTATTGTTTCACTCTTTCTTAGTGTCCATCGATATAGTTCCGAATCATTAATCGCCAGAATCTCTACTGTAGGATACACGCGCGATCGCGCGAGGTTCGTGGAAATGTCGTTGTTCCAAACTAGTCAACAAGTTTTCCTCAGTCTTCAGGACTCGAACTCTATCGTCGCAACAGCAGAATGTCTCAACGTGACTGGTTGAGTTTGCCATGGATGACAGCTAAACGAGTCCACAATATCTGTTGTTATAGTGTCTTGCGATCCGGCACATTCTTCTGTGTCATTGCCATATCCGCACATGGATGCGGACTCTTTGGGAGAAGCAATCGGAACACCTGTCGTTTGGGATGTGGTGCAAATTCAACAAGATACTGGGACTGACACCAACATCAACAATGAGGTTCCTCGGTTCTCGGACTATCAATCAACCGACTCTGCGTCAATGGCCAGTTCACGAGACACATGAGATTGGTCGAACCGCCATTTAAAATCCTTGTAACGAGCACCCCGACGTGATGTTCTCCAACTTTCTCACAAAGTATCACCTCGTCAGGATGACATGCTTGAATTCTGCCCTCGTACAAAGCACTTTGTTCATCTCCAAGGGAATACACAATTTATTTCTCCAACTATCTCTACCCATAGCAAGAGGCAGCCTATACTATATGCGCATACAAATGCATGCATATGGAGGAATGTATGCGTGCATACAAATTTTAGACTTTCGTGAAAGGCACACTCAGCTCTGTTATGAATGGAAAGATAATGCTACCTTGGAGGATGCTACAACCACATACATTGCAATTCGGGCTTGGTGGCTCTCTTCAGGAGCATGCACAGAAAAGAGTCTGCCAAAATTGGATTCATGGCTTGCATGGTGGCACTACAGATATCGAATGTGGGGCCAATGGATGAGAGAGGACATGGATGTGGAGGCAGATGCAGATATGCCTACCACTAATTTGTCGGAGGCAGTCCATTTTGCTTGGTGGAAGACAGCAGGCAATGGGAAAAAAATGAAGGTGGATCTATATGAGGCCACCATGCATGACATGTAACGAGCTCTTTTGCAGCAGGCAACATTTTACAGGCACACCACATGAAAGACATGGGGGACGGGGCCCGACAAAGAGGAGCTCATGTTGCGTCAAGCAGCTAGATCTAATAGCCCAGCAAAAATGGGTAAGGTTGTATGTGGCATAGTAACTGGAACACCCATGCACACAAGGGGGGTTCAATTGGAGGGAGACAATCGCACTGTTCCAGTCAAACGCAAGTTAGGCGATGAGCATGGTGGGCCAAACGAATCTTGGAGGTGTGATATGAATGTAAAGACCGTTCCAGTGCGTGCCACTGGGATGCCCAGTCCACACCAGCCATCTAGGTTTGTCAGCTCCAAATCAAGTCATGACATTCCTGGTTCTTCGACTTTCTGTGAGACAAATCCACATGTTGTTATCCCTCCTCAGCCAATGCAATGGGGAAATCCAGTGAGAGAGACACAAGACTTTTCCGATGCATTGTTCAGGATTCAGCGGACAGGTCCTGCTTCCATGGTTCGTTGTTCTGCCTTAGTTGGAGTTTCCAAGGATAAATGCAAAGCGCTCATCAGGAAAGGTAAAGGAAGTCCTGCACCTTGCTTCACTGGCAAATTACTAGCACCGAACATGAAAGAACCAAAACTGTAAGTTTTTTGGTTTTGCCCCACAGATGTTTTGTCGTGTGTTGGAGGGACCGTGCCATCCTATTGCTTGGGAAAACCGGGTATACCTAACGTGTGGCCTGTGAAGGTTGGAACCAACCTTACACAAGAAGAGTGGACAACTTGACCCTTGCAGGTTTTCGACTAGTTCATCCTCCCAACGTTCCTGATCCGAACTTTCCTGTGGGACCACTTCTAGTGGAACAACATATTCATCAAGGTGTTGTCCTTCCTGTGGGTAAGTATCCCACTATACGCTATGGGGTGTGCATTCGGCGTTGGGATCCGACTCCTTGACACTTGAGTCGCCAAGAGTCAGCGGAGACTCTTATTGCTGAGGTTCGTGGATTCAGAAACGTGCCTCAACCAGGTTATGGGAGAATTTACCAGCTACAAACAGAGGGATCTACCAGAGCAGGATTGGTTTACAATGTATACATTGGTTAGTTTCCATCTTGTGATTGTCCCGACTTTGATGAGCTATCTGTCAAGAAGAAAAAACAAACATATCTACCTTGTAAGCACATGTACTTCATGTACAACGTGCATCTAGGATGCGCCGGGGCTTATGAGATCCACCAACCTTCCCTTAGCCAGTTAGAGGTTAGGGCTATGCTAAAGAAGGACCCTAGTTCAACTTCTTAGTGACACATGAAATGCACAAAAAAAGAACCTCTAACTTGTGCCGTTCATTTTCATGCATGTGACATGTAATTATCTTGTTACTACTTTATTCCAAACATGACACATAGCATTTGTTAGTACAGAAGTTCATATTTTGGTTAAAATGGAACTTGTGTACCTGTCATACAAGTTTTTAAATTATAGAACTGCTTGGCATTACAAATAGACATGCAATGTGGTGGTTCCAAACATAACACATATGCATTTGTTAGTACAAAGTCCATATTTTGGTTAATATGAAACTGTTTTCCTTGAATACAAGTTTGCAAACTATTACTTTGGCCAGGGATCTTGTATTTTCTTCAGTTTAAGGTGGTGCATTAGTTGGAGGTAGGGGTCACATGCATCTTTGACCATTGACTACTGATTTTGTTAGCTAAGATTTTTTTTTTTCCCTATATACATATGATGTAACATTTGCATATGCAATAAATACGTCGTATTTTATGTTATATAACTCCACTGCATACAATCTACAATGTGTGCATACAAATTTGTCACATGCATATACAATAAGGGATTTTGTGCATGCATGTACGCAACCTATGCATATGGAATAGCAACCCCCCATAGGAACATCGTTATTCGAATTGACATCTGCGGCTGATTACCATCCAAAATTCAATGAACAAATTGAATCTGACATGTCAAGGCCGTCATTTCCACCTATCTGTCTTGCAGGCGAATAAAATATGTGGGTTGAAGCCTATCTCCCAAGCAGCCATCAGCAAATCAGATAACGGATTTTTCCCAATGTCGAGGTTAGAAAAAGTGGTAGCACGTTTGCCAAATACACAGACTGTGAGATGCTCAAAGACCTAATCAAGAAGTCGGTCAAACGTAGCGATGAGCAGGCCTTGTACAAGAAAGCACTTGATAAGCACCTCAGGCTTCAGGAGTCTTGTAGGAGACTCTATCACAACTATGATGTCGTCTGAGTTCCTCTGTATCATTCATGACAAGACGGATCATCGAAAACCAGCTATTCCAAGGTTGCAGACGACTAACAAGATGGTCTCCGGCTTAGGTCATCTTCCAATCTCGCTAACCGGCATGGTCACCCACAACCATGGGGACGGAGCCTACAGACAATACTCTCTGGACTTCTGGCCGGGAGACCCGAACTTCACGATTGGCTCTCTAGCAAGATGCCTCCGCCAACTAGAGAAGCCCTCTTGCCGCAAAAGTCGTAACATCTTTGACCACCCACCTCATAATTCCTTTTTCAAATTTCTCATGAAGGGTAAATCGAGGTGTCTCGACGTCCTGAAACCTTTTCGGCGATAAGGAGAAGAAAAAGGGAAAAGTCCCACTTCCACGAAGACTCTACCTGCAGTTGGACAACTGCGTGAAGGAAAACAAAAACAGGTGGATGCTGGCTTTTCTGTCGCTCCTAACTGCAAGAGGAGTGTTTGAAGAGATTCAGATGGGATTTCTCATGGTTGGCCATACCCATGAGGACATCGACGGATTCTTCAGTTATTTATCGAAGAAGCTGAAGCAAAACAGTACCTACGTTCTCTCCGATCTTATGAGGTTTTTTATGATCTCTCAAGATCTGCAATTTATTCCTCAAATCATTCAAGAGGTGCCAGATTTCAGGGCGTATGTGGACGGTTGCATTCTAGATGGAAAAGAGGCTTTAGTTGGGCAAACAGAAATGCGTGTATTTCGATTCTATGTAGATGAAGATGGTAGGCCTGTCATGAAGTTTAAGAAGTTTGCTACTGATTTTGAGTGGCTCCCCAAAAAAGGTGCGGTGAAGATGTGGAAGTCGAATCCCGATGGATCTCCAAAGTTGCCTGTAGCAGTACAACCCAGGGCTGTAAAAAAAACACCAATTTGGGGTGTGGGAGATGACTCATCCGATAAATAGTCTTTTATCAAAACTGGAATTAAAAAATACAGGGAGTTCTAGAAGAAGGGGATGTTGCTTGACGATCATTATCATCACATCATGATATAGTATGATCAATATTGGGAAGCAATCCTTGCAGAACTTGATCTTCCCATTTCTAGAGAATCACGACATTCAATCGCGCTTAAAGAGGGTTTTTGGCCCTCAACCAAGTGGGCTGTCAACCACCACAGAGCCGGAATCCATACACCTGTAGAGGATGATCTGTCGGAAGAAGATGAAGTCATGGAGCCGTATTGTGGCCCCCGGTGTGATAGACCGAAGCAGCCTCTAAATCCATTCTAGGACATTGAGAACGGATTCTTCGTCTTGGTTCAACCAGTAGATACTGTGACGTTTCCAGTTTGGATGGGGATGGCAATATCGGATGTGGTCCGCGACAGAGGATCCGGGAATTTTAAGAAGGTTCACGTCGAATGGTGGAGACCCAAGAAATGAGGTAGCCCTTCCGATTTGGACAGGTACAGAGATTGTTGGTCCAAAGTTTGGGAGTTCAATCCAAATGATCCCCCTCAGTGGATTCACATTAACTCTGTCGTTTGGACAATGCCCGCCAGAAAAACACAACACGTAATAGCTCTAAGAAAATTACCACGGTGGAGGCGGAGAAAGCACGAGCAAATTTGGATGAGGCCAATCAACAGTCAGACAATGAAGACAATGCAACCTCGGACGGAGAACAAGGTTGACAATGACATATTGTGGAGGTTCACTCCTCGGCATGTTTTCAAGAATAAAACTAATGTTTTACCTCCACTCTCCATTTGTTTCTCTTCACGTGTTCAAATATTAATCTACCTTCTTTACCAGCCACCAGTTTTTTTCCGGACCTCATCTCTGTAAAGTTTCAGGAATCTCGAGTGATCATCCGAAGTTCCTAGTTTTCCTGATGTCACTGCTTCCTTCTATTTGCAGTTCCTCTCTCACATTACACCCATTTCTTTTGGTTCTCTGGTTCTCACCAAAGTGTCTTCTCCTCAACAGATTCGCCCATCTCCTTCATTCTCGGTCCACATGGTCGTATTGTTGGGCTCAATATGATTGGTCTAAAAAATGTCCTGAGTATAGACCACGTGACAATTTGTGAAAGTTGTTGCTTCAATGGACAAGCTTTCTCGCAGTTTACTGCTTGTGAATCTTGTGAATCTTCTCCCATTACTCGTCAGTAGCTTTCTGTAAGTCTGGCTTCAAGTACAGAGTTACATTTCCTTTACTGCCTTTTCGGACTATCTTAAGATTCTTCTCAATTTTCTTCATCACTAATCAGTCCTGAACCTCGCTTTGCCACCCGTTATTCCGTGTCATCTCAGGTCAATTTATCTTGGGTCTGTTTATTTTATTAGGACCTTCTAAAGACAATACTTCTGGGGCCTTCAATCCTTACATTGTCCTCACCTTAAACCATATACCCTAATTCGAATGTTTGATGCGCATTCTTCAAGGGTTACAAGGTTGGGCATAATAGAATGGCCCTTGGGATATTTCATTCAAGTCTAATTTCTCAGGTGACAAATCACTTGTACACTTTCCCAGATTTTTTGGTCCATTCATACCCAGTAGTATGTTTACTACACTACTTAACTCCGTACCCTAAAACCTAATTCCAATGTCTGATGCCTATTTAATTTATTGCTTCCAGTTTTGGGTGCGGTCGAAGTGGAGGGGATATTTCCTGAATTGTTGTACGACCTCCACGTAAAGACTCACATTCCGTAATTGTTTGTCCATTTATAGTTGTCTAAACCCTAAACCCTAAGCCCTTAAACGTAACTCCATTGTTTGATGCGCATTCTTCATAGATTAGATACAATCTGTGGTTGGGAAATTTTATTCCCTAAACCCTAAATCATAGGTGACAAGTCATCTGTACCCTTCCCAATATTTTATTTTCCATTCATATCGAGTACTATGGTTAGTACCCTCGCAAACTACATACCCTAAAACCTAATTTCAATGTTTGATGCTTATTTATTTATTACTTCCAATTTTGGGCACGGTCGAAGTGGTGGGGATAATATTTCATGAATTGTTCTACGTATGGGTAAAGACTCAAACTGCAGTTTTCTAAAACCCGAAACCCTAAACCAAACTCCATTGTTTGATTCACATTCCTCATAGAAATTTGGATACAATCTGTGGTTGGGATATTTCATTAACAAATTTTCATAGGTGCCAAGTCATCTGTACACTTTCCCATATTTTCTTTTCCATTCATACCAAGTACTATGTTTCAATGTACCCTAGCAAACTCTATTACTTAAAACCTAATTCCAGCTTGGTTCAATGACTTTATAGCTGAATCTACATGACACTCTTCCACAATATGAACCTTTCGGAATGATCCCTAAATATTTTGAAACATAATTCACATGTTTCATTGAAATCCAACCTTATTCCATTCAACGTTTTAATCCATCAATTGAAAACTTGCAATACATTGGTTTATGGTACTACTATACTATAAGCATGGTATGGATGTTTACTTCTCATTTGTATATTATCTTCTTGAATCATCTGTTTATGTCATACATCTATCAATTTATTAATAACTTCATTCAATCGATCTTATCTGTATAATTTTCTGATGCAAAGTACGTCATTCGACTTACCATTCGATGTTACATGAATGGGATTGTGCAACTTCACAAGTTAAATGACTCAATATTCCACGATATTATTATTATTACCTGAATTAATTTTAATTATGTTATATATTAAGTTTCGTCCGGATTTAAGCCAAAAGTCCGGAATTACTTAAAATAGGGTTCTCTGTCAGGCTGCCGACCGCACAAAGTATGTTCACATGCCCAGAAGTGCCAGAATAGGCATTGTGGACTCCCTCTCTTGATCCTCTAATTTCAGAAGCTGTGGTCATGGTTGAGGTGTCTGATTTTATCAATTGTGCCACTGCAGCTGCTGCCTTTAGTTGACCATCTACCCATGCAGGTTTCTTATAGCTACTAATCCACCTGGAATCAAGGTAATCTGGAGCTTGAAGTCCAGCCTTCTTGGATGAATCTGGACCCACACTCTATCCCTGCTCCTTCAGCTATCCATGCCACTACACAATTCATGCATACATCCTTGTCTTGCAGTTGATAATGACAGCCTAGATTTGTTCTAGGAAACACCCAACTCAGCTTATTACACTAGTTCTATACTGAATTGCATCTACTACTCTCTTGTAATCTAACAAGCGTTCACCTTTTTGCCTCGGTGTCCCACCATTGACTGGGGTCAGAAAAGTATTCATTCCACAGCTTCTCCTCATCTCTATTACGTGTTTTTTGATATTTTCCTGTTGTCACAAGGGCAGTATCATGTCAAAGTCACTCCAAACTACCTTCACTCAACCAGCTAACTTGCAGAATTCAACATGGAAATTTAGGGCCGATTCTGATAAGAGGGAAAAACAGGGTGAAATGTGTTGAAGAAGGTGCCTTGATTACCAGTTTAATTAAATATTCCAACCACTCTAGTATGCAACCTCAAAGTTAGAGAAACAATTAATTCCGAGTGTCAAGCTTCAAACATTACAAAGATATTTTTGTGGTACTGAGCTTAGGCTAAGTTAAAGTATATTAGGTAAGAAACAAATATTATGAAAGAATAAGATTTAGAACCTATAAAAATGTCAAAAAAATCCAAACCAATCCAAAAAAATAAAAATGGAAAAGTGTTTAGGAGGTTATATAAAAACTTTGCAAGTATTACTAAGTAAAAGGTTTTTTTTTAAATCCCAACCACTCTAACAAAATTTATTGAAAGTGGTCCAAATTTGACTAGAAGAATGAACAACATTACAATTGAGTAGAACAACTATTTTTTATCCATCATTCGAAGTCATTGAGGTTTAAAACATTACAAGAAAACAAGAAAGTTGGAGAGTTGTCTGCATTCACACCATTTTAGTTTTCATTATTTTGATGATTTGCTAGTTCCAAATTTGCTCTAGCATTGTCCGCCTCTTAAGCAGTTATCTTTTTTGTGCTTGCTTTTGTCGTATTTTTTCTCAGTGGCTTTGTCCACACTACATTGTCAACGTGAATCCATTGAGCGGGATCCATTGGGTTGAACTCCCAATTTTTGAACCAACAATCTTTGTATCTATCCGCATCCGTAGAATTGCCCCCTTTCTTCGGTCTCCACCACTCCACAAGAAGCTTTTTGTAATTACGATCTTCTCTATCTCGTACAACATCCGATATTGTCATTCCCATCCAAACAGGAAAAGTCTCCATATCATTTGGGCGAACAAGGACAAAAAATCCCTTCTCAATATCCTTGAATGGATTCAACGGTATTTTCGGACGTTCACATCTCGGCCCACAATACGGTTCCACAATATCTTCATTATCGGACAATGCAGACTGTCTATGAACACCGTCTCTCCTGTGGTGCTCGACCCATTTTGTTGGTGGCCAAAATCCTTCGATAAGTTCGTCATTTGGCTCCTCTAACGAAAGGTTAAGTTCTTCAAGAATATCCGCCCAATATTGATCACATTGTTTCATGATATTTCCATATTGATCATCCAAGAGCTTTTTTTTTTCCCAAAAATCCATGTACTTTTTAATACCGGACTTGATGCAAGATTGTTTCTCCGATGCTTCCTCACCATCTCCCCAAATAGGTCTCTTACGGAGTAGTTTCGGTTGTCCAACTGGAAGCATTGGAGAACCATCGTCTTTTGCTTTCCACATTTTAACATTGCCATTTTTTGGAAGCCAATCCGAATCTGTTGCAGATTTTTTGTATTGCATTAGAGGCTAGCTATCCGAATCAACAAAAAACCAAAAAATGTGCATTTCCATAGCTCCAATTAAAGCCTCATTCCCCTCCAAAATAAAGTCGTCGACAAAATCCTTAAAGTCTGGAACTTCTTGAATTATTTGTGGAATGAACTATAGGTCTTGAGATACCATGAAATTTTTCATGAGATCGGAAAGAACATATGTGTTGTTCTCTTTCAATTTCTTCGAAATGTAACTAAAATAAGCATTGTCGTGCGCATACATATCGCTACACAACTACATCGTTGTCCAAAACCACACAACACATGCGCACACCACACACTAGTATACTACTAGTCCAACCACTAGTTCAACCACTAGGCTACTACTAGTCAGTCACTAGGCTGCCACTATGCTGCCCACTATGGCAGTCACTAGTCCACACAATCGGCCCCCTAGCTGGTGCTTAGGTCCCTCTAAGTCCAGGTAGCCACAAGATGTGATAGTGACCATAGCCTGGGGGTTGCTATTCCATGAGCTCATGAGCGGGCATGGCTCACCCATGAGCCCCAAAGTAACACACTTCGAATTTCGGCAGATTTTATTCGGGCCAAAAACTATAAAATAATCGAAAATCGAAGATTTCCGCGCTCATGCTGGAAGCACTCCGCTCATGAGTACCAGTGTACGCTCATGACTTGGAGCCCAGGCTCATGGACCACCAGGCCAGGTCATAGAAAAACTGTATTCTGGGCAATAACGGCACCGAAATTATCCCAGAGGCAGAGACGCAAGCGGAATTAGGATCCGGGTTTGCAGACTCCGAAAACGCAATGGCGACCTATAACCGTGGATAGTACTGTTGCAGAAGTGCAGGATGGTTGGGTATAAGGGCGCCGTAATTGGGCACAGGAAAAGAAATAGCCGGCTGAAGGCTCGGGAGTGAAGCCAACAACGGTGAAAGTAATTGGGCTCCGCCAACCAAATACTCGGCTGCATCCTCCGGAGTGCAGGCGATAACGGCGCCGAAATGGGCCCCGGAAACCAAATACTCGGCTGAAGCCACCGGAGTGCAGCCGATAACGGCGCTGAAATTGGGTCCGGAAACCAAATACCCGGTTGAAGGCTGGGGATTACAACCAATAACGGCGCCGAAATTGACCTGCGGAAACAAAATTCTCGGCTGAAGCTTCCGCACTCCATCCAATAACGGCGCCGAAATTGGGCTCCGGAGAGCAAATACCCGCCTTACGGTGAGGGAGGCCTTGCTCTCATTTTGCTCTTCACTCTTATCTGTTGTGCCCATCTCCTCCCTGCTTTGAGTTCGTGCTGTGTCGTGAGGCCATGTCGTGCCCGAATCACATCTATCGACGCCAGACGGGAATCATTTTCCCGAAAGCAGACGACATCATTGTCTTCCTGGATGTTTACATGGACGATCCTCGACTTGTCCAGCTGAGAGCAATGGAGTTTTTTCCAGGATTGCACGATTCTCCTGGACCCCGGCTGGGGAGCAGGTGGTTCCTACGCATCATGGACCTGGACTTTCCGCATGAGTGGGAGCCGAACAGATCATGCACAGCGTTGCTGTATCGCTGGAGTTGTTGCGAGTGGACGTATGATGAGTGCATAGGTGAAAACTTTACGTGTGGACGGACTGGCTCGGAAAGTGGGGACATTCTCTTCAGTTATGAGGATGAGGAGGAGGGGAACACAGGGCCCACTGTGAAAATGTCCTTCTACCAAGGGGGCGCTATCGATAAACACGACATCCTCGTTATTTTCAACCGGGCGACAGAAACCACTGACATTTTGTTCAAATATAGGCACCCGGTCATTGAGGAGGTCCTTGAGAGGCCAGTTAGAGTTCCTTCTTCTTGGGCGAGGGGACCATAGGTAGACATGTTTCGACTCGCTGACACTCATGGCACATACATTTTCATTCAGAAATCAAGCAGCTTCCCTGTGCCATATGGGGAATATACATGCTTGGATAATCTTTTGTTAAGGTTTTTTGCAATTCACTGCCAGTATGCTGGGACGTGTCCTTTGTCGTATGGATTGCTGTTTGCACAAGGTGCAGTATGCAAATGCTGGAATGTGCAGTAGGACCCTTCCCACTGGGACACAGAACTAGCAATCTTGTAAAGGCATCACATTTGCAGAACAGTAACAATGTATTTGTAGCAAATTGGAGTCTTCTCATAAAGGTGGACGAAAACGCCAGGATGGGCTGCGAAATCACTACAAATTGAATGAAGAGACCATAAATACTATGCAGTACACAGACCATAAACGGCGCTGAAATAGGCCTCAATGCCCGTTAATCTCCACACAATGTATGCTTTACTCGGATCCATTTGTAGACAACCAAAATACAAAAAGCATGCGCATGCCATTCATGGCCAAAAACCACATTCTCATGTATTGCGGCACCGAAATTCACTTGTAGCCATGGCGATGCGGCACCACCAAGTGTATAATTTCTCACAAAAAAAATAGGGTGCAAGAAGATGAATGTAATATAATTGCCACTTTCTCCTTCTCGAATGTGGAATGCCAAGCAGTCCGACCAGTATCCTGCCGTAGGGCCTTGTGCAGCTCGTTGAAACTCAGTGTTGGAGCATGGATGAAGACGTCCACTGCGGATATGCAACTCATGCGCTTCAGAAAAATGTAATAAAGGTGTTTGCAGGGGACGTATGCTGCATTCTTCGATTCCATACAAGGAAGTCCTCACAGTTGCAAGCTAGGTACTGTGAAGCCGTGATTGCATACACGACACTGCGTGCAGCAGACCCGGCTGTTGACAACTGAAATATGCGCCCCATCCCGGGGTGAGGAACATCCCTGCAACCTATCACTACGCAGGGCATTGCAAGAGCGTTGGCCATCCTGGTGTCGTTCGCCTTTGTTGGTGGCCGCCGTCTTTTCAGTTTCCCCCACCGATGAGTGGGCCAAGTTGCGGGGTCACCCACCGGTATGCGGGGCGAAGAGCTTCTCGTGGGAGGAGGATGACGACTGGGAATTGGATTTCGTGGAACGTCTGTCCTCTCCACCAGTCGAAACCCTGCACTTCCTAGAGCGTCTGCCTCCTCCAGGGTAAGATCTGTACCAGTTGCCACAGGGCAGACTGCCGGTGGTTCAGGCATGCCTTGTACACCATACTTGGGCTTGCCAAACACACACGACATGATGTCGTGCCTGCAGAACCAAAACTCCTTCAGTGTGGCCTCCACAAACTTTGCGCACACAAATCTCCTTGTGAAGCAAGGGGCAGGCACACTGCCCTGCGGGCTCCTCCGAATCATCTCATTGCATCTCTGGTTGGTGTCGACACGAACAGCACAACATTTGCCACGAAATGTCGGACGGGTCCGTGCAATTCTCCACTGCGAGGCCGACACATCTCGTTCCACGATTGGAATGCTGTATTGGGTAACGAAAACAGGAGCAACATGCTCATCCTCTGCATGTTGTCCCGAGTCTGGCAGCGATTCCATGGATGCTGCAGGAGAGGGGGTACGAGTCCTGCTTTGTGGAGGCGTGGGATGCAACATCGTTGCGCCCCGAGGTTGAGTACTGATGTTCATATCTGATCTCCATGAATCCCCGTCCCCTCCGGGCATGTCCTCAATTCTTCTCTTCACCGGCCGGTTGCGGACATCGCCCTCGAGGCAGTTCCCCCGACTGTGTAACGGCGTTGACCTTATTGTTTCCCGCAATGTAGCAGTCCATTTTTTGGGATCGGTCGAACGATGCGCCGCCCTCATCAGCATCTCCTGCTTGTCTGGTCCGATACCCCATTGCTTTCCTCCCAGAAACTGGTAGTAACGAGATTGTTGCATGATGGCCCTCACAATATCTTCTGTTGTTGCTGTCAACATGTCAACGAGATGTGCCGCAGAGGAAGCACGCCAGGAAGAGTGCACCGATTCGGCCATGTTCGTCGTCGGCATATCCCTGTCATCCTCCAAGCTCATGTCCTGTTGAAGGAAATTAGAAATGTCACTGATTGTGGAGAATGTCCAAGCACAAAACAGAACAATTGTCAAGTACAGAAATGTGTTACCTGTCTCATGTAGTCTCCAAACTGGCGGAATCTATAGTGCCACCACGCAAGCCACGTTTGCAGTTCTGGCTGATCTTTCACATCCACTGCCCCTGAAGACACCAGGCGCGTATAGTTGCAAACTCGGTCTCCGCCTCGTCGATGGAATTCGCATTTTTCCACGCTAGGCACATACTGATATGATCCTGCCGGTGGCGTGACGCCACGAACCTTTTCGTGTTTTGCGTCAAACTCTGCATGAAGTGGAACCCGCAAGATCTCTCCTTCCATTCCATTGGAGTCTTTGGGTCGTCCCCATATACACTCCTAACTGCAGCCCAGTTCGCCTGGGCATTGTCAGCCATGAAGCCCCTAAAATCGGGAGGGGCAACTTGGCTCTCGCCATTTGCTCATTAATTCCGCGCCACATATGCAACTCCGAATCTGTGTCTTCTCCCTTCATTTCGCAGATAGCAATGGTCATCAACTTTCTGCAATGTGGGTCGTATACATGTGCCCCCATTGTCACCTAATCGTGGTTGGTAATTCGCCGGATGTGGTCGAACATGACCCAGCAATTTGAGAGGTCTCCACTGGTCATCCGCTTCACCAAATCGACGCCGCTCCCCGGTCCGCACGTTGACATCTTAAATATGAAGGACCTGTCCGTCTCCGAGCCTTGACCAGGAAAGAAGCTGCTTTGGATGAAGTCGTAGCCGCATGTGCGCTTCACTTCCAAGATGGAGTGCATGTCTGATCCTCTTCCGATTCGTTTCTTGCAGCCGACAATGTGGTTCCTGATATTGGGACTGCACACATGGGAGACAGCTTCCAGCAGCTCCTTCATGTCCCCCTCGCCCAGCTTCTCTCTTGTGCTTCCGTCCTCCGACATTATTCTGCCAATTGCAATCCTATGTGCCGATGCGAGCTGTATCTGCTTTGGTTTTGCACCCGGCCTCAACCTCACCTCCTCCTTGATAATATCCTGGGCTTGTTGAAAAGCGACTCTGCAATTGCCTCTGGCGAGGGGGTGCTCATGCTTTCCGATGTGAATGCATGCTCTGGTGCACGCTGGGCCGACGGTCCCGACGTAGTACTGCTTGGCGTTGCACACTGCCATGCACGTAGGGGCTGCGTTGCAATGGGCACACTTGAACGTCCCTGTAGGAACTCTACCTTGAGGCCAAAATGGGGTCGATGAATTGTCAATCCAATCAGTCTCATTCCTGGTGCCTTTGCTAGTGTAATGGTAACATGTGCTCGAGAAACATTTAAGATGCCCAACACACAATACATATCTCACTCGAACTCCATCACCCAGGTTGGACGATGAAGTTTTGGTGACACACCAAGGGTGGCCGTCATGTTTCGTGTTCATTCCTGCGAGCATGCCGTCTGGGCCTGCGCCTGCCGGCACAGGAAAGAACTCGTAGATAGCATTCCCATCCACAACATCAGGCAAAGTTTCCACAGAATAGATTGGAGTTTTGTCGTAATCAAGCCTAAGAAGGTCACTGGAGCGGGAACCCGTTGTCTTCATCCTCCGCAATATGTCGATTACTGAGCGGACGGAAGTTGAGTCGGATGGTGTATGCTGAACACTCCTAGTGACGGACGACTTTGAAACATACGATGGAAGGACCATACAGTCTTCATCGTCACTGGATAAGTCGTGGACGACTATTTCTCTGTTTTCCTAGATTTCCCTTTTCACATGTTTGGGTTTCTCTGCTTGTGAAGAGGTGCCCACATCCTTCACATCTTGCACGCCAGACCCTCTTGTGGAAGGAGGATCAACCAAGTTCCAGCGTGGGAACTCTTTAGGCACGATTTCACCAATGGCACTGTACCGGATGGATTCAGAAGCTGGGAGCCGCCACTCTTTGCCTTTTCCAAAATCTGCATGCAGAATGACGGCACTTTCCAGAAAATTTCCATAAGCATCCTTCGTCTCCTCTTCCAAAAACACCGTTCCAGGGCGGAGCCCGAACTTCACACACAAGTACTGCTTAGTGACAATCGCAAATCCTTGATCGCAGGGTATTTTAGCTTTCAGAGAATCAGGATGGAAGTACACGTTTACCCAAACACGGGAGTCCATGTTGAAGACGGGACCTCTCGGTACGCTCCGCAGCGAAGTCCTGCAGTGAGAAGAGTGTGTCCTACCTAATAACACAAATGATTTTCTGGAGGATTCCGTATCCAACAAGATGGGTGATCAGTGCACGTAAAGATGAAGGTGTGTAACGTACGTTACAAAAACGGACGACAACAGCAAGTTCACATCGGATATTTGGTGCCTGAATTGTAATGTACAACCACTTGGGCTACAATAAATCAGGCTTTCCCATGAATTTCGGCACCGAAATCTGGATGAACATCTCTGTCATGTAACAGCTTTGGAAGCCAGGGGATGAATTCCGGCAACAGAAATCGTAATTTGTTCACCTCATGAAACTGACCAAGCACCCAACGGATGGATTTCGGTGCCGAAATTCGGATGAACATCTTCTTCATCAAATTGTTTCTGCACATAAGGGTTGAATTTGGATGCCAAAATACGGATGAATGTGTTCCTGATTACAGTCGTGATTCACCACGTGTCTGGATATCGGTGCCGACATCCGAATGACAGTAATCCTGAATCGGCAGAATGGATGTATTTCGGCGCCGAAATTCATTCTTCATCTCCTTTTCCGACCCTAATTCTGCTGCCTTGCGGATGGATTTCGGTGCCGAAATTCATCTGAATTTTTTTTATTTTTTTTATTTTTTCTTTACGACAGATGAACTTTGACGTCGAATCTCATCCAAATACTCCCTTCTAATTTTCCTTTTTCTTCGTGAGCAATGAATTTCGGCCCCCAAACTGGTACTGGCGAGACTGAAGAGTGTCCAGTCTCGCCTCCTATATATACTGGCTACTAAGAAGCTTCCCTAAGAAACTTCCCTTATAGAGGTTTCTTGATGGAGAAGTTTCTAAGATTAAACAAAGGTTTCTTGATGGAGAAGCTTCCTTAAACAAAGGTTTCTTGTTTGAGAAGCTTCCTTAAATAAATGAGGTATCTTGATGGAGAAGTTTCCTCCAAAAGAAGCTTCCTAAGCAGTTTCCCAAGTTACTCTTGGTAATTTGATAAACTTCCGATAACTTGGTAACTAATGGTAAATCATGGTAGATCATGATAATTCACAGTAAGTCATGGTAACTTCCGATAACATGATAATTTTGTAACTTCTAGTATTTACTCATGGTAAGTTCCTCTGGGCTATGTCCGTGACACGTAGAACGAAGTTGCTTCATATATTGCTTTTGTCGCAATCTTATATTGAGTTTATATAGGGAACACATTCAAGAGCATGCTATATTTGTAGTCATTGCCCTTTCCCATCTAGCTCAAAACATATATGAAGAGATCCACTAAACAACTCGTATTATACTATTCACAATCCTACTATTGCTTTTATACATCTCTATGTTAATTTGGATACCTCCCTGAAAAATTCCATGTTAGTCATCATTACATGCTATACATACTTACATTAAAGACGGTTTTTTACAAAACAGTTACACAAAGAGTACTTTACAAAAAAGAAATAAACATAGCAGAACTCACAAATTACCTGATCATTTATGAAGCTCCTCGACTAACGCAGCAACTGTCTTTGCATCGGTGACACTCATATTTATGTTGTAATTTGTAAGGTTCCCCGAAAACTGGTGCCCTATCTATTTGACAACTGCGAAGTAACCTGTGGAAAGTTCTATCTATCTATATAAGCCATTGAAATTCAGTGGAATATAACAACGCAGTCACAATAAGATGAGAATTATCTTCATGGAATATCCGAAATGATCTCAGTAGAGTGTTGCAAAGGCAAAGAAACTACATCTTGATATGAAAGAATGACGAGTGAGTCTCGCTCCATTCCCTACGATTAGTGGAGCCTCAAATACATCATTAAGCAAAAACACAGAAATACACTTGAAAGGAAATAGAGACGACTGACTCTTGCCCCATTACTTGCAATTAGCTGCTACAGGTACGAAGAAATACCTGAAATGATCTGTGATGAAATACCCGAAACGATATGATTACAGTGTTGCAAACTACATCTTGAAATGAAAGCGCCACAAATGAGTCTCGCTCCATTTCCTGCGAGCAGCGTAACCTTAGCCTAACACATCATTCAACAAAAACACAGAAATGCACTTGAATAGAAACAGAGACCACAGATTCTTGTCCCATTACATACGATTAGCTACAGATACCATGAAATATCTGAAACGATCTCAGTACAGTGCTACAAAGGCAAAGAAACTACATCTTGAAATGAAAGAGCAACGACTCTCGCTCCATTTTCTGCGAGCAGTGTAGCCTTAGTCTACCCCATCATTATACAGAAACACATAAATACACGTTGAAAAGAAACAGAGACGATCGCCCCATTGCCTGCAATTAGCTACATATAACCTGGTCCATCATGAATAGACAGAGATCACTATAGAATTCGAGCTTCTCAAGCTCGAGAAGCTTATATAGAAGCCATTGTGGCGCGACAGGAGAGGTTAGGGATTGAAGATCGATGGTTAGGGATTGGGGATTGATGTTGCCGAAAAATCGATCGCCGGAAATTAAACATTTCTACTAAACTGGCATGAGTTTGCCGGTTCCCTCCGCTCGCGCTCCCGCGCTCGCGGGGCTCGCGGGGTTCCTAGGCGGAACCGGCTCACTCATGCCAATTCCACACTCATGCCAATTCCACTGTACGTAAAAACAAAGGGTGGGGCCAAAAGCCAGGATGTTTGGCAACCTATTCCAAAGGGTGACGTCAATGTTTCAAAATGAGCTAATAACGAGGGATTCAGGCTTGACACGACACAATGGCAGGGTGTTCAATACAAAGGTATGGGTCGAAGGGAGAGCTCTACGTACTAGATAACGCGCCCCTTGGGCGCATTATGGCTCCTAGTGAGTCACTAGGGCGAGGCCGGTAGGCCGAGACCTAGGACGAACTAGGTGCCATAATGCGCCCTTGGGGGCGGGTTCCCTGGCGTAAAGGAATTTTGGGGGGCAGATTCTGCGAGGCCCTGATTGGCTGCAGGCCATAATGAGCCAATAAAAGTCAAACTGCCGATTAGGAACGCAGAATGCGCCAGCAACGTGGAGCGACAACCTAATTTGCCTCCAACCTAAAGGCAGAATCTGCCCCCAAAATCCTTTACGGCGCCAGGAAGAGTTCTCTCATTTTCTGGATCGGTACTCCAGTTCACGGGACTCCGACGATCTTGAGAGGGATAGTAGAAAATATGGAAACATACGCACCAGGCCTGCAAGGAAGCGTTTGGTGGGCTCAACAACAACTTGGGCTTCCTCTTATATCGATAGGCGTCCTTGTCGCCATTGCAGTGTACGGTTATCTCTTCTTAAGAAAATCCACTCGCTTGCCTCCAGGGCCACGCCCATGGCCTGTCGTGGGAAACTTACCCGTGTTGGATAATCTTCCGCACAAGGCATTGGCACGCCTGGCTAACAAATATGGGCCTCTGATGTACCTGCGCCTTGGGTCATACGATACTGTTGTAGCGTCGACTCCAGAGATGACAAAACAGTTTCTCAGGACTCATGATCAAGCGTTTGCCTATCGTCCACAGACTTTGGCTTCGTATATACTTTCTTCAAATAATCTGAGCATTGCGCTTTCTTCAGGTTCTTATTTGCGTCATTTACGCAAGATCTGCCTGGTTGAGCTCTTCACTCAGAAACGCATCGAATCGTTTCGATCTGCAAGGACAGAGGAGATAACTGCCACATTGAAGGCCATCCTTGAGGAGTCACAAAATGAAAAGGTGGTAGACCTCAACCTCAAGTTGTCGTCGTTGGCTACTAACAACATGAGTCGCATGCTGATGAACAAAAGGTGATGTATGAGCTGAGCCGTTTGATTTTGTGTTGAATGGAAATTATGAGAACATATACAAAGTTCTTTGTTGTACATATTTGACATCCATGGAAACCTGGTACTCCCTATAAGCTAGCAACAGTTTAGGCAACGTGAATATCCTTCAGGACTGTCATCGACGCTTAGTATTGAATTGCCATTTTCACCTGTCTCAGGTTCGGCGGGATTGATGTGGAGTCTAAAGAAGTGCAACAGTTTACCGGACTTGTCGACAAACTAACGCACTTCCTCGGGCTGTTCATTGTTGGTGACTACGTCCCGTATCTATCGTGGGTGTCGAAGCTGCAAGGTATCGAGGGGCGTATGAGGGAGACGCAGGTCGCACTGCACAGTATTACTCAGCAGTGGATTGACGAGCACAGAAAGGCTGCATCAGTGGAGAAAGGGAATATGGATACACCAAAAGACTTTCTTGATGTGTTGCTCACCATGCCTACAGAAGATGGAACTGGTCATCTCTCCGATGTAACCATACATGCTGTGATCCTGGTAAGTTTTGATTAATATGAATGTAATCCACTAAATTTTTTATGATCACTTGAGCATCATCATCGACAGCTCGTCCCGAATAAGTTACAATACTAGTGAAGTTCTAGCTATGTTAGAATGCAAGATCTATTCCCAAAAAATCTGGCTTCAGGTAGAGAGCTAGCTTTGAGGTCAAAATTCTTGTGTTCACGTGTTACAGGACATGATGGCTGGGGGATCAGAGACATCGGCGGTCACAACAGAATGGGCACTGGCCGAGCTTCTTCGCAACCCTCATATGATGAGACGCGTACAAGCTGAACTAGATGCTGTCGTTGGAACCACTCGGCTTGTCCAGGAATCAGACCTTCCAAATCTCGAGTACCTACAAGCTGTAATAAAAGAGAACTACCGCCTTCACCCCCGGCTCCATTGCTGTTTCCCCACGAGTCTCGTGAGACATGCGAAGTTGCTGGTTATATTCTGCCAGCCAAAACCCGTCTGATCGTCAATCAATGGGCAATAGGCCGGGATCCTTCTAGCTGGGAAAGACCTCTTGAGTTTGATCCAGAAAGATTCATGGAGCATCCTGAGCTTGATGTGAAAGGCCAGCACTTCCAGCTTTTGCCTTTTGGAACCGGAAGGAGAGGATGCCCGGGAATGCCACTCGCACTTGTCATGGTTCAGATAATGCTTGCTCGCCTTGTTCAGAGCTTTGACTGGTCCCTTCCAAATGGGCAGGACCCCACTACTTTGGACATGTCAGAGAAATTCAGAGCATCACTTCCCAGAGCAAAACCATTGCATGTTGTGGCACACCAAAGGTTGCCTGCCCATTTGTACGAGTAAAGTTTCGTTGTTGGCAGAGAAACCTACGGGATGGCTTGCATGTAGTTCGACATACTCAACCCCATGATTGTGGTTGTACTTCTGCAGCAGCTTGTTTACAGATATTTTCTGAGAGAGTCCCTGTAGAACTTGCAAACGAAAACTTCGGTCTGCGTCTTCTCACTTTCACAGGACTAAATAGTGCGTCGTACCTACCCCTGAAGACTAATGCTCTTGAACCATCCCCCTCTACTCATACTTGAACTGTAGAGGGAGTGCAACAGATTGGCAGAGTGAGTCTTAGGCACCAACTCTTTGTTGGTGGCATGTCTTGCAATTGTCACATTGTGAGTGTCACATAGGAAGGGTGACGCCAATAAAAAAATAACATATTCACAGGGTAACATCCAGAGAAGGAATCATACATCTACATTAAGTTAAAATCTGTCTTGTGTAAATGGATTGTCACAGATTGAACATTTTATGTATTTATTCAGGCATCCGGGGAGCTTCAATTGCAATAGCCAACATAACACTACACCAACATGGCATTGAATAGATTTTCCAATCTCTGACTCTTGCCAAACTCACAGTGCGCCGAAACAGGGGTGAAGTGCCCAACAGCAGCCCACCATTCCAGCAAGGGTTACTTTAGTCTAGAGCTGCATCTCTGAGACAGTATTGAAACTGCCCCCTCACTTCTTGGCAGCTGCCAAATCTCAGCTTTCTGAAGCACATCCAAATTGTTGAGCAGTACATTCTCCTGTGCCACGCTTTGGCATAGGAAGAACCTGTGCTTTGATTTCTTGTGTCCACCATCACAGAGAATACCACGGCACACTATCTTTCTCTGTGCTTTGATTTCTTGTGTCCACCATCACAGAGAATACCCCGACACACTATCTTTCTAGTTATGTCACAGAAGGGCTCGTCCACTTCTGCTAGTAAGAGAGATTTTGAGACATCTCTGTCAGTCCGGGAGATATCTCAAAAATGCATAAAATCCAAGAAATGACGAATAAAAACATGAAACCTTCAAACTATTGTAGTCCCAAGCAACCCTAATCCAATAGAAGGGTCAGGTTCAGATTTTCCATATGGCAGCTAGACAAGGCAAATGCAGAGCACTTGCAAGTTCCTGTGCTTAATGCACATCAAGAAGCAAATAACACATACCTCAACTTGACCATTGTGAGCATGGATGAACACTTGGCAAACAATTCGTTCCCAAATCACTCCATTTTATAACGGTTGGGTACAGGTTGACTCAAGCAGCAACTCCAATGACACTAGCTCAAGGGCTTCAAATGAAACCACTACTACAACAAGAAATGTAATCTAAGATATCTGGACACTGTTACATCAAAGAATGATTGAGGAAATAAAATCCAACAAGATTCCTGTGGACATCAGAAATCCATGTCAGACCACTCATCATAAATCTGAAGGTCTGTATCTTTGATGGTTTTATCAACCCCCAACCTAATATCAAGAATACTATCCTCTACCGGTGATGCTTTAGGGCTCTCTTGCTCCTTAATGAAAGGGATGTATAGCTGGTCCGGATCTTCCTCATCATCCTCTTTTGGGGGATCATACTCATGTAACAGGCGCCGCCACTTTCTGATCTGGCCATCCCAGCTACGCTTGCTGCAAACCTGTCGGGTGTCTGGGGTGTGAGGGCCACCTTTCTTTCGAGAGTACCTGCATCAAAACCAGGCTACTGTTATAACAAGTACCTGAATCATAGCAGACAAGATATAGTATACTCACCTCCTGGAAAATAAGGAAGCTTCTCATACACTGACATCACAGTGAGCTCGCCGCTTTGAACATCAGGAAAGTTCCTGTAGAGAGTGAGCACATGACAGCCCAGTGACTTGCATACATTTAACTTCACAGTTCCACAGTCAAGCCAACACCTACTAACAAGATAAGATCTTGGCAAATTAGTATGCCTTCAAATCTTGCATGAGATTGCACACCAACCTACCACAGAGACCAGGCGTACCATCTGGACCATACATATCTAGCCTGAGATTAAGAGTAGATGTGAACTCAGACCCCAAGAACCAAGAGACATTACCTTGGAACGAGTTTCTCATAGCGTTCATAACCAAGCGTGTTCTTGCCATAAGCAATTTGTTTCTGCTGTTGGCTCAGTTGATGAGAATCATCTTCCTTTGGCTTCTCTTGTACATCTGCATCATTGATGACAAATTATGTATGAACTTCCACAACTGAGGCAGGACGCCACAAGCTTGCTCCAAGAGAATTGCAAGGGCAAGCACATAACAAACATCACAACAGATAGCTCAGCTCCTAGCCAGTTGATTGCCAGAGACATGGGTACAGAGAACAGTAATTAAAAGGTCAAGAGATCCTTTTCACCGCTACATCCACATGCTCTAACAGTCTATCTGAATCTGTGTTCTTCGTGAATATCAGATTTTCGTCAGCACTATCACCAAAGAGACAGGAGACAAAGAATTCTTACTTAGGGCGCAGTCACAGTGAACTTGTGAGTGTAGTCTATGGCCGTAACAGACTTCTGCATGTGGTCGGGGCTGTTCTCCGTCCCCAAGCCTTGCCCTTTCATAGTCCGAACAGACTCCCGCTCGTTGGGGTAGTTCTCTTTGTCCAATTCTCGCTCTTTCATTGCCCAACGAGTCCGACCAATATTTCTCCATTGCTCATCCTCATCCACTCTCCCTGCACGGCCAAGAAGGTCCACCATGCAACCAAAATGCTCCAATGCAGGAGCGAGGCCATGATCTTGACTCATGGAATGAAAGTAGTGGCAGCCCTCATCCACCAGGCCCACATGGCTACATGCAGAAAGAAGAGATATAAGGTGACACAGTCTGGCTTCAAGCCTTCCTGCTGCATTTGTTCAAATAGTTGGAGAACCTCCCTTTAACACCCATGCTGACCAGATCCTGCAATCATCACACTCCATGAGACCAAATCTCGTTTAGACATACTGCCGAACACCTGCCATGCATCATCCCCCACATTTGGAATACATGTTCACAAGGGCATTCTCCAAATTAATCTTTAACACAATTCCAGCTTTCCTCATGTCAGCATGGACCCTTTTGCCCTTTTTCAGGGCTCCTAAGCTAGTGCATGCATTGAGCATGCAAATGAATGATATCCTGTTGGGTTTCACTCCTTTGAGTTGCATTGCTCCTAGAGCTCAAAAGCCTCCCTGCCACACCCATGCTTGGTATATCCTGTAATCATGGCATTCCATGAGACCACATTGCGCTGAGACATGCCGTCAAACACTTGAGGTGCTTCCTCCATGTTTGCACATTTAGCATACATGTCAGCAAGGGCAGTCTCCAGAATGATATTTGGTCCAATTCCAGCTTTGGTGATGTCAATGTGGATCTCTTTCCCCTTTTTCAGAACTCCTAGCCTGGCACACGCATTGAGGATACAAATGAACGTAACCTCGTTGGGTGTGACCCCATTCTGTTGCATTTTTTTCATAGATCTTGAGAGCCTCCTGACTACAACCATGCTTGACATATCCTGCTATCATTATGGTCCATGTAAACAGTGACCGTTCAGGCATTCTGTCAGACACGTCGCGTGCAACCATCACACTCCCACACTTGGCATACATGTTGACAAGGGTGTTCAATAGGAAGATTTTTGGCTTGAAACCATTTCGTATAATGTGGGAATGCACCTGTTTTCCCTCTGCAAGGTCATTCCTGTTGATGCACTCCTGCAAGAGACATACGTAAGTATTGGAGTCTGCCCTGTGTTGGTTAGTTGACCTGCCTTACATAATCTCCTCACATCCCTATAAGAACCAGGAGTGTTCTGTTTTACTCCCTCACTTGCTCCTCTTTCACACGTAGGGGTGCTTCCAGTCTGATGCCCAATGAACAACTGTGCCTGATCCAAACATGCCATCCTGCATGACTCAGAACTCTTAGTTGATGATCATCTTTATTCTCGTTCATAAACTCAACAGGCATAGTTAATCTCGACAATCTCTTCATGAGGACAGGCTTCTTGCCACATATTAACAAGTCCAACACGTCTGCAGTCCTGCACTTAAAGATTAAACTGTACCAGTATCATCTGTTTGACTTGGAATCCATCACCAGATTGTTCTTGATCTGGTACCATGGCAGCTACCCTTGCTTTCATCCAAGAAGGGTTCACGATCCAAGGGACCTCATTTGTGTGCTTATGCCTAAAATATGGTGATCTTCGACTTCTCTGTGACGATGGTGAGTGGAAATGTGAGCAGTCATAGATGAACCACAGCCTTGCATAGACCAGGCTACCACCACCGAAGCGAGCATCTTCCCTATCGCGGGGAACTACTTTACATACCTCATGGCATGATCGTAACATCTGTCATGGACAAGGTTTCCACCCAATCATGCTCAGCCAGGGCATTGTAGCAATCTACAGGATTTGAGTTGAATCATGCGTATGGCTCAAAGGGGTGATTTATAAAATGAAAATCATACTCCTGCAATCAAGGAGGTTTTGTTGATTGACATCCATGGGGATATAGGCCATTCAAATTATTATATTCACCAGATGGGATATGATGACCTGAGCAGGAGAACAGCAAGAAGCCATAGACGAGGCACTGGTCATTACAAATTCCGAAGGGCATATGTGAAAAAGGGGGGCTTGTATCTGTAAACTCCACACCGTACTCTGGGGAGGGGCCTGGTAGAAGGAAGAAGACCTGAAGATCTGATTAGGACCAATTTGCAATCCAGTTCCAGTGAAGTGAATGGTGATTGATGGGATGGCATTGACATCATACCATAAAGTGGTTCCTTGATGTCATTAATGACTATACCAGTTTTGTTCTCTCAATGAAACACAGAAGTAACACATGAGTGTGTTGTTGCACTGCCAGTGAGTGACAAAGCGCAGAAGAGATACAGAGCCAAGGGAGGAAGAGAAACAGAAGGGGACAAGAGCTCCCGGCGGAGAGCTCTCAACAACAAGCTTACGATAAAGCTGAAACTAAGAAGTACCGCAAAATTTGTGGTGAACGCAGCGTCCAGTAGAGCGGACGACATAAAGCTGCGAGCTGTTGGGGTTGGCTGTCATGGACTTGTCGCAGGCCGCGACCCTGTGATTGTTAAAAATGGTGCAGTATGCCACCTCATGCAAACCTCTAGGCTGATTGATAGCAGTAAGCATGTCAGGATTCCTATAACTAGGAAGAGAGAGATAAGAGAGAGAGAAGACTCAGGCCGAGGCCGGCGTAACTAAGAGCCACTTCGCCTTGCGGCTACAGCCCCTTTCCTCGCGGGTGGGCCCTATAACAAAAAGTGTCCAAGGGTGACTGCTAAGAATAGAGGGGGGCAAGGGTACCCCTAGGTTACTCGGGGGTATCCTGGGACCTAAGATGCATTTGAAGTGCCGGATTTCAGTTGGCGTTTGTTGGTGATAATAGCTGTGAGTGAACGGAGTGCCGTGAGATGGATTTCTTTGAAACATTTGTGGATGAGAAGAATGGGAGTTTGGAAGTTATCGTGTATGTCCGTGATACTGACGTTATGAATGATACCTCGAGTGCCGGCTGTGATGACAGTTAACGGGCCGGTTTTCCAGCCACGTCTTCGGAGCGCAAGGATAAGTGGGGCATATTTTTGACGTTTTTCTAAGATTGAATCGTTTGGATAACAATTATGGCAAAATGTGAATTCAATTAAATGGATGGTGAGTTGTGGGGATGGTGAGGTGGGGGGTAAAGTGTTGATAGGTAGACCTTGGACAAGGAGAGAAAGTAAACTTAGAAGAATGGAGGCTATAAATTCCACATTTCCTATGCTCAATTGCGCCTCCTACTCTCTATAATCTAACAGGCATTCATCTTCTTGCCTCGATTGTCCCACCATTGACTGGGGTCAGAAAAGTATTCATTCACAGCTTCTCCTCGCATTTGTTACCTGTTTCGGGATACTTTCTTGTTGTCACATTGGCAGTATCAATCCCACACGCATGTTGTGCATATCCTGCAATCATAGCACTCTATGATACCACATTTCGTTCAACCATCCTGACGAACACTCCCTTTGCATCTTCAATGCTTCCGCCTTTGGCATACATGTCAATGAGGGCATTGTTCAGAATGAGATCTGGTACAATTCCAGCTTTGACGATATCACCATGGACCTCTTTGCCCTTTTCCAGGGTTGTCAGGCTTGCACACACATTGCAAATGGAAACGAATGTGACCTGGTTTGGGTTCAACCCTTCCTGAATCATTTGCTCATAGGTCTCCAAAGCCTTCATCCTGTACCCACGCTGAGCATATCCAGCGATCATCGCGTTCCACAAGATCACATCTCGTTCAGCCATATCGTTGAACACTCCCTTTGCATCCTCAATGCTCCCACATTTGGCATACATTTGTATAAGGGCAATGCTCAGAATGGCATTTGGTACTATTCCAGCTTTGAAGATGTCCCCATGGATCTTTTTGCCCTTCTCCAGGGTTGCCAAGCTCGCATATGCATTGCAAACACAAACAAATGTGATTTGGTTGGGCTTCACCCCTTCCTGCATCATTAGTTCATAGGTCTCCAAGGCATTCTTACACAACCATGCTTGCTAAGTCCTGCCATCATTATATTCCACATGATCAAACCTTGTTCAGGCATTTTGTTGAACACTCAGTGTGCATCCACAATGCTCCCACACTTCACATACATGTTAACAAGGGTGTTGCATAGAAAAATGTTGGGCTTGAATCCACTTTGGATAATGTGAGCATGGACCTGTTTTTCGGCTTCTAGGCCTTTCATCTTGATGCACTTATTGAAAGATCCAGTAATTCCTCACGTGTTGTAGGATCAAGCCCATCTGATTGAATTGAGAGATGATCCCGTACACCTTGAGTCAAGAAATTCAGGCATTACCTATTGGGAAGGAAGTTTATGTTTTATGTGGATCACCAGGCTCTGATATATCTGGTGAACAAACCTTTGATAAGTGGAAGGATAGCAAGGTGGTTAATAATCTTGCACGAGTTTGAGTTCGAAGTTGCTTACAAGCCTGGCCGTTTGCATCTTGTGGCAGATCACTTGTCACGCCTAGCAACAGGAGAGCCCGCCACAGGAGTAGACAACCAATTACCTGATGCGAGTTTATTTGCGGTGGAGGTGCAGGGAAGTGCAGATGACTAGTTAGATTGGCAGTGGCCAATCAGATACTACCTTACTCATGGTCAGTGCCCATCTAGTTATGGAAAGGAGCAGAGGAAGAGAATCGCTATCAAGGCTTTACCTTATACTATGGTAGGGGGCAGAATGTATAAGCTAGGACCTGATGGAGTACTTGAACGATGCTTGTCTTTCAGTTGTGCTATAGTTCCTTTTAACACTGTTCATCAACCTGCTAGCATAGTATATAGGTGAATCTATATTTCCTGTAACATTTTGGGCTAACACTGCTCCCAACGCTTCTCCTGATGCATCACAGTGAACATGAAATACTACATGCCAGTGAGGGTTAATCAGCACAGGTGTAGTTGTTACTGACAATGTAAGTTCATCAAAAGCCTGTTGACATTCAGCTGTCCATGCAAACACTGCATCTTTCTTCAGAAGCTTGCTCAATGGTGCTGCTATCTTTAATGGCCTCTGTCTTTCTGGGATCCACAAGAAGTCCCCTATTATACACAATGTGTCCCCAAAGCACCTTTGAGTTCACACAGAAAGTACACTTCTCTGGATTCACGCCCAGACCTCTCATCCTGCATCTGGCCAAACATAACTCCAATTTATGCAAGTGCTCATTCTTAGAGCTATACACACTGAAATCATCCAAGGACACCTGCATGAAATCATCCAGATACTCATGAAAAGATTCACTTATCACTCTCTGAAAGGTTGCTGGTGCATTACAAAGTCCAAAAGGCATGACTTTGTATGCATAAGCACCCTAGTCTGTGATGAAAGTTGTCTTTCCCTGGTCTTCTTCTGCCACTTGCCCTTGATTATAACCACTGAAGCCATCCATGAATGAGTATATCTCATGGCCTGCCACAGTGTCCACTACCGCTTCTGTGAATGGCAAAGGGAAATGATCTTTCTTCGTACAAGCATTCAACTTCTTATAGTTCACACAAACTCTCAGTTTATTATTCTTCTTGGGAACTATCACAATGGGTGACAACCAAGTTGTATACTCTATCGGGTATATAAACTTAGCCTCAACCAACTTCTTGATCTCTTCTCCAACCTTCTGTGCATAGTTGGGATTCATTCTGTACCTTGCCTGTTTGATTGGTACTGACCCTGGTTCCAGTTCAAGCTTATGCTGACAGATCTCAGGTGTTATCCCTTTCAGATCCTCGTAGCTCCAAGCAAATACATCTCTGTATTTGATGAACAGACTCTTAGCTTCCTCAAAGAATTCTGGCTCCAAATCAGCCCCTACCTTCACCATCCTCGGTTCCCCTTCAGTTCCCTAATTCACTTCTCTCACCTGCTCATCAGCTGTGATTGTCCATCCAGTCACCACTTCATCCTATAACTCACAGTGGCTGGTTCCTCTAGGATTTCCATTTCTCCCTCTCTTTTTTCATAGAAATGTGGTGGGTAACTGCTTGCTTCACCCTCAAATTGGTGTTGCTGTCACTACACCACAGCAGATACCTTTTAAACAACTTAGGCCTTCCAGTTGCATCTCTGCAACCTGCTCCCACTCTGGGTGTGCAGCGAACAGGGTAGCTTCCTGCTCCTCATCAAGTCCTCCCCTCCAGTCATACTCCCTGACCCCTCGAGGTCTTCTCGTAGCAGGTAGTCTACTAGATTTATTAGTGGTCATTTGTATCTTGTGCATCCCATCATGCACAGTTAGCGACTGGGAATTCCAGTCATGGAATTCCCTAGCCTGTTTCAGCCACGGTCGACCCAGCAATAAGGAGTAAGCTTCCATGACTTCATCCATTTTCAACACAGTTACTGTGATCATAAAGATCATCTTTTGAATCTGTATCTTAACTCCTCTTATCAATCCAAATGGCTGAACACTTCTTTGATTTGCCATAGTTACTGTAAATGGGGCTGGTTTCATGTTACTTAGACCAAGCTTCTGCCTTAATTGGTCTGTTATGATATTCACTCCAGAGCCTCCATCTATCAGTACATCAGTTTTTGTTCTGTGCTTCCAATTCTCAATTGGATTACTGGCATAGAATCATCAAAGTCCATGACTGTTTTTTGCCCTTCCGGCTTCACATTATAACTGGTCATCTTGCTGTTCAGGTCTGTGTTCCCTGTCACATGGGCAATTCGATTGATTGCTTGATACAGCCTGTGTCTACAATAAGGTGTCATAGTCAATAGCTGTCCAATGGTAATCTCCGCTTTGGACTAGCATATTACTTCAGCCAAAGTCCCTTCATTACTCTGCATTTCTGCAGCTTCTTTCTCCCCTTCATCCTCACTCACTTCCTCTTCTCTTTCAGAATCAGAGGAATCTGCCATAGGAATATCAGTACTCTTCTGCATTTCCCTTATGGTATCCGCCACTTCCTTGTGCAGTTCCTTCTCATCTCTCCAAGCCTCATCATCTTCAAGCACATCACTGCCATCTTCATTATCATCACCTTGCTCATCTACTAGAGGTATTATTTTGGCTTTGCTTCTGGTTACTATCATTGTACTTACTTCTGGTACAACACATGGCCTAACCATGTGAGCTGCCACCACTGGCCCCTCATTCACAGGAGCTCTCATCTCATTCTGGTGTCTGATCCAGAATGAACAGGCTGCCTTGCGATGTCCTGCCTGATTACAATAGTAACACAGTTCTTCCCCATTAGGTCCTCGCCTTTAGTCTGTTCTGGGATTGTTTTTGTAATCTTGATTCCCTGGCTGGTAATTCCCCTTGGATTACCCTGATAGTTGCCTCTGGAATTTCCTTGGTAATTCCCTCTTGGATTACCTCTCCCTTCCATGCCATTGTTATAACCACCGGGCCTACCATAGTGGTCCTGATCACTGTTTCTTCTTGGCTGGGGCTGCACTTGATGCACCCTTACTTGCCTAGGTTCTCTTGTTGCTGTCCTTCTGTTGTAGTAACAATTCTCAGTAGAATGATTATCCATTTTACAGATAGTACAGTGTTTCTCCTTCATGTGGCATTCAGTGGTGGTATGGCCTTCATTCTGGCATTTTGCACACCAAACACCCTTCCTCCAATGTGTTGCAGCCTCTGTGGCATACTTCTTCAAGATTTCTTCTAATCTTTTCTCATAGTTATCCCTCTTCAACTTTTCCTTCCTCTTACTCTTCCTCTTAAGCTCTTGTTCTTTTTCCTCATCTGACTCATCCTCAGAGTCCTCATCATCCCTTTTCTCTCTCCTGAGCATTCCCAATTGCTCAATTTTGTTCGCTGTTTCAAATGCCTCCTTTATGGGGTAACATATCCACTTTCTTTTGCAACTCTGGTCTTAGTCCACTCACAAACCAAGTCTTCTGTAAACCTGGTGCTGGTACAGCAGCCAGCTTTTCATCATCAATTCTATCTTTTCTATATACTCCTCAACAGTTTCATGCTTCTTTTTCTTCTTTGTAACTTCTACTTCTTCCATATACTTCATCCTCAGTTTTACTTGTCCTGAACCTATTTCGGAATGCTGTATTCAAGCCGTTCCAGGTTAGGAAATGATTATCAGGGAATCTTGCATACCATTCACTTGCTTTCTTTGTAAGTGAACAAGGAAACAGTCTCATCTTGGCATCATCGTCATTCTCATTGTTCACAATACACATGTGCTCAAATTGGCTAATGTGTACATCAGGATCCCCTTTTCCTGAATATATTGGAAAATGTGGTTTTGCCCGTGTTGGTTGTAACGCCATTTGTGGCCCTACCCCCTGCCCACTGACATGTGCTGGCCCCCTTGCTGATGCTGGTCCTTGAGGACCTGTGGTAGTTGTGGTGGAACTTCCACCAAGTGCTGGCCCCTGAGCACTCCCTGCTACTGGCCCCACTATATTCACAGTATTCCCAGCTCCAGTTGCACTACTTCCCACACTCCATGTTCCCCCAGAGCTAGATCCAGGCTGCCCGCCTGATCCCCCTGAGCCGACACCTTCGTTGGCCTGTGATCCAAGTGCTTCACTTGATCCAGGTCCAACGGGTTGGGATGTCCTGGTTGTAGTCTCAACCTCAGCTGTTGGGTCTACTTCTTCATACTCTTCATCTTCCAATTTCTTCTCTCTGTTTTCATCTACCAAGTTCTGCCCTTGGGTTTCTTCTTCTTCACTCATGTAACTCAATTGCAATGGTGTTGGAGAGTTTGAACTCTCCGTTGGCTCTGCACATCCTCTCCTCTTTCTTCATCTTCTGTTTCAGAAACTGGAGTTTCTGCTTTTGGTGTTCCATACCAACTCTTATCAAAGATTTATGTCAAATCTTTATCCAGGGATGTACCTCAGATCTTTCACCTCGTGGTTGATCTTCTTCCTGTACCAATTCCCTTAATCTTTCTTGCAAAGAAAAAGAAGGAGTGGCATCCAACTCTAGTTCTTCCGGTATGGGTGATGTACTCTCTGATCTTAATGGTGTGAGAGGTCCAGATGATTCCCCTATGTCTATTCCTCTCTCCCAAAGATATGGATAATTAGCTTTCAGATAACTTTCTCTTTTTGCTGAATATCTCTGGAGTCTAGCTTCTCTTTCATCACTCATGTCCCATGTCTTTCATTTCTTTAATGTGGCAATAACCAAAACTCTCTTCTGTAGTATCTCTCGTATATGCCTGGGTTTCTTTTAAGCTTCAATGCACCCTTGGCTATACTAGAAGTCTCCGTTACCATATAACCATATGGCAAACAAGTCTGAAAAGCTGTCTTGGTGTGAGTTTGATCCGCAGAATATCCTTTGGAATCCAATTCTTTACCAGTACAAGCTCCTTATGCATATGAGTATAAACATTCACTTTCCTTTCCTCCCAGCCTTCAAACTCTACTCGCTTAATGGATAGCAATGCTATCACATAAACCAGTGTGTTGGTAACCAATGTGCTCTTCCTCTACAGGCCACCTGATAAATCTTTGTCAAGTTAAATAAGCACAGTGTGAAAACAGCTAGAATAAAACTAGTTATTTGTATTTAACACTTGGATTTAGGTCAAGTGTTAAATCAGATGTCAAGTTTAGTTTGACACCTGGTCCGTCTTATCTTCACGAGAGCGCAGTCGCCGGCTCATCTTTCTCGAGTTGAGCCTGCGCGACCAAGCTCCTGCATGCGGTTAGATTTGAGTGTGCTTATGTAGGGGTACAGGTCGTTGTGGGGTGGAGTCCCCATAGCTTGGGGTGCCCCTGGCTCGACTACTATTTCTAAGAGTGATGGTTTGGTTTTCATGTTTTGTGTAAACAGTGTGTTTGTTGGTTTACTATCACTCGAGAAAGATGAGCTCTTACCTGTGAGTGCAAGGTAGGAGTTGAGGGTTAGCACTTGCAAGATTACCTGTGTGTAAGTAGTGCTTAGTTTGAGAAGCATATCATTGAATGTGATCACAAGATTCAGCGTGCCCTGAAACGCCTGGAGATGACGATGCCGGAGCCGCCACTGTTATTGCGTCGCTAAAGCGACCAGTCCATAAAGTACACGAGGAGGCTTTGGAGTACACGAGGAGAGACTTAAAAATGCAGCAGCAAATGCTAGTTGGCACCTATGCGTGATCCTTGAAGCTGGATGATTGTTTTCCCCAGTAAGCTTATAAAGAAGCTCTACCGTGCAGCATGGAGCAGCGTTGGCAAGCTGTGAATGCTGATACCTGCACTCTTGCAGTCTTGGAGTCCAAACTAGACACGGGGAATATGACCGGTCAACAACCAAGGTGCTGCATTTGATCAACAATCCTGAAGCGGAGGGCCCAGGCCACGGACTAGCTCGTCTCGTCTACCCTGGGAGTGCAAATGATGAATAGGTGAAGATTCTTTGGCAGATCAGAGCAGGGCGGAGCTCGTTGCGTTGACTGGCTAGCCGTTATATGGTCGACAGTCGCTTAAGCTGCAGGGTTACGTTGCCGGGTGATCGATATTGTTTCCAGGTCTTCATTTGGTGGGCATGCCGGGAGCGTGGAGGGGATGACATTGAGACGGCAACAGAGGCTCAGCTGTGGGGCCTTTCACATTAGCAACGTGGCTTTACCGAATACAACAGCTTTCTGGACAAGATGCTTGCGAGGTTGTAGGGTCAGCTGCAAATGCTAAATGCCACTCTGTTCACTTGCAGGTAGCTTCTGCGACAATCTAGTACAAACACATGCACAATTGTAGCAGAAGGATGGTCAGACGAGTTCTCCAGGAAAGCTCTGAAATGCACAGGACCATTTCTGCTCCGTCTAATGGGCTCTTTGGAGACTTGTGTCTCTGTTCCTTATGAAAGGGCTGTTGCTATGGATTGCGACTGGTGATGCTTAGTTGAGTAAAGGAACGAAGTTCACTCCTCCGATGTTTTTGTGTGCAACCTAGTCTGTAATTGGTGCCAACCTGGCTTAGGGGGCAGCTGGCTTGTAGCTGAGGTGAAGAGCCGGTTGAATGCGGCTAGGGGGGGCTCTACCCACATTCTCCATACACTCAAAGGTCCCAGCAGTAACGGGCTCCACAATCAATGCGTCCTTGAGCTTTCCATCATCATCTTTTTGAAAGCAGTGAGCCAAGCCTAACACAATATAGTCATCGTCATTCCAGTCCGGGTCTTCTCCCACGGCAAAAGCCTTGGCAATCGCACATGAAGGTTTTAGACTGTGTCTGGCAGGTTTAGATCATTATATCATTATATCATTCCTCAATGCCGGTCGAACAGCGGGCATGGAGATCATCCTGCACAACGGAATGACCAGGTTTCCGCCCGGAACCTCCATCGACAGAATCACCTTCGACGAGTTCACTTTTTGCCCACCAATTATCTCCTCGGCCTTGTCTTCATAGTTTCCCTCCAATGCATCTTCCTCACCTTCACCTTCTGACGCGGCCAAATCTTCCCCCTCGGATTTCCTTTTTCTTTTCCTCTGCACAGAACGAATTATCTGTGAGTGACAGATTGAGCACCCATGGATCAACATTGCTTTGACGCAAGGTTGATTGATGGGGATGTAGTTTAGACTGAAAAGCATACAAGAAAGACTTTTCAAGCAAAAAAATGCTTTGCGTTGACGCAGGGTTCTTTTGGGAGCTTCAACTAATCAACTTTCTCTACCTTACATTTCAGGATATGAGAGATCGGACGCCTCCATTGAACAAAAAAATCATCAAAACCAGCCTTGCGTCAACGCAATGTTGATTCATGTGCGGCATCTGTTTGTTTCACTAGAAGTTCTAACATACACCATGGAGGTAGGCATCAACCTTGCGTTGACGCAAGGTTGATTGCGAGCTCTCGGATCGGTGTTGAACAAACACAAAAGCTACAGGAAAAGGAGATTGTTGTCTCTTCTTCTTCTTCTTCGAATTTGATGATGCGTCGCAAGCATCCATGTCTGTCTAGCTTGATTGTAGTGCAGCATCTGCACTGTTTTGATGCCCAATATATACACTTGGGAGGTCGACTTCAACCTTGCGTTGATGCAAGGTTGATGTCGACCTCAATGCTTAGCAAGAACCAGACAGAATCAGAGAGAGAGAAAGAGAGTTCATAGCCACCTCCAGTTTCTTCTTTGCACTTGATGATGCTCCTGACGCATTCAATCTTTCCATTTTGTCTGGAGGTAGCATGCTTCCAAGGAGGTCCTGATGGTGCGAAACAAGGGCAGACGGCATCGTTTCCGCGTCCGTTTGTTCTCCCTGCTCTTTGAAGACCTGTTTCTCTACTCGCAGTGCTTCCTCCCGAGCCCAGCTCACTTCCTCGTCCTCCCCCCCTTCTATTGGAGGTTGCTCATCGGTCGCCTCCGGGATCACTTCAAGACCTTCCTCTCCACACTGCGGTTGCAGAATCCTGTTTTGCCCTTCGTCTTCCTCTACGCCGGATGTTTCTTCTCCCATTCTAAGTTCCCGTCTTGCCTTCTTCATCCTCTCCTTAGCGCGTGCCCTTTGCTTCTTTGATGTGAAATAAAGTGTTCTTCGACGCTTGCTTCTCCCTCGGAATGGGGTCACCGTCTCTGCAGAATCCAGGGTTGCAAAGACAATAACGAGAAGAGGGAAAAAAGAGGACTATGGGAGGTTCATCGCAAGGCCTTCAACGCCAAGATGTTCGCTCGCAACGTTCAGTGCGCCACTGACTCATTCCACATGCATGGCGAACACGTGTCCATCTAATCGTTAAGGTTCACGATTTTGAGTATGAGACAGATTCCATAACCGCATTGACTTGTTTCATGGATATTTTGTGGAAAATGTGATGGCAACATTTTTATGAAGATATGATGGAGACCTTGTATGTAATTGCTCTGCCAGATCGATGGAGTTCACGCCATGGCAATGCCCGATCTCGTGACAATCAGTTGTGGGGAGCAGAGGCGGGAAGCAAGAAGCATGAAGCGCGTGGATGAATGCATGGAAGTGACAGGTAGAAAGTGGATGGAATGTTCTGGATGATAACGTATAACATTCATCCAAACTGCGCAATCAGGTGCGCAATATTGGGAACATTGTTGCGAACTGCGCATTATTAGGACCATTTACCATACCAATGCGTTTATGATCAGGTAGGGCTATACAAACCACCGTGGTCTGCATATTCTTTGTCCAAACTCCTCCCTGTGAGCATCTCATTTCTGACAGCAGGAAGTTACCCTTAGGATGCAGAGTTCGTCAAAAGCTCGTTTGATCATATGAAAGAGTATGCCTCCCCGTTACGCTGCCACGTACATCATCATAATATGATGTGTTACTGGCTTACTTGGGGCAAAAAGTAAGTCAGTATGTTGCCCTATAATCATAACATGATATGTTACAGATTAAACAAGGGCGACTTGCATAAATCATCATTGTTTCACACCACTAGTGCTAGCATGATGCCACAGAGGGCTTCACCTACCAGTTTCAGTGGTCCAGGGGTCGAAACCCAATGGTTTAAGTGGTATTCAGATGGCCCAGGGATTACACTCAAGGAACACAAAATATAGTGAACAATTGTAGAGGATCATATCAGATATTTATCTGGCTTTAGATTAAATAAAATTTAACTGGTCCAAGGATCAAACTTCCAAGAGACCAAAATTAGGGGCAATGAGAAAAATAATTGGATAAAGAGTACCCCTTGTTATCCTGATTAAACTTTATGTTTTTCAAAACATTTTTGTAATCATGAATCCCTGTTCACTGTTTAAATCCACTTGGATTTGGATACAAGGAAAATATGGGAAGTTCCTACATGTTATTTTCTTTAAAATAAAGAAAAAATTGGAAATTACAATAACAAGATTGAAGAGAGGGAGGGGGCAACAAAGAAAAAACAAAAAGCCGGGGGGGGGGGGGGGGTGGGGGGGGGAAAGTGACTGAGCAGTCTTTCCCACCCAATCACGAGTGAAAGCTTCCGATTCCGTCTGCAAGAAACTCCTCCCCATTTGTTGTCTTTTCGAGTTTTCAGTGCACCCGGATCCATCAGATTGGCATCTATGCGAGCAGTTTCTGTGGAGAATTACCACACGCTCGGAGGCAGACGGTTCAACAAGTAAGCGAAGAAGGAGACGAAGTGGGCCGGAGCGGATCCGGGTCTGAACGTCTCATTTTGATTGGGAACAGAGAACATGTTCCCATCCTAAACCATTTTGTCTGTCAATTAGGTCTATGTCAAACCCCCTCAGGTCATGATGGGGAGCTTCCCTGTAGAAGAGATGTTGGGAGAAGAGAAGTCTGCAAGGGAAGAGGGAGAGAAGAGGGGAGGAGGGATGGCAGCAGGGCCAGAGAGCGAGACCTACCGCAGGCCAATGTGAAGAGAATTGTGAAAGGGAATCTTGCGGAGCTCGCCCATGCGCACTGGGAGGAGAGAAGGATATTCCTGTGATTAAGGATGCTCTTCTTGCCTTCTCTGAAAGTGCCAAGATCTTCATCCACTTTCTTTCCGCAACGTACGTCTCTCTGTTTTGTAAAAGATATCTTCCCGCTCATTTTCTGACTCGCATTGTGTCCTGCCCACAATCTCTACTGTGGCTGTGTTTTTCTGTTTATTTGACCGTCTTCCATTAGAAATTCAGTTCATCCTCACCAAAAGGCCCAATGGTGGGGCTGTAGGTCGAAGGGAGGTGATGAGCAAAACACGGAAGGCATGCAAGAAACAGACAAAGCACGTAGGGTTTGTGGGGCTCAAGGATGCAATGAAGTCGCGACTTTTCATTAAGGAGAAGCAGATGAAATCGCCAATTTTTCATTCAAACATGGATTGAGTACCAGATGAATGACGGGTTGGCAGAGGGATGAAATGTGAGATCAAGTTATCATTGATGGGATGAAATCGCGGAAATAAAGGAGATGCAGCAGTAATTTAGGAACAGGGTGGCCATATTAAATATTAGCAAGTGGCATGCAGCTAAAAGAGTGGTTGAGAAACAAAACACGTGGGAATCGTATGTTTTTAGAAGTTGATGGGCCTGTGGCACAGAGGGGGATAAGACCCGGTGGCCGCCATACTTGATGTCCAAAAGCTGTAGGATCTTAAATATTGTTGACTTGCTATTTAATAATCACGTGAAGGAGATGGCGGGATAAGGTGGAGTTAGGGATCAGCCCAAGTATAAGAGTAGTGGAGACTGGATGGTGATCTCTCTCTTTTTGTTCTAGTTTTCGGCTCTGAAGTGAAGACTGCGTTGATTGTGATAAAGTATGGGGCATGTGAATCATGTGAGATTTGAAGTAGGAATGGTCATGTTTAGCTAGCATCATAAGGGGTGATAAGGATCATTGAGCTTAGGATCCAGCGTGCAAGTTGTATCCACGTAGAATGAAGCTTGAGCGATTCCACTAACATGCCGGGAAGATTAGAAGTAGAGGTTGATCACACCTAGTAGAGAGCAGTCCGTCCACCAGATTGTCTGCACACCCATGTAAGATCGACTTGTTAGCATGGAAGCAAAGCAGGATATCACCTGAAGTATGAAGTAAGCAGCTCTGTAGTGTCATATGCGAGCGGTGCACGATACCAAATACAAAGGCAGAAGAAGATGAAGAGGACGATCAAAGGAAGGCCACCACCTACCTGGGACGATAGTTAAGAAAAATAGTTAGCATGCTACTTCAAAACAAGAAGTCAAATAATCCATTTAGACCAGGTTTTCTCTTCCGCTGTAGTCTGGTATAGATGGAGTACTAATGGGTTGTACAGGTATGGATTTAGGACTTTCTTTTTACTTACAGGGAATTGAAGTCACCCAATAAGACCACCTCACCTTTGACAAGGAACTTAGCACAGTTCAGCTGGCAATTTGATTGAGAGTAGGAGTCTATGTTCAATCACCACTTCTACTTTCCATATTGACATGTGTAAGCAACTGCAAGATGATGGCGGCCATGCGGGAGATTTCAGTGCGCTTTCATGCTTTGGGTTTGCGAAGATTGGTGCCATCTAGGTTGTTCAGCTCCGAGGATGTACCATTCGAGCCTCTGTACAAGAAGGTTCAGGAACTCGCTGTTGAGGTCTCAGAGCTGAAGATTAAGGCGGATTTGAGGGCTGCTGAGGTCTCAGAGCTGAAGATTGAATTGAAGAAGGCTGATTTGAGGGCTGCTGAGATGAAGATTGAATTGAAGAGGACGGTGGCTTGGGTGGATAGGATGTTGCCGGTTTATTCTACGCCATGGGTGAGTGCGCCGCAACAATTGAAATTTATTGAAGTTTTTGCTATGTCTAATTTTAAACTCCACTTGTATTAATATTTACGAATTGTGTTTCCAAATGCCCAGAGCATTGGGCAGAGAAATCGGTGGCAAGTGGGCGAATATCAGACCACGGATCCGCTACAGCCAATATCCGTGAGCTCACTGTGGGCGATCAGGAGTTCATGAGGACCCTTAGAATTGCGTTAAAAATAAGACGGGTTCCTGAGCACCAGCGGCATCAAATATTCAGAGAGCTTCGTGATGTGTACAAGCTACTCTCGTACGACATCCACTACCAGTATGATGAGTCCATAGTGGTAGATGTACACCTGGGGTCACCTTTCACCTTTCACCAAGCCTTCGTGGTCTGCGCGATTTTTGACCGCGCAAAGATCAGATACCAGTTCTACTCCGAGAAGGGAGAGCCAACTGCGTCTCCCACTGAGTGAGTCAACATTTTATTTGCTTCTATACATATTTGCACAATCTTGATATGTGATTGTGATTATTTTGCAGAAGATGATGGTCGTGGTGCGGACTTATGGTCGAAATTTCCAGTGGATGTGCAAACTGAATGAGAGAACGAAAGGAGAACAAGAGCAAGAGGAGATGTTGAAGAATATTTCTAACACTTATTGTTGTTTCTAAGTTATGTGTTTTGGTATTTTATATGTATTAGTACTTGAAGGGCGCAGGACCTGTTTCATTTTGTGGTTATGTCAGAAATTTTGTACAGAACTGCTTTGTTTCAGCCAAGATAGTCTGAGAATATAGTGTAGATTCATGTCTGAATTCTTGAAACTAAATATTTTTGACATGACTGGTTTGATGCAACGCAAATTATTTGAGTATGTATTGCGAAATCATGTTTGAATATATTTGAGTAGTCCACTTTGTCCCCTGAAATGGGGGACTTTTGGTGAAGAGTGGAGTGGTCTGGAATGTGTAAAGCATAATTTTTGAATGACGGTTTTAGTAACGCACTTGATCCCACAGTTGCAGAGTGGAAAGTAGACAAATGCCAGACTAGTAGATGTGAAATAGGTAAATAGAGTGGAGAGGTTGGGGGGAGTGTATGAACAAGTGAGGGCACTGAAACAGGAGCTGAGGGAACTGACCCCAGTAGGGGGGGGGGGAGGGGTGTAATTCCCATAGTAGGTACTTTGCACATATGTGTGAGACCAGCAAGCTCCTGCCATCACATCAAGCCGTTGGCTCCTTTTGTGTCCCGGTACTTGCTGCACAACGGAATATGGATTGCATGTACATTGTACGGCCCCAGCAAAAAGCCAGCAGGCTTTCGCAAGCACTGCTCTGGTCCATGTATGCTGCCTGGTAGTGGAGTGATTTGTCCATTGGGGTGCACAGCAGGGGAGAAATGTATATAACAGAGATTGATGTTGGAGATACATGGCTGCATCCGGCCTATGTGCCCTGGCATCTGGTCCACATTGTAATTGGGGCAGGTTGGTCAAGCCCATGAGGAGACAGAGAACTGGAAGTGGAGATGCAAGTTACTCAGCAAGGGGGCTGGGGGTTGGAAGCATGTCGAACTACTAGACATGCTGCACAGGACCAGCAAAAATCCAGCAAGCCTCCTCAAGCACTCCTGTGGTCCATCTGTGCGGAAGGGGAACGTGTAGGTAACCTGATTTCTTGTAGCCTCTCCCCAGGGTAGGAACTATACTAGTTTTAGCGCCTATCATCGCTGGTTCCAATACCCTTCCATAATCAGTATCCGATGCAATTTGTTGGACAGTGATAGAGAATATATCTCAAAAACTTTCAAATCAAACTTTGAAACAACCCTCCGGCCTCGTTCAAGACAGAGTAATGTAGATGCGATCTTCTAGCTCAGATTGCTCTCGTCTCATCCCAAACCAAAAAAAAGCTTCTAATTTGCTGATCTCAGAGGTACAGTACTGCCAGTACTGGGTATTGTAATCTTCGAGCCCTTCTTCCAGCTCCTTTTCATCCTGCACAACCAAGGGTCACTAATTTGCTGATGATGTGGTAGCCAACCGCAGCTCTCTAGCAGCCGAGATAGAGAGCAACACATGCCCTATATGTTTTGAGCTCATGAAATCCCCCGACTACTCACCCATGCTCCTTTCTCCCTGCGGCCATACATTCTGTGCCAAGGTCTTTTCTGACACCATTACCTTTGCACAGTGAACCATTGTCTTACCTACATGTCGTGAGAAGTTTTGTATTTCTAAATTAGGTCTGCTATGGTCGTTTCTGGCAGGTTGGTGATTAGCGAACAACTCCATGATCTTGCTAAGTCTGTTTTTAAATTTCTTTTCCAGATGTTGCAATGTCAACTTCCTTTCAGTTCCTGTCTCGAGCCTCTGTTGGCAGAACAGATAACTTAGCCATATATTAAAGTCAGCTCTCTCACATGCACCCCTTTATCTTCTAGGAGGGACAGAAGAATGTACCCATAAGACGTTGCTTGCCGGAGCCTTGTGGCCATAGACCCTGGGCCCGGAGGCGAGAGAAAGAGGGGACTGATATCTTGTGTCACAGTGTGTGGCTGTGCATACAGCAGTTCATCGAAAGAAGGCGCGCATTGAAGGGGGCCCTGTTGGTCCACCCCCCGGTCCGTATTGCCGTCAAAAAGATCTTGTCCCAGACTTTGAATATTTCCTTGCAGAGAATGATCACCAATATCCTGTCCTTACAAAAGACGTTGCAGCAAGCAGACGTGGAGAGGGTTGGGTTCTCAGAGAGGCACTCTCAAGCTCAGATACGGTGCCAGATATTGCATGACGGAAGGCAGGAAACTAGCAAAACCAAGCAAGTAAGATCCAATTACACCTTCATAAGAATGTACTAGCCATCATCTAACCTACTCTCTCTCTATCTTCAGTGGCCTCCTCAATATGTGACTTGCAATGTGTCATACAGACTGGGTTACATAAGTAGCGCTGGAATCGATGTAATAATTCTAGTTAATGCCAGCCCCTACATCCGCACTCACTCCCTGTGTCGTGGTGTTTTTCAAGCAATGAGATTTAGGATCTATACCTGTTAGATGGAAACCCCATGACCAGATCTGAAAGGTTTAGCAATGGGAAGGCACTATACCTCAATGTTATATGACATTGGCAAATTCACGAGGAACAACCATAAGAATTTCCGTTGCTGCTGTCAATGGTTTGTGTTTTGTCAACACATCCTGGCCTTGAACCAACAGTGAGGTCGGCATTTCAGTTTCTAGGAGAGCTACTCACTTTTCCCTTTCCTCCTCCCTTTTCCATGACAGTGTGATTGGCAGTCCAGCAACAGTTGTTTGTTACGTGTGTCATGCGCAAATGGCTACATTACAGTGCTGAAATAAGTTCCACTAAACTAATGTCAATGCCAGCCTTTGGAATCAACACTCAATCACCCATGATTGGCATAACTGAGCAGTGTCTCCTTTCGTATCAGGGTGGGGGACAACCATGTAAATGGCTAAGAGCATCTACAGGGCCATGCTTGAAGCATACATCACATCAAATGTTCACTGCTAACAATCAAAGAGTACATCATGGCTCCTTTTAGTTTGAAATATTTGGATGCCTATGATTGGTTGATGCAGAGACTGGAAGGGGAGCTGGCAGCAACTAACCGCATACTGGAGAAGTCGCAATTGAAGCAAAAAGATGCTCAAGAGAGGCTTCAAATGGTAATACTTGCCTGCAAAATGAGGATTGTTAGGGCTATGAGCTTTCAAAGAGGAGGTATGGGTTAACCCAAAGTCAGGTCTGTTTGAGCATGTCATGGTATAGCAGTTTACAGTTGCCAACAAGTCAACTATACATAAACTTTGACCAAGTCCCATGATTTTAGTTCCAAAGAGTTTTGTCATGGGGGTGCAGCCAAGTTGTTAGAAGTGGCAAAGGTCCATGTAAGTTTGGATATTCCTGTCTCCTATTTTTGATGTGTTGGAATGGGGTGGCCATGGAGTGAAGTGGCTCTTAGTTACACTGGTTTTGGCCAGAGTCTTCTTTCTCTATGATCGGAAAGGGACTAACATTGTGGTGGTGGCAGTTGAAGTTGGAGCATCAAATGGTGGTGTCTGAAGTGCATGACACAGAAAGTAAACTAGCTATGCTGCAAAGGGCTCACGCAGAAACTATTGCCAAAAGTAATCTCATCCAAGCTTCTCTATTTGCTCTGGAAGGGGTACAATCCATCTCTTCATGGACTTGTCAGCATTGCTGCATTTCGTTCAACTATATCCAATCAATGAATGTGTTATTTAGATCAGAATTGTCAGACTTGGTCATTTCTCAAGGTGGTCCCTCGTCATGAAATTTGTGTGCCACTGTTCGTAGCTTGATCACACATCTAAAGGTCCCAATCATGAGCCACAAGTATGACAAATCATGGTATTTTGATTAGCTCCATTAATGAACTGTGGCAGGAGCGTGACAAGTTGAGATTGCTGTCGCAAGATTGGGTTGGCATTGGAGATGACTGTCATTCAGCTTAGTACTAAGGTGCTCAAGCTTATGAGTTGAGAGCAGTCTTCATGGAATGCACAGTAAGGCATCCATTTGGTGGGTGTTGTGCAAATCCTCGAGGAGGCGCGTCCTAGATCCCTAGCAATCCTTGGGGTCTGGGTTGTAAGTGCCTGGCAGTGCCGTGAATCGGTGTCCCTTGCTGCTCACTGTCCTTGTGCCCAGCCACACGTGCCATGGGTCCATTTATGTAGTACCAGCAGGGGGAGGGGAGGGGAGGGGAGAAGCAATGCGAGATGGAGAGACGCCACAACTTAGTTGCAAATAGCCTGCACCCCCTGTCATGTACTTTGCTGGTCCAGAATTGATGCTTGAGTGAGTGCGAGTCATTTGGGGGTGCTCATTCGTAGTAGGCAGAGAGAGAGTGCTACTGTAAGGTAGGGGTTGATGCATGCTGCTGTCCTTCGCGGGTCTTCTTGTACTGCAAGGCAGTGAAGTTGATGTGAGTCTGTGGCTCGTGAGTACATTTTGTAGGTGTCGCAATCAACGACCAAGCTCTTGTATGCCTTGCTCTGCTCCTCTTGTGCTGAATGTTGGTGAAGTGAAGCTGTGGTTCCGATATGGTAGATGTGTTGTGCAAGTCCAGCAACCATCCACGAAGCTTTCGATTGCAGGCCGCCTGTCCATAAACCATCCAAAGAACTGGAGTAAGAAGCGCATAACACTACGGTGTATTAAGGAAGGAGGCCTGGCTTGCAAGCAGAGGCCAGAGCCCATGCAAGAAGAAAATTTATTGGCGACCAGCAGATGCTGCACATTGTGGAGGAGATAGGTGCAGCAGGTGTCTTCTTCCCTGGGACGACGGGAGTGACACCTGGGCTGCAGGTGAGGGAGAGATGAGAGATTCTGGGTTGCACTGCGATTTGAAGCAGGTTGGGGGAGAGAGGAGGCGGGGTGGGACAGTAGGAGGAGTGAGGGGAAAAGGTGGAGGCGGGGGTTGCACTTTGCGAGCATGTGCAGCAGCAGGGGTTGCAGGGGCATATGTTCTTGGACATAACCTTAAATTTTAAATTCTAGGACTATCCGCTCTATCGGATTATACTCTAGCAGTCTTCGTACTTCCATTTACTTCTCTCAGGCCCCTGGACAGAGTACAGAAAGCTGCAAATCGAACTGCAGATTGATGACCCTTCTGTGAGCGCGGAGGGGCTGGAGATTGCCTTCTCCTACATGTATGGTATGAGCCCAGTTTTCACTGGAGATAATGTGATGGCAGCACTGGTCGCAGGGTGTTTTTGTTGGATGGAGTTTTGTGACAAGTGTGTGCGGTGCATTGTAGCCAACTTGAGGGTGGACACTTTTGTTGCTTACCAGCAGCTGTCCGAGCGGCATCGCTATGGCTGGTTTGCCGACCTGATAAGAAATGTTTGTTGGACATTTATTTGCCCGCATGCATCGCGTGAGGTCGTTCATCTCCTTCCAAAGCTTTCTTTGCAGGTGCTTCCCACCACTCCACTTCCCTCTTTACACCCCGCCATTCCACCTGATTTAGTAATCCCATCAGCCCCAAGTGTGGCATCAATATGGTTGGGGCAATCAGCGGGTGTGCATGTGCATAGCCCTATCCAGGAAGGTCTTTCCATTGCAGTGAGGGTCAAGTTCGGTGGAATTTAGGGGTTGTATGTGTTGCTCTTGCACATGACTCTGAGTCTGTCATTCAGAATTCTCGGGTGATGTTGAATCTGAGAAGGAAAGAGGTGAACAAGCCTGAGACTCATGACGTGTTCATCTGGAGAGGAATAATTCACACTGTGCCTTCTAAACTTGGCGAATATGAGGATTCGTTGGGTGCATATAGTCGGTTGGTCTTAATTACATCAATTGTGCGTGGAAGTGACATGGAATCTACTGGGGTTATGGAGGAGAATTCTAACGTGCTTGGCACTTGGATGGCACTTACTTCGGGAACCCATGTATGTCCAGATCTCACCCGGATAATCATTGCTACTGAAGTCTTGAGTGGAGAATCATTTTGTCTGAGCTATAGTGATGTGTACAGATATGTGTCAGTACAGTATCTCCAAAATAAAAAATTCTTAGGTCACGGGATATGAAATCCCCAGACGTAATTTCCATGTGGATGAAACATTTATGTTCTGGAAATTGGTGGTGAGGATTGGATTTGACGCCCACCAGTTTGCAACCATGGGGTCTGGGACACAAGGAACATGCACTCATTTTGGCACAAAGATTGTCAGGCAGCACTTTTAATGAGGGAATTCTATGATCATACTCTGAAGTGTGAGAGAAGTCAAGAATTTCTGAGGTGATGATGATCTGAGTTGTAGCTACAGCAACGAGTCAACGAATTTGCAGATTACTTCATTACCTACACAGGCAATGGTTTGTCTCTCCCTCTTAGTCATCATGGTTGCCACCTGTGAGAGAGATGATTAGTCACAACCCTTGTTACTTCCAGCTAGTGAAGCTGGTTTGGCACCTTACTAGGTGGACAACGCGTATAGAGACCACAGGATAAAAGGTGCATTGGCAGGGTTTTATGTGTGTCGGTGGGGGGTTGGATTTGCCAGACAGACAGGTAGGTACTAAGAGGGACTGCTGTTGTGTGGCTGCTCTAGCTTGTTTGGGGAAATAGTCCTTGTGTAGGTGTTATGCAGGCTGTTGAAATCAGATGAACTGTAGGTTCTCAGTGAATCATAGTGCAGACTGGAAGTTGGCACGTGTGAAACCCACTGATTTTGTTTCAGAATGCCCAGGTGGAAAAGGTGAAAGGTCAACACTCACTCCAACGGAAAGGCTGCGTGGAATCTGACAGTCATGAGCAACAGCAACAAGAGAAACACAATGAAGGCTGATAGCTGGGAAACCCGGATCAATAATTGTTTATTCAAAGGTAAGTCTTACTAAGGGCATCAGCCTCTGACAAAGGTAGGTTCTGTCCCTTTGTGTTCCGCTCACACCGGGCGCGGGTCAATGGCCACAAGGCTACAACAAACAACGTCTTATGAGTACATTCTCTATCTATGTCCCGTGCTGATACTGGAAGGCTATAGCAGCAGTGGCCTAATGATTGTCATACTCTGCACGATCGATGCTATCTAGTATTAATAATACTCCTTTCCCTTCGAACCTGCTTGCTGGCTGTGATATCACTGGCTCAACCCCCCCAACCAGGTATGTCATATCAAACGTTTGCAGGAACGATGAGGATACAGAGGCGGTCATAGCAAGGAGATGTGAAAACAGACGTGCAGGACATCGACATTGGGGTTGAATAAACGAACAGAAGAAACGACAGGCAGTGAACAAGTGACACACACAAACGCCACTGAATAGATGAAGATCAGGGATTGTGAAAGTACAGAAAGATCAGGGAGCTGCAATTTGCACTCGAGGAACTCAACTACCAACACCTAATCCCCATTGAAGCAACGAAGCAACCTATATCTAGACAGAGCAAATGACACTGGTAACGGTAAGAGTAGAGAGACAATGGCATACGTTTGACCAGCCAAAACCAAAGAGAGAGAACGCTGACAGGGGCCTATGAATGGCAGTATCGAATTTGACCTCGGCTTCAGACTCAAGCTACTGAGTCTTCTTGTTCCGGAAATTTTCCTTTGCCATCCAGTATTCCTCATGATCCCTGCAAAGACAACACTGATGGGTCTCAGTTTGTTCTTCACAACATGAGCCCATGTTTTTGAAAAGAGAGACAAAGAAACAATTCTCGAAACAGTCTACAATGAAAACTTCTCGAGAACATGTTCCCATGAGTGGAACAGAGAAAGGGAAAGGAGGAAAGGGAAGTGGCAAGAAAGGGTCAGCAAACTTGTCTATGTTCTCGAGAGCCTGCAATCGAAGGTGAGGAGGTCTTTGTTAGTGTACTTGTTCTGAGCAAGGCAGCCGAAGATGGCGTTCTCGTCGTGTATACATGTCTTGAATCTATAGTATGGCAGGCTGTTCTTACCTACCCAAGAGGCCTTGCATGCTGCATGTCTTGGGATACTTACAAATGGCAAAGAGTGAAGCTGCAATATGTTTTGTCGTGCCCAAGAAGTTTACTTGGTTACATGCTTGAAATCTGATTAATTGCAGGCTGGTCCTTCAAGGTACCTGTATGAACATATCCTAAATCTGTAGTAGAACAGGCTGTTCTTACCTACCCAAGGAGCTTTGCATGATGCATGTCTTGGGGTACTTACAAATGGCAAAGAGTGAAGTTGCAATATGTTTTGTCATGCCCAAGAAGATTACTTGGTTGCATGTTTGAAATCTGATAAATTGTAGGCTGGTCCTTCAAGGTGCTTGTATAAACATACCTTGAATCTGTAGCAGGGCGCCGCTGTTCTTACCTACCCAAGGAGCCTTGCATGGTGCATGTCTTGGGCTACTTACAGGAATTTGAACATGCTGCAGCAATCTGATTTTTCAGTACACAAGATGCTTACTTATATGCTTGTCTTGTTGTCATGACCTGTACATAAACAAACCCCGCCCTCCCACCCTGTTTTATCATGAATGATTGGGTGAAATCAATTGGGAAGTCATGACAAGAATGGAAGTGTTAGATGGTGCCCTGTTTATGGGTTGTTTATGTCTTTAATTGACAATGACCCTAGTGGGTCTTGTCCATGTCTTGACATGACATGAGTATCTTCCCTCTCTCTCCCTCTCTTTTAAGCTCCCGACGAGATGAGTTTAAGGTCAGATGGTGGAGTCAGCTGCAGCATATGTCCAACACCAGATATCCTAAGTTAATCGACTCTATATCTTGGAAACAGGACCGCCCACCGACCTGTCAAACACTGGCACTAGAAGACAGTAGAAGAGATTCTCAAGGACTCGAACCGCAAATCTTCACCCTGCTGGATAAATATGACTTAGAGGCTCTAGTGTCCAACCATGTCTGTTGCCATGAGATTGTGAAAATGAAGTTAGGCAAAAAACTTCCCTGAACTTGTTTCCAGTCTATGACATGGGGGAGGACGTCTTGGATGACCTAAAGGGTCTACCCACTTTCGACACTAAACTGAAATTTAAACTCGGGGCGGGAAGCCTTCATTTGATAAGCAAACAGAAGCAAAGAGGAAAGGGAGAGTGCAATTGCCCGTTGTGTGGGCAACCTGAAGACATTATTCATTTTCTGATACACTGTCCGGGGTTCTCTCACCAAAGAGACGCTCTCTTCAAATCTATCAAGGGAATTGTGCATGTACCTCTGTTTACTAACTTTGAAAGTGTCGAGGCTGAGCCAAAAGCCCAGCCCCTTCTGAGGCCTAGTTTTTGGGCAATTCACATACAACAGATTGATGCTTGTGTGAAGGGATTTGTAGAGGATATATGGAAAACCTAGATTATTCTATATATGAAGGTAAGTCTTACTACCAACGTCAGCCCCCGACAGAGGTAGGATCTGTCCCTTTTGTCTCCCCAAGAGAGGGGGCAACAAAGAAAAAAAAAAAAACGGGGGGGGGTCACTCCCCCCACCTTCTTTTCTTTTATTTGTTGCCCCTGATGTCTCCCTCTCACTCTCTCTCTCTCCCTCTCTCTCCCTCCCTCCTTGGAATTGGCCGGTTTTATCAGTTTTTTTCCTGTTTTTCCATCTATACCGGATGGAATCTAAACAGTGTTTTCACCCGCCCTATAACAATTTTTTATCCATACCGGATGAATTACCTGGGTGGACACTACTCTAAACTGAGTCTATGATTTTTTCATTCCTCTTTTATTGACTTTCATCCATACCAGATGAGTGAGATTGAGGAATTACCTCTGTAGGGGTTGCCACTGGCATCCTATATTTAATTTTTTCCATGATGAAAAATACCGGGATATTAATTCGTTTATTCCTCTTTCATGGCTTTTTTCCGTACTGGATGAGGCATTTTTTTTGGGATGTTGAATTACCTGTAAGGATGTGAAACCGTAGCCTTGGATATTATGTATTGTTTTTCCATCCTACTGACGAACCTTCTCCATCTGGATGAACTTACTAACTTTTTCATCAGAACCGGATGAAATATGCAGCCTATGATGGCCCTGGACTGTTGTTTAATAATTAATTACGGCTAATTAAGGAATGAAACCCTTACCCCTACCCTATAACCTACTGTTTAAACCTAGCTAACGGATGACATCCGTCGGGTTTCGAAAAAAGTAGTGTTGATTACTCATCCTGCACGGATGAAAAATCGGGCATGGCCCTAGTGTGTCTCTCCTGCCGTCAGCAGCACTCCTCGTGCTTCTGAGCTCGCGGGGTGAGAGTTATGGCATCTGCATTTTGCTGCTACCTTGTGTGCTTTCGTATCCATGCTGGACGAGCTCCTGGGGATGCGCAATGGCGGCGTTTTGTCTCTTCTCATAGGCGGGAGACAATGCTGTGAATGCATCGTCTCTTTCCTTCCTTTGGCTTTTATGTTTCGCGGCAGCGCTCGTGTTGGGAAGTATCTCTCTCTCCCTTCTTAAACCTAGTAAGGATACTTATATGCTTCACTTCTCCTTAACTGTGCTGGAGGTGGCTTGCTGGTGGCGATGGCGCACAATTATCTTCCCTCATCGCACAAGGTGCTTTTGGTGATTAGGGTTCCTTTTGCTTTATGTCTTTCTCTCTTGTTTTTGAGGTTCTTAGTTGACATCGATGACAAGTGTGGGGGTCTGTAATTCACCTGGGGTTCCACAATCCTCACTAACCTGTTGGTTTTTGTGGGGGCTTGTGATGGGACCAGGTGAGGGTCCCTACTTGCTTTGAATTCTCTTGAGCTTGCAGATACGGATGTGGGCAACGGGAACCTAGTGTGTATGGCGTCTTTACTTGGTTGCTGCCTGCAGCCCCGATTTCGGCCCGCCCGCTCCTGGTTTGGCATGCTGATGCTTATTTTACCTTGTCTTGAATCTTTGACAGCATTGCCTGTGGATTATTAAGCTAGGTACTGTTCTGGCCTTAAAGAGGAGTTATGGTTTATGGGTAAGGCATCAAAGGCTGTTTGGTTCCAAGGAAGATGAGGCCCTGTTTTTAAAGATGGCAGCCTGATAAGGCAATAACAGGCCTCTTTCAGGCCTGGATTTGGTGTGGAATGGATCAGCATAGTGAGATTTTATTTGCAAAACCTGGCATGAACCTCTTGGAAAACAGTGTTGGTGCTCCGAAGAGATGCTCTAGTAGCCCAGTTCATAACAACCAAATTTGTGAGATAATCTTCTGATCAAAGCGAGCAGACCAATCAACTCACCCCAAAAGGTTGCTAACTGGATAGTCAGGATCACTAGCCTTTGAATCTCGTAGTGGTTCTTCTCTACACAGTTCCGAGGAGTTGTAGCACTTTCAAAAGCTCAGTTCACCCTCTAGCTACACATGGCGACATGACATGCAGGCAACTACGCTAACTTGTCTATCATATATCAAAATTCCTGCAGAGGTGCGAGCTTAATATCGTAACTACCAAGCACTTGCATGGTAGTTGCATGTCCTCACCATGAAGGTCATGTTGTAGGTGGACGTGGGACGGGGTTGGGGTTTTGGCCGCCCGTTCGATCCTCAACTGTGCTCGTGATTAACACATATGTCTACAGAGACGTCAGGCTACTTATATCCTCGGATAGTGGGTGATGCAAACTGAGTAAATGCTTAGTTGCAGTGGTGGGAATCAAAGCCCCAATTTTACGCGCGGATGCCTTCGTAACGCTAGGATGACTTGCAGGGGAGGCACCTATTGCCGCGAAATTCGGTGGAACGGCGTTTTTCTCCTTTGTTTCTCTCCCTTTTGCTCTCTCTCATCACAGTTTCTGAGACGGGTTTTCAGCCAACAAAAGTTCTGTGAAGAAGATGCATTCACAACCGCATGGAGTGTTCGCTTAAGGGAAAGTGGCAAGCTTTATTGAAGTGGACCAAATGGCAATGTCGACCTCGGTGATAGCTAAACAAGTGGCCTACAAAGTTTCAGTGTCAGTTGCAATGTAGTAACAATCACTGGCTGATCTAGTTTGTGCATCCAGATTGCGTGGAACTTGGATTGACTGTTTCTAGACTGACTATCTAGGCCCTGCCCATCGGATAATCCTATTATGGGGGAACGTTATCTGCCTGCGCCGTCAATGTAGGGAGGCAAGCCTTTGCATCAAGGCGTCAAATGCAGGCTGGCGATCCACCATGCTCACCCTGCAATACTATGCGGAGACACCAAAAGCTTCTCCACCTCGCGTAAGAATGCCTGCTCGGAGGAGGGCCTTCCGGCAGTCTTCCTCCTCCTCGCTCTTCAGCCATAGAAATGCTGCCAGAACACATCACAGCACGGTGTAAGAGTTACTCATTTCTTATAGAAATCATGCAGTTTAAAACAGAACAGTTTCACTCTCAGTGTTCCAAGTACCTGGATTGCTGGAGAACGTGGTCCCCATGAAGGTACAGTAGGCAGGCGAGGAGAAGTCAGGGATAGTAAATTTTGCGTTGCCATGTAATGCAGATCGAATTGCCGTCCAACGAGCCTCCATCACCTCCCTGCCAAAATGGAAAAAAAGATTTTCCTTGGCTGAAGAAGATGAGTCTCCGCTGTCCCAGGTGAGGTTCTCGTAAGGAGGCCCGCTTAAGCCCGACTGCTGGTAACCACTCAGAATTGCTCGAATCATTGTAGTCGCACAAATCTAAGAGTCTTGAGATACACCAAGTGTATTCACCTCAACAAACCTGGCCATCTTCTTAGACACCTGAGGGGATTGCACAAGAGCCCACCTACAAAACGAACAACCTGTCTCAGAGATGTTGTCCATGCAGGAGCATACCAAGGTAACAGCTTGTAAAACAAATGTTGTGCAGGACTTCCTACATCCGATCTAGGCATGTCTAGACTTGTGTAAGCAGACTAGAATCAAACAACATTTGTCTCAAGATGCTCAGACTGTAAGTGAATTGCTTAGAGGTCATACCCAATGCGCGATCCAGCATGTCCTGTGCACTTGGAAAGTGTGAAAAGCATTACGTCGTGATCTTTTGCACCCGTGATTGGTGTGTACGTAGGCCAGTAATAAGCCAGGTCATGAATCACTGACCCGCCAGAAGCTGTCACCTTCAAAGCTTCGCGTATTGTTCCATCAGGATTGTTGGGAGACGTAACCACCTCAATGTACGCATCATCCTCTGACTTCTGCGAGAAGGTTCTTGCGTCGCCGCCCCACTTAAAGAGACCAGACCTCAAAAAATCGACCTGTGCCGGATACGCCTGCTTGATGGGTCGATCAACAACACATGAAAAATACACTTAGATCATCTGCATTGACAAGATAGAGCCACTGTTCTACAGATCCTTTTACTCCATGACTGGTAGTACAATACGCGTGAAGTCTGAACGAAATTTTTGAGAGACAATGCCTGAGCCTCACGAAGCAGGAAACTTGATAACAGATCTTTAATCACTGGCTGCAGTTGAAGGTGAGAGGCCAGCATTTCAGGTACACTCATATAATACAATATATTGATGAGTTTAAAACGAATCGTACGGAGTGATATGGAGCAGCAGCAATCACTGGTGTTGGAAACGTTTCTTCCGGATTTGACAAAGCGTAAATTGCAGCTAGGAAAAGGTGGGTCGATCCCGTCCCGACAATAAGAATTTTATCTTTCACAATGGCGTTGCCAACAAGATTATGCAAATCCCTAATTGCATCGTCAAGATCTGCATGGACAAACCAGATGCCTGCATTGTTGTATCCCTTGTTCTCCGCAAAGTAGCTCATGCGATCACTGGCTCGGGTCAGACGCTCCTGGTCGACTCCTACATAATCCCAGTAGGACTTGAACATAGTGGGATCCCCACTGGAATATAAACATGCGATCATTGTCAGTCTTATTTAAAAATCTAAAATTGAGCAAAGCGCCACTGTAGTTCAGAAGCAAGCTGCAAACCGAAATAGTGCAATACATGTAAATTAGCAAGCTAGTGCCACAATACGTTCCAAATTACAGTTGGAGATATTACGAAGACATCATCGTGCAGTTTCCTGCAAACACACGTAGAGATTTTGTAGATGGAAAAATTAAAGGAGTACACAGGCTGTTTACAGCCATGCACTTGCAGAGAAGTCTACGGGTCCTGATGCCGAGTCAGATCTGCATACGTCCCAAGTCTACCACTTTAGCTATGAAGTATTGACAAACCAAACTCAACCAGTATGATAGATCGACTGTTATTTTGTTTAGTAGGTGGATTGAGATCAATGAACCATGCTTCGAGCTTACCATCTGTGTTTTTCTTCTACTGTTCCCCCCCCCCCTCTCTCTCCCCCACTGTTTTCCTTTTTCCTCATGTGTTAAAATAGCAGATCCAGCAGTACTTCTGAGATCCTGATAGCCAGCACTTAAAATCATTTATGAATCCCCTGTCCCAGGTGTAAAAATCCCACAGGTCGCAAAAAACAGAACAGTAAATATACCTCTTCACCCCACCAAACGGAACAGAACTATAGCTTCATCCATGCACCTGTTGGGTGTCTGTAGGACATAATAAGGTGACCAGTTCTCACTTTCTTGCACTCTTCAACTTTCCAACCAAAAACTTTGTTGACAAAGGAAAGTGCTTTGAACTCCACAATGACACACAATCTGAATGCACAGACTCTAATGAGGCAGCACATTAGGAGCAGGCGGAAGAAGGTTCAACTGTAAAGCCATCTCATAAATGGCAATGGCAGCCAAAGCCTTGGAGTCAGGTGTGGAGCGCCAAAGGGTGTGGTAAGGTACTATGTGCACCTTGATCAGCTCTCCATGCTCCTGCAGGCCTGTCTGTTGTCCTTGTAATGATTCTATCACCTGCCAAAATATGTTCAATCTAAGGGGTCATCACACTACATTGCTACTTTAAAATATTGTTTCAGCAGCATATAAGTACTTAGTTCTGCCTGTTCGCATCAACCACTGATTTTTACACCAACAAGCTGGAGAAATGAGTCCATAACATGCAAACAAACAGTTATGGCAATGTGACAATTCATTGCAGAACAAAAAAAGACCATTCAACATAGACTCTAATACTTCAATGAGAACATCCAAAAGAAACTTAATAGAGTGAATGGGAAGTGCTGAATGCTTAGGACGAGGCGCCATTCTCTCTCAACTCAGGCAGCTGGTCAGTGGTTTACTACCAAAATGGGCTGTATCCTTCAGTAGTGAAATTAAGATCTCCTCTTTGGCTGCAAATCTGTGAGTGATGATTCATTGGATCATCATTCCTTTATTCTCTGATGCTGGCATCATACATTCCATGACCCACTAGTAATCAGGGAATATGCAACTGAAAAATCCAGTACTCTTGATCATACAACCTGCATAGAGGGTACTAATACCGACTGAAAAGTAACCTGCAAGGAAGGCTTTGTTGATTAAGGAGGCCCAGAGGGCTCATAGCACAGTGGTGAACTCTTTAGCCAAATTGTGGCATTGAGCACAAATTGAGCACACACAAAGTAGGATTCTGCAAATTGTGACTCACCTTTTGGTCAACCTGACTGCGATACAAAAGCAATGAAAGATCTTCATCACTTCCACCCTGTTTGATACACAAAACCACGAAGTCAAAACAATATACAGCTGTGACATGGATCTAGACAAAACAAGAAAGGTCAGCACGCCATACAACACAAACACTAACTTTCTCTCTTTTTCATTTTGTCAGCCAGCCACTTCCACTTGTCAGCCCAATACCAAGCTGAGCGTTAACATATAGGAGATTGAAGAACCCTTGCCACCTGCCAAATAATGGCTTGGCCGTACCAAGAAAAGGTTGACGCCTGCCACAGCGAGCATAGTCTCTTCACCCGAAGGACTACTGCCTTCAGTTTGGAAGGTGCACACCTTCTAAGGGCCGTGACCGGCAGTTGCCCAAAATTCCCCCAAGGACTCGAACGACCCCAGATACCCACACATTAGGTATCCTTTTATAGCTGGGTTGGCTATAATGGGTGACAACCAACAGCTTTGAACTAAAGATCGCTCGTTCGACGATCTTGTACCATTGGCCAGAGCATACTGAGAGCAGAGAGAGTTGAACACACGAAGCCATATCAAAGAGGATAGAAGATACCGGTGAGGGGAACATTTTGCGACCAGTTGACTCGTCCAACAGAGCTGTAAGATCAACAAGCTCTGAAGTTTTGATGTGAATGCCCACTTCTTCGTCCACCTACTGAGTCCCAAGTCCCAACCAAAGTACTTCATCACCCACCTTGCAGACTTTAAATTCTAACCAGTAAGATTCGTGGAAAAGAAGGACAGCAGTCTGTGGGGAGGAAACAAAAGAACACCTTACCTCTCGGGCAGCGGTTCCAACAAAGTCCCCGGCATCATCATCCAGCATGCCAGCAGGAAGCTCCAGTCTGGTCCGCCCTACTGGAACCCTTGCCTGTGCACAGGAGTTGAAAACATTATCATTCAAGTACAACTTTTTGCATTTGTCGACATCATCAAGATTAACATGACACAAAACCCCTCCTGGTGGCCTTAATTAAAAGATCGCCGCAAGGATCCCAAATTACAGCTCCCATTCTGCCATAGAACCTTATCAGATGGATGAAAATCTTGTTACGGATCTACCACAGCTCTGATAATCCACCCCATATGCAACATTGTGGTTTACCCTAACCCTAAATGTAAATTGAGCTGAGCAGACCTGTTCAGTGAGAACTGCATACTTCTCGCACTCACACTCCAAGAGCATCAAAATGCCAACAGCTCCACCCCTTGCAAATACTATGCCTGGCAACTGGTTCCCCACCACAAAATATGAGAGGTGCTAGAATCAAAAGTTCTGGAAAATTTAATACTACGCGTGATATTAACCAGACTTGTTGTAACTCTAGGGCTACACTAGCAGGGCTGTAGTCAACAATATGCTTCCTAATGTGATGTAATCTTGAAACTCAACTTATCCTTTTAAGCATATGTCATTAGCTCTATTGGAGAGTAACTTCAACCTTACTGCTCCTTTAAACCCAACACAAATTCCAAGAGGGAGGGACCATGTGCGTGAGGGTTCCTCCAAGTCAATGTTCACAGGGAACAGTCCACAGGAATTCTGTATACTCGTATATTCTACATCACCATAATCCAAAGAGATTACCTTAGCACCTGTCTCATCATCCACCACCTCAGCTTTGAACTTAACAAAGCCCACGCACTGCCCGAACATGTCTACACTCTGCTCCTCAAACATCACACCACAAAGCCCTTCATAGAGTCAAATCCCTTGAGTACTTGAAGGGTCCAAGGATTCAAAGCACTCCTTGATATAATCTGCAAGGCAAAAATAGTCTGGGCCCCCATGGAAGGCTTCCTGCATGTTTAACTAGAGAGCACATTGCCAGAGTGGACGCGATGCTCTCTAGGGTGATGTTAATGTCTCGAGTCAATACTTCATTAACAATGTAACTACATTGCCATTGGCTACACATGCACCACAAACCATATCACAGGGAATAAACTTCTCACAAGGCCCACACCCTTAAGGAAAGATTTCAGCCACAGGGAACAATCAACCATTAATCTGTCTGCATGTAGCTATCGAGATCGGATACAACATCATCAAAACCCAAGGAGCAGGCTACGATACAGGGAACAAATGTAGCATAATCACCGTACCCTTCAGATACATGCTGCAAGCCAACCAGGTTGTGGACATGGTGGTAATCTGAAAAGTGGAAACCATGCGCATACCTGGATGAGGACTCGGCGAAGAGAGCACCGGGCTCCCCCTGCGGCACACAGGGATGCCGCCTTTTCTGCATATTCATCATCACGGGATCTGCTGCTATCAGGTCATGATCCATTTGCTGGATCGTGGCATTGCCTTTCTGCAAATTCAACGCAGTATGATAGCACCCCGCAGAGAGTATCTCGACATCTGCCCGAGCATCTCGGCCTGTATTATCTACATAATCCGTCGCTCCTCGTAACACATAGGCAGATCCAGGGTTTCAATCCAGTTTCACAAAAGACGCTGAAACATCCCCTGTCCCAGATAATCTTTCCTGGAGTCATTTTGATAAGATTCTCACTGTACCAGAATGGTACAAGAGTCCC